>CM075213.1:22070010-22713343 GCA_037577465.1 Liposcelis bostrychophila | reverse complement strand
TCAAGGTCGCCGGGTTAAAACACACAACAGCCAAGTAATGACAGGCCAACGGTAGACAATCCTCGCTTTGAACAAAATAATCGGCTCAGAGGTCTATGCTTTTAACCTCTAGAAATTCGGTAGGGCTTTGCCCTTTTATACGGGTCAAATACCCGTCCTTGTTTTTTTTACGTCCAGAAGAGCTTATAAAGTATCCTAATTAACGTTATGGAATTGATTACATAAGATAAAATGTTGGAGGATATCGGCTTTATTACATATTTTCAAGGTGGCGGACGTTTTTCGAAATATCGGAAAAATTTTTCATTGACGTGTGCAAACCCAAGTGTTGAAGTAACAAAAGTTATCCCAGGAAGATGAGGGAACATTTTCTTTTTTTTTTCTTGAATTATTGGGGAAAATTTCACAAAATTAGATCAAGGTTGATGTACTGCAAGACAATTTACAGGACATAATTTTTTGAGAAGGTTATAATAACAATGGCCCTGATCCTAGTTATGTTACATGTCCGACAAATCGGATTTATGGCATTTTCACGAAGTGCTTATCATTTAACAAAAATCTATTTTAGCTCACATCTGCGAAGGAAAAAGGATTTAAAAATAGACGTTTTTAAAAGTCATTAATAGCAGGAACTATTTTAAAAACGGTGCCGGATGACTTTTTAGGAAAATTTTTGGTTTTTCCACCATTTAACGAAGTTTATATTATCAAAAGTAAAATAATAAATTACAGGAAAAATAATCATCAAAAACAGAATATAAAGACGTTTTTTTTTTTTTTTTTTTGAATACCTGGATTCGTTTGCTCTAATAAGAAAGAAAGATAGATAGTTGAAGGTATTCAGGAAGATTTTTAAATCGCTTTAAAATTAACTGAATTCAAACGTAAGACAGGGTTGTTGCACTTTCTGGTGGATAGAACTAACTAATTTTATGAGCTGCAAAAAAATTTACAATTCAGAGTCTATCGCCTTTAATTTCAAACACACTAGAAAGTAATTATTTTAAATTCATGAGACAGATCTAATAGGAGAACAAGAGAGTACTTGCAAATTTTAAAAAAATGGATTCCCTACCATTTTTCCTAATCCATTTTTTCTAAAAAAATAAATTCCTTATCCATTTTTCCTAAAACGTTTTTTCCTAACTATTTTTTGATTCCTAAAATAAAATTTCCTAAAATAAGATTTCCTAAAATGAATATTTTTCCTTATTTTTAGAAAAAATGAGGAAAAATATTCATTTCTGGAAATTTTATTTAAGGAAAAAAAATTTTTTTTAGGAAAATTAAAATTGAGGAAAAAATAGTTAGGAAAAAAATTTTTAGAACCAAAATTTTTAGAAAAAATGGATTAGGAATTGATTTTTTTTAGGAATAACGGATTAGGAAAAATAGTCGGGAACGTTTAAGATTATGAGTAAAAAGATATAGAAGTCAAGGCTACAGTAAACTTAATTGGACTGAGTTTCTACTTTCTTACGTACATAACATTTAGTTCATACTTTAAACTGTGGCATTGTCATTTACACAAATTAACGGCACTGCATTAACACCCTAAAGATAATAAACCTGAAAGTGAAACAGGATAACGTTTTTAAGGTTACATACACGTATTTCTGTAAATTATCAAAAGTTTTCATGGGCCAAATCTCAAATACTCCAGAAAAAAAAAAATAATACTAGATGTAGAGGATTCAAACTTTTATTAGTGCAGCATTTTCTGGTCGGATAGGAAAGCAGTCCAATAATTATCTTTTCCTTAGCATACGTTTTCATGGTCATCACAAAATCTCTTTATCATAATTACTAATCAGACAGATTTTAAGCTTTCGTCGCAATTACAAGACATCATATGGTCCAAAACAGTGACCAACTGCCACATCATTTCTTTTGCGTCTCAGTTTTTGATTATTGTCATTTACCGAAAGTAATTAAAAGTTGAAAGACAAAGTACACACTTAGACAATTATCAATCACAAAAAAAAAAAAAAAAAAAAATGAATAAATAAAATAACCTCAGATTTGAAAATCGCAAATTGTCAAATCGCTTAAAACGTTTGGGCAAAAGGTGACCAGTCAACATTTTAAGGACGTGTTTTAGAGACGTCGTCGTATGATGTCCTTTTTGAATCAATTTCTAGGATAATTTGAGGCCTATTTGACGTCGGATGACGTCAACTGCCAAGAAAGATGTCAAATAGGCCTTAAAATATTTTAAAAATAGATTTATAAAGAAGACGTCATCTGACGTCCAAATTTATAGGCGTCGTCGAGACGTCACTTTGTTTCCTGAATGCTATTTATTTTTCATTCTTTTTAGTCAAACCTTCAACTAAGGTTAGGATTTCAATTTCGAGAAATCACTTTTTTAAAACTCTTTATGAAAAATCCTTTTGCCGCGCTGACTTGCGATTTTTACGTAACAAATAATAAAAGAAAAAGGCAGCTTTGGTGGCCAGAAGGAAGAGCAAGGGAAAGCCGGGGGTAACAGGATGGGGGGGACAAAAAAATTGTTAAAAGAGTTAATAACGGGTAATTTTAACGTAGATGATAAGAGAAATACATCGATAAAGGAAAATTTACGGAAGAGTTTAAACGTACTCTCGAAAGGAAGAAGGATGAGTCATGGATTCAGCCCTGTAGCCTAAGCTACAAAAGCCAAGGCTACTGGCATCCAAACGTAGCCCCCCCCCCCCCCCCCCCGGCCCTTTTTCAAGAAAAAGAAAAAAAATTGATTATTGCAAAATAGGGATTAGGAAATAGAAATTTTAGGATAATATTGTTTGTTGAATCATTTAAAAGTAAATATCATATTAATCATAAAGCCCAAATCCAAGTATTAACTTTTATCTTCAAAAAAAAAAAAAAAAAAAGGTTTTCCACAAAAAACTTGTGCCCCCCCCCCCCCCAAGGCTTTGAGTCTGGCTACAGGGCTGCATGGGTTTTCGGGACAAAAGTTCGGCTCCATTTCGCACATCTGCAATAAAATTTGTTGGTTAATGTAACGCACTTGTTCAAAATTATACATAATTTATATATAAAATATATCTAATTTATATATATTTTATATATAAATTATGTATAATTTAGGACAAGTGCATTACATTAACCAATTCGTTTACATCGCTTTTCTGTCGTATAGGCCTATAGGCCTGTTTAAAGCCCTTTCTAGTAAATTTTTTTTTTTTTTTAACTAAGAGACGTTTTTGGCTGATTACGGACCTTGAAAAAATATTTAAAAAAAGCAAAAGACGGCTGATAATATTTTAGTTATGGATAAAATCTAGACCGGAAGGTCAAGTGATCGCAAAGCTCTCTAAGAGGAGTTCGAAATAGCCTTTTTTAATATGGAAAATACATTGATAAAAACATTTACAAAGAACTCAAACGACCAAACAAAGTGGTCAGTTTCTTGCACTTCCTCCTCTGGCACCAGACCTTACGGTGGTTCAAATTTACCTGACTTTTCGCGATTTTGTTCTTCATGCGATTTTCACTTTTCTTATGGTCTAAAAACAAAAGGTAATTTTTTTCAGATTTTTTCGACCACGTTTAGGGGTGGTCCACGGCCATTTTGTGCTTGAAAAAAATTTTTTTTGGCATTTTTTTGAAACAAATTTTTCCGAAACTTTAGGGGTAATTGTTTAAGACCAAACCAGGTTGTTTATGGGTTTTCGATGTCGTAGAATCCGAAAATGACCACCCCGTTTCGATCAGAATCACCCCTAACTGGCTAAACTGCTTTTTTTGGCCTAAAGTAGCAAATTTTTCGGCTAAAAATCAAATTTCAAGTCGATTTTCAACCCTCTGAAAATTTTTTTTAGGTAATTTTATCATCCTAAAATATGTTTTCGACATCGTAGAATCCGAAAATGACCATCCCGTTTCGATCAGAATCACCCTTATTCGGCCAAACACCATTTTTTGGCCGAAAATTGCAATTTTTTAGCTAAAAATCAAATTTTAAGTCGATTTTCACCCCTCTGACAATTTTTTTTGGGGATTAAGTCGTGCTAAAATACGTTTTTGACATCGTAGAATCCGAATGTAACCACCGCGTTTCGATCAAAATCACAACATTTTTTTTATGAAAATCGACTTGAAATTCGATTGTTTACCGAAAAATTGCTATTTTCGGCCAAAAAATGGTGTTTGGCCGAATAAGGGTGATTCTGATCGAAACGGGATGGTCATTTTCGGATTCTACGATGTCGAAAACATATTTTAGGATGATAAAATTACCTAAAAAAAATTTTCAGAGGGTTGAAAATCGACTTGAAATTTGATTTTTAGCCGAAAAATTTGCTACTTTAGGCCAAAAAAAGCAGTTTAGCCAGTTAGGGGTGATTCTGATCGAAACGGGGTGGTCATTTTCGGATTCTACGACATCGAAAACCCATAAACAACCTGGTTTGGTCCCAAACAATTACTCCTAAAGTTTCGGAAAAATTTGTGCAAAAAAATGCCCAAAAAAAGTTTTTTTCAAGCACAAAATGGCCGTGGGCCACCCCAAAACGTCGTCGAAAAAATCTGAAAAAAATTACCTTTTGTTTTTAGACCATCAGAAAAGTGAAAATCGCATGAAGAACAAAATCGCGAAAAGTAAGGTATGAACCACCCTAACCAGACCTACTAGAATAACTCACTGTTTGGGAAAATGAAAAAAAAAATAAATTAACCATAATTTTGATGATTTGTCAAGCATCATAGTCCCTCCTTAACAAAAAATAGGGCATTTTTTGAAAAAATATAAGACTGATTTTTTAAAAAAAATATAGGACAAATGCAGAACAAAAATTCTTCATTTCCTTTTTTTTTTTTTTTTTTTTTCTGATAAAGATTTGAAAAATAATTATTTTTTTTATTACAAAGAAATAAGTTTGTCAAGCAAAGAAAAATTATCAAAAAAATCAAATATTGCAGCAGAAAAAAGCAAATTAATCATAAAATATTAATTTTAGCTTAAAAAAAAAAAAATTTATTTTTTTGGCATTTTTAAATTATAACTACAAAAATATAGGACAAACTCAAAAAATAGGACTTTTATGGGGCATATAGGACGTTTGTCAAAAATATAGGAAATATAAGACATAATAGGACAACTATGATTCCTGCACTAAAGGAAAAATTATTCTACCTTACTTAGAAGAAGAAAAAAATCAATAAATACCATCTGATACAAGAATACATAGTCCTATAAAGGAAATTAACGAAATGATTATTTTACATTATTTCTGCACGCTCATGTGGAATATAGCAGTCATATACACTCAAACAAAAGCAATGACAACATTGTTAATAATCAGATCCTCAGCATTTTATCAGATGATCATCATCCCACTAGATCAAAGGAGCATCAATTTATTAAATCGACTGCATGCATTTGGCGTGAATTTTTTTGAACTTATACGAATATCAGTCATCCTTTTTCCCCCCACTCGATATTTTCGTTTCTAATTTCTTATCAAATTATCTAATCATAAACGCAATATACCTGCGGATGAACTCGATAAAAAAAAAAAAAAAAACAAAAAATGATATCCTCGACAATCACAACATCACTCTTATTTCATTCGTTGTTTAAATAACATATGGTAAAAAGCAGGAGTAATTGAAACACAAGGAGTTTATGGCAAAACCAAATCATGGGTAATGTATTTTCAGTATCTTTGATAATCAATGTTTATGGTTGTCAATGTGGAAAAAAAACAGACCAAGTATAAATTTTTTTTAGTATGAAAAAAAATTTTCGGCCCGCCGGCAGCTTTTTTTCTTTATTACTCGGATGATCGATAAAAATTTAAAATCAGATGAACCGTGGAGCGCTTAGCTATATAATGCTAAGATAGGACCCCATTGAAATTGACCTTTTTCTGACCTTTTTTGATAAATTGTCATAGAGTGACTCGCTGACATGAATATAAGGCAGCCACTTTTTCCTAGTCTTTTAACACTTATTTGGGGTCGATTGGAAAAGAAAAGAGACGATTTCAAAAGGAAAATTCGTGATCCGTTTTGAGCTCGAGCTACACGTGCTTACTAAATGATTTCGATGCTTTTTTTTTTGAATCGCTGACTTATTGTTTATTTACGCGATCGTATGATTCTATTCAAATGAATTAAAAAACAAAACAAAACATACAAATGCGCTCTAGCAAAACCTGTGAAAATGACATGAAGTCACAAATACCTGTAGGCCTTAATCTTGGGCCAAAGGCTTTTTTTTTTTTTTAACCTTTTCCTGACGGCGGCATTAAATATAATGCCACTAAAAGTGCATCTACCCGACGGCGGCATTATATATAATGCCAATTTTATTCTGATTAAAAATCGGCCGTCGGGTGATACCATTTTCCCAGAGGGAGCGCCGACTGGAAAGGGTTAAACCGTATAATTTGTTATACTTTTTTTTTAGCTAACGCAATGACACTATTATCGTTACGTAATTCTCCACTTGGTAACAGTTGCTCAACCTGATATTCCTTTTCATAAAACTGGAAAAACCAACTAATAAATTTTAAAATTTTTCATGACGGTGGCCGGAAATTTTTTTTTTTTTTTTTTTTGCAAAACTTTCTGAAATGGGCCACGCTTGCATTGCATCATTATATTTATTTTTTATAATTGCACAAATATTAAAGGCCTATTTGGAGCCTAGATTCGATTCGGCTTATTTATAGATTTTACTTCCACCTTTTGTCCTTCGTGTTTTTTTTTTTTTTTTTTTTTTTTTTTTCATTTCTTGCCTAATAACGTACTTATGCTGATATTTTTGGATCAATATAAACTGTGATTAAAACAGTGCAGGAAGCTTTTTTTTAAAAGTGAAATTAATTGCAACGCATCTTGCAATTAAGTAATGCTTCTTCGTAAGTTTTTTTTTTTTTTTTCTTGTTCAGTTTTTTCCAGAAACGTTTTTGTCAGAAGTCTGGCAATTCTAAAGTAGCACCACGTCAATAAATCTCAAAGTGAAATCAATTGAAATTTAAGATCAGCCATAACAAGATTGGGAGAAAATAATTTTAGGTTTGACGTCATTAATACAACTATGACGTGGTCGTTCAAAATTTTAATTCCGATTTGTCACTAAAGAGTAGATAAACCTAATTAAAATAAACCTATATTAAAGTAATGAAACAATGTATTCTACTCGCTTCTTTAGTTTATTTAAAATCTTTGGCCATTTTAAATCAGAAACATAAGCGGATCTAGAAATTCCGCCCCCCCCCCCCCCCTGGAAGCAGAATACCGCCCCTAGAATTTTGAAAATGACATGGCCTGAACAGGGTCAGCCCCCCCAGAAAATGTTATTCCCTATTCTTAGCCCCCCCTAGAAAAAAAATTCTAGATCCGCCCATGATCAGAAGCGGGCATAATATTAAAGCAAAATTTCCGTTTTAAAACATTACGCCATTTTCAGTTCCATTGATTAATTTTAGACTTAGCAAGCGAGTGAAATTTTGAAAAATTGAACGTAAGGACTGCAAAGGGCCAATGCAAGTTTTTTCGGCTGTGATGAACATGAGCGGATCTATATGGTTCCTGCTTCCTCGGGGGGGGGGCAGAAGCAGAATAGCCTCCCCTAGAATTTTGAAAATTATATGGCCTGAATACGGTCAGCCCACCCCAGAAATTTTTTTTTCCTATTCTTATCTTAGCCTCCCCCCCCCCTTAGAAAAAAAAACTAGATCCGCCCATGGTGATGAAACGAAAACCCAGATGACCAAGTTTAGTATAACCGTAAGAAAATAATTTTCGAAGCAGGGCTTTATACAATGATACCATGCAATTCGTTTCGTACGATTATTGCAAGCATGTAATAGTATCACACGACCAATATTATACGACTATACCCATGGGAGTTTTTGAAAAACGGCCTTGAAAGGAGGCTGACTCTCACGCCCCCCCCCCTCCCGGGAAAATTTCTGGCCCACGCATTTTCCTATTTTCCATGTTCTAAGGGGCCATTTGAAGCCCCCTGAAAAACTTCGAGTCGGGCCCGTAGCCCGTTGCCCAAGGGGGGCAACGCCCCCCCCCCTGGGCTGACTCGGTGCCTCCCTTGGTGTAAATAGCCTAAATATGACAGGTATAGGGAATGAAGGCCTATTGCCCCTTAATAACCCCAACTGTCTCCCTGGCTCTTCGTTCTGGCTTCGGGCCCGCTTCGAGTTCCCTTATCCCCTTGTTCTGGCTACAGACCCGCCCAGATTTTCAGGCTCTTTCCGCCCGTGTCCACCCCCCGTAAAGAAAGTTTTATAGCTCTGGAATAGGTCTACTTTCTTTACAAATTAATTGATGATAAATCCCTATAAGAATCAAATCATCGGTTAAACGCAAGGTCAATACTAGATGATTAAACGGTAAACAAAGCAATTGAGATATGCGAACGATAATGTCATTTTCAAATATAGTCTAATGACACGATATGCAATTTATCAATTTTTTTTTCTGCTCTTTCGATTAGCGCTAAAAACATTTATACTTTATAGTTGTTGTTACGTGAGATTTTTTTCATATCTAATGTTCACGAAAAACTAAATACGTCCTGCTGTAGTTTTGCAAAATAGCAACTAACCTTGATAGAAAAAAAAAACTTGTTTGATGTGGCGTATTTTTCTTTTCGCAAACACCCAACAGGCATTAATAAGGGTATTGCCCCAATCTAAAATTAATATACTCGCCTGGTTATTTTTGCGATATGGATTTTAAGATCAACGACATTATTCAGGTACTCGAGAAAAGAATTTCGATTTGCAACTGACCCGTTTTAAGTTACTGAAAATGTCGTTTTAATTTATAAATAGATGCGAGGTGGGTGATGTTTTGGATGTGTATGAAAATAGGTCGAAATAATGACCGTTGCTTTAGGGTTATTTTTTTTTCTCATTTCTTTTGTTCGCAGATAACAAGTCAACGAGGGAATTTGGACCGTTGGTTGTTGCTTTTGTCGGACTTCCTGCCAGAGGAAAAACAGTTCTGGCGCATAAATTGGCGCGGTATTTACAATGGAACACCATTCCAACGGAAGGTAATTTCTTCTCTTTCAATAAGTCATGATAAAAAAAAAAAAAAATTCAAAAAAATAGGACATGGTTAATCGATCCGAATTTTTAACAGAAGTATTTTTCTTTTGTGACAGTATTCAGCGTCTGCGATTACTGCAGAAAGCACATAGAATTGTACAATCACAACATGTTCAGGGCCGACAACAGGGAAGCGTTAGAAATGAGACAAAGAAGTACTTTAGAAGCCATGGAGGATGCCACTCAATGGCTGAAAGGAGAGGGGCAAGTCGCGGTAAGAAGCAAGAAATTTTTTATGTTCTCTTGCTTGTCTCATTTAAAACTGGGAATCATTTTAATTTTACAAATTTGAAATATGCTTGGGACAGATTTTGGATGGGACGAATCCTAATCGGAATTACCGCAAATTGCTCCACGAGTACTTCGTCAATCAACTCGGATTCAAGATATTATTCATCGAATGCATTTGCGATGACGACAGCATTTTGGAAAGAAACATCAAGGTAATTAATGCAAGAGCATTTTTAAAATGTACTTTTACCCTTGAAACAAACGTATATTGAGCTTTTGCTTATTTAAAACGCATTTCGAAGTTTCTGGCAAAGAGCATTTCAATTTCTTCAAAAAAAAAAAAAAAACAATCAACTGCTGCCTAACAGTAAAAGCGCAATTTATCAATGAAAGTCATGGGCGAATCTAGAATTTTTTTCAAGGGGGGGGGAGGGAAGCCCCCCTCCCCCGTCCTTCCTAGATCAGCCCATAATGAAAGTATTTGACAGAATCATTGAAGAATGTTTCGGTAAATATTGATTAACAACTTTTTCTTATTCACAGGAAATTCTTCAGTTCAACATCGACTATAAAAAGATGAAAAAGGAAGTCGCCATGAACGATTTAAGATGCAAAATCGAACATTTCAAAGAGCAGTATGAAGTGATGAATAGGAGATACGAACCTCATCTGTCGTTCATAAAGGTTATCAATGGAGGTGAAGATATATCGGTTCATAAGATTAACGGACCGCTTCAAAGCAAAATTCTGTATTATATTTCCAATTTTCGGGCTCAACCGAAGGCACTGTATTTTTCAAGGGTAGGTATCTGCTTAGAAACAAACAGCTGGAATTCAGCGAGAAATAAAAAACGAATTGTCTATAATATTTCGGACATCAGTACCACAGCTGTCGCAACAAAAAAAAAATTTTACAACATGATCCTTATTAGTTGTTAGAAGTTGTATCGGAAAGTCTCCCCCACCCCCTTCTTGACCTGTCGAAGCTCAAAGACAAGCTCAAAATACCATTTTTATTTTTACATTTGAAAATGTTTACTTGACTTTCAATGCGAAGTAACAACACCTTACAGGCCACACGAAAAAAAGAATTTCTGGAAATTTATAAAAGAATTTCTAATTACTTACTTTTAAGATGGCCCCTTAAACGTTCTAGTTCCTTTGTATAACCGGCCGGTCAGCCGGGCGATGAAAATTTTTTAACAACAAACAAATTTTAATTTATTTTTTTACATATAAAAATGAGATCGGATCGCACCAAAATTGTACCAAAACGTTTTGTTATGTTTAAAAGGTAAAGATTCGATCTTGAAAATGTATGAAAAAGGCTTTATGGTTCCTAATGATCATTTTTTAAAATGTTTTCGAAATAAAAAAATAAGACGCCATTTTTCTTTTTGCTGTTAAAATAGTTCTCGGTTTCACCGCTAGAGCGCTGTACTAGTCTCTCTGAAAGAAACATTTTTTTTTTTTTGTAAATAATCATCAAATATAAGAATTATTAAGTTTTTTTCATGCATTTTAAATCATGGATCTTTATCTCTGATCATAACAAAACGTTATAGTACTGTTCCGGTGCAATTAGACCCCGTTTTCATGTATGAAATATTGGATTTAAAATAAAATAAAAATTTTACATACTTTTTTGTCGTTAAAATGTGTACACCGCCCGGCTAACCAGTCGGTTATGTAAACGAACTAAAACCTTAAGTTAAATGAACTTTCTTATGTGAACACCCGCGTGAAAATTTTTATATTAAATAAATATTGTTTTATATTACCTTCCCATGTAAATATATTCAATTCATATAAAACAATATGCAAGTACTATTAAATTATATCATTTTTATATTGGCTAATATAATATGAATATGATTTTATATGAATTTAATATTTTTTATGAGGAAGAATAAGTAAGAAATATTACCTTCTTATAAATTACATATTACTTAATATTTTCCTAATATGATTTTTATATTAGGTAATATAATTTGAATATGATATTATATGAATTCAATATTTTATATGAAAAAGAATAAGGAAGAAATATTACCTTCTTATAAATTGCATATTACTTAATATTTTCTGATATGATTTTTATATTAGGTAATATAATTTGAATATGATTTTGTATAAACTTATTAGTTCACTTAAAAAGAAAAAGAAGAAATATTAATTTCATATAAAATTTATATTACTTAATATTTTCCTTATATGATTTTTATATTAGGTAATATAATTTGAATATGATTTGTATAAACTTTATAGTTCACTTAAACTTTATAGTTCACCTATTAAAAGGAAAAAGAAGAAATATTAATTTCATATAAAATTTATGTTACTAAATATTTTTCAAATATTAAAGTTGAAATACAATTCCATGTCCAATATGAAATTAATATTAAACGAATGTTAATTTCATATTAATAACCATGACATGAATGTTCAAGTCTTTCTCATTTTTTTAAGTATTAAATTAACATCTCAGCTTGCTTTAACTACCGCCATGACGTCGATTCTTTGCGGGTTAAAAAGCCCTCATCTTCCCGTATGAAAAAAAGACTGCGGAGATGTCTTAATTAAGCTTTTATTTTAATAAACGTATATCCATTCCTAAGCCCATAGCAGCCATTTTTTCTTAATACTTAGCTTATGCCTTCCCCTCGATTCCCCCTTAAAATGACGTCACAGTGACACGGTTTATTGGTATTTTTTGAAAATTAGCGAATAAACTTTTGTATTAAAATTTGTAACATAAATCAAACACGTGGTAATCGTTTTTTTAGTTAATAAAAGCATAGAAAAAATATAACAATTGAATAAAACTATTGAAAGATTGGGTAAGCAATACAAATTAAAATCGCTTTTCAGTCTTCTTATGTTTCTTCAAGGTGACGCGTCATTTCTCAACGGTCGTTTTGATTTTTTTTTTTAGTAAACAAACATGGCGCGCGGGCAAATGAAACAATAAGGGATATTTCGGTTTTTTATTTTATTTAAAGGGAATTAGTAATCGTGTCGTGAATTCAATGCTACAAATCGATAGATCAAATCAAAACAAATGTTGGATACAATTTTGGTCGTCAGGTGAGAGTATTTATGTAAAAAAATGATATTAAATACGGCTTTTTTTTTCTAACCTCGTTAAAAAGATTGATTCTTGGTGTGAAATTTTATGTTTTTAGGTGCGGAACAAGGGTTGGTGACAGCAATTAATTGAGATGAATAAGATTTTGTTTTGTTTGAACTATTGGTTTCCATTAAGAACAGGAACATTAAAATATTTAGCATGATGAGCAAAATTCTTTTTTTTAACCTCATCAGGTTAAGGTAAGTGCTGTCTTTTTTTTTTTTTTTAACCTAATATTTATGTAAAAGTGTTTTCTAATGCTATCAAATTTTCAATGTTTTTCAGATATGTCTTGAGCAGAGTAGGAGAAAACAGGAAGATCATATGCTATCAGTCCAAGTCCTTGAGGATAGTATTCGATTTTTTATTTGAAAAAAAAAAAGGTGTAATCTGTTAAAATGTTAGTGTAAAGTGAAAAGTGCAATAAGGGATTTTTAATGTGTTGAGAAAAAAAAGTGCTTTAATTACGATTATAATAATTTCATTAAAATAGTTTGATTTGATGTGATTGAATTAAGTTTAATTATTTCAATAATAGAATTCAATAAAAGAACTAGAAATTACCATAGGAATCTTTTTTTTTTTTTCTCAAGTGTGATAAAATGAATTTCAGATAGAACAAGGAATATGAATTTAATATGAATTTATATAAATTTAACATCGTTTTTCGGACATGAAAACATATGAAAGTAATATCGAATTAATATGAAGGTAATATCGAATTTATATGAAAATATTATTGCTTTTATATTTTAAGAGTGATACTGGAGACCTTTCAAACACATGAAATGAATATTAATTTAATAAGAAATTGATATTACATTTATATTTAATTGATATTACTTTCATATGTTTTCATGTCCGAAAAACGATGTTAAATTTATATGATTTCATATTAAATTCATATTCCTTTTTTTTATATGAAATTAATATAAAAATTTTCACGCGGGCAAAGAAACAATAAAAACAATATAAAAACCTACGGGTTTTAAAAAAGAATGAAATATTTGCTTTTTAAAAAGTTTAAAATCAATTTCGTACGCGCATAAGAATGTCCCAATCCTAATAATAGCAAACTATATTGGCTCAGCCTAATGTTACTCAGAGACTTTCAAATAAATTTTAATGGAGAACTCATATATTTTTTTTTTTAATTCACTTGGATCAATATATTTATAATTTATACGATTTTTCAAAAATGACTTACCTTTCTTCCTTTGCAGCACGGTGAAAGCGAATACAATCTGCTTGGTAGAATCGGAGGGGATGCGAATCTATCTTCCCGTGGAAATCAATACGCTCAGTGCCTTGCAAGACATTTTAATCAACTTTCCATATCCGGTTTAAAAATTTGGACCAGTCAAAAAAGAAGAACAAAACAAACAGCTCAGGGAATCCACGCTCCGAGTGAATCAGTCGAGGCTCTTAACGAACTGGATGCTGTAAGTCTAAAAAAAAAAATGGAAAAAAAAATTCAACATCAGTATATAAAGAAAAATTAATAAATATTTTAATTTTTTCAATAGGGCGTTTGCGAAGGGATGACATATGAGGAAATGCAAGAGCATCATCCCCAAGAATTTGCATGGAGGGATCAAGATAAGCTTCATTATCGATATCCGTGGGGTGAATCTTACATTGACTTAATGGCACGTTTAGATCCGGTACTTATGCAACTTGAATCTGAAGATAATGTGTTGGTTATAAGCCATCAGGCTATTTTGCGGTGTGTTTTGGGATATTTCCTCAACAAAAAACCAGGTAAGCATCCCTAATCCCTCCCAAAAAAAAAGTTTTTTATCTAGGAGAACTTAGAAAAAATTAATTTTTTTTTTCTCCCAAAATTTTTCAGAACAACTTCCTTATTTGGAAGTCCCACTTCATACAATCATCAAATTGACAAGCGATGGCTACAATTTCAAAATGGAGCTTACAAAATTAAACGTTGATTGCGTGGATACATTTAGAAAACAACCTAAAGTAAGCCGCTATTTTATGCAAATTTTTAGTACCACTTTTTTTTTTTTTTTTCTAATTTAACTCATTCATTTTCTTATTTTATTTCAGGACTGCTCCCTCAGCAGATCTCCAAAAGAAGCATTAAAGACAGTTCCGTCCCATTACGACAACCTAAATTACATTAGGCAAAAGGCTCTGGTGGGCCCCCACTGACCCTCTCGGCCTTAAAAATAAAAATTATCAAATCATCCAGTGCTCGACAGTACATTTAAAAATTTTTTTAAACAAAAAATACTCGATTCGATTTAACTTTTTTATGAATGTCCAAAAATCAAATCGACTGACGGAATTTTATTTTTTAAATTCTTATAATCAAGTTCCTAACTTGGATGTTGATTCATAAACGATGCTTTTAAATTATTTAACATAATCGACCTTGAATATTTCTCTTGACAACCGAGAAGGAAAAAAACTTTTGGAAACAGTCGAAATCATAGTTTTCAGTATAAACCGTTTAAAACGGATTAATATCAATTTAAAACTTTTTAAGTTACATGACATATGAAAGTTTATGTTATTTAAGATTTATAGCTAAAATATTTTCAGTATTTTTTGGATTTTTAAATGATAAGCCTTACACGAAAAGAAGTAATAAAGTAAGTCTTTTATGCTTGTAAATTAACACTTAGTTAGTCATGCCTAAGTATTATACTTTTATTGTCATACAAGCTTTAAAACCCATAAAACTATACGCGTAAGATTGGGTACGAAAGAAGCAGTTATTTTAATGAGGATCCGAGCTAAGATGATAAAAAAAAAATTTTCTACAAAAACACAAAGTAGAGATCGTTAGATGTTTTTATTCCATAAAAAACTTATCCGAAACTAAAAAAAAAAAAAAAAAAAAAAAAAAAAAACAACGGTAAAATAAGGATAGGTAAATTGCTTCAGTAATAAAAACTAGTATTTTTCTTTATATTTATTTCCGTTTAAGGAAAATTTTTAATTGGATTATTGAGTAGGACCACTTTTTAAATGGTGTTACGGATTAGGTTAATATTACGCAGTGTATATTTTATAATAAGGTTGATCAGTTGGGAAATTTTTTTTGATAATAGTAATTTAATTGGTCTCCATTATTACGATTGATCAGAAGCTGAAATTAATTTGGAACGCTCGAAGTCGATTTTTTTTTTTTTAAATTTAATCGTGGCATGCTATCATTGTCAGAAATTACCGCATAACCACTTTCAGAAATTGGGAAGCAAAATCATACATTTAAAAAAATTCAGTACTGCCTATGGGTGTACTATAATCTCTGATTGATCTTCGAATGGAGGCACAACATATTTAAAACTTCAACTGTTTTTTTTTTTTTTTTTTTTTTTTTTCTTAAACGAAGTAGATAAGATATATAGCTGTGTACCGTGGTGCTAAGTGAAAGCATTGCTCTTAATATTAACTT
The DNA here is from genome assembly GCA_037577465.1 of Liposcelis bostrychophila. NCBI lineage: Eukaryota > Metazoa > Arthropoda > Insecta > Psocodea > Liposcelididae > Liposcelis > Liposcelis bostrychophila. Next base: position 22,697,472 of record CM075213.1, on the reverse strand, counting down.
AATTTATAGTCTATAAGATAAAATTTTAGTATTTTTATAAATTTTACGATGAATCTTACATTTTAATAATATAAAGATTTTAAAAATTACCTAAGTCGTTTTGTTTTCCTTTTCTTTTTTCAAACTTCCTACATACTATGGAAAGTTCGAAAGGCAAGAATGATTGTTTACTTTCTCCAGACATTAACAAAAGAGCACTGAAAACCTTAGTGTCCTCAAGCGAATGGTAACAACATTAGAGAAAAATAATTCTGCCACCCCCGACTAAATATTCTTACCGTAAAAATAAAAGGAACGGAAATAAAAAAATCAAAGTTGAATTAAGGCATTACAGGCCCTTAAAAAGGAGCCTCAAAAAAACTTCGGCTGGAAAATATTAAAAGAGGTAAAAGCTAAGAATTCTTAACCAGCGGCCATAGCTTAAACGTTAGGAACAATTGCCATGCCGTTAAGAGCCCGGGTGTTCGAATCTACGTGGCTACTGACTTGGGCAGGATAGATAATTTCTTTCTTTTTCAGTTAATTTTCACTTATTTATAATTTACAAAATAATAAGAATTATTCTACAATCATTTTTCTCCAAAAATAAAAATACAAGAAATTCAATAAAAAAAATGAATATCTGCTACAATATATTTTTTTTATACAATTACAATATATTTAATATTGAAATGAAACATTTATTTTCATTGAATTCAATCAAATGAAATCTATCGGGATGTCAATATTTTTGCTCTTTTTCTCGAGGTATCGTTCATTAACACTTCAACGCTTTAATCTTTTCACTCAACTCACTTGAATCACAAAAACTTCGCGATTAAGAATTCATAAGACATCGCGTTACCGAAAATAAAAAGTAAAAGGAAAAAATATTTGCACAGATTATTATTTTTAAAAAGAAACAAAAAATTTATAACTCATATTTTAAATTTCGTTAATATAAAAATGAAATAATCAAGTTCACAAAATAAAAAAAAATAAAAACATTAAAGAAATTATTTTCAATAATAGGGACGATAATTGTTATGATTATCGTACGTGGGAACAGGTCTATTATAATCATTTTGAGGAGACATTTGAAAATTATTCATGGGAGGCCTATCAAACATCTGAGGCATTTGCTGCATTTGTTGCATCGGTTGCATTTGCTGCATCTGCTGCATTTGTTGCATTTGCTGCATTGTAGGAAGGCCGGAAGGAATATCAAAATGATTTTGAGGAGGAGGTTGCTGAAACTGCTGTTGCTGTTGCTGCTGATAATTATTATCATTCCAAGGTTCGTTATAATTAACGTTATAACCCGGACCCGGAGGCGGTTTGTCATAATTGTACATCTGTGGGTGTTGACCGTAAGAATCGTTAGAATTCTCACACTGATAATTTTCATTCGCATTTGAGTAATTTTGATAATTTTCAGTCGAATATCCAAATAAATCATCTTGATAATTATAATCGTTTAATAAATTATTGTCTGTCCCTTTGTTTGCTTGCTGAAGTTGATTGTCGAAAATCGGAAGTGCTGTCGGTTGCGTTTTAGATACCATTTCCGTCTGTCTCAGGGATGTTAACGGGGCCGTTCGGACACTAGTGTTTGTTGTGCGGGTGATTCCACCTGTAAATTTAGTAGTAAGCTGACCCATAATATTACCAATCATTAATTTTGCTTCACTTAAAACGTTTTCGGGATTATCACTGGGTTTAGATTTATAAGGCTCCTTCATAGGGGATGGAGTGCGGTTTCCTTTTGCTTTCTTCTCTTCTTCCGCCGTTTTGTCGGTGACAGTTCTTCCCGAAACCTTCTTCTCTGCGGCTTTATATATATCCTCGTACGAATAATCATCTTCGTCTTCTTCCAAATCTTTATTGTGGAACCTGGAACCATCGTCTATAAAAGGATTGGCACCACCCTCTCTCATTGAAAATGGAGATAATCGACCGCCTTCGTCTTTTTTCGAATCTGTTTTATTTCCCTCTCCGTTTAAATTAACGAATTTCCTCAATTTTTCAACTTCCTCTGGATCTTTCGCTTCCAATTCTTTCAAATATGTAATTAAACACTGCTGCTCTTCCGGAGAGAGTTCTTTGAAATTCTGCAAAAGAGTTTTCATGTCCTCCTCTGTTAAGTCAGCCATATCTTTTGAAGTCATACGCTTTTGCCCTTTCGGGGCATCGTCATAAGTTTGCAAAAGTTTCAAACTATTAGCTGCGGAAACGGGAGGTAGATTAGATACTGGTTTGGTTTCTGGTTCTTTAACGGCCGGTGATAATGCCGCAACGGGAACCGGCGCAGGTACCGGTTGCGGAACTGGAACTGGAACTGGAGCCGGAACTGCGGTTACAGGAGGTGCAACTGGAGCAACTGGAACGGTCGAATGTTGCTGGTAAGTGTTGGCTTGCGCCATACCAACCACTGCATTTATCAACTGTTCCAATTCCTGTTCTGTAACGTTGGTCTTTCCTTGAGCGATCAAAGCCGACGCGATTTGCTGCGCAATTGCAACTTTATCCACAGCTCCGATTCCAGGAACAATTAAAGGTTCGGGAGCTACGACCGGGGCCGGAACAGCAACAACAGCCGGAACTGTTGTGACTGCCGCAACAGGCGCAACGACGGGAACAACCGGAACAACCGGCTCCGGATTTTCCTTCTTAGCTTTCCAAGAATTGAATAGCTCTGCCACATTTTGAATAGCGACCCGAGTAGCGTTCACCATATGCTTTTCGACAATCCCGGCGAATAATTGTCCTTTCAATTTTTCTTTCACAGTTTCGAATAAAACGTTGTTCTCAGAAACGTCGAGAAGTGTGTCCGACGAAAATTCTTTTTTCTTTTCTAAAGCGATGGCCTGACTCAACAGATTGTTAACTCTCGGTCCAAGGGAACCTAATTGACTTTCCAAAGCAGTTAACAGTCTTAAAACCGTGATGACCCTAACAGGTTGATTAGGATCCAATTTAACGGATCCTAATTCATAATTATCACTTTTATCCGGGGATTTTGATTTCGACTTAACACCTTTAATATCACTCCCGGTTAACGCTTTCCAAGTGTTTTTTATATCGTCAACGGTGACGTTGGCTTTATCGTCTTCTAAAGGAGTAGGAGAAACTTCGATGACGTCATCGTCCAAAACACCGCCAGGAGCATCGGGATCAGGTAGTCCCAATTCCATTCGATATTTATCTTTTTTCGATTTGATTTCCTCGTTATGCAATTCTTTCATTCTAGTAGTCCAAAATTTAATCCACTCTGGTTTGAAATCGTGTTTGCTAGCATCAACCCCTTCGGCTGTTAACTCTTTGTAACGCCTGTTCCAAAATTTCTTCCACTCTTCAGGATATAAAGGATGCTTCTCGGGATTTTTCTCGTAGCCTTTCAATGTTTTAGACATGTCCTTTTCGAGTTCTTCGACGAACTCTTTATATAAATCCCATTTTTTCCGTTTGTCACGTAATTCAGCGACTTTATGCTGAGTTGACTTAGGCCTTTCCGAAGCAGGATAACCGTCCTCGTCATTGTAAAGACTGAAAAATACATTTGAAAAAAATTTTTAGTTTAGTTTAAAAGGAAAAGCTGTTAAAATTTAAAAACTAGGCTTTTTAATAATCTTTTAGGGTAAAGTTAGCTTTCCTGGCAATGCATTCATTTTTTAAAAGCCGATATAGTTGAGCATTCACCAGAAACTTGAGTATCATTTGCAAATCATGATTACTTAATTTTAGATTAAATGACTTTTGAATATTCTTTTTTTACCTGTCGTATCTGATGGTCCTAAAAGAAGGTCTCGGATGAACTGGAGATCGAGTTTTATATGGCAACGGTGGTCTATAACTACGGTAACTACGTCCGCGGCTTCGAGAGCGAGAACGTGACCGCCTATCACGACGATCCCTATCTCGATCGCGATCACGATCCCAATCACGATCACGAAAATGTCTAGGAGGGGTTCTCCTTCTCGGCTCACCCCTCTTATAGTCTCTATACATATAACGATATCTGGATCTAGAATGAGATTTCGAATGAGGTGATCGGGATCTTGAACGAGACCAAGATCGAGAGCGCGAATAACTTCTAGAACGGGAACGTGACAAGGAACGAGACTTTGATGATATAGTAGAAATCGTTTCCACTGATTTTTCTCGTCTTGGTCTTTTGCTGGGCACTGAGTAAGTTTTATCAGGGATTTTCCTAGGAGATAAGTCTTGAAATTTTTGTTTGTTCCTCAAAGCTTCGTTTTTCATGGCTGAAGATTTTTTCTTGGCTTCTTCTTTTTCTAAATCGATTGTCAAAATGTTATCTGAAATGAAAAAATTTTAAAAAAAGGAGGGGAAAATGCAAAAAATTTTAATAGTAAGACTTTGAAAAAAAAAAAAAAAAGAATAAAGAAATATTTTACCTCCTTCAGGCGCGCATTTTTTAATAAATTCCAAATCGACTAATGATTCGTAATTTGAATCCGCAGTCTCGTGAAAATGTCGACCGGCACTCATTTCACGATAATATTCTTCCTTTTTTTCATCGAAAACAGCACCGTCAACGATCACCGGGTTCAAACGTCCGAATTTATTTTCTATCGCCTTGACGATTTTTGCCAGGACCTCGCCCGTTCCACGTTTATATTCTCTGACTTTAGGAACCAACGCTAGAGCTGTGTTTGTCCTTGGAAAATACCTTCCCTGTGTCAAGAAAAAAGAAGCAAAGAAATCGGATTCAAGTTAACGATTTTTTTTCCCTTTAAAAATTCATTTATTTATGAACATAATTTACTGATTTATTTTTAAAAATGACAAAAAAAAAAAAAAAAAAAAAAAAAAAAAAAAAAAAAAGAAAAAGGAATATATATATACATATATACTTTTCTATTACAATTATGTAGACGATGTGTCAGACAAAGTTTTGCATGCAGCAATAAGACAATAAAAAAACGGTTTATGTGCCGATAATCATAAAAATCGTTTTTTTTTTTTTTCTCTAATTTTTTCATGATTTTTCCTGAATAATTTTAATCGCTTATAAATTAATAAAAACTTACGATATATTTAATCCGGTGATTAAAACAAACAAGGTGAGCTAAAACAGTCCTTGGATCTCCTCTCTTATTACATAACAAACAACAATATTTTGGTTCTACTTCCTCTTCAACGGGAGTTATTTCGGCCAAGTACTCCAAGCCAATTAAAGGAGCTTTCATTTCTGCTAGTGTTGCCGTGATTTCAGGAACTCGAGTAACCATATCTTCAAATCCTGGAGGAACTGGTTCGCCGGGTGCTAAATCCGGGATATCGACTCCAGGGGCTGTAATAACTTTACCGCCAAGATCTATAAAAATTTTTCAATTTTAATACGAAAACATACAACAAAAACCATGATCCTGCTATGTACCTGTTGTAAGTTTTGGACTTTCCTTTAGAACAATCTTCGAAAATGTTTCGTGGAATGAAAATCAGTTTTCATCTTTCGACAATGATTTTTACCGGAAGCATGTTCCTCCAGACTTTTCGCGCTGCAAATGGGTACGTTGCAAACGTGACAACGAAATCTCCCCCGTGGGTTTTCATCTGTGCTTTTGGTGAACACATAACCTTCCTCTCCATTGTCTAACTGGACTTTTTCTTTCAATAATTCAACAACCTGAAAACAAAAAAAAAAAGGCAATTAATACATTAGGAAACCAAATTAGAAATTTTAGAATCATGAAAATATATGGTTTATATAAAATTTTAATTTTGAACGTTAAAGAATAGCAACTTTCCAACAGAATCCAATCTAAAGAATTTCATTAGGTTTTCTTTTAATTTCAATTTTTGTCACCTGCACTCACACAACACTTTTAACATCACAATCTGCACAATTTATAGATCACAAGCTTGCTGGTTCATAAATCATTAATGTTTGTATCCGCATTCATTTTTTCACATCAATTCTTCTCAATACAAAAACGACGTTCAATTAAAAGTAGGATTCTGTTGAATCATTAACATTTTTCTTGATTATATGACAATACTTCATTTATTGTTGCCAATTTGAACTTTATACTTACCTAAAGTCTATTAAAAAAAATTATGGTAAAATTTGCTTTTTGCTTTACTAATAAATAGTCTAGTTATAATGGATTTTCCAAGCTTATCTGTACAATTATGCAATTTAAAGTATTTAATTTTAAAAAAGCAAATTTTACAAGAAAATTTTTAGTCAGAAAATTATTAAAATATTTAAGTGCAATTCAATTTTGTTTCTTGTTGTATGGATTTCCCATTCTAACTGCATCTAAATCAAACAATATCAATATTAAATTAAAGACACACTTCCGATTTAATCACAACGCGGATCACTTACATTTAGGCATCAATCAAATTTTGAATAAATTCATTTTAAAATAACCAGGAAAAAATGTGTTTTCTAAATGATAAATACAAAATATTGAAGTTTCATTTTATAAATGGTAGTTAAATATAGTTTATTGCTTGTTACAAAAGGCTTTTTTTTTTAGCTCTTGCATTCAAATATAATAAATAAACAAGTAGTTTATAATAACCAAACCACTATTTTAAAATCATGAAATCTATTGAAACAACTTTAACAAGCTTAAACCTTTTTCTCCAAAATTTAAAAGCCTTTCGTTAATTTAAATATTCCATTTTAAGTCTGATAAAAAAAAAAAAAAAAAATTGACAACAAGACTTTGAAATAAATATACTAAGAAATATGATACCTTGCTATCCAAAGCAACATCATCTTCAGTTCTTTCTTGTGAATCCTCTGCCATGTTTCCTTCGCAGCACTTTGTCAAAAGAAACTTGTGTAACTACTCCAAATCAGAACTATATCCCTCTGATAAAAAAGGATTAAAATTGTTGATGTTGGCTAAAAAACAAAATAAAGAAACAAAAAAAAATTTAGTTGTACGTTAAAGAGTGATGATTTAGAATTTCAGCAGTATTCTTCCAGTTTCTTTTAGTAAGTCCATTGCAATCAAGTAAGTTTAATTCAACTCCTTTTATTTCAAAAAAAAAAAAAAAAAAAAACTGAAAGAATTAAGAAACTTCTTTTTAGGGATAAAATACCATTTACATAAGAGCATACTTATCCAAATAACGTGATTTTCCAATCTGTTACCTGGTGAATAATATTAGATTTACACATTTATGGGTTCAATTATGATTTATAATTGTGCAAAAATAAAACCTAACACATCAGCACAAAAAATTATTTAAAACCAATTCCACGTACACTATCCGAGAATGATTAATCTTTTCTTTCATAAGTAAATATATAATATTCTCCCGAAAAGTGATATTCGAACATGATCCCTTAAAAACATGAACTCTTGCTACTGAAAATAATAAGGCCATTGCTACATATTGATCATCCACTCAGTTAATAAAAATATTTCTGGAATATGTTCAAAAAACAGCTTTGGGTATTAACTAGAATTATAATGATGTTACTTTTTTTGAACAAGTTCCACAAATAAAACAGATTCCTTCAAGCATATGAAAGCAGAACTGTTAAAACAAGTACTACTTAAATGAACGTTTTTCCTACACTTATTTGAAAATGAAATTGTCGGAAATTTAAATGATTTATTAATCATATAAAATTCGCGCCAACAGTCTCAGAACTATTAATTTGACACTCTTTAATGCATTATTGATCATAATATCCCATCAATAGTAAAGGTTGCAAAGAATGCATTTCAGAAATGTTGATTTATCGTCTAACTTCACCCCTGTAACCCAATTAAAAAGTTAAGGAAAAAACGTCGATAGTAAAAAAATGATTACAAACACGTTTACTCTTTCAAATCAAGACGCATATGCATATACCGAAGTAAACCCGAATTTGTGAAATATTGCTCCAGAAAACCCCTTGTGTTGACGCTGCACCTAAGTTAAAAAATAAAAAAAAAAAAACCAAAGATTTATTTTAATGTAACTCTCACCTGAATCTTTATTTCTTAAATTTTAAAAATACTTCAAAGTAGCTTTATAAGAATCATCTGCATTTTACAAACGGATAGATGGGCTACATAAAAAACTTCATTTTTTCTCGACCTCTTCCTTTTGGTTTAACCATTGAATTCCTCCATTTCTAAAATTTGAGATTTGTTGACGCATGCGCAGAAGTGCGGAAACGAAGAAAAGCTACCAACTGAATTATTCCAGCCCAGGGAAATTCTTTTTTTTACGTTGGTATATATACAAAAGATTAAAAATGTAAAAAAAAATAACCTAACCTAAAAATATAAATGGCTTTTATTTGATTATAAATTCTATGTAGAAACAAGCACGGTTTTTGTTATTTAACGAATGAAATGAGTTCCATTTTAAGATTATCGACAATAAATGTCTTAAATGTTACAGTGTGGTCAGTAAAATTTCCTGTCATTGGCACTGCAGTATATACTGATTGCTTCAATAATCGGTTAAATGTTCCTCATGGAAGTAAGCCTTTTGTTATTCTTTCAACTATTCTAAGCTTATGTTTAGATAATATCACCGGTTTCAAATTTAATTTTTTTCCGATATAAGTCGAGTAAATTTTTGATTTTGTTTCAGGTAAATCATATTCAACTAGTGAATATCCTTTAACAAGTTTACAAAAAAAGAAACCAAAATCAAAGAAGTCAAAAAAGTTTGCAGAATTGTTAACAGTATCCACAAACAAAGCCACACAGAAAAAAATATTTTTAGGAAAATTGAATGCCAATCATGTTCAGGCATTTGCTGAACAACCTGGACTAGTTTTAGGAAGTTTGAAAAAACAAGTAGAGAGTAGTAAGAGCTTAAACAACGCACCATTTCAGTCAAAATCAAATGAAAAGTCTGATGAAACACAACCTATGTCTGATGAAAGAAGGATAGAAATATCATCTGAGAGATCCACAAGTGAAATTAATGAAGAAAATGACAGTGATAGGTTTGGAATGTTATCAAAATCAGATGACAGCAATAATCAGTCTTTCAAGAAGTTGTATAATAAACAAGAAATTTATTCCTTTAAAAAGAAAATAATAGTGATATTTTTGGAACATTATCAAAAGATTTCATCATTGCAGGAGAAAAAAATACCAAGTCTAAAAACAATGAAGTATGTTTCAGGGCAGAACCATCGTTGGAAAATGCAGAAAATCATGTTGGTGAGTTTGGAATTGTATTAGTTAATAAGGAAAATAATTCTAGCATTTTTGAAATTTTGCTAAATGAAAATGGTGGTGAGTTAACTACATTTTTTCAATGTATTTTTCAGAAAACTCAACTGAGGCAGAATCACATTTAGAATCTCAAAAATTTTCTTCTGAAACTGAAAGTTTTGTGAGAAATTACTTAAATAAAAATCCTGATGTCAATCATTTAAGTAACTTGGTTGAAAAGCCAAGTAAAACTGTTAGTGAAAATTTATTTTTAACGAATAATGCAAAAAAGTCAACCTTGTTTATAAAATTAGATAATAATGCAAAAAAAGAAAACAATTGGCATATTTCATATGAACCAAAATCTTTTAAATCAGATTCGGATATAACCAAAGAAAATAAAATGAAACCATTCACATCAGAAAAAAAAGATCACTTCAAAAAAACTTCTAACAAACCACTGTCATACAGTGCTTTACACAAATTAAAAACAGAAGAAAAAAGGAAAGAAAAAGAAATGAGTCCATCAGCTTCTGGATATCAGTATAAACCACAGGAAGAAACACCGTTTAGTAATAAATCAGGAACCTCAAAAGATTCAATTGCATCTGATCGCCCACACAACTTTTTCAGTAAATTTTTAAGTCGAAATCATGCTCTAAGCAACAAAGTTACCGTTGATCCAACTCTAAGCGCAAGAAAACCAAAGCAAAATGTTATTGAAAATATGTTCAATCTTGAAACAAAAAATCATAATTTACAAGATCTAAAAGATTCAAACACATTACATCATTCAAAAAAAATTAGTAAGCAATATAAAAACAAATATGAAATTTCAACAAGCAAGGATAAAAGGTAAATATTTTATTGATCCAAATTTGGTAATAGATATTTTGCTTTCATGGTTTTTTTATGTTTTATTCTTTTAAAATAGCTCACTGACATCAGCAAGAAAAAAAGAAGATACAAGAGAACAGCAAAAGGAGGACCTATATAATGAAATCTTACTGTCATACATGGATGTTTGTATTTGCAGTAATATGATCGAGAAAGCGTACTACAAATTTATGAAAGAGAGGAGATACAGGCATAAACACTTTAAAACAATTGACATTGATATATACAATACTTTACTCCACGGATATTCTCGACAGGTACGTAGGTAATTTTTTTTTTTTGATTTTTCATTCTGTTAAGAGATTTTTTTTCTCCTTCTATTAGGGCAACTGGGAGAAAGTTGAGGAAATTTTACGAGCTCTGAGAGACGATGGTTTAGTATGTGATGCTCAGACATATGCAGCTGTGTTTGATTGTTTAGCTCAGATTAGAAACGAATTTAACTACAAGTTTGTGAAATATGTGTCTAATAATTATATTCAAGAACTTAAGTCTCAGGTACAGTTTTTCCTTTATTTATAACTATATTCTTTCTGGAAGTAGGTGGTAATATTTTTTTTCACAATTTGTGCCGTAGGGTTTGGATATAGGAGATATATTTAATAAAACTCAACTTATTAATGATCAAAGGGAGAAAATATTAAGTATTATACACATCAATTATCCAGATTATAAAATTCCGAAAATGAAGTTTGATAGGGATAGCGATTGTGAATTGTTAGGTCGTTTGAGTGAAATTACAAACTCCTATAAGTAAGTATACTTCCCCAACAAACAATTTTAAGGATTATTAATTTTTTTTTTTTTTAAAGCACACAAGCACCGGAAGAGCTCACGGAAGATATGCTCAAAGACTTCATCCAGGAACAAATTGCTATTGAGAGTGAGTTAGTTTACAAAATTAAAGCAGTCCACGAACCTGTTTTCAGCTATGTAAGTGAATTATATTAAATACAGAAGGTTTTGCATTGGAAGTCACCAAGAGTTTTGCTTTTACTTTTACTTTTAGCACGAAAAAACGGAAAAGCTATTTGAAGGATGGAAGCCTGTTTTAAAGGATTCATTCATTAAAAGCGTGAAAATTTTAAAGTACGACACTGAAACTAGCCGGCAGAATTCAAATCTCTACATTTATTTAAATGCTCTTCCAGTAGATACAGTTGTGGATTGCATGTTGTACGAAATAAGACGAAGTATTTCTGAATTTATGGATCCACCTACGTATATTGCAACTGCGATCTTGGGTTCTAAAATTTGGCAAAGGTTTGTAAGCCAGTTGTAAAAAAAAAAAAAAAAAAAAAAAATATTACTTGATTAGGGTCGTCCATGTATTACGTAACGCCTGGAGGGGGGGTGGGGGTCGAAGGAGGTGTTACGCATTGTTACGGGGGGGTGGGGGGGAGTTGGACCATGCGTTAAGTAATTTTAATATTAAAATTATTTCAATTTTATTTCACTATTTTAAAAAAAAATTTCCAGTTATTCTTCAAATAAAAAAATAAAAATTTTTTTAGCTCGTAAAATCTGATTAAAACTTATTATGAAGCTGAAAAATTTTTTTGATTTCAAAAATTGAATATAAATATTTTTCAAAGGGGGGGGGGGGGGTAAGAACCAGTGTTACGTAATAACGAAGGGGGGGTCACATGTTGCGTTACGGGTGTGTTACAAGGGGGGGAGGGGGGGTCAAAAAGTGGCCTTTTTTGCGTTACGTAATACATGGACGACCCCTTAATGAAAGAAGTTTGTTTTTAGATATGCTTATGAAAAAAAGAAGAAAACCGGAGAGCTAGATAAACTCGTTAAGTTATATAAAAATTACGCCGAATGGTATTTAAATCCGGATAACTCCGAAGTAAACGGACGAAGGTGTTGGCAAAGTTTGCTGGAAAATAATCCAGAAGGGCCTCACATTGTAAGTTTCAAACCATTCTTTATCTAAGTGTTGTATGTAATGTTAAACTACAGCCTATTTTTATTTTCATTCCAGAATGTTAAACCTAACAAATGGCCTTACAAAATTTGTAAAGAAATCGGAAATTTTTTGTATCAAATAATTATAAAAGAAGTTAAAATCGATATAAATATAACAAGAAAGAGTAAATATCAGTCGTAAGTATTTTTTTCTTATTTCATTTTAAATTTATTTCGAAGGATTGCATTTGATAAAAGGTTATTTTTTCCAGCCGCATGGTGCCTGTTTTTTATACGCAATTAGAAGAGACGAAAAATAAGAAGGAAGAAATTATAAAATTTCATCCTGTGATGCAAAAACTATTTCAAACTTGCAATGTTCAGATGTTATCATTCGATGTCGATCAAATACCCATGGTGAGTCCACCAAAGCCTTGGTGCCATGTAAATAGTGGTGGATATTTACTTCAAAAAACTTCTTACATACGATCTGTTGGAGGTGTCAGTATATCACCGTTTCGATATAATAAAATTCCACAGAAGAACTTATATCCTACTTTCGATTCTTTAAACCAGCTTCAATCTGTTCCGTGGAAAATTAATGAAGAGGTAAATTTCCCTTTTTCTTTTTTTTTTTTTTTTTTTTAACCGCTAACTTCGATTTTTTTTTTTTAAGGTATTGGATGTTGCTATAAAAGTTTTTAAAAAAGGAGGATCAGAAGAATTAAATGTGCCTTCTTTACCTGACATGGAACCAATAAAAATTAAAATAGATAAAGAAATGACGACGGAACAAGTACGGTACTTGATGAAAGCGAGACGAAAGGCTGCGTTAGAGAAAATTAATGATTATGGCTTATGGTGCGAAGCCTTGTACAAATTGTCTTTGGCTAATCATGTAAGTAAAGAAAAACTTGGAAACTAGTAGCAATACTTTTGAGGTTGATCGAAACGGGAAAGATCCAGATTTTTACTTAGATTTCTCCATTATAGGCAACTTAAGCGGACTAAAATGGTTATGCTAAAACATTTCAATTTCTTTCAGTTTCGGAAAAGAATGATTTGGTTACCGCAAAATATGGATTTTCGAGGCCGTGTATATCCAGTCCCACCTCATATTACTCATTTAGGAGCTGATTTCTATAGATCATTATTTCTCTTTGCAAAAGGAAAAGAACTGGGTCCGAGTGGATTGGATTGGCTAAAGGTAAAACTATTCCTTTGTGGCACCCTTTCTATTACAAGTCTTGCACGAACTGACATAATTTTGTTAAGCTGCCACACTCCGCATTTCTAAAAGAGTTTAGCGTTTTTTTTTTTGTTTTTTTTTTTTGTTTTTTTTTAAGCAATCGCTAAACAAGCAAACGATTTTTTTGTCTTTTTTAGATCCACACAATTAATTTAACAGGAACGCATAAGAGGAAATCGGTGGAAGAAAGACTGGAATACGCCAATGAAGTATTACCAGAAATTCTGGATTCGGCAAAAAGGCCTTTAGACGGTAACAAATGGTGGGCTAAGTCAGACGAACAATGGCAAACATTGGCTGCTTGCATCGAAATAAAAAACGCTTTAGAATCTCCGGATCCAGAAAAATATGTATGTAGATTTCCGATTCATCAAGATGGTTCGTGCAACGGACTTCAACATTACGCAGCTTTAGGGAGAGATGTTGTAAGTAAAACGGATAGTAAAATGTTAAACGCAATTTTGCTAACCCCTTTTCAAACTTCATTTTCAGATTGGTGCTCAAAGTGTAAATTTAGCCCCAGCGAAAACCCCTCAAGACGTCTATTCCGTCGTGGTCGAAATTGTAGAACGAAAAAGAAAAGAAGATGAAGCAGCCGGACTGCCTATAGCTAAAATTTTAGATGGATTTGTACGTAGGAAAGTAATAAAACAAACTATAATGACCACTGTTTACGGAGTGACAAATTATGGTGCTAAATTGCAAATTAAGGGACAGTTACAAGGTACGTAAAATCAGTAATACTTGCAAAAAGATTTGAAAACTTCATTTTCCACTTTGTTTCTATTTTCAGATTTAAAAGATTTCCCAGAAGAACACGTCCGATCTGCAGCCAGTTACTTGACTCAAAAAACCTTTGAAAGTTTGAATGAAATGTTCACATCAGCTAGGGAAATTCAGGACTGGTTCGTCAAGTGTGCTGAAGTTATTACTTGTCATAGCCGAGATTATGTAAGATGGGTTACGCCTCTCAAACTGCCTGTAGAGCAGCCGTACGCTAAATTCGTTACAGTTAAAGAAACACCGAACGAAAAAGTGCTTTTGTACGTATTAAGAAAGAGGTCAAATTAATTGGGCATAAAAATGACGTCGATCTTTCTTTTTTTTAGGTTACCTAATTCTATGAAGCAGAAAAATGCTTTTCCTCCGAATTTTATTCATTCGTTAGATTCTAGTCATATGATGTTAACATCTCTGCACTGTGAGCAAGCAGGAATTACATTTGCTGCAATACATGATTGTTTTTGGACACATCCTAGTACCGTGGAAGCTATGAATAGCATATGCCGAGAGCAATTTATTGCCCTACATTCTAAATCAATTTTAGAAGATCTTTCACAATACTTTTGTGAAACGTATACAAATTTACCAGATGATAAGAGAAACATTTTTTCGATAATCCCTCCTCGTGGAAATTTTGATTTAAGTTCTGTTAGAGAATCAACTTATTTTTTCAGTTGAAAAAGCAGTTAAAAAGAATATTTTTTATGACAAAAATAGTTATATAGACTCAATATAAATTAAATTTTTTTTTAAACTTGAATTTTTATTTTTCGTAAAGGAAAATCTATTTATCATGCTTTCCTCTGTGGAATAATATTCCTATTCCATAGGTAAAAGTTTTTTTTTTTGGGGGGGGGGGGGGAACAAATACCGGTACTGTTTAAATATAAAGAATTCTTACCTTCGTATTTGTCAAAATTTTGTTGGTACGTCCAATAAAATTCTGATGTGTGAATTCGGTTGCTGGCTGTAATTTCTTCTCACTTACTCAAGTAGCACAATTGTACCTGAAATTTAATTGTATCCTCATTACCTTCAAATCTTTGCCAAGCGAATTATTAAAATAAAAATGATATTATAATGCAAAAAAAATATATGATGTTATAATGAAAAAATGATATTATAATGCAGACGGGCGAGCGGTAGTTCATTGGTAAGACTCTCGATTCGCACGCGGACGGTCGGCGGTCGAGTCAAGTTTATACCATGCATTCACCTCTTGAATCTTGTTATGAGATCAAAGTGAAATCATATTGTGATGCCCTACACGGTTCGGAACCCGTGTCTAAATATAGTAGGTCCCTCTCATCGCCCATTATGAGAGCGGTAGTTCTTGCGGTCTAAAAATAAAAAATGGAATGTATTGGGCTAGGCCGTAAGACTACCCCCCCTTAAACTTCATTTGCAGAGAAGGGTAGGTTTTATCTTTATCTTATTTTTATATTATAATGCAGACCAATATTCTTCTGCTATCTGGGATAAATCACAGTAAATACACTAATATTAAAAATAAATGCCATCAAAAATTTAGAAAATTTAGAATAATCAAAAATTTAGAATTATCACAGTTGATGACCTTCACTCCGTGTTTTCATACTGAATGCCAGCTGGCTGTTCTTCCTGACTTTCATCAAAGCTAATGATATTTGGTTGTTCCTCCTGACTTTCATCATAGCTAATAATATTTAATATCATCATCCTGCAATAAGACATATTATGAATACAATTAGTGCTGCGAATTAGGAAATTTATAACATGTCACAAATACATAACAAATAGCTTTTTTTTTTCATGCTACATGTTTTTTTTCACTAGGCCTAGGCCTACCCTAATTTCAAATTAAGAAAAGAATACAAAACTACAAACTGATAAAAATGATGATACATTTAAAATGAATAATAAGACACTTAATTTATTTATTTAAAGTTTATTTATTTTTAATTAATTTATTGTTAATTAATTAATTAATTTATTCATAATTTTAAAATTTATTTAAAATTTATATAATAATAATAACAAAAAAAATATATATTCGTATTTGATGCTTTTTGGCGATTTTCGTATGTTGCAGGCATAGTCTTTTAAAAGACTATGGTTGCAGGAAAAGATGAAGATAATATGGATGCCTAAAAGAATTTAATGAATTAGATAAAAACGTAAGTAAGATGAAAATGCATTACAGTGTACATATAAGAAAGAGTAATTTAAAACATACAATATCTTCGATGATTTCTTACAGATCTTATTTACTGATATGCACTTGCTACTTGACTAAAGTCAAGATTTAAAAAAAAAAAGGTAAGATTTTTTAAAAAGATTTGAACGGATTTGAAAGTTTTATCGCGCGTCATAAAACTTCGGTTGACAATCGTGTTTGGCTGTGAAACATCGGAGAATTTTCGAACACCATTGTTTCTTTTATTCAGACTCGGTCCTGAATAAATAGTTTTCTTTTAATCAGGAATTTAATAGTATAAATAAATGTCGACTTCATGTAATAAATTATATAAAACATTCAAATCAAAGTACTTACTTTGGTTTGCTAACGAAAATGTAGATTTTAGGCTTCCAGTAAGTGTATTAAGCGTAAACATAACCTAAATAGGTTAATATTTCCACATTTTTTTTGAAACTCTTTGATTTTAGGAAATCACATCAATACTCAAATTATTTAATATTAATATGACATGGGTTGAAAAACCTAAAGAAGATCCGTTTTGGATTGTGGAACTACCATCGGAAGAAGATGCTAAAAAAATAGCAAGTAGATCTGTGACTTTACGTTCCATCATCAAACTCTGGGGAGCTGCTACTGATATCAAAGATCTACACAAAATTTTACAATCATATCCTTCAGAGCAATTTAACTCATATTTTTTACCTCATTATCATTTCAAGTTAGAGTTGAAACATTTGGTAAAACATTTACGATGAAAGAAAAAGTAGACAAAATTGAATGGTTTAATTATTTACCTGCTCAAGGACCTGTTAAATTGAATGATCCTGATGTGACACTGTATTATATAGAATATTATGGATTAATACCAAGCCAAGTACCTGAGGAGCCTTATTTTTTGTATTTCGGAGTTTGGATTTGTGATGGGCAAAGAGAGCTTATTAGTAAATATTCATTAAAAAAAAGAAAATTTATAGGGAATACCAGTATGGATGCTCAATTATCTTTTATAATGGCCAATCAAGCATTAATAAGGAAGGTGATTTAGTTATGGATCCATTTGTTGGTACTGGATCTTTGCTGGTTGCAGCTGCTTACTTTGGAGCATATGTAATGGGTACAGATATCGATTTTTTGATGCTTCATGGAAAAACAAGACCTACTAGGAAGCAAGATAGAGTGAGTAATGTCTATTATATTTATTATAACTGGCCAATAATGAAATATATTTGTATTTCAGTTAAAGCCAAGAGCCAATGAATCTATTCTTGCAAATTTAAAGCAGTATGGTACAGAAAGTAGATATATTGATGTAATTGTTGGAGACTCTTCTTTGCCCATTTGGCATGAGAGGTTGCAGTTAGAAAGTATTATAACAGATCGTAAGTTTATAAAATTTTTAGAAATAAGCTTTTTATGCATGCTACTGCTTTGATGCAATTTAATTGTCAAATTTTAAATTTTAGCCCCATATGGCATCAGAGAAGCAACAGAACGAATTGGTTCCACAAAAGATTACAAAATAAGTGATGAACATCTTCAAACTCATATACCATCTAAAATAGAATATGGATTAACACAAATTTACAGAGATTTGTTAGACTTTGCGGCAAAACATTTAAAAATCAATGGAAGACTGGTATCATGGATTCCTGTGTACAAAGCCGAGTATGACGAAAATAAATTGCCGAAACATCCTTGTTTACGACTAATAACAAATTCAGAACAGACGCTGACGAGTCAAACAAGTCGACGTTTACTGACTTGGGAAAAAATCTCAGAGATTCGAAATAATTCGGATCAGCCAGAAGTTCCAGAATTGTTTCCGCAAGGGTTCAGGGAGCATTATTTCGGGCATGGAGAAACCAGAAAACAAAGACGAGCTAGATTGCAACAAGAATTAAGAGAGAAAAATATAAATGGGTTTATGAATAAAAATGAAAGCTTGGACAGATAACGCCCATTAAAAGTTACAGAAAGTAATTTGGTTCCAGGCAGAGCCTTTGACTTTTTCCTCTGTTTTTGGTACAAGTTTCAACTTGTTCCAAGCAAACGAAATTTATGAACGGATTTAGAATTTTTTTCTATGGGGGGCTAAGAATAGGGAAACAAATTTTCTGGGGGGGCTGACCCTATTCAGGCCATATAATTTTCAAAATTCTAGGGGGGGCTATTTTGCTTCCTGGGAAAGCTAGCCCCTCCCTAGATCCGCCCATGCGAAAAACCAGGAAAACAAAATCAAAGTTTTTCGACCGCAATTTTTTTTGAAATTATTTTCCCGCCCCCCATACATTTTAGATAAGTTGAAACTTGCACGGAAAATTCCAGGATATACCAGAGGAGTTCGTTAGATGCCTACAATTTGGGGTTTTTTCATCTTAATGAGAATTACAAGCACAGATTGAACGAGTGTTCGATTCCCCACAGCGGCCGTCTTCGGCTGGGTAATTTTTTTCTCTCTTAATTTTAATCACAAAAAAATTCTAAATAAAAATAAAGTCCCAGTTCAAATGAGATTTCTTACGGGTATACATTGTCTGAGACAATTGGACAATTCAAAAATCAGTGAAGTTTCGTTATTAGAAAATTAAAATATGTATAAGGATGTTGATTTTCATATTTTCTGAGCTGTTAAACGGGAAATTTTGAAAAATTTTGTACTTTAATTTTTACATTTTCCTTAAACAAGGAATTATCGTGATGAATTAAATCAATTCGTTTTTACTAAATTATTGTGGTATCTAATTTTAATTACTGGCTGTACGCTATTAATTAAATGAGCTCTCAATACCTTTACTTATCCATTCCTTTCGAAAAAAATATTTAAAACAAACCCTGGGAGTTAATTAAAAAGAGATTTAACATTTAAGTTGGACCCGTACAAAAGAAAGAGACGATACTGGGGCCGAAGAATTCCGGGGGGAGCTCCAAATGGCAGCTTATAACACTGAAGATAGGAAAAATACATGGGTTAGAAATTTTTCTAGGGGAGGGGGCGTGAAAAAAAAAAACATCAAACTAAAAGGCTCCTACGCATTTATGTCATTTATTAAACCGACAGGAACATCCAATTATTCGCGCTTTGTTCATTAAATTCGTCAAATGTAACAAAAAAAATTATTCTCGTACAGCTTGCTTTTGTTAAACAGTAAAAAAAATACGGAAATTGCCCGCATGTTAACTGACAGCTACCGTTACTTATAGAAATCTCAATGACGAAAAATTTGCAATTACGTTTTTTTGTTTTTTCATAATTCAGTCACTCCATCGATTATACGCTAGATATCAAGCAAATAGAATTTTTATTTTTATTATTAAACTCAGATTAATAAGTGTGATAGTGAAAACAATAGCCGCATTTTATTTTCCGATAAAAAAAAAAAAAACTCAAGAAAATTGTTTCAACATGGCAACTCAAAGTTTTTTTTATAAATTTACAGGTAAATAAAACAAAAATTTACGTTATTTTTCGTTTAGTTATGAAAAAAATTACAGTTTTAGCCGTCTTAATTGGTTACGGTTTAGCGTTAAATGGCATATCCACACAACACAAGATAACGGATAAAGAAGTGAATACGACTGAGAGATTAGAGAAACTAAGAAACGAATTAAGAAAAGAAAACATATCAGCTTATATAATTCTTTCGAACGATGCTCATGGGGTAAGTATTCGAAAGTTAAAAAAAGTAAGCAATTATCCAGGAAAAAACGGTTTAATTACAGTCGGAGTATATTAGCGAACATGACAAAAGACGGGAATACATAACTGGATTTACAGGCAGTGCCGGTGACGCGGTAGTAACTTTAAATTCAGCAGCTCTTTGGACGGACAGCCGCTACTATATTCAAGCCGAAGAGCAAATGGATTCTAATTGGGTTTTAATGAAAACAGGGGAAAAAGAAACTCCTACCATGGAAAAATGGATCATTCAACAACTCCAAACTGGAGATGTCGTATCATCCGATCCAGAAATTAGTCCGTATAAGGATTGGATGGAATGGAACACATCTTTCGCGGCAAGCAATTTAACATTAAAAATTGTTGACAATCTCATTGATCGGATTTGGGGATCTAATGAAAGTAGACCGCCTTACCCGGACACTCCCATAACGGTTTTAGATTTAGAATTTGCTGGTAGGATGCAGGCCTGGTAAATAAATCAAACGGTATAGGAACACAAATTTCGTTCAAAATTTTTGTTTAGGAATGAGCTGGCAAGATAAACTGAAACAACTGCGAGAAGATATGGAAGGAAAAAAAATTGATACGCTTGTTTTGACGGCACTGGATGAAGTAGCTTGGACGTTAAATTTAAGAGGAGGAGACGTGCCGTTCACTCCGGTTTTCCGTTCGTACTTGGTTATTGAATCGAATCGAACAACAGTTTATTTTCAGGCAGAGAAAATAAACGATGCTGTAATCGATCACTTAAATGCGAATCATACAAAGCCTGGCGAATCAGTACAGTATGTATGACAAAATGTTTTTTAAAGTAAATATTTAAAAAAAAAAAAAAATTACAGGATCAAAGATTACTATCAAATTTGGTCAGATTTATTGCAAATTGGACAAAATGCCAACAAAGTTGGACTACCGTCCCGATTCGTTTATTCAGGAGGAGCTAGTTACCGTGTGTTTCAATCGGTATAAATTTTAAAATAATTAAATTCGACTTAAGCTATTTCAAAGAATATTTAACTAAACCAATTTTCAGATTCCTCAAGATAAAATAACTACGCTCGTATCTCCTGCACTTATACGAAAAGATGTGAAAAACCAGATAGAAGCAGTCGGAATGAGAAACAGCCACATACGTGATGCAGTGGCGCTATGTCAATTTTTTGCCAAATTGGAAAACGAAATCCCGTCCGGTTCAACTAACTGGACAGAGCTTACAGCAGCTGCTTATTTGGACTCATTGCGAACTCAGCAAAACCGCAGTTTAGGACCAAGTTTTGGTACCATATCAGCCTTTGGAACAAACGCAGCTATGCCACACTATGAACCATCTCCTGAAACAGATGCGCTTATTGATACTTCCGCGTTATACCTCGTAGATTCAGGAGGGCAATATTTAGGTCCATACTATATTTCAGTTTTTCAAAAATATAAAATAAAATTTCAATCTCATGTTTATTTTCATCAGATGGAACTACAGATGTGACTCGCACTCTTCATTTTGGAGAACCCAGAGAAATAGAAAAAGAAGTATACACAAAACTCCTAAAAGGTTGCATTGATATAGCTTCCACCACGTTTAAAGAAGGCTACAAAAGAAACGAATTAGAAATTTTACTTAGATCTCATCTCTATGAATCTGGATTAGATTATGGTCATGGAAGTACCCATGGAATTGGGTCATTTTTATCTGTTCATGAATGTAAAATGATACTTTTATTGCATCCAATCTATTATTCAAATGATTTTACCTTCTTTTTTCATTTGCAGCATTTAACGACACTTATCATACATACTTTTTCGGCTCACAAGAACCGGGTTATTACAAAGAAAATGACTTTGGAATGAGACTGGAAAATATAATTACAGTTACAGAAGCTAATGTCACCGTAAGTAGATGCCAAAAAAATTAAGTAAAAAAGTTGTATTATTACCTGCACATTTTTTCAAATAATTTTTGCAGAGTGAAAATAATGATCGCTTCTTAACATTTGATACAATAACATTGGTTCCTTATGAAAAAAAATTAATAAAACCAGAAATGTTAGAAAAAAAACATGTAAGTTGAGTAGATTAAACAAAATATTACCTGAATATTTTCCTCTTAAACTGAATACTTTTTTATTTGCAGGTTAAATGGCTGAATAACTATCATGAAAAAATTCGAGATTTAGTTGGTGGTGAAATGCTAAAACAAGGCCTGATTGAACTTTACGATTGGTTGGTCAACAAAACAGAGCCTATTTATATATGAAAATCAGTGTTTTAACTTAGAATTAAATTTTTTACACATCAATATGTTGTCCAATGAAATGATAAAAAACTTCTGTCATCGCCATTTCACTTTTTCCAAATTATACGCCGGCCCTCATTGGTGGTGAAACTAATATGACACCATCCCCTCTTACAAATAACATAGGAATAGTTCTTTTGGTTGTTTTATATACTTCTTCATATGTTTCTTCATCTATTTCTACAGTTGTAACCGTCTCTTCAGCATCACCGAGAACCATGTTCAAATGTTGATCGTATGCCTGTGAAATAAAAATAAATATATTATACCGGTTACTCTAACCTTACCTTCACAAGTACTTACATGAAGACGCCCTCTTAATTCTCGTTCGTTTCTCATTTTCACGTAAATTCTTTCATCTAAGCTTAAACGAATTAAATCCAAAGGTTCTTTAACAGTAATTGCAGGAATAACATCCGCTTCTTCCGTCATATTGAGATAAATTTAAATTTAAAATTAAAACGTTCACTCGCACAACTTGTTATTTATAAAACGTAGCAGTGCTACCAAATTAATTAAATAAAAAAAAAATTTCACCGGATTTTTTGGGGCTCCTAGCTTCTTTTTTGAATTTCATTAGGGCACTTAGAAGAAAAAAAAAGCAACAATTGAAAAAATTCTTAAAAAAGAAATAAATTTTCCTCCTGATTAGGGAATCTTGAATTAAAAATTAAACAATAATAGTTGAGGCCTTTATGTAGGTTTCTATATTATCCTATTGAAGCTCAAAAATGAACGTTTAGGCTTGGGGTGTTCCTTTTATTCTTCCTTAACTTCAACATTTCTTAGCAATAAGTTGTTACTTTCTTGCCCGCCTATGGATAAGCCTTACTCAGTAACACCACTCATTCTTCCAAAATCATTCTAAGATCAAAAATTCAACAGAGACAATGATGGAATGCTTTTTACAATAATATAGAACATTTTAATTCACTGTATTACATTTTTTTTATTAGATGTTAACACAAATAAAAAATACAGCATTTAGGCAGATGCTTGAGCCAATTCAATTTGAATTTTTCTCCAGTTAGTCAAAGGTCCATGTTCTGGTCGATATTGGACATTAGCACCATCATGAGCTAATCTACCTTTAGCTCTTAATTCCTCATACTTTTCCCTATCATATTTCGTAAAGCCCCATTTCTTTGATACATAGATCTGGAATAAAAAAAAAAGTCAATTGTAAAACCAATAACAAAATAAGCTATCATTTCTTATTGCATCAAAAAATGAAATCAGTTTAATCAGCTGATCAACATTTTGCTGATCATTCCCTTATCAAACATAATAAATGACTTGCAATATATAATAAATTGATTTACCTTTTGTCTTCCTGGGAATTTGAATTTAGCTCTCCTCAAAGCTTCAATAACAGCAGCCTTGTACCTATCACTTGATCTAACAGACATAATTGGTTGACCGATGTTAACTCTTGCTACAGTTCCTTGTGGTTTTCCAAATGCCCCTCTCATTCCTGTCTGAAGCCTATCAGCTCCAGCACATGATAACATTTTGTTAATCCGAATGACATGGAAAGGATGAAGTCTCATACGGATGTGAAATTGATCTTTTCCACAATTCTTAACAAGATATTTGTTGCAGCAAATACGTCCTGCTTCAAGAGCTTCCGAAGATAGCTGTTCATATTCGTCGGACACTAAATGAACGCATAGCGGGAAGTCTTCCACTCGTGCCTTCTTTTTCCCCAAATCGAAGATCCTGATTTTTGGGTCAGGAACACCACGACAAAATCTTGACTTTGGGTAAGGTTTATTTTTACAGTACCTATAACACCTCGCAGGTCTCCGACCCATTTTGAAGGCCTGTAATATAAAAAAGTTTCACGTAAGCAATGTCCGTAGTACCTTACCTAAGGTTACACAAACACTATGACATGAGAGCAGAACTTTAAAATCATGCAGCACTAAATTATAAAACCGTACGAATATAATGAACGCACAAATTGGGATGGATTGCACGATTTAAATCAATAAAAAAATGGATAAAAATTTACAACAATACTAACCTCTCAATGTTAATATGGTGACATTAATCGAACAGAGACTGCCAACTTAAATACTAAAAACAGGGAGTTAATAAGGCCCACAAAAAGGCCCTAATAAAATCACATGATATTCAAACTATATTTCCCGCTAAATAGTTATTTGGATAAAAAATTAGTTTGAATGAATAAATTAACGAGTAAAAAAAAAGAACGAGTTTAATATTATTCTTCGGAATACTATATAATGTCTTCGTTTGTCTGGGTTAAGGAAGCTATATATAGAGATACTCTCAATTAGATGCAAGTGGTCTAGATTGCAATAAGCTTATCGCGGCATGTTTTTATTGTTTTACAATATCTACTTTTCATTTCTTTTTTGTAAGTTTATAGATTATTCCATTCATACATTGAGTTAACCTTAATGGAACGATAATGGAAATTTTTTATCGAGTTAAAAAATGTATTTCAACCCTTTAAATAATGAACCAAGAAAAAGGAAAGTTAATTTATTCTCAGACGTAGCTTCCTACCTGCTGATAAGACTTTCCTGTCAAAAAAAATTAGATTTTAAATTTTCCCACGTAAAAAATAAATGATTGAAACCTTTATTCGTCTGTGCATGGTTTTTTTCAAGGATTTATACGAGATTTTAAAAACCTAAGTGGTTGAATGATGTAGCTATTGATGAATATTACAGTAGATATGGTCTTATTGAATACATTTGGATGAAAAAAAGTCCTAAATGTATTTTATTTTACTAGCTAAAATTACATTTCAATATTTTCATAATTATTATGAATAATTCGTGAAAATAATAGCTTGAAAATCTATTAGGCATAATTCAGTTGGAAGATCAGCACAGATCTTTCTTATATGCATACCGGGAGGCCCGCAATAAAAGATCTATATGAATCACAATGAAATAATATTACTAAAAATTTAATTCTTCGTTTAAAAAAGACATTGCACAGTATTCGCCCAACCGGCATTCCTCCTTTCTATGTATACTGAAGAAATTTCTTTTGCTGACTGGAAGCAAAATTAGAAAAAACGTGACCAAAAAAGTCGAATGAGTGGAACAAAGTAAATGGAGAATGCAGTGAATGTGACAAAAGCATTGAAAGCAAAGGTGCCCAAAAAAATTATTCTAGATGCGAAAAGTTTAAGTTTCATTGAGTGGCATGAAGTCATTGGAAGAATTCATTTAAACTCCTACGATATGTACCACATGAACCACAAAGACTCCAGCAGTTGAAAATTTTCTAATATCCCAACTTTCTTAATCCATTAAATTTTTAAGTGTACACATTCAACTAAAACTTTTTTCCAGTTCATTCATTCCAAAAAAAAAAAAAAAAAAAAAAAAACTTTCACTCCAGAATTGAATAAGACCGGCGCCTTTTCGACTTGGGTGGATGCCATCATAATGACGTAAATCTGTCTTATTAAAAAATAAAAGCCGGCTTTTTAAACAATTAAGAATGAAAAAAAAAAAAAAAAAAAAAAAACAACGAAATGAAAGCGATTAGGCTTATAAAACTATTTTCACTTTCAACTTAAAATTACTTCCACATATAGATAAAGGGGAATAAAAAATAAAAAGGAACGTTAAAAAAAGTTAAAAAGAGACGTGATTTTCCTTTCTTCGAATTTAAAAGTGTTACCACATCAACATGTAAATAAGAAGACCCACCATGATATACAATAAAAACATTTTACTTTCATTCCCAAACAACATTCATTATCAAGGACAAATTGTGAACATTGACAGTGGCATTCCTAGTTGCCCTTTACGAAAAAAGGAGCAAAGAAGTGACACAATATTACACTTCATTACGAAAGTGCCTCGAGCTCGTGAGAGAAAGTACTAAAAAAATTAAAAAAGAAAAAAATACTTTTATTTTATTTTATTTTATTTTATTTTTTGCTTTACCATTAAAGAGCTTACATGAAAATTTATTTTAACTTTCACGTACCTGACTTTAAAAAAAAAAAGAAATGTAAAAATGTTTACCTTATCCAAATTTTCAAAAAATCGCGCGGGATGTAAAAAGAAGGAGAAAGGGGGGAGGGGGTATTTCCTTCGCTCCCAAAGCGAATCAAAGAAATATGGGCGTTGGCTTAGGAAATAAAAACAAGGTTTGTGGTTTTTAATTATGATTTAAAACTCATCTTTAGCAAGTCTTTATGGAAGAGTCTGTCACAAAATAGTGTGTCATGACATAGATTTTACGTACCTCCGAGGTCCCCCACTTCTTGCTCGATATAACGGTACCAACCCCTCGAGTCGTCATTACAAACTGTGACCCAGTTGTTCAAAACAAAACTTTTTCTTATATGCATGAGAAACCTCAATATTAATGATTAGAAGAAAGGGTTGTGTGTGTTAGGTGAACCGCCGGTCCGGTCACACTCCGCGCAACTTTTCGAGAATGATATTATCAAATTATTTTCATCTTACAAAAAAATATCAAATGTTAAATCTCTTCTTTTCGTTAGTGATAGTGAAAAAGTGAGCGATAATAGTGGATTTAAAGTGACTCGATGGTTATTATAACCACCTGAAATTAACGGTGGTCAACCGCAATTCGGTGATGGTTCTCCTATTGATCCTTTTTATTTTGGTGAGTTTTCACAAAACTTTTACACGAATATTTTAAAAACCGACCGAAACCGAAAGTGAATTTAAATACCCTTAATTAATTAGTAAAGCAGGAAGGGACTATCCTACCTTGCCTCGAGCGCTTTTATTTGATAAAATGTAACATTTAATAAACGGTTATAATTACTATTTGTTTTTTTTTTTTAAAACTAAACTTAAAAAAAAAAAAAAAAAAAAAAAAAAAAAAAAAAAAAACTCGATGAAATTTGTCGGCGACTTTTCGGCTTGCAGGAATTATTTAAAATCTGCTGGCGAATTTTTTTTAATCGCTGGATTCATTTTAAATCTAATACTAATTTAGACTTATATTTTTAAAATCCCGGATCTTTATTGCATCAACTATTTACGTTTTCCAAGAAACTTTCTCCAAAAAGGTGCGGTCGGCTCGGCATCCGTTTAAAATTTTTAGCTCGTAGAAATAGTTCACTTTTTTTTTTGCAAAAAAAAAAAAAAAAAAAAAAAAAAAAATTAAATTTTTATTATTTTGCATGACAAGCGAATTCGTATTAGAAAGTCGATGATGTATTAATACGGATAATTCAACACCCACAAGACTTGAAATGATATCAAGTATAAGAAAGCATGAGAACATGGTAAACTAATGTACCACATAAGTGCCTTGCTTGAGAAGTGGGACAACAAAGCAGTTCTCAAATAAAACGTTCATATATTTATTTATCATTTAAAAAAAAGAAAAAAAAATTATACATGCACTTTAAATATATTTAAAAAAAAAAAATTAATAAACGGAAGGAAATAAAAGAGTTAAATTAAGAGGCATCCATTATGCCATTTGATTTACACGCGAGGAGTAGTTGACCGTAAACATGAAAACCCAGCCAAGCTGTCTGTTAAATGTAGGATCGTGGTTTCTTGTAAAGTTGTAAATCAAACAACTTCATTTTAAAATTAATTAATGATTTTTTTTTTTTTTAAGTTGATGACACAAAATCTGCATTGTTACGCTTCGGGTTTTGACGCTTATTCATCATGCTACAGAACGTCGAGGAAACGACAGGAGTTACCATGCGATTTTGGATCACAGACATGGTGCACTATCCCAGGGAGTGCTTATCCATGGTAGGTAAATATCCCAATAATTATTCTTTTGTTGCCGCGTTTCAAAGAAAAAAAATTGTTACAAAGTTGGAAAAAAAAAAAAAAAAAAAAAAGAGAGATACGTAATCATAAAATGATATTTTTGGAGTTATGCTCTTAGTGCAAAAGGGTAAGAGGGGATTTTCATGAATCGCTAACATAAGACTATAGGGAACTAGCTATATGGCCTAATATAAAAATTCACAAGAGAGCTGTACAAGGAAAAGCCAAACTAAACAATTAATTTTTTTACGGCCAAAAGGGCTGCAAAACGGAAAAAGAAATACCTAGAAAAACAAAACCATGGATTTTTGAGATCAATATTTTCTTTTAATTTCTTCGCCATAAGTTCACTAAAGAATCGTATTATCAGAGTCTAATTAAGACACTTCAAAAATTATTAAATGCAGGGAGATCATTTTTTTAATGAACACTAGAGTTACCCCTCTTTTAGGACACAAAGTTAGTTCGATGAAATCAAGTACAACACAACTAAGTCTGTAATCATTCATATCAGGAAACTGGAAAGGGGAGTAATAATTTTTTTTTCAGCTTGTCAATGTTTAAAAATTAACTGCAGAAAGGGCCGTATCTCTTCTTTCCTCAAAAATGATATTTTCAACCTTTATACTTCGTCACTGGAATCAGTGACGAAGATACCCACGAGAGGTTCAATTTCGACAACAAATCGAAGCATCGCAAATTTTTCGTCACGTCGAAATCGATGGTTTTCAACACTTTCATTCGTTTGTAAACACAGGACGTTATTTACCGGTGAATTTAAATATAAATTTCCATCAAAAGTTGATAAGTAATAAATCAACTGAAGTTATTGGCTATTTTAAAATAGATTCACAGAATTAATGAAATCATCCTTTACGGTTTCTCTGTGAAAAAAAATTATACTTATTATAGCAAAACCTCCAATAAGGGACACTCTCTGTAAGGGACATTTATAGTTATAATACAGAATTTTACTTTTTCCATATAAACGTTCTTTAAGCAATATTTGTGCAAACAAATAAAAACATATAAAAAAAATGCTGTCCTTCGGTTATTTACAGTTACTCCGCAAACTTCCCTAAAATATAAAAATTTACTGGCCAAAAAAAAAAAATTAATCCACTGCCAATTTATTTAAAAAACTGCCGCATATTTAAATTTACTACTGCCAATTTTTTATTGGAAAAGAAACTGCCCTACCCATATTTTTTTACTGTCCCATTTATAGTCACCTTTTCTCAAGCTTTTTATTTTTTATTTTATTTTTTATTTTTTTTTATTTTATTTTATTTTTTTTGGATTATTGGACTTTTTTAGGAAGCTCCAAGCTCCAAGCTTCTTCCTATTTTCAATTTTTCGTAATTTTTTACAAAAAAAATCATTAAAACCTGCATGCGAATAAGGGACACCTTCGGACCGTGAAATTAGTCTCTTATTTAGAGGGGCAAAAAGTCCCATATTGGGAATTTTTTCCAAAACTAACTTTTTTCCGAGACAATTTTTTCCTCTATAAACTGAAATAATATAATTATTATTAATTTTTTTTTTTTCTCAAAGAATCAACTATCTAATTTTAAAAGTATTTCGGTGCCTTCGAAGGCCAATTAACGTATTGCTAAATTGTTTCAATTCTCCAAAATAATGCAAAGTAGTTGCTTGACGGAGTCTTTTTTTGCATTGGTTTATGAAGATAATCAGTAAATTGAATATTCGCGTCCCTTATACAAAATGTACGTTTAAATAAAAGGAAAAAAATTGTAGGTAGGGCATTATTCACCTGCAGAACAAACATTATTTACTTGCTGGAACAAGCATAATTTTGATCACTTTAAAAACTGAAAAATATATCAAACATATATTGTGTGTCACTTTATGTTAATTTTTTTTTTTTTTAAAGGCCAAAAAATGTTTTTTAATGCCAAATTATTTATTTTACTGCCGAAATAATTTTTCTACTGCCCAAAATTGTACTGTCAATAAAAAAACTGTCTTATTATTAAATTTACTGCCAATCTATTACAAAAAACTGCCATTTTATGAAAAAGTATTCCCCTATTATTAATAAATTACTGCTCCTTTAAATAGACACCTTTAGAAAATTTCTTTGGAAAACATGAAGTGGGGAACATGAAAATCTACAGACGAGTTTAATGCATTAACATTTTTCACTTAAAAATCTGACAGTCGACAAGATACCCTTAAAAATCAGAACTGATGAATCACCATATTCAAAAATCGGTCTAATTTTCTCCATCTGTGAGCATAAGTACTATTAAATAATATTTATATTTTATTATTTATTCAAGACAGTAAACCGAAATTTTAAACTTAAAAATAAAGCCGATTCATTCACATCACAAAAATCCGATTCAAGTACTATTACATTAAACCGTAACATTTGTTTAACGTCAAAAGCTATTTATAAGTAGGCCTTAAATAATATCTCACTCTGTTCACACGCTTCCTCATTCTCGCCTCCAGGCAACAGACGTCGCCCGTATTATTAAAACTTTTTTTTTTTTTATTTACTAATTTTTTTTTTCAAATTCCAGGCATGCGGTCCGAAGGTTCGTACACGAAAACCAAGGTCTCATGAGGCGAATGTACGGAGATGAAAGGCACATTTCGGTCCTTCGAGCCGAATTAGAAAACAACGACATAGAATATTACCACGATGCTGTGGAAGGAGCGAGGAGGCGTTACAGCAAAGAAATGGATGGGCCGAAGGATTATGTTAAATCGTTTGTAGATAACGACTTAAGGAAATTACGAACTCACCCAAAGATGCTAGAAAAAAATAAAAGTTTAGAGAAATTACAAAAATCGATAGATGAAAAGTCGAATAACGTTTTATTTCAAAACAACGTCAAAAAGGAGTCCGAGGAAGGTGATTTTAAAACGTTGACGCTGAATAACTATAGCAACAAATCTTTTATAAAAACGACAACCAGTAGAACAACGACAACAGAAACAACGACGAGACAGGAAACTCTAACGGCAACTACGGCAAATTCAACGACTACGCAAGAGCCGAACATTACGTCAGCAATGCCTCCAACTTTAACTTTAACAGAAATGACAACGGAAACGACTTCAAAAACGGAAGGGTTGAACTTAACGAAAACGACCGCTTCGCCAAACGACACGCAAATCGAAGAAGAAACGGATTTTAAGTCGGAAACGGAAGAAACATTAACCACGACGGGAACGGAAGGCCTGACAACGACGGAGGAAACTGATTTTGATGAAGAAGAACCACCAGCCGACCAAGAGGAAGGATACGACGAAGAAGTCGAAATCGAAGAGCAAGAAGTTGTTGAAGAACCCAGTTCTCAGCAACCTCCCTTGCTTCGTCTGAAAGGAATGTAAGTTAGTCTTTAGCTTTGCAACAGGCAATACTTCGGATTTGATCACATAAAATTAATTTCATTCCAGAAATGCTTGTCCGGTGAAAGAAGAAGTGGTCGCTCCATTTTGGGCAAACAATACGAGAGGTGAAGTCTTAGCGCTTTTAAATCTTTATCCGTTTGAGCAATACGTTCATTGGGAAAAATGCACGTAAGTAAAATAAAGCTTATTTATAATAATAGACGATTTCGACAGTGACGTTTCATCCCATAATGCATTGCAAATTGTGTCGTCTGACCGGGTACATTCTAATAATGCTTCCCATAAGCTAAGTATAGACATGGAAGTTGAATCATTTTGCTTGGTTCCAGGAAAAAATTATGGAGGTTTGACTCGAGAATGATTTTTATAGAAATAGCTGCCATTAATTATAAGAATTTTCAAAATTAAATGCCTTGAAATAGCTAAAATCACTGTACCGCCTGTTCTTAACTTACGAATCACGCAGACGCGTCGTCTGTTTGTTTGTCCCATTTAGTCCCACAATCCTTTGCGAAACTTCATCGTCGAAATCTTCTATACATCCGTGTGTCGGAGATGAAATAACTTATTTCCATCGTAAATGAATCGCTAATTTGGAAAAGGGGACACCGTCTTTTGTTTATTTTATGAGACATGTCCCACTTTTTCAAATTAACGACTCAAATATGATTGGAGATAGTCTGTTTCGATTGTTTATAAAAATCACGTGATCATGCGACTGCAAGTTTACACGCTCATGCTGCCGTAAACTTGTGGTCACGTGACCCCTCCACGAAACGTCGAAGCAGATTAACTCCAATGGAGATACGTTCACCTCCGACGCACGGATATGTAAAAAAATTAAAAGTTCTAAAACAGTGCAATGATGATTTTTCTTGATTTTAGATACGAACATAAACAAATGTTCTGCAGGGAAGGATGCCGATGCGAACAACAATATAGACTTCACAGATTACTGGCTTACGATCCAAATAACGAATGCAGAGGGATATTTTCCGATTGGTTTCGCTTCCCTTCGTGCTGTGTTTGCAAATGTTATGATTTACCAATGGAATTTCGTTTGACGTCAAGATCTCCAAGGTTCAAAACTTCCGAACTTTATAAAAATTCTTTTGACAGATTTAGTCATTTAAAAAAACCATAAATTACGACTTTTTAAAAATCGTTCCACCGAAAGATTTTACTTTCTTAAAAGAAAAAAAAAGAGGCTATAATTTTTTTTTGTTATTTTCAAAGGCTCGTGATATTAATATTATTATAGATTAATTTTTTTTAAATTTATTAATCATCGATTCTATTCAAATAATAAAATAATTTCTCTCTCATTTCGTTCCCACTTGTTACGAACTTAAGGGCATATTAAATTCGAAAGGAAAAGAAAAAGTACTGTTGCCATTGTTTAAGAATGTTTTAAAAGTAATAAAATTCTTCAAAGAAAAAAAAAAGCATTCAAATTAATCTTGCGCTTTTAAAAAAACCAATTCAATTGACTGACAGTTTTAATTCACGTGAGCAGTCCTAGCGAAATATTGAGATGTGGAGCAGGTTAATTTTTATGTTGTTAAACTGCTACTTTAAAAAAGAATGATTAAAATAATCATACTTCGCTCATGATTTACATTTTTTTTCTTTCTTCTTAAGATTGCCCCACATAATACTTTCAAACTTCTTCATTTCTTAATTTTAAAATATATATTTTATTTGCATGTCCAAAATAATTTGTAACTGAAACAAAAAATATGTCCACCGAAAAAAAGAAAGCAGAAAATATTTAAGTTTTTAGGCATTGCAATATAGGACATTTTTTTTTTTTTTTCAAAGATTTCCGGATAGGAAAAGAACAGCTTTGACGGTTACATCAATTTTTCCTAAAACTTTCAAGACTAGACAGAAGTACTTGTCTTGAATATGTAAAAAAAAAAAAAAGAATAACACATGAAACTGTATTTTTTAGCTTTGTGACAAAATTTTGAAATTTTTATATCCAAAACAGACACTTCCGGGTTAGCACCGTTGAAAAATCGCTCAAGATCCGAGTAGCAAAAGATTGCATTCCTTAATTCAACACTCACTTATAATTGAAGATGTTAATTATTCGACCGGCAAATATAAATTTGTACTTAGCAATGGATTATTTCATTTATTTTTACTTCATTACCTCATCCTTAAATCAAAGTTAGAATTAATTAAATGATTAATCGTCGTTCTTTAACATTCTGCGGAAAATTAAAAAAAATTAAATAAAAATTACCCAAAAATTAGAACAAACGAACTTATTTGAAAAAGAAGGGATATATTTTTCTGAGCGTGTGAAAGTTTTATCCAAAATAAGCTTAATTCAGTAAAAATAAACAAATAATGGATAATACCTTTTCACCTTCAAAGCCCAAAAACATACGATTATGCCAAAAAGTGCAAACGGATTAAGTTATTCTTAAATATTTTTTAATAATAGGTTTGACAAGGTGTGTTACTAAATCTCTAGTAAAAGTGTGTATAAAAAATATTTTTACAAAAAAAAAAAAAATGAAATTACACAACACAAGTCCCAAAAGTAATCGTAGGACGAAAATTGGTTCTCCAATAAGGCTTTGTTTTATATAAATGAGGAAGCTCTATTTGATTAACAAAGATACAAAAAAGCTAAGGCATTTTTATAATAATAAATTTATCACACGTCCATTTAAAATTGAAAAACAAACTGCAAACACAGTCTCATCATCAAACTAAGCATTATCGTTCCCAAAAAAAAAAAAAAAAAATCTTTTAAAACAACATAAACTTTTTTACAAAAAGCCGATTTCAACTTCATAACAATGATATTCTATGCTCGAAAAAAAAAAATAAAATAAATAACAACCGGGTAGTAGGCCTAGGAAAAACTTTTGATTCCTCCTGTTTTAAACAGCATAATACATAGGACTTCTTTAAAACAAAATTTAAAAAAAAAAAAAGTTATATACAATATATTCAATAAAAATAACCATATTAAATGCTTAGTTCGGATGAGAGATCCGCTAATTTCGTTTTACTCGCCAAAGCTAATTTCGTCTTACCGGAGCAAAATATTATCAATACCTTAATAATAATAATAGTAATAATTATTTATCAATAATATTAATATTACCATAAACCAATTTTTTTTTTTGTTTCTAAATAACAGGTTATAAAAAATCTGTAAAAATATGACTTTTCTCTATAAAAAGGTAAATTGGTCATTAGCAAATATTGAAAATCTTTAATCGATGCAAATATATACTTTTTTTTTAAAAAAAAACTGGGATTCGTTGTACTCATTTTTAAAAAAAATATATAAGTAATTAATGAAATAACTGCCGAACGGAATTTTGCTGCCAAATGACCGACTATAAAAAAATACTGAGCAGCTTTGTTTTTAATTATCCTTAAAAAAAGTACTTGAACAATTATTGGCAATATGTAATACTTTCACGTAAAAAATATATAAGGCCTTTGATTTCCTTTAGAAAATGATTTTCTAAATTCGTACGTTTAAGTAATGACTTCATTTCCTTTTTTAGGGAAGTGAATTCCCTAATAAAGAGTAATACTAATAACTGAGCCCTGCTGATTAAAAAAAAAGAGGTTACCTTACTGTTTGAATTTTTTACTTTCTGCAGATTAGTAAGCTCTATGAATTAGTGAAGGGCACCCATAGTGTTTTGTTCTGCTCCTCGTCCACGACGGTTTTTATTTGCGTGCACATGTATGCGATGTTCACACCTGTTATCTGGATAACGACTAAAAAAAAAAAAAACATCAGTAAGTATTCTAAATTTCAAACCGGTCCTTTAACCTTCGTTTTAATTTAAAAAATATTTACCTGAAATACAATTTTTATATTCAGATTCCAGCTTTAATGCATGCTCGTACATTTCTTTGGCTGCCTTTGCAGATACTTTATCTGTCGCAAAACGAATATCTTTCACTTCTTTAATTTGCTTCGTCGATTTAAATTTCATCAATAAAACTACAGGATATATTTGATGCTTATGAAGGCGTTCCACGGCTGATAGATTTACATCTAATATACAATGACTATTCTGTAACATAAGAAAAAAAAATACGTGTATTATGTCTGTCATTTAAATCGAATCAAAAGTAAAATATTCTGAGTCCGTACTTTATCACAGAGGTCTTTAACAGCAGCAACTGTCGTATATTCAAAATAATTTCCTTTTTTCCTATAATCGATGATCTTCTTTTCAGCCACTCCCTTGTCAATGGTACTTTGAGAACAAGTCATTGTTTGCGGAACATGGCGACTAAATTTGTTTGGATATTCTTGAATAAGTTTATCGATCACGCAGTCCGAAAAGGGTCCGATTATAATGACAGGACGATACGTGGGATCTAAAAATAAGAGAAATAATTAAAAATAAAGTTTCACACAAGTCAGTAGCGCAGTCGTTGCAACAATCGGAAATCGAATAGCAAAGTTGGGTGGTTCGATTCTCCTTTCGGTGCTATTTCTTGTCACAAAAGGCATAAAAAGAAGAAAAAATCGTAGGAATGATGAAAGCAATAAAATTACGTACAATCCAGTCTTTCAACTCGTTGGTACGACGATAAAGCCGTTTCTTCGTTAAGAGCACCGGAGTCGCTGTACCAATTCATAGTCGAAATAAAGCTGGCCAATTCCTTTGAATCTCTTGACGAGCTTCTCTGATGTTTTTTCCTTCTGAAAAAACTTCTTCTTGCCGTTGTCGTCCCTCGACGAGAATCAGATTCCAGATCTCCCATACTTCTTCTGAGCATATCTTCTTCCACTCTAAAAAAAAATTATTTTTAAAAAATAATTATACATTCGGTGTTTATTTTTAAGTATTTTTTATTACTTACTTATATTTGCTTGGAATTATGCCATTTTTCTTTTTATTGCCATCCTCGTCGACAAGCCAAGCAGACCAGTATCCCGGCACTTGATCATACATTGTATTATCGACATACAAAATATCGTCTTTGTGAAATTTTAATTGTGAAGAATCGTTAATTTCGAGTCGATCGAAAAGCGCTCTTATGTAAAAGCTATCGCCCGGTTTATCTTTAACTTCGTTATATCCTAGAATGAATATAAAATTAAAAATGTGAATTAAGTCAAACTGGATTTCATTCATTTGTAAATCTTACGGTCGATGTTGCATAACGCTAGAATAGTGACTTTATCAGCCGGTTTGGCTAACTCGTACGCCGCTTCTTCCGCAGTAGCATGCCTTAAATCAACCCCTCTGCATTCTAATATTTGATCTCCGGTTCGTAAACCTGCGTTATATGCACTTGAGTCTACTTGCACGCTGTGGACGAATATTCCGACAGCATTCCCTCCTACTAAGCTTATCCCGAGATTGCTGCATTTTTTGGTTTCAATGCAGACGTATCTTGCTTCGTGGATGGATTTAGTATTTTCACCAGAGCTTCTGTAAATATAAAGACCAATAACTGTAAAAAGGTATTAAATTTTTAAAGTTTAATCGGAATTTACAGCAGATTCAAATTTTCTCGTAGATGCAAACATTTTTTTTGTCTCCTTCCCCTCCCTTCCCCTCGATTTATTTTTTCCGTTGTGGGAACAAAATTAAGATAACGAACAATGTTCTCGTCCATAAGATTTTAATCATTTTTAATTATAAACTTTTTAATCGGCTGATTAAATTACCTGGCCGCGGCATTCTGCTTTGTTAAAGTCGAAACAACGGGAGAAATTTGATTTCTAGTAAGCGTTGATCGAGCATAGGTTCCTCTTAAGTTAGAAGACTCAGCTGCGGACTTCCTATTCGTTTTCGGAGAATTACAAGGTGTGGGTGAATCAGATCGGGAATGACTTTCGTCATCACTAGTACTAGGTGAAGCCTCCACTTCGTGATATTCTAGAATTAAAATAAAAAATATATAAATAAATAATAAACAAACGAAGAAACAATATATTCTAAAAGAAATATTACTATCAGAAACTTACTGTCAGGATTATACTGGACTAACATCGTAATGCTATCGTCATTATTTCCACACTGTTGAAGAACTTTAGCTGCTAATTCGTACGTAGCATTTCTTAAATTAACTCCACAAACATCTAAAAGTTGATGCCCGATTAACAGCCCAACTTTGCTGGCAATACTATTTTCCGTAACGGACGATATAAATATTCCGCCGCCTTCTTTCGGGCATCTTATTTGAATACCTAATAATTCTGATTGATACCTAATAATGGACTTATCAATTTCGACTTTTCTTATTTCGCCAAGCGCAACCCTAAAAAAAAAATAAATTTATTAGGATACAATTTCAACGTGGCATGTTAAAAATATACGTTCTACTTACTTATTTGGGCTGCAATAATAATCTGGCAATGAATTTCTTTTATTGTCTCTTCCAGGATTAATGACTTCGAAAGTGTAGTACGGAGGCATTGGACTGCCCCTTTCCGACGTTCGTTCGATACTTCCAGTTGACACTTTATTTGAATTGATGACGTTTGGATTGCTGGGGATTCGCATTACGAGATTAGGGATTCGAATTCTTTGATTTTCTTTTTTCCTAGGATAAGTCCCTACTTCGTGACCAGGCATAAGCGGTGAAACTACTGGTGGCATGTTATCATCGACTCTGTATTGCTGATGATTGTGCCCGGATGGCAGTGACAATGATTTAGGGTAATCGACTGAAGGAGAATGAGTATGAAAAGGTTGTTGGGGAGGGGTGCGAGAAGGCTCGAAGCCCCCACTATAACCTCCAATAGAATCTCCACTGTGCGTGTATGGAATGTGCGTAGGGCTCGGATATCTAGACGAAATATGAGGATGGGGATGATGAGGAAAGGGATAATGAGGAAGCGAGCGAAGTCCTGACGATGGATATAATTGTGAGTGACCTCTAACGTGAGGTGGTAAAGAACCTTCCAGCGGGCTCATATTGCTCTCACTATCGCTAACTGGATACCTGTTATTTTTCCATTTGTAATAATCCATAATGTCCTTCCCACCGTTTCCAGATTTTACCGAGAGATCAATACTTCCGTCGGAAGGAGCTAAAACGCTTAACGTATGTCTGTCGGGATTCCTTTCAAATTCCATACTTGGTTCTTTGAACGAACGAGGAGATAACGAATGCATGATTTGACCAGATTTAGCAAACGGTACAAAATCACTTACTGGTCTAGGATTGCTCCTTTTCGGAAAATCAGTCTGATATTTATTGATTGAATTATTGGGTAAAATATCGGATAACGGCGATCGCACTTTCGTTTTTCTAGGATGAACGATTGTTCCCGTTCCTTGCTGAATGATGGGCCCAACCCTGACTTTAGGCCAAGTCCCACCATTTTGTTCCACACCTTTCTCTTCTTTTAGTTTGCTTCGGATGATATGTGTCGATGACGGAATCTAGCTCGGCAATGGCATCAAAAGCTTCACCAGTCGGAGACATATTCCGAACATGCTTTTTATCATCTCTTGCAGAACTTTTCGGCCCTGTTACACTGTGAAATTGATCTCTAATTTTTTTCCATGTTCCTGAGTTTCCACTGCTCTTCTCGCGCGATTTCGATTTTGGCTCATAGTATCTTCTATCCATATATTCTTCACTTGGGGAAAGAGCGAAACTTCTATCGTCGGTTTGTGAAGAACTATTGACCGTTTTACAATGCCTGTGTTCTACTCCATGTTCCTTCGGGGAGACATTTTGATTCCTCATTCCGAATCCTCGATCATCTTCCGTGCTTCCATTCTGACCGGACATATTTTTAAATGCAGTGATCGTTATAACGTCCCCTGCCTCGTCTAATATGGCCATGGCTTCTCTTGCACTTTTCAAACCATCCATTGGCTTATTGTTAATAGATAAAATTCTATCCCCAACAGCTAAGTTTCCTTCTTTAGCGGCCAGTGACTCGGGATTAATTTTCGATATGTAAATTCCAGTCTCTAAAGTTAACCCATGTTCAAAATTTAAATGAACTTGTAACTGGGTTGTGTAAAGGCACCTTGCTCCTACTCTCCTTCTTCGAATTACCATACTTGCGGTTCCCCCACTAGAACGAACCGTCTCTAAAACTTTCCTTTTACTAACGTTGCTGCAGTCTAAATTATTAACTCTACTTATGCAGTCATTGACTTTTAATTTACCATCTGTAATGCTTCCTTCCGTTATAGAGGAAACATAAATGCCGGCGTCATTTGGATATTGAGGATCGTCTCTTCCACCGACTAAGTCAAAGCCCAAATCATCATCAGATGTTATTCCTGTCAAATCAATGTCCAAAATTTCAGTTTCCCATTCTTGCATATCGGTATCTATAGCAGAATCATGACTATGATTATGGCCGATCGACTGAAATTGCTGCATTCTATTTTCTTTTTCTAATTGAGCTTCCATTTTTTCTTTTAATTCTTTCAGTTCTTTCGAAGCTTCGTTCCTCTGTTTCTTGATATCATCCGAATCTCTTAAAGCTTCTGCCAAATCGGATACAGCCCTATCTCTTTCTTTCCTTAATCGGTCGCACAAAGTTCTCATGCTCTCTCGTTCCATTACAATTTTATCTCTTTCACTGAAAGCCCAGTCTCGTCGTCTTTTGGAAACTTCAGCTTCTTGTGTGGCTTCTTGCAGCTCTGCTTGCAATTTATCAATTTGCTTTCTTAATATGTCTAATTCTTGATTAGCCTGATCCAAATTTTCCATCCTTTCCTTTTGGGATTTCCCATATATGTCCCTGGTACTAGAAGAAACTTCTGCTTGATCTTGTCTAGAATTATTCCTTTCCCTGCAGTACAAATTAAATTCAGTTCTGGATTTATATGCTTGATTCGACTCCTCTTTGGCTGTAAATTCCCCGAATTTTTCACGCAAATCATTGCACTCCTTTAAAACTTTATCGCGATCATGCAAAGCAGATTGAATTTCTCGTTTAAGGGTTTCAATTTGATAAGACAACACTTTTTTCTCCTCTGCATATTCTTTATTCTGGGCCAACAATGTTTTATTTTTCTTTATTTCTTGTGACAAATCATCTGTCAATTTTTCCATCTCTTTATGGACAGAGTCTCTCTCACTCATAATTAAAGTATATTCCATCATAGCAGCATTTCGTTCTTCAGTTAATCTTTTCAAATCCTTGCTGGCTTTCATTCGAACATTCATAGCTTGGTTAATTTCTTTCACTGCCTCATCATGTTGTTGTTGCATTTTGGCAAGAGCTTCCCTGCAGTCATCCCTTTCTCTTAGAATAATATCCCACTGCATGATTGCAGTTGCACATTGCTGTTTCAAACCGTTTCGTTCTTTGATGGCTGCATTTCTTTCTTTCACAATTTCTTCATATTCTGACTTTGTTCTCGCTAATTCTTCTTGAGCTAATTCAAGTTTATTTACAGCAGCTGAATGAGATGCCAAGAAATCATCATGTCTTTTTCGTAAAGAGTCATACTCATCCTTGATGGACTCATACTTCCTTGATAATGTCAAATACAACTGGTTCATTGAATCACAATTATTTGACTCATGACCCATAATTTCTTGTTGATCCTGTGATTGTAACGTTGACATGTCTTGCAAATTTTGAATCTCTCTTTCTAATCTTTGATTTTCTACCACCAACTCTCCACACTTGGCTCTTAATGCAGAAGATTCTTGAACTGTAGTTTCTAATTGATTTTTGACAGCTCTATTTTGATTTCTGTAATAATCCAATTCTTTCGATGTATGATCACATCTTCGAGACATATCACTGTTTTGTCGTCTTAGCACCTGAACTTCTTTTATTGCTTTTTCATACTGCTCCTTCAAGCCTCCGTGGTCACGAGATGTAGACGATAATCCTCTTTCGTTGTTAGGATAACTTAAAGAGGGCGGACCACTTCCTGAGCTATCTAATGACGATGCTCCTGAGGTCATTTCACGAAGATATCGTTAGAATCGAATACAAAACGTCATCTACGCTCCATAGTAGTGATTCGTTGCATTTTTAATCAACTGGAAGAGAGTTTGACATTATCAGTAACATCAATATTCGTTTCTCGATAACATTTGAAAACATAACATATACATAGATAAGAGCTAAAATTTTTCATTTGTTTGAAGCTTACATTTGTTTGTTTTTCTCGAGCTTTAAGTGCACAAATAAAAATATTAA
This sequence comes from Liposcelis bostrychophila, assembly GCA_037577465.1. Taxonomy (NCBI): domain Eukaryota; kingdom Metazoa; phylum Arthropoda; class Insecta; order Psocodea; family Liposcelididae; genus Liposcelis; species Liposcelis bostrychophila. The sequence goes on along the minus strand of CM075213.1, from coordinate 22,656,048 downwards.
CATTTTTAACATATTTAAAATACGACCAGCATAAAAAAAAAAAATAACTTCCTGGATTGACACAAATGGCGGCGGCCTATTTTAATAATTCAATTCAATATTGTTGCCATATGATTTTGTTACTACGTGTCAGAAGAACGTAGTAAAAACAGTGCAAAAAGCCCTTCGTTGAAAAAAATTTGACAAAGACTTTCCATTTGAGGATGAATTTACAATATCTTCAATGCTTAACTTATGAAATTTTTAATAAAAAGGGAGCCGCCTGACACATTTAAATTTACAAGGGGATTCCAAAACCCAATGGAATTTTATCGCGAAATTAAGAAACTACTCCTGTTTCTAAACCACTGTTTCTAAACAAAATCACTTTCTACTGCTTTTAATTTTTTGCCATAAGATCAGGAATGTCTGAATAATTTATTAATGGTAGTGAGAATTTTCCCATACATTGTTTTATATTGTAATGATTAACAAATGCGATCTTCTGTGAGCGTAATTCTTTCCTCCCCAGCACCAGAAACGAACATGTCGCATCCGGACTATGAACAAACTTCGCATGATCATTGTTCAATTCTGGTTTTGATTAAACATATAGGTAATAATTAACAATTGAAGCTTGATTGCTTAAGATGACAGCTAAGAAATTTAATTTTTTTAAACTTGTATTTTAGGTGAGGAACTTAAAACTAAAACGTTTAATCGAGTGTTTGACAGAATCATCAGGAATAATAAAATTAAAGTTGTTGATTCGTCTGGAGTATCCAGGGAAATTTGGGCAAGATACATTAAAGATTATCCTGTAGAGAATAATGACTGGGGCGACTTCCAAACCCACAGAAGATTACTTGGTTTGATAACAGTTGGAAAATGCAGCACACAAATTGAATTGAATGAAATTTGCAGAATTCATGAAACTTACAAAGTCAAATATGTCAATACTTTATTTGATTCGCAGTGTATTATTTTTGGACTGACAGAAGATAGATTTCCTGCTGGTAGCAATCCAGAAAGCACAATTCCATTTACAACACCATCTAATTTTAAGACAAGAGGTTTATTTTATCCTGATTTTGAAAGCTCAACAAATTTGGAAAGTCATATCAATGACTTTTTGTCATCTTTGTTTTGGGTTTTGGAATCAAAAAGGCAAGAACGATGTAGAGAAAAAATAGATAAAGTGTCTCTGCTGTTGGCTCCTTTTGAAAAAAAAGACTTTGTAGGATTGGATTTAGAATCAAGAACTAACCGAAAAAGATGTGTGGGGAGAATGACAAAACATTTAGGGGATTTATCCTTACAAGTTGGGCTTCCATCTGAGGCTCTTGGTTTTTATCATTCAGCAACTGATATATTAAGAGCTGTGAATGATTGGCTTTGGCTGGGCGCTGCATTGGAGGGATTATGTGCTGCATCAGCCTTAGTTTTATATCCTCATTTATGTAGGACTTACCCATTACAAAGAAATTCATCGTTACAGGATGGTAGTCCTGTTAAATCCAGATCAAGCTCAATTACAACTAATTCTTTACCTAATGGTATTGTATCAAGTTCAACTGAAATTGTTAAAACAGTTACAAATCATCTTCCAGCTTCTGATATTCCAAAATATTACAGAGAGGCCATATTACATTACAGCAAAGTAATTATTGTTTTTTTTTTTTTTGCTTTCTTTACATTTAAGGATGCGTTTTATGTTGTAAATTTTTTATTTATAGTATCTAAATGCAGGAATAATAGAAACAGAGGCTTGTTTCAAAGCTGCCAGGATATCCATAGAGCAGGGAATGACGTTACATGCTGCGACAGTTCTCCAGAATGTTGTCTTTATAAACCTTCAACTTAGTGAGCATGAAAAGATTTTACGTTTTACAACATTAGCCGATTTATACACGCAAATCGGGTTTCATAGGAAAGCTTCGTTTTGTAGTAGACTGGCAGCCACCAGATTTGTTTCACCTCAAAATCCAACCCCAGATTGGACCCAGTGTTACAGTTTTATGTTACAAGCTTTATCAGGTCATAAAATGTCTTTAGATCCGACCGAATTTCCTCCCAGTTAGTATTGTTTTTTTTTTTTTTTTTTTTTTTTTTTTTTGAAATGAACTTTTTCAAATTGTAAAATAATTTTTTATAGGTGGTTTGCAGGGTTGGTCCTCGCTTCAAATCCAGTTGTTACAAGAATTGGTCGTAGCAGCGAGGAGGATGGATCATCCAGCTTTAGCAACAAGACACATGACATTTTTACTTCAAACACTGTGGTCCCAACTGACGCCAATTGAACAGAGAGATTTTTCATTGCAACTCCAACAACTTGCTTCTCAGTGTGAAGGTTCTCCCGTGCCATTAGTTTTAGACTCCGGTGTTATAATTCCACCAGCGAATTTAATTAACATTCCGGAAGCGAAGTCGTTCCATTTAGAAAATTTGTCACCTCATTTGAGACCTCAAAAAATAGAGAAAATGAAAGAGGACTCTGGGCCATTTTTATTTACACCAATTAATTTCGGATCCCTTGATAGGAGAAACAATAAAAGCGGTGGGAAAATGGATTATGTTTGGGTGGAAGGGGATTTGTGTGAAGTTAATGTTAAGTTGTACAACCCTCTTCCATTTGAACTCAAAGTGTCTGATATGGTAAATAGTTTGTTGCAATTAATTTTTAAAATAAAAATTAATTGATTGTTAAAATTTTAATTTTTTTGCAGAGACTTCTCACTAGTGGAATCGTTTTCGAGAGTATACCGACATCGATTTCAATGCCTCCGGAATCTGGGCCTCATCAATGTACCTTATCTGGCATTCCAAAAGAAGTAGGAGATTTAGAAATTTTAGGTTGGTCGCAAAATTGCACAAAAAAAAAAAAAAAATGATTTTTTAATCAATGAATTTCTTTTTTTGGTAGGTTATTCTACACATACTTTGGGAGTAAAATCAAATTGTAAATTAAAATACATAAAAGGGTTGCCTTATCCTCAATTTACAGTCGAAGTCGTCCCGGCCTTAACTAGAATAACGGTAGCGACATCTTTGCTTAAAAGTGTATCGTTTAGCTCTCTCGGTGATCCCGCTCACGTTGTTACTAACGGAGGTTTAACTCTATATGCTGGAGAAACGTAAGTTCATACCATCAGTATCAGTTGAATCAACGATTAGTTTAACTGGTCGTGTATTTCGGCTAGTTCTAATATTGCCGGGATTTATTACCCTAAAATTATTTTTTATATTCTAGATCCGAATGCACCATCACGTTAACCAACGTAAGCGATCAACCAATAGAATTATTAGAAATAACAATGCAATCCATGTTGGACTTGGACGTCCAGACTCAAACCTTCCAGTGGAGTAAAGATAACTTAATGGCTCAATTACCCATCAAACCGAATTCTTCCGCTAGTTTTACGTTGTACATTCATGCGACTGCTGATTTTTTGGCTCCTGGAACAGATGGTAAGCTTTTGTTTTCATTTAATTTTTAATAAGCCTGCCAATATTATTTTAGCAATCGTAAGTTAAAAATCGGTTTGGACTTAATCAATTTTTAAAAACATAATTTATTTCAGAACCAAGTTTGGGAGGAGGTGGGAGAGGAAGTCAACCAAATAGTTTTGTCGGATCAGGGCCTACATCTCTGCCTTCACGATTAAGTTCTCCAACTATGAGCAGAAAGCAAATTAGCTCAAGAAGAACAGATCCTTCTTCCGCTTCTTTTCGCTCAGCCGGAAGTAGTAGCAGATCCGGAAGTAGTGTTAGACTACCGCCATCACCCGTATCTAAGTTAACCGTACCTTATTCTAGTAAAGTAGGTTTTTATTACTTTTCTTATTATATTTCATCAGACCTTTTTCTATATTTCATTTCAATATAATTTTTTTTCAGTGCATAGAAGGACAGTTAAAATTCCGTTACTCAGGGGGTCCAGGTTTAGAAGCTGGATACTGCAGAATGTGCTCAGCTTCCATAAATTTAGAAATTTTACCTTCCATTCACATCACGGGCTGGGATGTCCTCCCAGCAGAAACGTAAGCATCTTTTAACAATTTTTTTTTTTTTTTTTTTTTTTTTTTTTCATAATACACCAATTTTGTTTTAGGAGCTCACAATTTTACTTAGTTTTGGATGTAGCAAATATGACGAACCATGAATTAGAATTACAGTATACATCAACGAAATGCATTTTAATGGAAGGCAACGAATCCTGTAGGGTACCAGTACCACTTCAAAGATGTCCTTTGTCAAAATTATCAAGTTTGTACAAGGACGAAATGATATCGCTGCAAGATCGATTAGAATTAGGGCGGATTTGCAGCGATCATATAGCTTCTCTAGTGGATTTGAAATGGACGCTTCCAGCAACTGGGACTTGCGGCAAAGCGTCATTAAAAGGAATCTCGCTGACTAATGATATGTTGGATATAGTTAAAATGTCACCGTTACAATGGGGTAAGTGTTAAATTACAAAAATCGTCAAAGAAAAAGAAGCTTCTAAAAAAAAATTAAAAAATTATAATTTTTTTGTTTACTTTAGATGTCACATTGAATTCTCAACAAATTAAACCTCAAGAAGAATTAAGCTATCAGATAGGAGACTGTTTGCAATTAGGAGTTACTATTCATAATTTCTTAGAAAGGCCATTAAAACGAGTTGCACTGATTCTGCAGTGTTATCAGGATTTTAAAAATGGGAGTAATAATTACAGAGTAGAAACTAGATTAGCATATTCTGGAGCTGATAAAGTTTTAATACCCTTAGTAAGTTTTTCTTAAAAAAAAAAAAAAAAAAAAAAAAAACATTAAACTATAATATTACTTTCTAATTTACTTTTAGATCGAAGAACAAAAAAGCGTTTACCACGAGTATAACATCGTGTTTTTTAATTGCGGACAATTCAAAATAGGCATGCAATGTACGTCTCAGGATAGTCTTACTTCTTCACCGGACAGTACCCTTGTAAGCCATTCTTGGAAATATATTCCACCGATCGAGATAAATATTATCGATTAGGTATGAAATGTTGGAAAGGCTATTTCCAATTATGTCTTATTTCATTAATAATTTCTTTTTTGTTTTATTTATTTCAGTGTGTGAATAAAAGCTGTTGAATCTTCAGTATTTTTTGTAAAATTTTGATATTTGGAATCTGTGGTTTCTTAGTATTTAGATATTATTAAGCAACTAAGCCTGCCTGAAAAACTGATTAGAAAATGTCTTATGAAACTTACTCAGCATCACGAATTGTTTATCAATAAACAGTTTTAATTTTTATTATTTAATAATTACACGAGTCAAATATATCGACTTTTTGTAGTTCATTTGTACAAGAAAAATTTATATATAAGTCATTTTGTAATATATATAATTATTTCCAAATTTTATTTCTACCATGTTATTATCTATGTATGTTGTTTATTATAACGAGGAAAGGTTTTTTTCAAATGTAAAAAAAAAAAAAAAAAAAAAAACTGTTGAAAGCAATAAATTTTTGTACGGAATTTTTCTAGATCTTTTTTAAATGACTGACAATTTTTTCGTCTATTTTTCACGTTTTGTGATGAAAAAGAGTTTAAGCTGTATTTATTTATACGATTGATGGTACCATCTCTGCAACTCGTCTCGTTACAGAATCGCTTTAGGGTATCATTAAAAAAAAAGTAAAAAACCAGAGCCTTTAATGATATTAAGGAGGTCAGTTGTTGAAAAGTATACATCGTTAATACCAGTTTATTGTCAGTCCTAACATGGAGGAGTTGAAGTGTGGACCATTGATGTTACTCATCTTTGGATTTATCACTTTCGCTCCACTGACTTTGGGTAAGTGTTTATATATATTTAAAGCACTTTCCGACTTTAATTTTCGAAAATCAAATGTTTGAAAATGAATCAATTATTTCCAAAAAGAAATAGGATTAAGCTGAAAGCAATTTCAAAAGTTTCCCGGTTAACTTTCTTTCATCAAGAGATCATCTTTTAAATTTTTTAAATTGGCTTTCTCTGCTCTCATAAAAATGACATTAAGTAAAATCGACGAAAAATACTGAGAATAATAAATTTTTAACAGTTAAAATGATATATCATTGTTTTCGAAACTTAATTTCGTTCAAAACTTTCTTCCGCCACCTTTGACATGTTTTGATATTACCTTGTTTTAATGAAATGACAAATGCATTGTTTAATTAGATAACATAACAAATAAGTCACTATTATTTATTAATGATTAAAACGTCAACAGCCGTGCCGGAAAACGATTCAAAAAATTAAAAAGTTTCAAATGCGCTGGAAAAACTTTAAGCAGGACCACCAACTCCTGAGTCATAAATATCCTAGCGCTTAATATTAATTTCATTTTACAGGCGATAGGATGCTTAAAAGGCAGGTACCATGCAAAGAAGATGGGAGATTTTACCGAAACCCTAATCAGTCTCCCAGTAAAGTCTGGATTTCAAGTGAATGCGCGAAATATTATCTCTGTTTGGGTAAGAATCAGGAACTGCCAAAATCAATATGGCGCCACTTTCAAATTGTCTTCATTTTTTTCAGACGGCGAAGTTTTCGAATTTAAATGCTCAACCGGTTTGCTTTTTGATGTAAATCGACAGATTTGCGATTTTAAAGTAAATGTCGACAACTGCGACGTCCATTCAGAATGGAGAGCACCGAAACCGTTATTAGAAGAAGCCAATTGCGACGATCCTGATCACTTAGGTTGCGGTGATGGAACATGCCTTCCCAGTGAATATTTCTGCGATGGAAGTGAAGACTGTCCCGATGGTTCGGACGAAGGATATTGTGGTAAGAAAAAAAAGAACGTTTAATTAAAATGATATCAGAGTCAGATAAATTACAGTAAAAAAAAAAAAAAAAAAAAAAAAACATGATCAACTTTCCTTGAAAGTGTGTTCTTTACTTTCTATAAAAATTATATTTTTTAGATAAGGATACTGATCCAAATGCAGCACCACCATGCGATCTTAGGAAATGCCATTTACCGGACTGCTTCTGTTCCCGCGACGGAACTTTAACTCCGGATAACATGGATGTAAATCAAATCCCTCAAATGATACTTTTGACTTTTGACGACGCCATTAATGCGGAAAACTGGGATTTGTACACTAACCACTTATTTACACCTGAACGGAAAAATAAAAACGGTTGCGGCATAAAAGCTACTTTTTATTTATCTCATCAGTACACTAATTATCAGCAGGCTCAGAAATTGTGGAACGATGGGCACGAAATAGCTGTTCATTCTGTAACGTAAGTGGAAAATTTTGTTTTGCTGAGCAAAAGTAAAAAAATCCTCGACGCGTTTAATTTTTTTTTTTTTTTTTTTTTTGGTGTTATCAGGCATCGCGGCCCAGAAGACTGGTGGAGCAAAAATGCCACGATTGAAGACTGGTTTGATGAAATGGTTGGGCAAGCCAACATAATAAATCGATTCGGAGGAATCCGGATGGAGGATTTACGAGGTAACCAAACACTCCTAAAACTCGAACATTCTGGACAAAGCATTGAATTCGGGTAAACTTTTGGCAAATAGACAGCTAATTTTTCTTTTTTTAAAATTTTCAGGAATGCGAGTGCCTTTTCTCCGAATCGGTTGGAACCGACAATTTTTAATGATGAAAGAATTCGGTTTTCTCTATGATGCCTCCATGGTGGCTCCCTTTTCCGACCCTCCTTTATGGCCCTACACTTTAGATTACAAAATACCGCATAAATGCACAGGAGCTAATCAAAGGTGTCCATCAAGATCGTATCCAGGTGTTTGGGAGTTAGTTATGAATCAATTAGCTGCAGAAGACTACACTTGTGCTATGGTTGACAGTTGCCCACCTCATTTGTCGGGAAATGAAATTTATAACATGCTACATCACAATTTCAAAAGACATTACAATAGCAATCGAGCTCCTTTAGGATTATACTTTCATACAACTTGGTTTAAACGACCGGATTATTTAAAAGCTTTCAAGGTAGGAGAAGTGAAAATGCTTAAATTAAAGTTCCAAGAACCATGTTTTTGAATGCTCAGAACTTTCCCAAATTTTTCTCATCTTACTTTCGGGATAACTGGGGCTTATCTGTCCTTCAATTTTGTGGCATCTGTACAAGACTGTAATAGAAAGGAAAAACATTTTCTGAAATTCCGATCCAGGGAGTCGGTACCAAAAACGAAACGTATTAGGGAATATAGCTTTCAATAAAGACAATTTATACATCTAATTATTTTGCTTTTTTTTTTCAGAGATTTCTGGATGATATGGCAAATCATCCTGATGTCTGGTTTGTAACTGGCCATCAAGCAATACAATGGATAAAAGATCCAACACCTCTTAGTCAGATAAATCAATTTGAACCATGGAATTGCAAAAAAAATGTAATTAAAATTTTATTAATTTTTACAGAAAGAATTATTTTTACAAATGATTCGTTTTTTTTTTTAGTTTGATCCATCAGAGATTGCTTGCAACATACCAAAAGCATGTAAACTTCATAGCAGAGTTTTACATGGTGAAAGATACTTATATACTTGTTATGACTGCCCGGAACAATATCCTTGGATACGAAATGAATTTGGACAAGATTAATTATTTATTTTTAATTTATTAAGTAAATTATTTTGAGCTTTTTAGCTCCTAGTCATGTGCAAGCCTTTTCCGCTTTAGAAAAAAAATTTATATTACAAAAACTATTGTTTTCTTTTATTACTTCAATGACAGTCAATTTTAGATCAAACTCTCATCTTATAAAATATATCGGAAACTGACCTGCTCAACATGAAAACAAGCAGCATCACGCGGAGTTATAAAACAAAATCCGTTTATGAGTTTTTTTGTTCTATCAATGGATTTGAGGTTTTTAAACTTTCTTAAAAACCGGAAGTTTTGTTTCAATATTTTTTTTCGTTCACTTTTTTTTATATGATTTCTTCTTGTCTTCTCTGCTTTTCTTCTTTCCTGATGTACCCTGAGAAGCTGCAACTGTCGCCTGTTGATTTTTTTGTGTTTTTTTAACATTCTTTTTTTCAAGAGCAGGGGTTTTTTCTGTTTATTTTCGTGGTTTAGTTTATCCCCATCATTTCTCTCATACACAACATATTGTGTTGCATGGTTTTTTTTCCCTGCAGAAGTGATAAATTTTTTATCGAACGCTCCAAATTGAAAGCTGTTTATTTTCTTCAAACGATGGTTGTCAACTATAATGGTTTTTTCATTAATTATTTTAATTATGGCTGTTGTATGCGAATCATTTCCAGAAGTTGAATAACCTCCTTCGAATACGATTTCGACAATTAACTTATAATCAGCTTTTAAAATGGAATTGTCTAAAGGTAAATTTGTGGTGGCCCGTAGCCTAGTTCATAGCGTGCTCGACTCTCAATCATGAGATGCGGCGGGTCGTGCTTCTATCCTAGTTCACAGCTAGGAATTTTTCTCAGGTCAAAACTAGTGCGCTAGTCAGAAAATCAACGGTCACCAGCCCTCGGTAGGCAATGGCAAACCACCGAGCGGTAAATTGCCTCGTAAATCTCTCAAAAATAGCCGTTCGGAACCGGCGTTAAACTGTAGGTCCCATATACCTGTGAGCGCACGCACAGGTGTATGTGAGAGATCACCACGCTCGTATTCGAGTGAAGGACTAAGAAGAAGAAAGGTAAATTTAAATGAAATTCAGCATCATAAGTAAATGGTGCAAATCGATCGTTGCTTGTAAGTTGAAAAACAGGCAATTCAACTAACAAAAATTTCGGCAAATAAATGTTTCCTCGAACTTGAACTAAACAATTTTTTTTTTTGCATCCAGAGCACTTATTTTTCCCATTTTAATTCCTTGATAAGTGGGAATTGAGAAGATAGACCGAAGCCAAAGTGGAACCCATTGAAATGTATAGGTTTCCATTCACCATTTTCTGTTTTTAAAGCATGTGACCCTTTTTCATGGTACATTTCCGGATACCACGAAAAAAGGTTCACAGACAACCCAGAGCAAAGGGGGTCGGAGTGGTGACTCGTTTCATCTAACGGCATCGTGATCAATGAAGTTAAGCAGCATTGAGAACGGCCAGTTACTGGATGGGTGACCACCGACGACACTCCCTCCCTCTAGCAGGGATTATAGGAATTACTAATACAGTCATCTAAACCTCAATGTAAAAAAGCAGTTCCTATCAAAAAATTGTGTACCTGACCGAAACGTCAATTAAACTATCGAAGAAATGACCGGAAAGTCAATTAAACTATGAAAGAAAGGACCGAAAAAAAAAAAAAAAAAAAAAAAAAAAAAAAAGAGGAGCAAAGATCTTTATTCTGACTTTGGTTATAGAATTCTTTCCCACAAGATAAGCAATGCTTCATTTTGTATTCCACTTGTATGGTCACATCATTATAAAATTTATTTTTGTCTTTTTTTTCAACTTTGAATGAATGTAAGAATTTATTCCGACGACAAATTCGAACAATTCATTTGAATCTTCGAGGCTTAAATGTTTCAAAATGTTTTTAGGATTTATTGCTTTAGCACTGTTTCCCGAACCCTTTGCATTTCATTCATAATAAATCTTTTCAAAGCATCATTGTCCGGGAGCTTAGAAATAAAATTCCTGTATACAGGATTATGAAATATTACTTGAAAACCCATCGCCGAAGTACACACTTTATTATTGTAATTTGAAACACCTCTGGATTCATAATTATATTGAATGAAATTTATTAATTAACTTGAAATGCAGTAGAACCACACAAAATCACACAACCATGCGCTAACTGATACTAAAATTTTGCGATAACATGTGTTTAGCAGCACAAACATGCACTCTTTAGTTCCCATGTAAAGACATTCTTCCGCGGGCAACAAGATGTACTTTAGGTTTGGCGCGTTACTTGGGTATCGTTGGCTAAGAAATTTCCATAGTATCTATCTAAATTTATAAAGGGAATTGTCCTCACTGACTGACTCACTGAGGTACCTTTTACAGGGCACTTCCCGTAGGAAAAAAAAAAAAGGTCGGCACAGGAAAAAATTCGCTTTGGCCCGCAGACGAAAATCTTCGAATCCAAATTTCGAAATTCCCGACCGTTCCGAAGAAGCCGAAAAAGTTAAAACCTATTCTTCCCTTAGGGGCGGTACCAAGACGAAACGTGTTAGGGAATATAGCTTTCAATAAAGACAATTTCATATTTAATTATTTGCTTATTTTTTCCAGAAATTTTTGGATGATATGGCAAATCATCCTGATGTCTGGTTTATAACTGGCCATCAAGCAATGCAATGGATAAAAGATCCAACACCTCTTAGTCAGATAAATCAATTTGACCCATGGAATTGCAAAAAAAATGTAATTAAAATTTATTAATTTTTTCAGAAAGAATTATTTTTACAAATGATTCGTTTTTTTTTTTAAGTTTGATCCATCAGAGATTGCTTGCAACATACCAAAAGCATGTAAACTTCATAGCAGAGTTTTACATGGTGAAAGATACTTATATACTTGTTATGACTGCTCGGAACAATATCCTTGGATACAAAATGAATTTGGACAAGATTAATTATTTATTTTTAATTTACTAAGTAAATTATTTTGAGCTTTTTAGCTCCTAGTTTTGTGCAAGCCTTTTCCTTTTTAGAAAAAAAATTTATATTACAATATTCAAAATATTTTGAAGAGATTACTTTATCTTTGTTTTTATTTTTCATAATCTGATTCATTGTTTAATGATGTGATATTTACTATAAATGTACAAAGAAAATTCAGTCACTGTTATTAAAGTTTCATTTTTTGTACGTTTCTTCTGTTTACAATACCTCTTTGAAGACCTTCAACCTTTACTTTCATGGTAATTTCAACCTTCTTGTTGAATAAATGGATTTGATATACTTTCCATCCCATCAGTAGGACATATTAATACAACAGACGTACCTCTACAAACAACTAATCCTAACATTCTAGTATCTTCTGTTAATTTGTAAGGGTCATCAGGATCTCGAAGATATTCAGTTGTGTTATCCAGTACAAGATTTAACAAAGGATCAAACCCCTTTAAAATCCCTGCTGCTTCTCTGCCGCCAGCAAATTTTACTCTGATGCTTTTCTCTAAATATTTTGATAAATCTAATATACTTTCTTTCCTCTTCTTCTCCTTTTGATCTCCTTGTCCCTAAAACAAGAAAATATCATTAAAGCACTTGCTGTCAACATAACCAAATTTGGTTATCAATACGGTTTCGCGTTAAAAGCGATTTATTAAAACACTCTAAAATGCGTTTTTTTATGCAATATCACGGTACTTACAGATGATTTACCAGTAGAAGTCATGTTTAGTTGATTTTACTGAAAGCATATAAGTGTAAATCGTAATACGATTGATATTCGTTTGATAGCCGGCAAAATGAAAGCAATCAGTGCTGCCAATTTCACTAACGCAAACGGAAGAAATTCCTGAGGAAAGCATAGTTTTGCTATTGGAGGCAATGTCATTGCGCCTCCAGTACTAAAAACTTTTTTTTTTTTTTCTCTTTTCTTCCTCTTATTCCTTCAAGGGAATTTACAGTAAAATGAATTAAGACGTTAACAGTCGTGCGGAAAGTGTTTTCGTGAGAAGTATAATCGATTTTGAATTTAGTTACAAGGTAAAATAAAATATTCGTTAAAAAAGTTTTTGGTCGATCTGGTTTGAATTTTTTAAAAATCATTTAGTTTTTTAAAAAATTATTTTTAATCCTTTTTTTCAGGATTTTTTTTTCTATCGTTTTAAATTTGATTAAAAAAAAAACCATAAGTATGACAAAAATTCCAACTTTTTAAAAAATTAAAAAAAATTTTTTTTTTCACATACAAAAAAGAAAAAAAATCTGTGCAAATGAGATGATTTTGATAAAAGAAAGGAAGTCTAAAAAGTTAAATAAATAAACAAATAAAACTCATAAGGTCAAAAAAAAAAAAAAAAAAAATACAAAACAAGGGGCATAGTTATTTAAAGCGACGAAATAAGAAGGGGGAGACAGCACATGTGTCTTTTTGTTCAAATGCAAGATGCATATTTTTTAACTGCATTTTACGACCATTTTTTTCAGCGTCGCACAAAAAAAAAAAAAAAATTACGGCAGTTTTTAGCAAACTGCAACTTATTATCGCCATGGGCAAACCGACCTCCACAATAATCATTCATCCGGCCCCGAACTTAATAATTAATCATAAAATAATTACTGCAGTATATGATCCATTTATTTTTTCCCTACCCACACTTCTTTAAGGATAATTGTAGACCCGATCCATCCTGACATTAGTTTGATTTGGGCCACACGCAAATAGGCACCGCGCAAAAGAACCGTCATGTCAGTAAATTAACCGTAGTTCGAAGTTTTAGAAAAAAGAAAATTAAATCTTGCATAAATTGCATTATAAAAAAAGCGCATGTTTTATTCAACCGTTTTGACCTTTCCAAACCATTTAAATATATCAATGCTGCTGGTCAGTGAAGGCAAATTGAATAAGCAAATCGCTCTTTTTATTAATTAACCTTTTAATTTTCTCACGTAAAAGAGAATTAAAAATTTTTTTTCTCGTTAAAAAGAGGACAGTGACGTAAAAGTTTTCCAGAAAATGAAAAAGCGAAGCTTTCAAATAAAAATGCAAATAAATGAATGAAATCTTTATTAAATTTAGAATCTCAAGTGCAATGTGCTTAAAAATATTCAAGATGTTCTTTTTTTTTTTTTTTTTTTTGTAGCATCTTAAAGTTATCAATCAGATTTTTATGCATTTTCGAACCAATCCCCAAGGATTTAACGAAAGGAAAATGCATTTTAAAACATGACAATGAATATTATTATTAAAATGATAAGCGATAAATGACAGATAGATGAGACATAAGTCTACTTGACCCATTATCAACTCGATTAAACTTGAATTTTCTTTTAAAAAAATATCTCGATTGAAAAGTGGATTATAAACATATTCTTGGGTGTAACTTCATCCAGGCTTTGAAAAATTATGCGGAGTTAAATTACTTTTCCAAATCTTTAATCAGCGGGGTCGATAATTAAAACTCTTAATGATTCGCGTAATGAAGAAAATCAAAGAAAATCCGGCTAAACGAGTAACAAGAAAAAATAAATATGACAAACTGTACCTCACCATCTTTTCTTGCACCTCGAAATCAAAATTTTTCGAAACTATGTTAGTTTAAGTCCTTAGTTAGCGCCGAAAAATATAAGGAATCAAGGTGCACGGAGTGCACCCAGCCAAGTTTTAAGTGCACTCCACTCGCACCTTACTTTACTAAGCTCATCCTACCGCTGTTTTCAGAGCCCCGAAACTCGCGACCCGATTAAGATAAAAATTTTTTTTCTTCACATACGGAACACCGCTCCCTTCGATATTAACTATGCCGATTTTCAACTTTCTAGGTTTTGTCGTTTTTCGGTTTTCTAGGGGTCGAAAATCGTCATTTTGAGCGTTACTCACTCACTATATATATATATATATATATATATATATATATATATATATAGCATAAAGTTCGGACCCTTCCAGAGGTCTTGGAATTTTGAAATTCGGTACCGTTACACCATTTGGTATATAAACTCATATAAAACCGCAAAAATTGGAAAATTCGAAACTGGGCCTGAGCTACAAGCAATTTTCTTTTCCGCCTGCAAAATCGAGAGTATGCAACCCTCAACATTATTCAAAAAAAAAAAATCAAGAAAAAAAAAGGAAACTAGTTTAAAAGTAGCCTTTGTTATTGTTATTATGAATGTCAATGACATGTTACGGTTGAGTGAACAATAATGAAACCCAGACAATTCGTAGGCAAAATTATCTTTTTTTTTTTTTCCCTGAAATTTCATATTTATAAAATCGGTCATAACTTGTAAATTCAAAATTAAAGAAATTTTTTTTTTTTTTTTTTTTTTTTTTTTTTGTCAATTTTTAATTATAACAAGGAGTCATTACCGGCATTGCTGACTTAGAAATTAAACAAGAATTATTTTCCAAAGCCAAAATATTTATTTATTTAATAATTAACTAGCCGTTCCGCTCGGCGCTTTGCCCCGCCCCAGACCGCTTTATATGGGGGGAGATTTCAACCTTTTTCAAATTTGTAATTATTAGCTAATGGGGGGCTAATTTTTTTTAAAAACAATTTTAAGCTGAATAAGTTTTTTTTTTTTCCTTTTTTTTTTCTCGGTTTTCTAACTATGACAGGACCAAAACTTTAAGAAAAAGGTAGGATTTTGTATTAAAGTCAAAATTTTCAATAAAAATTATTCTGATTGCGCAAGTTTTTTACAGAAAAAATATTTCAAAGGTTGAAATTTTAATCATCAAAAAATTGGAAAACCTTGAAGTTTTTCACATTTTGGTGTAAAACTTACAATTTAACTAATAAGTAGGAAAAAGATATTTTGTACTGATGGGGGGCCCAAAGGATTAAAAAAAAAAAAAAAAATCATTTACAAGGCGGTCGAAAAATCAGACATAACTGGTTCACTTTACTTTATATATGTAGTGATGATGATGATAGTGATAAGGGAAAAAATGTTTCAATAAAAAATAAACAATTCACCCTACAAAAAGTTGTGATATCTAAACAAAAACATCCGTGTAAAAAAAGGGAGCCAAGTTTTTTTTGCTTCCCTTTACAAAAACCGTCTGCCCTTAAAAGTGGTGATATCAGAGGGGGCAGCCAAGTTAATTTTTTTGCTGTTATTAAAATTTTTTCCGAAGTCATTTTCCTCCGTGAATAAACTCAAACTTGGGCGCTTTTTTTTTAAGGCTCTGTATGAATGACACAATAATCCTTCTCAAATCAAATTTTCCTCAATCCTTTTCAACTGGAAAAATTCTCCTATAAAAATTTTTTTCTCAGCAATCGGACAAGAATCTGCACCAGAAAGTTATTACGTCGCTATAAGTCTGTCTCAATGGTTCGTCATTAATCCTTACAAAATCTCACTTTTTAAATAAGGATTTATTTAAGTTTTCCCGTCACTCACAATAAATATTACGTCGAAACCTTTATCTGAGCTATGATTTTCGATATTTGAGAAACGTTTTCACTTGCATGATAGAAAAAAGCGCCCAAGTTTGAGTTTATTCACGGAGGAAAATGACTTCGGAAAAAATTTTAATAACAGCAAAAAATTAACTTGGCTGCCCCTCTGATATCACCACTTTTAAGGGCAGACGGTTTTTGTAAAGGGAAGCAAAAAAAACTTGGCTCCCTTTTTTTTACACGGAAGTGTTTTTGTTTAGATGGGGATTTAGTTAGAAGAGTCCTCACAATTTAAAAGAATATAAAAAATAAAAAAAAATTCCACGCGGAACGCACAGTTTTCTCAAGGGTGGGTACCCTAAGGGGGACCGAACATGTCCAGCCTGGTAATATGAGGCTGTTGATTCTCATAAGCACGTATACGTATGAAATGGCTAAAGTAATGATAAAAGCTAGTCATGAGCAATAATGCGAGTTAAAAATACTGTGTACTAAGTGTTACTTAGCCAAAATGAAGGATAAAGAACAAATTTAAGTTATTTATTGATACAGTTAAAATTGTGTTCGAACACTTTCCCTCTTAGATACCTCACTACCTCTCTGCCCTTCTGCTGCTCCCCCTCCCCCTAGCCCATCTCCCATCTCCCATCTCCAAGAAAAATTATGTCACTATTCTATTTTCTGTCTTTCAATGTTGTTTTCCTAACAATAAAGAGAAATGTTTCAAAAAATAAATTTTGGATAAAACAGAATAAAAGTTCAATTTATAAATTATTTACAAAAAAAAAAAAAAAAGTACAAATAAAATTAGATTTATGTATAAAGAAAATAATATAAGAGGATAAGATTTTCGGCATACATTACACGAGGAAAAGTCGGCTTTTCAATACAATTTTTTGTAACAGAAAAAAAAAAAAGAACGTTTGGAATTGCCGGTTTCAAAATGGCCGACAGCATTTAATTTAGCCGTACTAGCCCTAACACTTCCGAAAAAAAAAAAAAAAAAAAAAAAAAACTACAAATTAGCAAGAGACCGTTCAACTATTACGTAAGACCGGAAGGGGGGGGGAAGGGGTGCAAGAAATTCTTACGATTTCTTACATTGGAGAGGGGGGGGGGGGGGGGGGGAGGGAATTGGAAATTCTTAAAATTCGGAAATCTAATGTAAGGGTGCAAATTCACTACGGAATGTTGGACCAACATGTTTGTACCACATGTTGGACAAACATGTTGTACCAACTTGTTTGACAAACGAACGAATCGACTTTTGCAGAATTTGCACTCCTACGCCGAAATTAATGTGGAATGTTGGTCCAACAAGCTGGTCCATCAAGTTGGTACAACGTGTTTGTCCAACTTGTTGGTACAACAAGTTGGACAAACACTATGGTCCAACACTCCATAGTGAATTTGCACCCTAAGAATTTTTCTTATAATTTATTAATAGGAAAAACTATCGCCTTTTATAATATTATAAAAGCCGAAATCTCTAAAGTCCTTAACTTTTTGGGACTAACAAACAACATTGAGAGAAAAAATTTCGTCGGGTACATGACCAACATTATTATTTATTCTTCAAAAAATTTTTAATTTAATACGAAAAATGGACACCCACCATTTGCCACCTTCTCTTGGAAAAAAAAAAAAAAAATTGTACTTTTGAATATTAAGAAAAAAAATTTCTTTTTGAAATTCTGCAAGACATTTTTAAAATTAGCCGTAGAGGAACAAGGGGGGGGGGGGGTCGGAAACCCGAAAAAAAGGCTTACGTAATACTTGAAACTAAAGTTTAAAATTTTTTTGGGCTGCTTCGGGTAATAAATCTCAAGAAATAATTTTTTTAGTGCAGTCCAAAACGGTTTCAAGTTTTATTTATTTTTCTAAAAATTTTTAGCTCGTTCGGAGCTGTCACCCATACATTACGTACCGAATTTTTTTGTGACTTTTCAACTTCTTTTAATATAATTTCGCATAATTTTTGTTAAAATTCACATTTATATGAGCATTGTGTTGTGCTTTTCTGCTAGAGGATAGGAGAAAATACAAAAAAGAACTGAAGAAAGGGGGCAGGCAGGTGGGGAAGAAGCGAACCTGAATTATAGGATTTGGGTGCAAACTCAGAAAGTCGGAGTTCGTTTCCAGAAACACCCTTATGCTAAAATGTGTACTAAGACTCTTCCACTTTGCAAACTTTACATGGCATTGAACGTCTCTAACTTTCATGTAAAAATCTAATCCATCACCAAAGAATGTTAACTTATTTTGATTTAAGATATCAATGAAAAAATTGGGGCACGGGACTTTTGCCAAACCATATTTTAACTTGTTTGATCGTAAAATCCTGGACACTCTGTTCGCAATTTTAAAAATAATGCCAGTCCTAAATATTGAAATTTGCGTCATAAATAAAACTCCTTCAAAACATTTTTTTATTTTCTTCTTTCCCTTTTGCAGGTAAATAATTATAGGAAATTAAAAAGCATTAGGAGACGATTAATTACAGTAATCATAATACACATGTGATTTAGTTTAAAAAAAAAAAAAAATCGATCAGGATTTTTGTAGCTTCAGGACAAAGATGGCTTCACTAGTTTTCGTCTCTATAATTTCGGTATTATTACTCGTGCAAAATGGAATGGGCGCTCCTCAAGAAGTTTCGTAAGTATGATTCTTATATACAAAGTAAACAAACTACCCCTTATGAAATTATTCCCTTTAGCTCCCATCAAAACATATCTTCTTACATTTTTTACCTGATCAGGGAAGGTTTTAAGATTATATTGAAAACATAAACAGAAAATGCCTTGATCAAAATGGTAATGAAATTCAATTCGTTTTAATTAACCTAATATTGGATTGAGGATAAAAAAATAAAATTTAAATGGCCAAGGTCCATGCTGAGTGGACTGAATTAGATATCGAAAAATCTTTATTATTGCCTTTAAAGATCAAAAACCTTTTTATTACCTCACCTTTAAAGCTCACACCTTAGATTATGAATCATTTTTTAATTATACGGAAAAAAAAATTAAGATGCGGTACTGAAAGCTGCGTGTTAATTTCTTTCTTTTTCATTTTTTTTAAAATCTCATTACGATGATGGAACATGACACACGGTTCAAGGTTGGAAATTATACCATATAGGGGAGATCTGTTTTTGTTTGGAGCATGAGGATGTTATTAGCATCTTAAAAGATCCTTTCAGCATCTTGCTCTCTCTGGGGTTTGACGACTCCATCTCCATGATTGCATTGTGTCGCTCATATGGGAACTTTGTTTTTGAAATTGTAAAATATTTTTTAATTACACCCACCGTTTCCATCTTATGCCTCAGCTAATATGTTTTCATATGTAATTTCGCGGAAAGAAATGGGTGTTGTATTATAAACAGCATACGAACATTGACCTATACGATTTTATGTAATTGTAGTTAGGACGGAGTTGCGATCTCCGCTCATTTTTATTTTAGAAAAAAAAAAATTCTATTTTAATATTTAAACTTTTTACTTCTTGTTTTTTTTTTTTTTTTTTTTTTTTTTTCATACAGTCACGAAGACATTCGAGATGCAATATTATCATTAGTCACGATTTTCCGAGACAACAGCGACAAACTGGAAAGGCATGAGTACAGAGAAAGACAACTTGGGGAGCAACTGAAAAAAGCTCTAGCCGGACTTGACAAACGATACAAGAATCAGGATCAGTCCATCGAGAGAATTGAATCTATTCTGATTCGATTTGATGAAAGATTCAAAAATTTCGAAACATTAATGAAACAGGTAAGGTTTGAAGATAAAAACGGGCAAGAACATTGCAAAAAAAAAAAAAAAAAAAAAAAAAATTAAATAAGAAAATTAGGGTTTGCAAATTACCGGGTTTTTCAAAAACCGGTTTTACCAAAAATGTTTTTGTCCATTATCGGTTTTATCCGTAAAACCGGTTCTTGTTCTAGCTTTTTATAAAATTGAATTTTAAAGAACTTTTTTCGATTCACTTAATATTGTCATTCTATCGAATCCTTTTTTGAAAAAGTAAGTAAAGAAACAGTATGAATTAGTGTAATTTATCATAAATTCTTTATACACAGTTAATTCCGATATCATCACTGTTAAAAAAAAAGGAGTAAAATCTACTCTTAAAGAACACATATCGGACCCGCTACTTTTTTAGAGTAAAAAAGCCTTTTTTCATTGATACACTACTCTTTTTCAGGAGTAAAATTTATTTCAAGAAAGTAATACTTAACATTACTTTCTCCGAAATAAATTTTACTCTCTGAAAAAGAGTAGCGTATCAATGAAAAAAGGCTTTTTTACTCTAAAAAAGTAGCGGGTCCGATATGTGTTCTTTAAGAGTAGATTTTACTCCTTTTTTTTTAACAGTGTGCATCAAATCATTTTCATTTGCATTGAAATTATGCGAAACTCAGCAAAAAAAACCGACAAAATTTCAGAAACTATTGCCACGAATTTACATATTGACAATTCATATGAAGTTTTTTAAAAAAATAGATCAATTAAGGTAAGGGTAGGGAAGTGCGACCGTCTGAAAAGTGCGACCGGTTTAATAAAAACTGATATAAATCCCATACTTAAAAAAAAGATTTTCAAGGGACGATTTTTTAATGTTTTCAGAACCTATTATGATCAAAGAAATGTATTGTTGTCGTCCATTTTTGAATAAAAAAAAATAATTTTACAAAAGCAAAAATTCATATTCGTCGGAAAGTTAGACTGCCTCATTTTCAATTTGATTTAATTTTATGTAAACATTGGCTTATTTTATGAAATATGCTCCATTCAATTGTCAATACCTTGCATTATTTTTTTATGCTATCAAGAATTTTTTACTCGACTTCCTATTTGATAACCTTAATAGGTCGCACTTTTTTGGCAAAAATAATATTTTCGGAAAGTGCGACTAGCAGACGACTTCTTTATTCCTTTGACAAAGGAAACCATCTTGTTTTTATTTACATATGCAATTCGGAGTGCCACTAATAATAATTATTTAATTGTAGTTTTAATAAACAAGGATTATTTGTTTTTAACGGTGTTCAGCAATTTTTGAAAGAAAATTCATCGATCTTTTATAAACAAATAACTTTTGCTTTGGAGAATTCATTTTTTTAAAAAAAATAAGAACGGTCGCACTTTTCAAAAAATGGAGGTTTGAAATATTATACGTCGGCAGTCAGAAAAATATGGTTGAACTCTAAATCGCGCCGTTTTTCAAATTTGAGGCTAATGCACATTAAAGCTTAATAATGGAGCAGTATATTGTAATAAAAAACTTGGCTTGATTCTCTTCCTATTAAGAACTAATAAAGGTCAAAATCAATTTTTTCTAGAACCCGGTCGCACTTCCCTACCCTTACCTTAAATAAAAAAAAAAAAATAGATCAATAATTTTTTTTTAAAAAATCGATTAATTAATTTTTTTAAAAAAATTGATCAATTAAATTTTTTAAAAAAATTGATCATTTAATTTTTTTTAAAAAACTGATCAATTACATTCAAAAAAACTGAACAATTAAATTTTTTAAAAAAATTGATCAATAAATTTTTTAAAAAAATCGATCAATTAAATTTTTTTAAAAAAACTGATTAATTAAATTTTTTTAAAAAACTGATCAATTAAATTTTTTTAAAAAACTGATCAATTACATTTAAAAAAATTGATCAATTAAATTTTTTAAAAAAATTCATCAATTAAGCTTAAACTTTTTTAACGAAGTACCTATTACAATATTTTTTGTGTTAAAAAAGCCGGTTTTTAAAATTAAAAAACCGGTTTTACCGAAATTAAATTTTTTCTTCAAAACCGGTAAAACCGAAACCGGTAATGCAAACCCTATAAAGAAATTTGAAGGGTGGAAATAATCCTAAGAACTTTTCTTTTCTTTTTTTTTTTTTTAATTTGCAAAGCCACCGTCAGGATAATTTTAAATATGAGATTTTGCGGTCGTAAATTGCCAATGTGAAAATGGTACATTTCTAGATTTAAACGAAATCGCCAAAACTTTCCTTATTTGGCTTAAATAGCAAATTTTTAATAAAAAAAAAAAAAAAAAAAAAAAAAAGAAACAAAGATTGTTACTAAATATTTTTAAAAAATTTAGCCAATCTTTTTTTTTTTCATTTGAAAAACGCACAATAAAGCAACGGAGTTTATCCCGCACATTTTCGCGGAAGCATAAGAATCGACCGAATATGTTATTTTTATGTAAACATTATCTATTTCTTTCAGAAGATAGTGTTTTGGCGATTTCTCTAAGATTTTACCCCAGTACGGTATTTCGGTCAAATTTAGGGTCTCTATTGCATAGGTTTAGAAGGGGAAATTTGCTCCCATGAAATCCGGAACAGACATAACAACAACCCTCTCTCTCTCTTTACTCAGCTGGTGGCCTAAAAATAAAGCCCGAAAAATCGAAAATATTCAGAAGCGCATTCTTTTTATTTGTCTTGAAAATTAATCATTAATTTTATTTTTTCTTCTTTACGCAGAAGGATGAAAGAGAAAGAATCCAACTTCAAAAATTTCAAGACTCCGTTGACAGAGTTCAAGATTCCTTATCGAGAATCATGAAAGAATTAGGCACGCCAATTAAAGGAAATACTACTTCATACACCATTCAGGGTGCCGACAATATAGAATCAGCATTAACATCTAAAATCGAAGCTCTGTCCGCGACAGTCGAACAATTGCAAATCAACCTCCTGGGGCAATCTAATCCGGAATTTAAATCCGTCGGATACAGCGACGACGTTAAAAAATCCATTCGGGAAACCGAAAGATTAGTACAAAAAATCGAGTCGGGATGTAGGAGAGAGATTTCCCACGCATTGGACACTCAACAGCTGAAATTAGCTGAACTAGTCGAAATCTCGCTAAAAACTGGTTCTTATCTTCGAGGTTTGCCGAGTCGAGCCGAAATTCACGAAATAAGCAACACAACTCAAGACACTTTGCAGGAAATAAAAGAGGAATTGATCGCGATAAACGATCACGGAGTGGCAAAGATAACGACGAAATTGGAGGAGAGCATTTCTGGGGTGAACAACGGTCAAGAGGAGATAATGAAAACGGTTTCGGAAGTTCAATCGATGGGCGAGAATTTGTACACGGACATCAGCAGAAGTTACGAACAGCTTTTGAAAGAAATTCGAGGTCTGTCAAAAGTTGAGCAAGTAATGATTCAGACTGCTGATAACGTCCTGGATACGAAACGTCGCATCGAATACGGAGTCCATCAGATTTTATTGGAAGTAGGCGATCTCGTAAAATCCCAGGGTAAAACGTTAAACGGAACTGTTAATCAACGATTCGACGATATCGAATCTACTATATTGGATAATCAAATGGGAGCTTTAACTAACCTTAGCTCCAAAATCGAAACGGAAATCAGTCAGGTTTGGAGGCAGATCGGCATCATGTATCAGCAATTAACGGCTTCGGCTGACGCTTTGGATCGGCTGCAACAGCAAACGGACGCATATGTCAACGGGAGCGTCAAGACCATGGACAGCATGGAAGGAAAAGTCAGCATGATCACGTCCAGGATGTCCGAAGTCGATGATAATTTAAATTATCTTCTTGGTCGATTATCCCTTGTAACCTCTGAATTTAACCAAATCAAACAAGGTCTGGCAACTGCTTTGGATAATATTCGAAGCAGTTTCTTGGAAGTTCAAAATGAAATTAATAACAAAGACCCGGGACCGGGACCGAGGCCGATTAGCGATAAAGATGTGGAAAATCAAGTTTCTCCATTGGAAGTACCTGGAAAATAACGAAAAACAAAAAAGTGATAATGATAATGACAATGTGCGCTTAAAAAAAAAAAAAAAAAAAAAATCTTCGTATTTTAAATTATGACCAATATGTTGAACTGATCAATTAATTGACCTTGATATCATCTATTTCATATCAAATAAAGATCGTTCCAAGAAAAAATTAGGGTTGTTGCACGTGTTTTTTCTTTCAATAAAAACAGTTTAAAAGCAGTTTTATCAAGTACAGTATTCGTTGATTGTGGGACAAATAAAAAAAATTGTTTATAAATTATAAATTCAAACGACGACAATGTTTAAAAAAAAAAAAGTGAAATGTCAATTATATAGGACAAGCACTGATTTAAATGTAATTTTTCTTAGCCATGATCTTGCCACTAGTTCTGGATTTTAAATGATGATTTCATCGAGCCAAAACGATAAAGAGACGACATAAAAAATTAAAAAGTATTATCTTGGCATGGCCAGAAAAAAATGTGTTAGGATAAAAGTTTTCTATGATTTTTAAATGATACATATAATTTTTTTTTAATTTAATGGATTTTACGATGGAAGCCTTCTTTAATTTTTCAGTGTGAAGTTGAAGTTGGAGGACTTCAATTACTTGCTCAAAGTAAAATGTAAATAAATATGGATTATTGGTTGATTCTTGATTCTTGTTTTGGTTTCAAAAAATTCTTAAGGAGTCTGATTCATTAGAAGATGAAAAGAATCTAATTTAGGCTTTTAATTTTAAGAAAAAAAAAACGCAACGAGCTACATTTCTGGGAAATTACTTTTCCAGAGTATTACTGCTTTTCGGAATCCTGTGGGAATTTTTTTAAAGGTGTCTCACCTCATTAGTTAAACCAGCAGATAAAAAAATTAATAATATTTTCAGAAATAAATAGTTGAAAGTCCTCCAACTGCCCAACAAATGTGCCTTAACTTTCAAATTTTGGGCTTAACAAATGGACCGTTTTTACATAGCTTATTTTTGTCTTTCTGCGATTGGTAGTTTTAAATTTAATTAATAATAAATTTAAAGTCTTAATCATTCTAGATAAGTTTTCTTACAAAAAAAAAAAAAAAAAGGATAAGTTTATTAATTAATATGTATCGATTTTTTCATGATGCCTCCATTAGAAAAATTAATTAATTAGTAAATAATTTTTTTTATTTCTTCAGAACTCTTCATAGTAAATTTTTTTTTCGGCATACCTATAAAAAATTCTTCAGTCTTATCAGCAAATACATCTTAAAGCATGATTGATGCTCAACTAGGAATACAACTTTATTTTTATGACACCTTCAAATTTTTTCGATAAAAAATTATTTTCATAAAGGAAAAAAAATTCAACTTATTCTTTTAAAAGATTTTTGATTCAAATCTACTTTGCATAGTTATAGTAAAGTCTGTTCAATATGTATGAAGTAAGATCAAATTAAAAACTCTTCAAGAAATTTAGAAAAAAACGATTCAGATCGATGCAAGGCTAATTAATAAATTCCTTTTCAAAATATTAGAACATTGGAAGGCAATAAACTAAATAAAAATTAAGACCTGCGAACCATCCAAACGCCTTAGATGCTAAATTTGTTGACCATACCATTTTAGGGCCAAGCTACTTTGGACAGACTGTAATCATTTTTAAAAAAATTTATCATCGCCGTTAGAAATCTTACACAATAACTTTTTCTGCAAAATTTTTTTAATTCATCTTTGCCATTGCAATCACCCTCTTTCAATTAATTTATTTACATAAAACAATTATTGTATATTAACCCACTTTGACAGCAATACTTTTAAGCGACTATCAATACAATTTCATGGTTTCCTTTGGATGTCTCTTATGGATGGCCTAAGTTCTTTAGCCTAACTTACGCACGTTTGCAGTGAACTCCAGATCCCCTTACAAGGAAACTTTGAGACCGCCCGAGAAAGAGTCGAAAGAAACCATAAAATTGCATAAAGCATGTCCTCTAAAATGAAGTGTTTTTCTATCAAAGCAGGAGTCAACATAAAATTACCAAAATATAGAAAACCTTAAAAAAAAAAAAAAAAAAGAAATGGCTACGTCATGGTTTTTTAATAATAATACTTGATTTAAATCACTTTCACAATATGTATATTAATTTAATATTAGCAGATTGTATCATTTACAACATGTTTGCAATTTTTTGTTTTTTATTACTCATTCATCCGCGCTCATTTACAACCTTTTCTATAAGGAGGAATCGAAATCAAATTTAAAAAAAAAAGAAAACCTAGAAAATGTCTTCTTTTTTTTTTTCTTAAATAAAAGGCATCTTCCATGTTTTTTCCTCTTTTCGTCATAATTTTTATTTTAAATTTTTGTGTTTTTAAATTTATTCTTAAAAAATCGAAATGAAAAAATTATTATCGAAGAAAAAACTACAACGCGCTTTTCTTCATTGAGTTTTTTTTTTACTGTACGAATTTAGGATTTGAAATCGTTCATTTTTCTTTCGGAGGTGCGCCTTACGGAATGCTCATTTTTTTTCCTTACTAAATATATTAAGCAAACAGTCTTTTTATACTAAAATATAAAACGTGATGGAATCATATTATAAATTTAAAAAAAGAAAAAAATATCTTTTCAAGCAAAAATAAGATTAATTTTTTCAAAAAAGAGATTTGAAAGCGAACAAAGCCCCCATTATCATTTTTGGACGGTGTATTGCATGTACTGGAAGCTTTGTCACCAGTTCACCTGATAATCTACTCTCTTCCCATTTTTTTTTGTTTCTCTAGAGAAATATACTTTAATTATAAAACCTTGAAATTTTTTACACGAAGGAGGGGAAAACAAACACAAAACTTTCAGTAAAACTCCATTGTATGAAAACCGAACCATCGAATAAATATTTTATACTAGAATAAAAATTTACCGAAAAACCAACAGATAAAAAGTATACTTCTTAACATCGTTACTTTAATGTGTGAATAACATGTTTGGAATACAGAAAATCCGGTTTCAAATTATAGTATACAAAACCGATATTGATAAACACACATCGCAAAGGCAAAGTAAATATATAAAAGGTAGAGGAAAACAAGTTTACCGTACAATATTGACAGCAATTTTTCCTCCTTCAAATTTTGATTCTATTATTACCTCTTCATATCAATGAAGAGTTTTTTTTTTTTTTATTTATGTGTTCGGGTAATTGTGAATCAAAAATAAAAGCATTGGTTATACTTTTTCATTTTTTTTTTTAAATAACCGATTTTTTATAACTACGACTTTAGGTTTGCGATTTCTGATTAGTGACAGTCGTTTTCCAACAGTCACGGGAATGGAAGGATTATACTCCATTAACAGAGAACTGCAAAATTTGACATTTGATGTCTTAAAGAAAACTGCAATGAAATCATTCAAAGTTAGCCTGCAGTAAGATGCTTTTCTTGGTATACAGCAACATCCAAAGACTTTCCAATGCATAGCTTTATTCATTCGATAGTTCAGTCTAAATACTTATTCATGCAAATTGGTTTATACCGATATCCTCGAATTTTTTTTTTCTTCAAACTCGAACTCCAAACCCATTCAAATTTTATATCTTTACAACGCATTATATAACCATTTGACATAATACCTAGCTTTCCTTTAATTCATTCCAATGTTTAAAAATATACAACTATACAAAATTTACACATGTTCACAAAAGAATTTTTTTTCAGACACTAATCGCAAAATATAAAAAGAAATCAATTAAATAGAAAAACGAAGTGTTTCTTTTTTACGGAAAACATTTAACCCCCAAATAACTTTACATTGTGCTTTAATTAAGACGCATGAATGTTTACTAGCTTTTTGCCTTTAACGGAAATTTTCGACTTCTTTTCTACACGATATGTTCTCAGCTGAAAACTAGGCTGCAATATATTAATTGTAAACAAACGAGTTCTACCAAAAAAAAATAACGATTGTCAAATTATATAACCCAGACGCGTTCTAATAACTTAAAAAAAATTAAAAACAATTCGCAAAAAACATTTAAAATGTGAACGCATTTTTTGATAAGAAATTTTTTCCCAGCTCTTATTTGCCTCAAGAGCATTCAATTACATACAATGGCGCACCTAATTATTAAAATTTTGTTTTCCTTTTGTGTTTTTTATTAATGGAGAGATATCATTGAACTAAAATTAATGTTTGTGCCTGGAATGATGTGAAGCGAATAGAACAGCATTAAACTAAAATATTTCTGAGTTTCAAAATAAGGAAAATATTAAAGAGTTTGAAAATAATTCAGGGATATAGTTATTGTCATCATGAGTATTTAATTCAGTTGGATCATACTTAAAAGAACAAAACAATGAAATCAATAATGGCACAAACATTAGATTTAATCAAAACAAGATGTCGATTGCGCTCTATTTTTTAAAAGCGATTTTTTTTTTTCGTTTTCGAAAATATGGAATACGATAGGAATAAATTTTTAATTTTAAAAATGAAATGTCAATTTCTTACTAATAATTAGTGTGTCTGATCATTTAAGACCTTTTTTATGACTTTCGGTTTATTTTCTTATAATTATTTTATTTAAAATTATTCGTAAGCCTGATTTTTTTTGTTTTTTAAATTCTTCATTCATTTTTGCGGATAATTTAATTCAGGAAAAACTGCTTTAAATTGGAAATCCTTCACGAAAAATATCAAATGCAGATTGAAGAAGCAACTTTACAAAAAAGTACACTTGATTTTTTTTTTTCTTTAACTGAAATAATTTTTTTTCAACGACTGAGGCAGTGTGTTTATTCTTACCACCACCTAAAAAGGATAAATTTGAAAAAATGATTTAAATCATCCGCAAAAATCATCAAAATGTTTACGAAAAAAAGCTCATTTCAACCAGATTAATAAAAACGTGAAAATAGCACAAGCGTTTTGTGCTTAAAAAAAGCAGCCTTTTTTTTTTTTTAAATAGATCAACCGGTTCGTTTAATAAAGAGGAATTAGCTTAAGTCGACACTTTGAAATCTCAAAATGACATTCGTAGTTCATGTATAAAAAAATTTTACACGGTTGTACGGTTTTAATTAAAAGATATTTTCTCGTCATCCTTTATTTCTCTAAAGTTAAACTAGACTCAATTACGGGAAACTACTAAACGAAAATTCTAATCTTATCCAGCGCCTTCTAATCCAAATATCTGAACCCTGTTAACAATAGCGCTGTTTTTAATCATCCATAAAAAATCGGTATAAAAAAAATTAAAGAATAAAAGTTATAAAATTTGTAAACGACGAAACCGTTTCCTGGATCCAGCCAGTCTAAAATGATTTCATCATTTATTTAAACGAGAAAATCCTTTTACAAACCGTTAACGTTTTTTTGAAAAAAAAAAAATTTTTTTTTTTGAGTCTTTTTTGTTTGAATGTGCAGACTAAAAGTGTTTTAAATGTGAACATTGTGGAAGACGACTAACTAGAGTGTATTTTATAATTCGACAATACATTATACACACAACCGTGTCTTCACTGAATCATTTTGAGATATCAAATTATTTGGCAATATAATAAGTTTGATTTTTTTACATTTTCATTAATTAATTAAATTTTTTTATTTAAAATAATTTTAATGCTCAAATTCGAAAAGATAGCCCAATTTTTAAAATTTTTTTCTTTATTTTTTTATTTTTTTATTTTTACAAGCAATCTGGATAAGCAAAAAATGCACTGCGATCTCCGACCTTTTTAAAAAATAAAGTAGAAAACAGAGGAAAAGTTAATTGTTGATTGTTTTTATTAGTTTTTACACTCAATTCTGTACAACTGCTTTTTATGTACACTTAAATGTTTAAAACACACAAATCACTCATAAACAATGGCACGAACGGAAAAAAATATATATAAATTCTTCATACCAAGAGGGACGAAAGGAAAGGTTCCTTAATTTTAAGCATTAGTTGTAATATCGCGGACGCATTTGAAGAAGAGAAAAATCTAATTTTTTAGACAAGCGCTTAAAAGGCGATTTTCTTTCCTGAGAAATCTACTTTCGACATCGACTTTTCGTAAAATCATTTTTTAAGAAAAAAGTTTTGAATTTATTGCTAACAAAATAAAAATTTGCACCGACTGATTAGGTTTCTTTTTCTTTTTAATTTCTTTTCTAAATATAAAAACTAATCTACTAAACAAAATTTGACTAGTTTTATTAGAAAAAGATTCACAACCTAATGCCGAAATAAAAAAAATTCTTATAAGTTACGAAAATATCAAGCATTTTTTAAAAAAAAATTATTTACTTCGTTTTTTTTTTTTTAATCTTTGACTAGACTATGGCGTATTAAAGCTAATTAGCAGACTTAAAAAATTTAAAAAACAAATCAGATCGGGCAATCAATTTTTTAACAAATGGCATTATGTTATTATAATGTGACATTCTCATCACCTCAAGAGTCAAGAGACTTTATTGCCACGCAAATAAGTGACAATAAAGTAAAACAATACCAATCGTGAGGAATCTAAATCTAAATATTAAAAAGAATCCTAAAATTCTTAAATTATAAGAAATATTTCACAGTGATATGGGGATGAAACCAAGATCGACGATCGCATTGCTCGCTTAGTCCCAATTATTACTATACGCTACTGGCTTGCTATAAGGATTTAAAAAAATTCGACGTTACGCTAACTATAAGTGACACTTTTTCCATTTTTGTCATAAGCGAACTGGAATGTTTATTTATTTATTTACTCTTTAAATTAAATTTTTTTTTTTCATTTACATTTTTTGATTGTTGTTATTGTGCAAAGGTTGCTGTGAAATTAGGATAATATTGTACATCCTTTTGTTTTAATTCAAAAATTAAAAAAATTAAATAAAGAAATAAGTAAATTACTATTAATAATAATAAAAATAATTTCAATGATCTTTTAAATATAAATATAAATATTTAAACCACGGAAAAAACCTAAAAGTTGAGAAATTGAAAGTTTGGCAGTTGAAATCTCAACCCAAGATCTTAAATACTCCCTCAGATGTTGCTTTCTCGTCATATTAAAAGTCCGTGATTTTTAAATTTTACTGATTGATTTAAATTTTAAAAGTAAAAAGAAAAAAAGAAAGTGTAAATTATTAAACGAAAATAATAAAAATAAATACATAAATAAATAAATTAAAATCAGGTACGTATAAATAATTATTCTCCACACGCTCCAAACGTACGAACACTTCCTTTATACGGCGGACTTTTATAAAAATTATTATTGTTTGGTCCACTAAAAATGTTTAGTTAAATTTCTCTGCCTCCACTAATTCTATTCTAACGTTAGAAGTGTGTGGAATGTATGAGCGAAACCCTGCTTATAGACCAAGACTAATTTAAAAAACAAACTGTTTGTTTTTTCTTCTTTTTTTTTACAATTCACTGAGATACAAAGGACCTGACAATATCAAAATTATTTCGACCCACCTTTGTAATTATTTTATTTTATTTTATTTTTTTGAACTATTTTTTTTTTCTTTTTTTCCTTTTTTTATAAGTTTTTGTTTCTTTTCTTAAATAAAAAGTATACATTTTTTTTTCTTGTGCTGTGGCAGTGAATGGCCAAATCTTGACGATTCCTTTCCCAGCTATATGTACAAAGTGTACGTACCCAGCAAAAACAACTGTATTTCTGAACTTTTATATCCAGAAATCGAATGGGAACTCTTATTTGAACACGACTGTCCAGACGAGCCGAAAAATTGTATTATGTACAAATTTTATTCCTTGGTTTCTTTCTCTTGAAGAAATTATAGCCTCTTAAGCTATTAACTGCTCGTCGAAGCCATGGGTGAGACTGGACTTAGGGGACTTCGACTCGAATCCCGTAGACTTCCGTTAACAGTAACCACTACTTTCCTAGATCCCGCGTGATCCCTGTGCTCGCACAGCCAGATGCCCTGCCATGATCCTAAATTTAGTTTCCCGTCAGTTATTGGAATAGTTAGTGAGGAACCTAGGAAACAGGCTTTTACGTGCGCTGGCTGTAAGCAAAAAAAACAGGAAGATATTAGTCTATTAAAAAAAAAATGCAATCTAGAGTCAAATTTTGTAATAACATATATTACAAAAATAGGACATAACCGAAAAAACAAATACTCACCATATCATCAGGTCCCTCACACGAGTGTCTGTAAGGCAAACCCTAGAATGAAAAAGAATTATATTAGTTAGTCAAAATGAATATGAAGCTGAAAATTTAAGGGATTGCGGTACTGTTACCTTATTTTTTTAAACTTTTTCTTTACATCAAATTCTAATTAAAATGAAGTGTATTGGTACATGGTTGTTGATAAAAATTAAGTTGACTTCCAACGGAATATTATTTTTTACTTGTAATGAGTGTTCAAATTCACACGGATCATGAAATCCTAAATTATAATTACTATCTAATGGAAATATAACAAAATTTGAAAATGGCAACAAAACTGATCGCGATATGTTTACAGTCACTCGATCTGAAACGGTTGAGTTAAACAGATCTTAGCATTTTCTAGCATTTTTCATTTCCTAAGTTCTAAACAGCATTCAAATGGACAACTTAAGAAAAGTGGCATTGCATGCTATCTAAAACGCAACGACAAAGAAGTTGAATAGTAATTAGAAAAGCGTTTGAACTTTCGTTGCGTTTTTCTCAACGTCTTAACATAAGTCCATTCATTTTTGGTGGTAGAACATTTTCTTCTGAGCTTATATTCTTTTTCGGAAATACTTACCTCAGGCACGATTTTATTAAGCATCATCTCCATGTCATCCCTAAAAAATAAAAATAAGAAAAAGATTAGTTTCGTAAAATTGCAAAAACAAACTTGGCAAATAAGTAAAGCCTGTGTTGAAATATTTCCTTGCAAAAACATCTTGAGCAAAAAAAAAAAAACTTTTATGAGTTATTTATTTCTCGGTTTCTTCGACTGATAAAACTGTTGCTAAATGATGTAGCGTGTCACAGTTATCAGTAAACTTGATCCGAGATGACTTTTTGATTACTTGGCCGCTCGTTTATACGAAAACGATTTCTTTTCATATTTTCGCTATTGAAACCCTCAATAGGAGATGACGGCTGAAAAACCAGGAGTCAATTTTGCGAAAAAAAAGGGAGGAATAAAAGTCTGTGGAATTCGTCCTAACAAAAAAAAAAAAAAAAAAAAGTGTTGGATAGATTTCGAATAATTTTCGGATTCAGACAAAAAACCGTTAGGACAGATTCCTAGGATCCAAAAAAGAGTAATAATAAATAAATAAAAATACGTGGAGTATTCCGTGGAAACTAAAAAAGCCTATATAGGATGGTTCAAATTTAAAAAATTTTTTAGTTTCTCTATTTAATATATTTAATAGGGCGGGAGTCTCCCCTTCAGTGGAAACCCTAATTTTTTTTCAGAATTTTAGGATGATGTCTTCAGGTCTCGGGGACCTCACAAAGTTTGGCCGATTTACAAAATTCTACGTAAAAGGTACTATAACTACCGCTCCGTACTAGATTCAGAAAAATCAAAAGGGCATTAAGGACATATACGTCCAATATGATTCCAAAATTACTCAATCAGTATTTTTCGAAAAAAAGCATTTCGCCCTTTATTCGGAGGGTGCTTTACTCGTAGAAAATCAGCAAGAGATAAATCATTTTTCGAAAAGATCTTATTAAGAAACTGTATTTTCTTAGCGTGAAAATATTTCAACAATGTCTATAAAAACAAAAGAAACAGGTCCTTTTTTTCGTTCTTTGAAATTGGAAAGAGTTTGACATCCTCAAACATTAAATATTCATTTCAAACGACCACACTTGGATATCAACCTGCTAGTAAAATAAATCAATAAATTTAAAAAAAAATTCCAAAAACATTTTAATTTTAAAATCAAACCAATAATTCGATCTATTATTCACTTTTCATTGATTCAGGAATAACGAAAGAAAGAAAAGGAAAGAAAAACCTGTACACGTGCTGCAAAATATCCGCATTTCAGCATTTGGAATTGGACAGTTGCAGATGACGCCACCTTTTGCATTTAGAATGACGAGGGTCTCACTTTTATTTTTTTCTTTTGCAACCCGTAGCCCCCTCTTTAACTAGAGAACTTCCAAGATTGTTAAAGCGTTGCAATAAAAATAATACATCATCAGCTGAATCAAAAACAAAGTGAAAAAAAATAAAGCATGTGAGGCACTTCAAAATTCGTGATAAATCAAAACAGCAAGTGAATTTCAAATATTACCCAGTTCTTCTTTGATATCTGAAGACACGTTCGCGAGAAAATATTGGCTGAAGAAAAAAAAAACTTCAGAAGTGAATACCAAATAAAAGAAATTATTTAACGAAGGCTGAATTGACAATAAAGACAAGAAAAGAATAGGGATTTTTTCCCTTAAGGCTTATTTTAAAAAATTAGTTCTAAAATAACATACACGTATAACGCCATTCACAAGAAAACCGATTTTAAAGATTTACATTATTCAAAGAGATTGATTTTATCCGCGTGGTGCGGAATCGGAAACATTGTAAATTTCTAATCGTTTTATACGGTTATAATCAAACAGAATGATAAAAAAGCATTCAATTTTTTTAAAAAAAGAAATCAAAAAGGGAAAGAAGAGGAATTGTCCTAGACCTTTCCCAACCATGTGACAAAACTTTCAAATGATGACATGTCTTGAATTGCTATTTCTGACAAGAGTTTAAGTATTTCTTCCCGATGTACGAATGCCTTACACTTATTAGTAGGGTGGTTCATTTTAGAGGTCAATAAAATTTTTTAATTATCGCCCCCTGGGCAAAAAATCATTCAACTATATGTAAAAAGAAGCCTGAATTTTTTTTAGGTCGAAAAAAAAATTTTTTGGCCCAGGCCCAGGGGTTTGAAGATTTTAGGGCCGAAATGGTACTTAATTTTCATATAAGTAGGGTCCTTTATAGGGTGTATTAGGTACGTATTGACCTTCCTCAAAAAAAATATTCGGTTCGAAAATATTGGACTGTTGGCCGCCCAGGCAGGGTTATAGTAGAAAAACGGGGATGGCTGTAACAGCTTAAGGGCAGAAAATTTTGAAAATTCGAAAATAGCCAAAATGTGCCCAAAATATGTACAAATAATGCCCCAAATGTAATTTCGATGCCAAACATTTTTTACCCTATGTTAACCCCTTTTTTTCCTTATTTTTGGCGCTTTTTTTTTTTTCTAAAAGATTGCATTTTTAAAGCCAAAAAGTGAATTTCCAACGCATGTAAGTACCCAAATTAACAAAATTTGATAAGTTCTCCAAAATAAAAAATTTTAAATTTCAAATTTTGGGGAATTTTCAATTTTTTTAAAAACTGATTAAAAATCAATTTATTAAATTAAAAACGAAGTCAAAATTTTTAAAAAAATTAAGTGCCATTTCGGCCCTAAAAACTTCAAACCCCTGGGTCTGGACCAAAAAATTTTTTTTCGACCTAAAAAAAATCCAGGCTTCTTTTTACATATAATTGAATGATTTTTTGCCCAGGGAGGGAAAATTAAAAAATTGACCTCCAAAATGAGCCACCCTACTTATTAGTGTGTAAAGTGTTTGCATAAATAAATAAAGAAACGCCGTAAAATGGGGCACAGTCAAATAATGGGGTAAAGCTCTCAAACATTTGAAAAAACGTTAATTCATTTTGAAACATTTTAAAATGCGCAAATTTTACCTGGACCACCGTTCCTTTTTATTAATTTCATTTCCTATTTTGCTTAAAATAATATTTCACTGCTATGATTTCCTTTTTCGATTAAGAACAACTTTGAGTCGCTTAGCAAGCTGGGTGACTTAGGGCTAGTAGCCAACCGATCTACCGAACTCGAATTTTGCCGAAATATTTTTCACATAAATACTAATATAAAAAAGTTAAAAAAAGTTGGCGTAACCCCGTTATTGTACCAGAGGTTTAACAGGGGATGGAGCTGCCTGTGAACTCCCTCCATAAGCACAATTTTTATTTTATAAGCACTGCCACAGACATCAACCATTCTCTCACAGAAGGGTGTGTGAGAGGGACCTACTATATTTAGACACGGGTTCCGAACCGTGTTGGGCATCACAATATGATTTCACTTTGATCTCATAACAAGAATCAAGAGGTGAATGCATGGTATAAACTTGATTCGAACGCATGAGAATCGAGAGTCTTACCAATGGACTACCGCTCGCCCATAAATACTAATATCATAAAAGGAAATACGACAGCCCTGCTTAAGATTTAATATGGTACCTTTAGATTTTCCCTTCGAAATCGGAGTTTAGCTTACGCAATAAAAAGGTTCTAGTCTTTAAATCTTACTACAGGAACTGATCTTGCAAATGGATAACGAAGTTATGCTTAAAACTTATTTCACAAAGTTAAAAGGCATTATACTTCATGAGATAAAAAAATCGTTTATTCGGAATGACACACGCGTTATCATAAACAGAATGGAAGCTCGTTTTAATTCATTCAAAAAATCGGAATAAATGACAGTACAAACAGTTTTTTGCATAAGACTTTGGTTTAATAATGTAGTTATCTCCTCGAGAAAGAAAGAGTTTAATTTTGATTTAATATAATTTTAATTTAATTGGATTTAATTTAATCATATGGTACTATGATTAAGGTGGCTTACCAGACAACATTAGTCAATGTAGTGATATTCTTTTTAATTTTTAACTTTCTTTTTAAGATTTGATTCCGCAAAGAAACCAATTGCTACCTCGTAAAAAAGTTGTCAAAAAATTTTTTACTTAAATTTATACTGTTGCTTTATAACAATTTTATAAAGCAACTATTTTTTCAAAAAAAAAAAAAAATAAATAAATAAATAAATAAATAAAAATGGCTTTCCGGAGTCATTCGTAAGCCACCTTAAATATATGTATTATGCATTGCATTCAACTCACCTTACGTCGGGATCCCAGCTTTCATTTAACGCTAAACTAGCTGACGTGTGGAGAACTAAAATAAAAAGAAAAAAACCAAAACGATTAATTTATATGAAATTACAGAACTAATGAAGGATGTGATGTGTGAGTAAAAGAGCTGGATTAATGCCAAAATTTTTAAAACGGTAAGGGAGAATTTTTTCCATGTTGAATCCCTCGGGGATTTAAAAAAAAATAAAAAAATAAATAAATTAAAAAAAAAAATGGCTTTCCGTAAGCCACCTTAAATATATGTATTATGCATTGCATTCAACTCACCTTACGTCGGGATCCCAGCTTTCATTTAACGCTAAACTAGCTGACGTGTGGAGAACTAAAATAAAAAGAAAAAAACCAAAACGATTAATTTATATGAAATTACAGAACTAATGAAGGATGTGATGTGTGAGTAAAAGAGCTGGATTAATGCCAAAATTTTTAAAACGGTAAGGGAGAATTTTTTCCATGTTGAATCCCTCGGGGATTTAAAAAAAAATAAATAAATAAATAAAGTACAAAAATTACACGAAAAACGCGAACATGTAAAGGATTTCCTATTCCGAGAAAAGTCTTATCCTCTTTTAGAATTTTACATTATAAACCGAAAGAACAGAAACGTACAGTACAAACCAATGAGATAAATGGCATATTCCTCGTCCCTCGTAAAAATATATTGGAAGAAAACATTTACACGGTGATGTAAAGCACTCACAAAATTTATGACTATTACCTTTTATTGATCAATACGAAATATGATAAGGGAAAAAAAAAACTTTTTAAAGTAAAGTACGCCATACTATTAAAATGGAAAAAATTTTTCCAATTTAAATGATTTTAGAAGGAAGATGACAAAATTCAATTAGCCGCTAAGAATTGCTGGTTAAAAATCCATTAACACATGCACTCCCCGACACCTGTTTTATTTCATATTTCCGCTACTTCCGTAAATTGACTTCACGTGATTTTCACAGTCTGAAAAGTTGAAACTATGTAAAATTCTTGTTTTGCATACAACATAACTATATTTTAATTACTTAATGGGTATAAAGCTTGCGGAAGATCTTCCTTTAAAAAAAAAAAAAAAGAAGGCTTACCAAATTAAATGTAATAACGGATTAAATTTAATGGGAATTTCCGACGCAAAATTATTCCGCTAGAGGCGCTGGATGTCTTTAACGGTTTTTAATTTTATTGGATGTCAATAAATAAAACAAAAGAAAGTTATCCAATCAATCTACGAACCGTTAAAGACATCCAGAGCCTCTAGCGGAATAATTTTGCGTCGGAAATCCCCATTTAAAACGGATTGCAAAATCTAGAAAAATGCAATAAAGAGAAAAAAAAAGGTGTTTTGAAGCTGATGCATAAGCCCCAAACTCAAACAGCAGGTAAAAACATCTCCTAAGTGACGGTATTTAAAAGTTCCAGTATTTTTCCCGATTTTATTTTGGATTTAGTTAAACAGCCACACACTCTTTTATAGTTTAATTGACTTTTCGGTCAGAGACTTAAATTATTTTATAAGTTTATTTGACATTACGATCAGAATAGTATATTTCAATACAAGGAATGCAAACGACAAAATTACCCGTCGAGACCGAGTTTTAAGCCCCAGCCAAAGGCGAGGGTCTTAAACAGGTCAAGACGGGCAACATTTCTTGTACTGAAAGATATTTTTTATCACAAAGTACGACCTAGAATAATCTGTAAATAAACTGTCTAGGACGGAAAAGTGGACTTTTCCGTACCTTGATTCTTGTCCAAAAGTGGACTTTCCCGTACCTTTCATCACGTGTGTGATGAAATAGTTTATTACTATTCTAGGGCGGAAAGTGACGTTTTTGCCAAACGAGTCCGAAACATTGCTCCGCGAGCCGTAGGCGAGCGGAGCAATCGGACGAGTTTGGCAAAAAAAGTCACGCTTCCGCCCTAGTATTGTAAGAAATTTTTCATTATATACGACGAAACGTACACATACATTCCTAAAAAAAAATGTGGGTCATTTTTATGTTGATATTTGGCAGCATTGATTTGTTACACACTGCACTCAAAAAAAAAGTAGGGTAATATATTTTTGACTGGACGCTTTGACTGGTCAGAAAATAAAATTGACTGGAGACTAATACAATTGTAATGGCTGCTAATCAATTTTTAATTAGGCGCAAAATCCAGTTTAAATTGTATTGGCGACCAGTATTCATTTTTTTGAGTGTGGTAGTTGTCATGTCGTCTGTTCTATCTCGTGTTATGTTTTGTTGATTTTATATTTATTTATTATAAATACTGTTTCTTTATACGAATAAATCGTTTAATTGAATTATTACTGATATTAGTTTTCTTTAAATTCGTTGAAAACGGTTAAAATAAAATGGCCGTTAATTCAAAAATTGAAGAATCCGTTCAGAAATCTTTCGAAATCGATCGACCGGAAACCGGAAGGAGGAGGTAAAAGCGGAAGGAGTAAGTAAAAGTACAGGAAATAGTTGGTAAAAACTCAAGATTTTTTTATTTTAATATTGAGATGAAAAATGAAACTTTCTCGTTGCTAAACTAGTGTGGTAAGTTGTACTTTCGTCGTATGTATAATGAAAACAGTTTTTACAGGAACTACTTTTACTAGTTCCTACAATCCCTGCTAGAGGGAGGAAAAACCGGTGGTCATCCATCCACTAACTGGCCGATCTCAATGCTGCTTAACTTCATTGATCACGACGGAACGAGTCACCACTCCGACCCCCAAGTTTTGGTTTATTTTGGAATTTAAAAAAAGGGAAATCAACTTTTTTGTGTTGCCAGTTTTAAACAAAAATGATTTATGTTTTAAAATATTATTAAAAATTTCATATTTGATTCGATATATGTCTTAAAAAGGAGGTACTCTTTTTAAGACATTTAAATGCATAAAGAAAATTGTTCAATGTTTATTTGCAAGTTGCATGGTTTTTTTTCCCCGGATAACTGCTAAATTTCAAGCATTTTGAAGAAAAGTGTTCTTGTAAAACTTATTTCTTAGGAAATCCCAAGTTTAAATTTGTAGTTTTTATCTCGATTGTTCGGCAAAAAATAGCCAGGAAAGACCCCTTTGAATCGTATAAATGAAGAGAAAACATCGAATTCTGTCATTTGGCATAACATTTTTAAAAAATTTTATTACTAGATTCAAATCCTGGGTAGAATACTTTACGATATGATTGAAAAAATGAATGGGATATTGTTATTCAGTTAAGCTTAACGCAGCAATATACAAAGCACCTATTTTTAAGCCAGCAAAGTTTATAACTACGGTCAAATTCACATATTTGATATAACTTAAACAATTTTTAATCATTTTAATATTTTCTTATATATTAAATTTGAAAAAAAAAAGTTCAGTTGCCGGAAATGGCCTGACTTTATAAAACTCCTAATTTTAATTTTGATGACAAACAGAATGATAAACATCTCCGCCCTTCAATGTATTAACAATGCTATCCTATCCAAGAAGACTTTTAATTATTTTACTTCTTCAAAAAAAAGAAAAAAAAAAAAAATGGAAAACAGCGTACATATTAAATACACTTTCTACACTCCGTTCAGACTTCAGAATTGGTAGATTTCGTGCCTCAATTCTTATAAAATTATGAAAAAAAAAAAAAAAAAAAAATCTTAAGCTTACACAGCGATAAAGAAAAAGACTCGAATTATTACCAAAAGTGTAATACAGAACATTTAAGAGATTCATGACCTTATCAAAAGTTTCTCAAGTTTTACTCTCGGACAAACGTCTGACCTAATCTTGCCACCTCTACATTTGTCGTATATAATTAATTACAGGTCACAAGATCGATTAACACGGAATTAATTTTTTTCCTTTAACCCTTACATTTATGCAAACTTTTTTTTCTAAAACCACCATTAACATGGTTCAATCCTGAAACACGAATCACGGTCAGGAAGCATTTTACCAAGATTTAGATCTGGTTTATTTAAAATGATTTTTAATGTGTATCCGAATTCATAATCCAATAACTAAAAAATTCAACATGGATACACAAATTCAAAAGCCACGTACTGATGTATGGGAGCAACTTGGAATGGATACAAGGGATGCAGTACTTTTAATTTGGGAATATTTCCAAGATTAAATGCAATGGAATTAGTAACCAACGCATATACGTCGGTCACAGATATTCAGTATTCATATTTTTAAAATAAAAAAATAAGCAAAATTTTCTCCATTGAAAATCTTTTCTTATGTTACAGTTTAATTTTAAAAGCGACTACAATACAAACTATCGAAGTCAAATGTCGAATAAAAAACCACTTATTATTGAATTTGGAATATGGATTTTCGCAGCTCCCTTGAGAATTGCATTTTCATGTCGTCAGATATGGACTAGTTAATTTAAACAGGGATGATGAAATAAACAACCATTTTATTTGATTAATTGATTAGTATCATGACTTTAAAAAAAACTAAACCCCCTTGATTCCTTTCCAGCAGAGAATATTAAAGAAGTTTAAACAATAAAGATTACAAGACCATTAAATGTGTATGTCCACAAGAAAACTTTCCACCTGGGAAACAGTGTTCTGAACGTTTTGTTTGTAAACAAAGAGCTTTTTTATAAAGTTAATTAGCACAATCTTCTAATTCCCATTTCCCAGGTGGGAGGTTTTTATGTAAACATACAAATCTTCCAGTTTAAATATAAAAATAATTTTAGTAGAGATTCAATAACTCTGCATTAATCTGCCAAATTTCCTTTTCTTACACTAACGGAAAAAAAAAAAGGTAAACAAAGGGATTAATAAGTCTTTAAGAGATGTTAAAAGTTTTTATGATACAACAAATAAGAAACTACTATTGACTGGATTGCCTGGATTATTATTGCAAAAAAATATGAATCATAATGTAGCCAAAATCGTTCAATTTTTAAAAACTTTTTTTCCGCTGAAAACTTTTGAATTAAAATCAAAATCGAAACATGTATTATGAATGTAATAACCAGCATTCTAAAACAGTTATTGTTCTTAAATCAAAATTGTAAGATCTCAGCACAGGGTGAGAGGCATATTAAAAGTGAAGAGTTTTTACTCAGACATAAAAACGGAAAAAAAAAGAGTGACATTAAAAAAATTATAAAAGAGGATTGTAGCCAGAAAGTGTTGCCAGCAGTCCTTAATACTAAATAACCATGCTATTGGACTAGCTTTCAAATAAACATTGCTTCAACTGACCACAATTTTATGTTATCCAATTAATCCATTGATAAATGTATTATGGATTCATTACATTGACATTCGAATGTCAATAAACAACAAATGTCAGACTTTAAATTATCATAATAAACATATGAAAACAGATGTGCTGGTTCTTTTATAGGGATTAAAAGATTCTTTTAAATTAACCCTTGCCTAAGAAACTTTACTCATAATAAATAAAAAAGCACTTAGGTGTAAGGCATATACATAAGCTCTACAGTTAAGAGTGTCTTATAACCTCTGAAAGTATTGTTTCCTGTTGCCAATTATCATTTTTTTGGTTAGATATAGGTTTTAATCGTCGGCCTATGATGTCCGAAGCCTAAACCAACCTGCTAACATGACCTTTCGCCGGCAGTCTTGTGATTTTCTTACAAGAAAAAAATCAAAACAGGGTTAAACATCTGACACAAGTTTTATGTGGGCGGAATGTGTCGCGAATTTTAGAAGGGAAATACTCACTCTGTACATGAAACAAGCCAACCGAGAATTGGCATATCTCTGGCATTTGTCTAAGTATTTCTTCTGTGACCAAATGCACTCCTCTGTGCTGCGGCCGCAGATTGACTTTACGTTGAAACCACGCCGATCCGATTTGAATGCCCCTGTTTGAGGAAGCCATGTTGAACGACACACCGATATTACCGGGTGCCGTGTTCCCAATTTTTTTACTATTATCCCTAAAAGGGAGACAAATGTGCTATAACTTTATGATTGTTATCACTATCATGTTTATGTTGCACATTTTTCACTTGAATATAAACTATGCATCACTAACGATCTTTTATATTGTTATGGGAAAAACTGCACAGCAAATCCTTCACCGCACCACAATAGCACCAACTTCATACGTTATCCGCTAGACTGCAGTGAAGTGCTACAGAATTTACAGAGCGATTCCAAATTGAAGAAAAAAAATTTTTTTTTCCCCTTTAAACTTTTTTTAGTTTTGTCTGAATGAGCTTCGTTCGTAATTTCTTCAGGATAAAAATCACTTTCGAGATTATTTACCACAATTGTTAAGTCGAAACAATTGGGTAAAGATAAATTCATTAAAATTTTCTTCAACCCTCCCCGCCCCGCACAGCAACAAACCTTGAGCTTGGGTTTCTACAATATCGTTTTATGACCTTGCTGCAGTATAATAAAGTTAGATGGCGGCAACACAGAAGAAAAAGTTTTTTCTTCTGTGGCGGCAAGATGAAAAATTAAGGAAGATTTTGTTGAAAACTTGCCGATATTTAGGTACCGGTAGATAGAAAATGTTGTCGGAATATTACTTAAAATGTTGCAGCAGTATTAAAAATACATGTTTTTGATTTATTGCGGAAAAATATTGCGAGGTCCTGGCAAAAATCGTGAAGGCAATTGAAAATAAATTCGGACGTTTGAACCCGGTGATCGTTGACGGTGCTGTTTTCGATGAAAAAAAGGAAGAATATTATCGTAAAATGAGTACCGGTCGACATTTTCACGAGACTGCGGATTCAAATTACGAATCATTAGTCGATTTGGAATTTATTAAAAAATGTGCGCCTGGAGGAGGTAAAATATTTCTTTCTTTTTTTTTTTTTTTCAAAGTCTTACGAATAAAATTTTTTGCATTTTCCCCTCCTTTTTTTAAAATTTTCGTCTTAAAATTTAAAACTTTTTTATAGATCCTGGTGGTATAGTTATTAAAGCTCCGAGAGTCAGTATTCCGGATTTAGCACCCGGCGAACCGGAGAAAAATGCTGGACAGGAGACTATTGAACAAGAGAACACGGCTGAAGAAAAGAAAACGAATGCACAGGAGGAGACTTCTACACAAAGTTCAGCAGCATTATTAGAAAAAAGTAAGTACAAACTTAAAAAAAAGATTTTGTTATTGTACTTCAAATAATATTTTCAATTTTTTTTTTCCAAAAATAGGAGTGGCAACTGAAAGTTACTGCAAATTAGTTAAAGCTTTGGCTAAATCAGGAATCGATAAATATACACTAGAAGACCTACTGGAAGAAATTTATGAGAAGGGGGGCTGAAACAAAGTCTCAACAACAGTGAGTATATGTTTTTAGATTTTTACTATAAAGAATTAAATTTTAATTGTCTATGTTTTTTTTATTTTTTTTATTTTCAGGACATTAAGTATTATAATACGACGTCAGACTTTTTTTTAGCGATTGAAGAATATAGGAAAAGGCAACCGTTTGACGTTGTACAGGCTGGTAACAAAATCTGGCTGGCCTTATGTCACACCCTCATTAAACAAATATTAAATTTAAACATACTCTTAAGATCACATAATTCGATGAGGGAGGGGTGTATATTTTTATTAGAAAATGTTACGAACATCAACCCTTCGGACCGTACTCGTTATTGGGATGCGTTCAAAGATGCTGAATGGTTCCACAAACTAGGATATGGCGCCACAATGGCTGTTGACCAGTTTGACCGAAAGTTTCTTCTTCTTTTTCGGCATAATCAGGACATGAAGCCCTATGACCCGGCGCCTACCTTTACCAAGTTCGGTTTCTGGTGTAAGGTTTAGGCGTTACTACGTCATACCCCTTAATGTATCGAGTGACGAGCTCGAAGACGGGGCACTCATCGCAAAGGTATTTTACGAATGAGCGGGACCTACTTTATTTAGACAGGGAATCCGAACCCTATGACACATCGGTCTTCTTCACATGATACACACATGAGTATCAGAGGTGAATGCTGGCGGAAAAAAATCCTGACTGAAATCAGGTTCGAACCAAGACTCCAC
The DNA here is from genome assembly GCA_037577465.1 of Liposcelis bostrychophila. Classification (NCBI taxonomy): domain Eukaryota; kingdom Metazoa; phylum Arthropoda; class Insecta; order Psocodea; family Liposcelididae; genus Liposcelis; species Liposcelis bostrychophila. Next base: position 22,611,350 of record CM075213.1, on the reverse strand, counting down.
ACGATCATTCGTTTCGGAGTCGAGCACGCTCGCCACTCAGCCGACGTCGTGTCGTTTCGATAAATGCTTACCAGAAAAGAAACAACAGAAGATTCATTTCTTCGAGCGAAGTTTTGACTTGATAGGTTTATTACGTTTATTACGCTTGACTTTGGCACCTCCGCCACTCAGCCAGGATTCCTGTGATCTCTATTTTCGAAAGCAGATAGACAAGTTGTTAAATCTTCTTCTTTTTCGGCATAATCAGGACATGAAGCCCTATGACCCGGCGCCTACCTTTACCAAGTTCGGTTTCCGGTGTAAGGTTTAGGCGTTACTACGTCATACCCCTTAATGTATCGAGTGACGAGCTCGAAGACTGGGCACTCATATCGCAAAGGTATTTTACGAATGAGCGGGGCCTACTTTATTTAGACAGGGAATCCGAACCCTGTGACACATCGGTCTTCTTCACATGATACACACATGAATATCAGAGGTGAATGCTGGCGGAAAAAAATCCTGACTGAAATCAGGTTCGAACCAAGACTCCACACACGATTATTCGTTTCGGAGTCGAGCACGCTCGCCACTCAGCCGACGTCGTATCATACCCTAACCGAAGTTTACCTTAGTGAAAAACTTAATTTGTGTAACTAATACGGTAAATTTTCATGAAAAAAGAAAGGAGGGGGGAAAAAAAATACCTTGAGGAAAATCAAGAAGTTAGTCTAAAAGAAACCAAAAGAAATGAGTTTATGGGTTATAAAAAAGTGAACTTCGAAGAAGCTGAAGAGAGCGTTTACTTAATGAGTGGCCAAACATACAATGTTCTCTATGACTGCTTTTAATGTATTTTTAATGCACTCGTCATAAATTAGAGTTAGTCATTCATCATAAATTGAGATTTAAAAGTTCATCATTAAATTCTACAAAAAAAATACTGTGTTTGATTTCCGTTGCACAACAATGTCTACGGAAATTGTATAAAAAATTGGAAAATAAAAGAAATCCCAACTTGATTTGCATCATTTTTGATTAAATACCTATGGCCCTTTTGAAGAGAAAAATTAATGATACAATCAAAAGATTAAACTATAACATTAAAGGTGAATTAACGAATTGATTTAAATACAAAACTAGTCAGAATTTGGTACTGCAATAAACAGATCATGCGCATCGGAAGATTGAATCAAATCGAGATGCGAATGAAATAGATTTCCTGCGAACCATACGGTATTAAAACGAGAAAAAAACTGCTTTCATTTAAAATTTTAACGACATTTTAAAAATATTTTTGGAATGAAAATGTCAATTCATTTAGTATTTTTGGAAATTTTTTAAAAAATATCGAAAGAAATGGGACTAGTTTTTAAAAGAAAACAATAATCAGAAAAAAATGCATCCCTTTCATAGATTAAATAAACTATCATCTCAAGGAATAAACGGAAAAAAAGGTAGGAGGTTGGCATTTCATTTGCAACAAGCGAGGTGTATTTTTTAATTTTTTTAAATTTTAGATAAATCAAAAAAAGAAAATAATGACAGGAAGAAAAATGGGTATTCGGATGATGAAGATGAAGGAGAAGGATCGGGACTTTATAGGCGAACATCTCCGTCCGGATCCAGGAACTCTTTTCCCGGCGAGCAAGGAGAATGTTACAATCAAATTACAATCCCAGTACCTGTTATAAAAGTAGGTCAGGATGATAAATCACCTAAGAAAATGAATATTTTAAAAGCTAAAGAATTAGCATTATGGGCAAATACTGAAATGGATGATGATTTAGAGAGGTTAGGACCCAACACTAACAATATCATAGAAGAGTCGTTAAAAAATCAAAGGAAATGAAAACTAGTTATAAAACTGAAGATTAGAATTGAATCTGAGTGTCTTCATTAAAACTAAGAGTATATCGTTATCTGATCACACAGTGGCGAAATAATACTTCGCTAATGTACTGTAAATGCAATATGGTCCTTTTTTTAAGGCAAAAAAGGTGCTTAAAATTAGGAAAATTGTTCATAAATAATTGATATAGTAGTTTCAGCTTTTTTACGTAAGTTAGGGCTTTGTTCACCAAAAAAAAAAAAAAAAAAAGTTAAAATCAATAAACCTAACCCATAGCTTTAATAGAAATGAGTTAAATTTAGTCTAAAATATCATGTGGTTTGCGAGGAGTTGTTCGAAATTTTGCAATCATTCCGGCTAATGATGGTAATCTCCGCATAAAACTTCGCTGTTCTTTTTCCATTATTTCCTCAAATGAAATGCCTGAAAAAAGGCGGGAAAACAATATTTTTCTACGTATATTTTTATACCGTTAAAAAAAAAAAATTTTAAATAAAAATCATTATTTTTCTTACCGATATCACTTGCTTTTCTGTAGGTTTCAAAATGTTTATCAGGTAAATCTCTAAAATTTCCAGAACTTAAAGTAGCTCCTGAAAGCGCATCGGACTGAGCCAAACTTTCTGTATCAGATTTAAATTCCGCTCTGATTCGATCCAACGCTCTTTTCAAATCCATATCATCCATATCAGAATTCTGAATCATCCTCAGTTGCTTTTGAAATTTTTTAGTTATTTTTTTTCTCACATAATCTGCTTCGATTTCTTGCTTCGTGCGTGGGATTCGAAATCGTATACAACAACAAAGCATTATAACTAAATAAAAATTTGTTATTAAAATATATTTTTGTTCGTTTAAAAAATAATTGCTTTACTTACTTATAGCCAAAAATCCGGCAAAACAAAGAAAAATAATCTGCCATAATCTAAAACCGCTAATAATTTCTTCTTCCAGCCAAGGAGCAGTTCTCACCGTCGTTGTAGTATCAGTATCAGTTTCATTCAAGCAACCCTAAAAGAAAAAATTAAAATTAAACTTAAATATTTTATTTAAAATCTTTAATTTAAAAAAAAACACCATTACCTTCATCTTGCAGTTTGTCTTTCCTAACATATTGATAAATGAAAAACAAAGGAAAAGGCTATTCAAAGATTCCTTCCACTCTAAGAAGAAAATTTTATCAAATGACCTGTTACAAAAAACGACCACACCCAAAAAAAATCCCAACGAGAAAAATGTAATTTTCTCCATTTTCCATTAACTAATGTACATGAGCGTCCAGTATCGCTCACCATAAAAGGATCTTCATTTTGCAAAAGAACATTTTAAATAATTCGAAAAACAAAAACTGTTTTTATTTATCTGAAAAAACATAATTAATAGCTGTTTCTACTTAATACAAATTTTGTGCTTAAAAATCTCGAAACAAAATGGGTATAAGAAAAATTTTTTAAGATCAATTTAAAAAAAGAAAAAAGAAAAGATTGCAGATTCCAAATAAAAGGACGCTTAATACATATAAGCTTATCGGCGAAACAGCATTTCACATGATTTTTCTTTTGTTGAAATCACCGAGAAAACAAAATAGATAACATCAACAGATGGAATCTTTTCATTTTAACAACTTATAATTAAAAATTTTAAATACTTTCCCCCCCAAAAAAAGGCGCGAAAAATTAGTAGTGACGTCACGGAGCAGTTTGGGATTAAATATATATTTTTGTTTAATCAATTAAATGCTAAAAAGAAGTAAATAAATGTTAAATAAAACCAATCACCTTTTAAACTCCTTCGCATGCCCAATCTGCCCTATTATTACTTTGTTAGTACTCTAGTAAATAATGATTATTTCTAAATTTTATGTACACTACATTTATTACTCCATCTAAAACTGAATTAGTTAAACCTTTTTACAAATTATTATTTTTTTTCTTCTTTTTTCTTTAAATATAATTTAAAATCACAGAAATTTAATTACAATATTCACACCATGATTTTTTTTTGAATATTTCATTTCAAAGTATAGAAGACTTTATTTGGTTGATATTCACAACCTCTATTTGTTAACTAATAATGTGGTTATTGTTCAATGTTTTTTATTTTCAAAAAATACATAGAAACTACTTTTTAAACACTGAACAATCTCACATTTAACATTATCTACTCAAGTGAAAAACAAACATTTTTGACTGCATTTTCTCTTAATTGAATCGTTTGCGCGCCACAATTTTCGTACCATTCCGGTATCATTTTCGCCACGTTTCGTAATTTAAGAAAGCAAATGAATTCTTTTCCTCTTTCGGTCATTATTTTTAACATGATTTGAAATTTTCAAGTAAATTACCTAAACGCTCCACAATTTTATCTTAAATGCTTGAGCCGGGCATTAACTTTCACTTATAATATCCTATATGAATTGGGCTTTCTACTAAAAACGTTTCTACCTCTTCCTTATTGTGCTATATGAATCAGAAAAACCGGAAGTTTTAGTAAGTGAAATGAATTTATAGCCTGGTGACTAATTATTTAAATTTTAAACTGAACGCCAAAAAGAAAGAAATTTTCATTTTTTTTAAATCGATTGCCGCCTCGAGTATTGCATAATAGGACGGATTTTAAAATCATGTCAAGACCCTTCGCCTATTTGTGATATATCTTTACGGTCGTAAAAAAACGAGGCTAGGCAAAATTGGCAATTTGATTTTTTCATTAGGCTAATACTAAAATATGCTACTTTTTTTAATTCGAGATGATTACCACAAAATAAATTTCCTCTAATATTTTTACAATATTTCCTTTACCTCCCTACTGAATGACTGAAATACTTTATATCCTTGAAATCCATTGATTCTATTAGGTAACTCTTTTTTAGAAGAAAACATTCTGATAAATCTAAAGAAAGCTCTTTGCATGAACAGTATATTATTCAACAATCTTACAAACTTCTGAAAGCATGAAAAGAACTTTCCTATTAAAAAAAAGAAAATATATAAATAATATAAGATACTAATAATGAGTACATAAACCTGAATTACCAATTTTTAAAATGAATTAAAAATCTTTAAAAATCTACTGCTAATTTTATAAATAAAATTTTCTTTTAATCTGTGGTTTTAATTTTCACATGGGACTAATTTCTTCAATGTGTAATTAATCAAGAACTTACGCATATTTGAATAATTAATCAACTCCGAATCGATTGTTACCGTTTTCGTTTTACTCTTTCATAAGATTTATGATAACATTCCTCACTATTTACAAATTGGCACTGTCTTTCATACTGTACATATTTTTGTTTTCATATTTTTGAGACTTTAAAACTCGACTGATTTCATTGCAAGATGGCAATTTTCGATTTAAAACTGTAAAAATTTTAATAAATAATTGATGAAAAATGTTGAGATCGATGACCTCGTGGTCCACCATTGTTCTATTGCATATTCTTCGGTGATTGTTTTTCCCGAAGAAAGTTTTCCATTTTCTTTCCTATTCTTACATAAAAATCATTCTTTTCTAATGAACGTTCGACCACTAAAAAAAACCAAAAAGAGAAAAGGATATTACACAAAAGTTAACAATTAAAACTGCAATTATCATTTCTTATAAATCGGGAAATACGTACGTAATAGTTTTCTTTTCAACAGTTTTTGGTTCCGGCCTAGCTCGATTGAGCACTTTCAGGAAATCAGAAGTCTTAGCGCGCATACGGGAATGTATATACGCTTTTGAGCACTTAATATGGTAATGGAGGTAATCTCTGAACATATGAATTAAATTAATTGTGTTGTCCCTAGTTTGTGGATTCGTATGTCTGGGAAATAATACTGAAAATAAATAAGAATAAATAAGGGAAAAAAAACTTCACCACAGAAAATCAAATAAAAAAAAATAAAAAAAAAATAAAAATTGATAAGATAAGCAAACATTTCTCAGGATTAAAATATAAATATTTGCACTAGTAATCTTACCAAAAGTTATATATCCAATATTTTCTCCAACTCTGGCATCTGTATTAGCAAGTTCCAATGGAGGTTCTCTATGGCTAAAAAGAACTTGTGGTGCTGTATGACTGGCTCTTCGTCCTTCTTTAAATTCTTGCATAAATACTTTTCCAACAACAATGTCATCAACATCCTTAAACACAGTGCTAAACACCACTGTTACCCTATCTGCTTTAGCTTCTACATATCTGTGAATATAAAAGGAATTAATGCAAAACTTATTAAATCATCTGAAATCAATAAATATTGATGCTAGGCAGGTTTTCACAGACAATTTTTCTTAGATTTTTTTATACACAAAGCTTAAAAAAAAAAAAAAAGCAATATTGAGCTTTGATAGAGATTTAATCAAATTACGCATAAACAACAAAAACTTACAGCGTTTCATCTGATCTGTAATTAATAACAGCTCTCTTATGACCTTCTTCTCCTTTTGTTTGGAAATCAAAATATTTTTCAAATACTGATGCAAAACAATTTCTTTTTAGCAAACCAAATTTTTTCACTAAATTTTCCCAGTCTTGTGGTATATTTTCTAAATCAATTAATAGTGACACATTAAATCCATCCTCTGCTTCAATCAAATAAGGTCCATATATTCTTTTTAACAACTCATCTGCTCCATGTTCTTGTAGCTGTTTGTAAAACTTGAGTGATATACTTGTTCGAATTTTTGTTTTGTCACCTCCTACATTAGATATATGTAATAATACTCCATCAAAATCTGCAATTGTTATATCTATTGATTCAGGCTTATGTCTGCAAATAAAAGGATTGTTTATTAGGAGAAAATAATAATGAAATATTTATAATAATTAAAATATTTAACAAGTATTTATAATAATTAAAAACCGTATATTTTAAAGGGGTATTTAAAGTCACATTATTCGGAGCCTTTACATTGCAGAACTGTCAGTATGAGGACGTGTGTCAATCGGACACAAATATAATGTCAAAGTTTTCTTTCCACGTTGGCATTCTATTAAACCGATTTAGGGGTTTTATAAGCCAAATCAGAAATCACGCCCAATTACATCCACAGCAAGACATGTTTTCTCTTATCTAAATAAGGACAAACGACTGCACCCAGACTTAGCTAACATCCCGCCCTACCGGTGGATCAAAAAACACCTTACCCAGCAAGTGCATTTTTAATTTTTAACGTTAACGTCTCTTCTACTATCCTATTATTGATCTCCAGTAAGATCATTTTGTAAATTTTTTAGTATACTTTAACATAAAAATAAATGACTATTATTCACTGAAAACCTCACAATTATTCACTCCTGGGTGTATGCGAACGGAAGTGACGGCTCTTGAGGGGAGAAATATCAGAGCGAAGCCTAAAACGAACGCAACGCTAAAAAAAAAATGTCATAAGCTAAACACAATTTTTAAATTACCATCCACAACTTCAATCGCAATTGAAAGATGCATTATGCATTCTTCTCGACCAATCAAAAAAGTTTAATTAGTCTCCATTTTGAAGAATAAAAAGTAACGTAAGAAATTGAACCAATCAGAATCGATAACACAAACAGTTGTCTCTTACTTCGATAGATCTTAAACTTAAGCAACCTCTTTTTCTCCGTCAAACTAAAGGAATAAACAAGAAGTTGGCGCAGTAACAATAAAATGGTTGATTAATAAGCTAAATATAAGAATTTTAGCAATCATTTGCCGGTCAGGTTTGATTTTTCCTCCATTGTTGATATTGGTCTTTTGATCTAGAGATGAATTTAAATTTATTTTATGATTCGGTTCAGGAATGATTGCTGGTAAGCATGCTGTTGTATATTATTCCTTATATCTTGATCAAGGGTTTTTTGTTTCAAAATATAAATTTTTAAGCTCGTATATGATTTTCCATATTATGATTTAAAAGTAATTGCACGAGGAGTTCCCCAGACATTTAAGATGCGGCATAAGTGGTTCATTTGAAAATATTATTTATTCCATCGCCTTTTTTTTTTATCCTTGAGTAATAATATTTCTAAAATTTTTATTATTATCATTCTTACTATTATGTTGCGTTAATTTAATTCTTTTTTTAAAAATTAATTTTCGTCGATTTTTAAGATTCTTGCAGTTGTTGTGGGGCTTGTGGGCAAGGTTGTAAGACATTGTGCCGTCCAGCTCAACCAACTTGGTGTCCAGTTTGTGACAGAAATAAGGCTAGGAGAAGATGTCACAGCGAAGGTCTTTATCCAGAAGGTGACCCATTGAAGGAGCTTAATGGCTGCTGTGATAGAGGCTGTGATTTCACAACCCACTCCTCAAGACATAGTCAGAATAAAAAGACTGGCCTAGAAATTAATAATAGGAGACTTCTTTTTCCATCCGATGTTGAAATGGAAAGAGAAGACAGCTATCATCATAACTATAATAAAAACCAACCTACCAGAACACTCAAAGAAAAATTCAAAGGATATCAGAGAAACAATCATTATTCAAACTTCCACAATGATTCTTATGCTAGTTCTGGTCTTCCACAAATGAATAAAAATTTGAGGCGTGGTTCTTTAGGATTTGGAGATCAGCAGTATCAGGAACCTGATAGATATGGAATGTACCCATCAAGTCATGAGAGGGCAAGATCTTCCAATTTCAGATGTACTGAAGTTGGAGACTGTGGCTTACGCAATAGCAAGTCATTGAGCTTTTCTGATAGAGATAAATGTTCAGCTGAAATGAGAGAACGGTACATTAGAGAAATGGATATTATAAGAAGCAAATTAAATTTATTGAAAGAAGGATGTGATGGCAAAAGTTGAGGCAGAGAAGTGAATCAGAGCCTGGATTTGCAGGAATGACTGGAGGTGTACCTAAAAGAGCAAGAGATAATTCTCCAAAAATGAAGTTGGGTTACAGAAAACTGCCAATAAATCCAACTATTAATCAGTCCTTATACAATTTCCCTAGTAGACATGGAGTACCTTTTCAAAGAGAAACTAAAAGCTTACCACCAGCTTCTGCATCCTTAAAGGTGAATATAAGTGAATTTTTTTCCTATAAAATCATATTAAAAATATTTTAAAGAATTCATTTAGTTACAGGCTGTGCACATGTTAATATTAGTATAATTTTGGGATTTTTTGCTCTTTTCGTCCCAGTTTTTGTTATAGAAATTTAATATTAGCCTGAGACTACCCCTCCCTTTCCAAAATATTTTTTAATATGTGCACAATCCTTTAGCCATTAATTTATGTTTTTATTTGTGTGTTTCATTTTTAAAATGATTTATTCTTTCTAGATTGCACCAGAAATCTCTTTGCCTTCTAAAGGTAGCTTGCATGGTCAAAATAAATTTGAGGATGTAATGGAACCTTCATCTGATTCTGAACTTGAAGGAAGTACTTGTGATGAAGAATTGCAGAGTCAAGAGGACATTGATGCTAATATAAGTGAAGATGGTTTGTTGATTTTATTCCACACTTTTTATTTTTGATTAAATTTTAAAAATTTGCTTTTATTTTTCCATTTTACTTTTTAGATGATCAATCTGTTTTAAGCAGTTTAACTTCAGCCTCTAGTGACTCAAACACCCCTTCTCAAGTTGGTGAAACTTTGGGATCAATAAGCATTAGTGAAGGCCCTAAAAAGGAATTAGTAAATAACCAGCGTTTAGATAAAACTTTGCTGCCAACATCAGTGCCTACGATCGAAACGGACATTATCCAACCTTCGACAACGGGAAAGCAACTGAGCCCGTTCAGAAGCAGCTTATTTTCAAATGTTCCTCCTTATGTTAAATTTTTTATGCATGACTTAAAGGGTAAGTAGTTGCAAAATATTTATTAAGTTGTAATTTCACATACTTATTTTTAAAAAAATATTTTTTAATAATACTGTTTTAGGTCCCACACTGCCTGCTGACATTAATCGTCACTTGAAATGGAAATTAAGCAGCATCACTCCAATCGTCATAAGAAGGACGTTAATTAATTCAGGTTTCAAGCTCGTTAGAAGTGAGTTTTCTCGAGGTGTGCATGCTTCATGGTTTGGCTTTTATTTTTTTAATTTTTAGATTTAGCTGTTAGTTTTAAATTTTTTACTAATGAAACAAAACAATAAGAATGACTTAAAAAACTTAATTGTTAAAATAAGTTAGCTTGATCAGCATTGTAATTAATCATATTCTAATAACTCATTAGATGTTAATCATTTAACTTGTCATGATCTATGTTGCTTTTTGCATGGAAAAAAAAAATGCTTCAGATCAAAATTAAAACATTTCAGGATAAAAACTGGAATGCAATTGATTGCTGATTTTTTTTTTAAAGTTTTGTCATTTAATAACATATATATGTATACATATTCCGGTCTGATAGTATTGCATTTATTGCAATAAATAAAGAAAAAAAAATAGTATAATCTTTGATTTAGTGATTTAGGGTTTACATTGCATTATTTGACTTTTTCGAAACTAGTTCATTTGTCCCTTTAAATTTCTAAATTATCAAACGTCAAATACAGGGCTCGAACTTGGTCCCTGAAAGTCCCTAAAGTCCATATTTTTAAATGAGGTCCCTAAAAGTCCTTAAATTCGAAAAATGGTCCCTAAAAGTCCATAATTTTTGTATCTGCAACGCGTTTACGAAAAATTTCCTATCGTGTATAATGAAGAACATAATATTATTTCGAAACAAAAATTTTAAAAAAATTTTATAGAAGATTTAAAAAAAAAATTAATAGATGAAGAAAAAAAAAACAACTAAAGTGTTTTTTTTTTTTATTTTTATTTATTTTTTTTATTTTTTTATTTTTATTTTATTTTATTTTATTTTATTTTTTTTGCTAGAATTTTAAAGTTTTTAAGTCATGTCACAAACCTTTAAAATTAATCAAATAGAGGAAGGGGCCTAAAATAAAAAAAACTGATTAGTTTTAGGCAACTTTTATGTTCTAAAAAGGTCCTTAATTTTCATGTTTTTGGTCCCTAAAGTCCCTAAATTTCAGACCAGAAACCGGTTCGAGGCCTGCAAATATCACAAGACAAAAAAACTGAATCGAGGAATGTCATTAAATTGGTCACAAACATTTTTTTTTTTATTGAGCATTTTTCTAAAACTTTGAAAGCAGAAAAAGCTATGGTATATTTGGTTTTTTTGCTCTGAAGCACAATAAAACAGTCATCATGTTTATATACATATATATGTTATGTGGTAGGTGACATATGAGCGATAATAGCCAATAATAGCATTAATGGAAATGAGTATTTTAAATACTACATTAATTTTACGAATGATGATACTTATAATTCGTCCTTCGTTTTATTGGATTAGGAAATTTCAAGCAGTACTATGACCTTATCTATATTCCTCCTCATAGAAAGGACAGTTCCATGTCACTTTGTCCCAATAGCACAAGATCTTCCCGAAAACCCCCGAAAGGTAAAAAATCGTTTCTAGGCATTGTTCCTAGTCATTTTTAATCTGTCCTGACTCAATTATCAAGAATCATAGGCCATGATAGTTAATGTCTGCATGCTTAAAAACATTATTAAACGTAATTATTTCTATTTGTAGAATCAAATGATTGGACCGGCCAATGGGGCAAACACATGAAATCGTTTGTCTTCAAAACTTTGAAAGACTTTCAAAAGTTCAATCACTTTCCGGGAACATTCCAAATAGGCAGAAAAGACAGATTGTGGAAGAATTTATTTAGATTGATGACCAGATTTGGAAGAAAAGAGTAAGTTCGTAATAAATTTATAGGTATATCGAATAGTGTAGACTATTTAATTTATTTTTTGAACATACAGATTTGGTTTCATTCCCAAGACGTACATATTACCTCAAGACAGTAAATCGTTAAGATCGGCTTGGGATAAATGTTCAAATGGATCTGGCAAAGGACAATGGATCGTTAAACCAGTAAATTATTTTTTTGTTACTTTTTTTTTATTTTAGTCAAAAAGCGAATGAAAAAATATTTGACGATTTTTGTTGTCATTTTTTTACAGCCTGCAGCTGCTCGGGGAACCGGCATTAAAGTAGTCCATAAATGGGGGCAAATTCCGAAAAAAAGACCACTTATAGTTCAAAAGTATATAGCACAACCGTACCTGATTAATGGGAGTAAGTTTGATCTTAGATTGTATGTTTTGATGACCAGTATTCATCCTCTTCGTATCTACCTCTATGACGACGGATTAGTTAGGTTCGCTTCAGGTAATCATTTTCATCTTTTTTTAACTCATATTAAACCTTTTTTAACTCTTCTTATTACTCTATATTAATAATGTTTTCTCTTTGCAGTTAAGTATTCGGACGACGTCGAATGTCTAAGCGATCGGTTTATGCATCTCACCAATTACAGCATTAATAAATTAAGCAATCAATACTGCGCGAATGAAGATGCCTCTTCCTGTCAAGGTCACAAATGGTAAGTTTCCGAGGAAAAATAACGAATTTTATCTTTATTATCCAAATTCTTTTATTTTACAGGACTTTAAAAACTTTATGGACTTATTTAGCTAAGGAAGGCGTGAACGTGAAAGCTCTCAGAAAAAATTTGACGGATTTGATAATAAAAACGATTATTAGCGGAGAGTCGCACATTAATCTTTTGAGTAGAAACAACCTGCCTTCACGATATTGCTCTTACGAATTATTCGGCATTGATGTTTTATTGGACCAATCGCTTAAACCTTGGCTCCTCGAGGTTAACATTTCTCCATCCCTTCATTCGGCTTCTCCTTTGGATCTCGCCGTCAAAGGGCCGTTGGTTAAGGAATTGTTTAACATCGCTGGATTTCAAATCCCTGCCAAATTATCCAAGGATCAGGAGGCCTTTTTCCTTGACACTTATGGATTAAAGGATAAGACCCATTCGCTTTGCTATGATAAACGATTGTACTGGACGACTTTAAGTAAGGAAGAAAAAATGAAGCATGAATCTCATCATATGCTTTCGAGACATGAGGTAGATTTTTTTTTTTTTTTTTTTTTTTTTTTAATAATTTGAAGTCATTAATTTGAGGTTTTATGGTTTTAGTATTTACATTCGATTTTGGAGAACTTGACTCCCGATGATGTCAGACACTTGGTTCAATTCGAAGATGAACTTACACAGCTCGGAAGGTAAATTTAGGGGATTTAAAGGAAAGAGTTTCGGGTCTCTATTTGTTATGAACGAGTAGGCTAAAGCCTCACTGGGATCGTCCATGTATTACGTAACGCCTGAAAGGAAGGGGGGGGGGGGATGGGGGTCGAAGGAGGTGTTAAGCATTGTTACGGGGAGAGTTGGGTCATGTGTTACGTAATTTTAATTTTACAATTATTTCAACTTTATTTTCCTCTTTTAAAATAAATTTTTCCCGGTTATTCTTCAAAATAAAAAAATTAAATAAAAAAATTTCTCGTAAAAATTGATTGAAATTTATCATGAAACTGAAAATTTTTTTGACTTCTAAAAATGAAATTTAAATATTTTTCAGAGTCAAAAAGTGGCCTATTTTGCGTTACGTAATACATGGACGACCCCCACGGTACTCCGTCATAAGTTCAAAGGGCATTCTAAAAAATATTTTTTCGTTACTTTTGTCTGCATTTTTTTTTAATTTAATAAAATGGAACTTTTTTTTAAGAAATAGTGATGAATGTTTACAAATTAAATTACGTGATTTTTTATTTCGCAGATTTGAGAAGGTTTTTCCAACCCCTCGCACACACGTCTACCATCAGTTTTTCGAATCACCAAGATACTACAACATGATGCTCGACGCCTGGGAAACCAAGTATCACAACAATAGAGCCGACGGTGTCAAACTTTTGGAATCTTACTGCCAGCAGAAACTGCATCTTGTAGTCCCGTTTCCAGGCGGAAAAACAAAGGTAATTCATTTATTTTTGTTTTTTTTCGTTCTATTCTATTTATTTAACGAATTAACTGATTAACAAATTATTTTTTTCCTAATTAAGAATGATAAGGTTAATCACCGAATGTTTTTCAAGGATCCATTTTTTTCTACCCAATTTTTTTTTTTTTTTATTTTTTTAAAACAAAAACAGCAACGATATATGATACTTTCGAAATTTGGAAGCATGAAATTGCGGTTTAGATTTTTTTTTTAAAATTAGTAATTCAAAGATTCTAACCGACGAGGAGTCGGTCTAGCATGCACATAAAATTTTCCATCTCTGCTTATTTGCAAATTTTTAGGTAGGCAAAAAGGATGAAATGGGTCTTTTTTTTTTTTTTTTGGTAAACTCATTAACTTTTTTTAAAAAAGCCAAAGAAACGGGTACGTATTTATGATTTGCGCAGGGGATCGATTCTAAAAAAAACCGTAACACCTTTCTGAATTTCGGTTTATAAGTTGTTTTGTGATTTTTTTTTTTTTTTCACTTTCACACATACATCATATACTACATATAAATTTTTCCAGATTAAAACCAAACATTGAACTCTTTTTGTAATTTTGTTTTCGAGGAAAAAGTATACATATTGATGCGGAAGGTATATCACCAGTATAAAAAAGCCGAAAGGAGTAAGTTGGAATGATCCGGGCTCGAAAAAGTTCTATATTAATGTTTACCTTAACGGATTTTAGTTTAAATAAGAAACCTTTTTAGCTAATTTTTTTTTTAATTAAAATATTTCCAAATGTGTGACGTAGGTTTAATATGAGTAAGGTAGATTTTCTTTTTTTTTTTTTTTTTTTTGGCCTACATTTATTTTTTTAGTTCGGATAGCCACAGTTAATGATCAGAAACACATCACACACACAACCGTAGAATTCTGACAGTCTTTTTATTTACGTAGGGGTAAAAAGGCAAAATATAATAAATAACAATATTGCGAAAACTTATTTAAAGGAAGTGCCTTCGTTAAGGCAACTCTGACCGAGATTTTTTTTTTTTTTTTTTATCCTGCACATGCAATATGTTATTATTATGCATATTGCTCACGCTTTCGTTTGCGAATTGCTTTAAGCCTTCGGTAGATTTTGAGCGAAAACTGGAACGAGTTGCCTGAATATCGGCTTAAAATTTTCGTAGGATTGGAATCTATTATATTTTGCCGATTGTATTAAAACTGGAGTTTTTAGTGAAGTGGTAAGATTTAATATATATTTCGCTAAACAGGTGTGCATGAGAAGTCGGAGGACGTGAATGGGATGATTTTAAAATTGCTGTAGGGATAGCCAAATGATCGCCAGAAATCCTAAATTAATAATTAATTATCGTATATTTTAGTCTTATACGGAGGCTGAATCGTAAAAATTTGGCGTATATCATGTCTTGTTGAAATTTGTTTTTTATATATAGGTAAACTTAAAAAAATTTGTTGAATCATAACCTATGTAGGATAACAATATCAAAATTTAGCTTAATTTAGTAATTTTTTTTTCGAAAAAAATATGTAGAAAATAAGCAGTTTTTTTTTTAAAAGTAGACTAGATTTTTTCTAAGGCTCTGAATTAGAAAAGACTTGAGATGAAAGGTTTTGAAAAAATGACGGCGTGGTACTTTTTCGATTTTCTTAAATTTAGACACTTTGTTCGGTGCTATCTTTTTACTCACCAAGGATTTAAAAAAGAAATAAATTTATTAAAATATTTTTTGACTTCAGTTTAGAAAATGGATTGGTGTTCTTGTAGCAAGACTTCCAAATGGTCTTAATGTAAAAGGCTATTTTCAATTAGACTGATTTTTAATAAATATTCATTCGGCTGATTTACAAAATTAGAAATTAACGTGTTGATTTTGGATTTGATTTGCAGTTAGGGCATGTAGATAACTCTGTGAAAATTTGATATAAAATTAAAATCGGATAAAAATATTCGCGCGCCAGTCTTAACTCTTGAAAAAGGAGGGGGGACACTATGACCTTATTTTAAATTTTAAATTGTTAAACATTCCTTAAATACCGTAACAAAAAAAAAAAAGTCTTAACTCTGTTTTAATTTAGAGTCTCCATCTTTATTTAGTCAAATCGGTAGTTGCGTAAATTCTCCAACAGAGGCGCTCAGATCGGGATTGCGTCTCTGTTGGTGACATATGGCTACTGCTGGAATCGTATGGGAATTTCTGTTTTTGCTAGCTTAAATTTCGTAGTCGTTTTTCGAAATCTCTCCTTTTTACTGAAAGGACTGGTGATTTTTTAATTTCATTTTCTGCTTATTTAATAATGACAAACTAAACGATGTATTGCTATGCCAGTTTGAAAAAAATAATTAAAAATGTGTAAGATTGCAATCATGACAGATCGTTTTCTACAATATTTTTTAAAAAATTAAATTGCAAAATTGGAATTTTTATGAAAGATAAGATAAGACTTATAGAAAGAAACGTAAACTTGCACGACCTTACCGAGACCATGTCGCTAATTTTGCCGTTAATTTTGCGGCTAGCCTAGCTTATGAGAGATTTTGTTAAACCGGACGGTATAAAATCCGCCAGATGTACACAATCTCCCATTCCACTATCAAGGTCATATTGAGGTGTTGCTGCTGCCTTACCTTAACTTTGCTGCTGTCTTGTCTAGTATTGCTGTCACTTAGCACATAGTGTAATAAGAGGACAGTGTGATGACGTGTCGATTTGATCACGTGACCATCGCCGCGTTGGCGATGTGGAAAAGATGTGTTAAACATATTAAGAAACATTCGAACTTGGTTTAGTTTTTAAGTTACAAACTGACATATCATACATTAAACCGAAAATTAGTGTACAAAATGACTTGTCTTTTTATAAAATGATGGATTTTACTAAACTGCCGCGAAGTAAACAGTGAAAACAGTCTTTTTTATACCATAGTAGTATTAATTTTTTTTAATAAAACAAATTCGTACATAATATTGTATATGATCCTGTAATATAGGAAAACAAGATGTTTAGACATGTTACTTTGATTATCAAAGCTTGTTCACAATTTTTCATGTATTGAAAATTTCGTAAACATATTAAACAGGTAACCTATCTTGATTTAATTCATCAAAATTTAGTTTTCTGAATACAATTTTCCGTTAAATGTTTTTTTGCTACTGTAAAAAATTTTCTTTTTCAATTTTGTTATGAATCTCCTCAGCCAGAAAAAAACTTTGAAAAAAAATCCCTTTTTGAAAACTTTGAAAATAAATTTTTGAGAAAATTATGATTCGAGCTTAATACTTTTGAATCAAGATAGGGCACCCGAAAGTATTTCAACAAATACTTTGAAAAATTTAACAAACTTCAAAGTGTTAGATTCTAAAAATTGATCTTGTTTTTTTTTTTTTTTTTTTTTTTTTTTTTTTTTTTTTTAGAATTTGAATTTTTGAAAATAGTATGGGTAGTCACGATGAAAATGAATGAAATTATAGTAATAGTTACTTATTTATACTTAAAGCAAAGCTCATTGCTCTTCGCAGAAGCTTAATTGAATCGGACCATTAACCAAGCTAATTACATATTTTAAAAGGAGATAAAAATTTAAAATCCAATTTTTTTTAATCATAGGCATTGCTCAGCAAAGCAAAAGCTCAAGCTTTCATTAGTGAGATAAAGTAGATAAGAACAAAAAAAAAAATAATAATTTTCGATTTTCAAAAGATTGAAATTTTTATATTTATTACGATATCTGCAAGGGGTTTTTAGTTATTTATCGTGACAAGAAAAAAAAAACACACTGAAATTTTACTAATTCATTTTTCACCAAACTTTTTTTTTTAGTCCTCTGCGAGCCTGAGCGAGGCCAGTGCCCGAGCACTTCAGGAAGCGGAAGCGGAAAGTGAATCAGATTACGAGAAAGAAGAGATCGAAGAAATTCAGAAGCCTCGACCAAGTGCCGTCAAACCCGGGAAATCAAAAATCTCGTCTAAGGGAACTACACTCTCTAAATCTTCAGTTCGTCCAAATTACTTAACTGTTAGACGCACCAAATTAACTTCATCCAAAAGCACCACGACGGAAAGCAACGAAACCATTTCGGAAATCACCAACGAAGATGTTTCCTTGAAAGAGACTTGTTTTAAAGTGCTTGCCGAAATGCGGCAGAACGGCCTTAAAAATGTCATTCCTGATTCAAAACCCGATCAAGTTAAACAATTCCCGAATTGTAAATTAGAAAATTCGATTATTAACGGGGGTTTAAGTAATGCGAAATCGGTTATTTCCCCTTCTAAGCATATTCATAACGCGTGTATTAAAATGAATATTAGTGGTTAAGTTTTTTTTTTTTTTTTTTTTGAAAGGCGCGATAATACTCGGAATTTTTTTTTCTTGGTCGATTCAACGAATTTTTAAAGTACTGTATCTTATTTATTTTATTTAAATGCGCTTAGCTCCGAAATAAAAAAATATTAAATTTTAAAAAACCGTTTTCCTATTTTTCAGACGAATATTTGTTTAACGTAAAACGTATATGTTTCGATACGGCGTAATAGTATCGAGAAAACATAAATACCTAAGTAATATTTCGCGTCTTTTTAAATAGTTTGACAATAAATAGTGAATTGCAATTTTGAAATTAATCGATAAGTCGTATTATATATGAAAGATTTAGTATTAACGTAAATTTGGATAAAGAAAATTTTTTGGACCGAAAAATTCTTTGCTCTTTCCGAAATATAAATCTATTAAAAATTATGATTTTCAAAGCAATCATAGGCCTCGGATCTTTTTATACTCTTCAATTTCATAAGAAGAGTATATTAAATTTGGTTTTGAGTGAAGGGTACCTCCGTTAATATTGAACGGAGAGCAAAACGAACGGCACTTGCCGGGGGTAACTTTTCAATCCAAAGCTATTTACGCATGTCCGTCTGTCCGTCCGTCCGTCCGTCCTCATGCTTCGATTGGAGACGCAATTTGAGCCCGATCGATCCCAAATTTGATATATGAATAGGGGGCATTAAGGACAAGAACTTTATAAATTATGGTCTAAATACGTTCGCATATAGCAGAACGGCAGCCGTTCGAAAGGTACAATAATAAATTTTTCCCAACTCATGATGAAAAATAGGATTTTAACTGACTAACTTTTGCGGTCAAAGTACGTCTTTTCCCCACGTAAAATTTCGTCCCGTTGAGATATTATGAGTATATTTAAACGGCTGTTCAGTTTGAGATAAAGATGTTCTTTGCCTATAAGGTTGACATAGGCGAAACACGAATTCTAACGAAAGTTTCTGTGAAAAAAAAAAAAAGAAATCTGCTACTACGATCTGCAAAACGAATCGTAACTTCAATATGTTCCATAAGCGAAACACGAGATTTGATGCGAAAACGACTATGCGTGCGAGGAGTTGTTTTTGTTTTTTTTAAGATTATGTTCACTATGTGCAATATTGATGAAAAAAAAAGAACGTTAAATAACTTAAAACTCCAAATTAGTTAATTAAAATCGGAAAAAGATTAAAAAGAACAATATAAATTTTTATCTTAATATTATCCAAAACTTTTCATTCTTTAACAACGTACACATACTTTTTTTTCTGTCAACTCCGCACTTGTGGAGGGGGAAATCTTCACTCCAACTTTATATCAATTCATTTAAGCCTCATCCGCATTAAAACGACACCAAGAACTTTTTTTTTTTTACACATTTTTCAAAGGTTTTCTGCCGTTTCCCATCCTAAATTTTTCAAAAAATCCCGTGGTTTTCATCACTCGTTGGGAAAAATAGCTACCCCTAAGGGTTAGGCAAACGGAGTTGTTTTCCAAACGGGGTGGGCGTTAGCCACACTCGAGGCTCGCTTCGCTCGCCTCTCGTGTGGCAAAAAGCGCCCACCCCGTTTGGAAAACAACTCCTTTGCCTAACCCTTGGGATAATATCTATAACAAAGCGGGAATCTCTTTTTTTTTTCTTTAACTTTTTTTTTCTTATCTTTGTTTTTTGTATATACAAGTAGATATCGCTCTTGCTTTCTGAGCTGTCAGCGAAAATGGTTATCTCACATTCCGGAATGTTTGATAAGTCATTTTGGGGCAGACAAAAGGAAATAGTATTTTTCAGTACGGGAGTCGAAGGTAAGAAATTTCAAAACGAGGCCAAGTTTACGGCTCGAGCCGAAGGCGAGGGCCGTAATTGGTCGAGTTTTGAAACTTACTTTCGATTCCCGTGATGAAATATACTTTTTATCACGAAGATAACGCATTTTACTAAACTCAGCAGTACTGAAAAGTGGACTTTCTAGTACTGAGTGATGAAAAAGTATTTACATTTCGTGGCTCTTTTTTTTTCTCTTTTGTTATCATTATGTCAAATTATGAATTTCATATCCGATTGAACGTTTCGATATAGTGAACGTTGTCGATACAACGAACGGTTTTTGTATTATATCTCATTTGTTAGGACCTGGTCTTTTTCTTTTCGATGTCGCACGTCTGCAATTTTCTAGAACATTCTAGAACATTTTACTACATTCTGGAATATTCTAGAACCTTCTGGAAGAATCTGGAACATTCTAGAGCAGTGTAATTTGTCTGTGTATTGTGCTTAAGAACCACTACACTCAAAACCCAACATAATATTTATGGATATTTTTACTCGTGGGAGTAAGATTTAAATGAAATTGAAGAGTATCGGACAGTGGTAACCTCCACTGTAGCTTGTTTTTAAATTAAATTTAATTTTATTTTATTTTCATACGAATCGATTGGTAGTTACAAACTTGTAGTTACAACAAGACGATCGTCTTGTTGTAACTACAAGTTTTAAATTTCCAAATTCTGTTTTGTTAATTTAAGCTCAAAAAGGTTAAGGATTATAATGTATACACTTCAACTATATTGTTGATTAAAATGCACTGATATTTACTCGGTGGCAATTCGTTCACCATTATCATTTTAATGTTATTTTTACGATTTTTTTAAAAATAAATTAAGACGAAATGTACTTACATCAGCAGTGAAACCGGTTATTTCCAGGTGTTGTAAAAAAAAAAAAAATAGCAATAAGATTTCCCTTGGAAGGATGAGAAAAGCTTTAAACAAATGTAATTAATGATTGTGTTGATTTAAGTACTGATCGCCTTCCGCTTGTATCGCAGTATACAAATTTTTGAAAAGTATTTTTATCAGCCTAATTTTTTTCCGTCGATTTTTTTTTTCTTTTTTTACCTATAATACAGCGTAATTTTATTTAAAACTTTCCTGTGCCATTTGGGTTTAGTAGTCGAGAGATCATATAATTGAGGCTGCTAATTTATTGCGTGTTTCCGAAGCTGTTAAATGTTTGCCTTACGGAACGAGAGTTGCACTCCTTAAAATAATTAATATTTTACCCATAAAACCTTTCTTTCAAGGGCATTAGATATCTCAAAAAGAACGTATGTCTTCCTATTTCAGAAGGCTGCGCATGCAGTAAACCAGGATGAACATCTTTCAGCATAGATAAAACTAAGACTGAGTTAATAGCTGCCAATATAAATCAAAATGGTGGTTCCAAAGTGCAGACCACTTTACATTTGACAGATTTTCTTATTATCTTATCCAATTCGATGTCTTATAATTCACAATAGGTCGACATGGAGACTTAACAAAAATGTTTTTTGTATGCTCTAGAAATTTTCCTCCTTGAAATCTACATTAAAATTTTAATGAACATTAAGACAATTTAACAAAGATTCCCCAATACGGAAAGAAAAGATCGCCTTCCAAATACTGATTAGACTAAAAATTACATCTTTGCCATATATTATCTAATCATCAGTTTGAAGGCGTTTCGCAAAGATTTTGGAAAGAGGGCTTCCGAAAATTGTTTTTTATCACTACGTTATAAAGTAATAATCATGGGTAATCTGGGAATTATTGACTTACCTGCATCGGTCTAAAAAAAAATAATTACCAATTTGCATGCATAAGACAACAGAGGGAAAAAATCGATATTTTTTGCGTTTGACCTTGAATCGTGTAACCTATACTAATCTGTGGACAGGATTACGCTAAATGCAGTGAAACGGTTTTCAACGCTTTATTACAAAAAAAAAAGCAGAACCTTACCTTACACTTAACATCTTTTATTTTTTACTGGATAAGGCTAATTTATAAAAACGCTTCATTAAATTTTTTTTAAAGGTATATTTAAATTTAAATAATTTTTTCTTTCGCCATCATTAGATAAAAACAAAATTATTCTTCGTGCATTTAAAAACAGGAAAAAAAAAGAAAGCTACTTGATATTTAAATTAACGATCTTCAGTTTTGGATTCGCCATTAATTAAACACAGTTCATCTTCATTATAATCTAAAGAAATTTCAGATCCCCGTCGATTTTTCTTTACAACTGGTACTTTATCACTGTCGTTGCTATCTTCGTCGTACGTCCTCTTTCTTAAACCGTTCACTTCATTGTCCGTTTCATCCGGTACGTCCCTTCTTTCAAATTTCAAAACCTCACTCGAGTCACTGGACGCTTCGTCATGGTTAGTTCTCCTTTTATCCGGATCTTTATTATTATCAGATTTTTGAGGTTCTATCACTTTACTTGATTGATTTGTAGTTCGATTGCCACATATAACACTACTAGTACTATGATTACCATTCGTTAATCGATCCGATTGATTTTCTGTCCGAAATTCGCCACTTCCTGTCCGGTTGTTACAATCATCACCTTTAACATTGTTTTCATTGTTCGTTGTTGGCATGGCCGTCGTGGACGACGTTGATGTTGTCACCGACGTTGCATTAGGTAAAGATTTTTCTTGTTGAAGTTCGGCTAGTGCTTCCTTTGTTTTTCTAAGTTCTTGTTGTAAAAAATATATGGTACTCTGCATACCTTCAACGTCCTCGTCAAGATCTTGCAAAAATTCATCTAATTCTGTGAAATATAGAAAAAAAAAGTTTTTTTCGTGTGAGAAATAAAGTGTTAAATAATAGATTTTTAAAAAAGCAGAATTTACTATTTAAAAATTATTCTACTCTTTTTTACATTTTGGTTTCACAATACTGCAATTCTTACAAGGTATTTTTACTTATTTTATTTTTTATTATTTCTATTTATGTCATCCAAAATTTTTTTTATTACAAATACTTGATATACCAATTTTACCAAATTAAGCCTACGAAGTTTGGCATTTTTATTCAGTTGCTTGTTACTTAAAAGCACTGGCATGCCCACAGAGTTTTTTACAGTATTCGTTTTTGTCAGTTATATCAAAACTTCTCCTGCAGTCCAAAAATGCAAGAAAAGGGCATTTTTTTTTTTTTTTTTTAATTAAAAATTTTAAAAATTTTCTAAATTACAAATAAATTTAAAAACATGTTAGCTCAGCAGGTAAAGCACTAAAGCAGTCAGCCGGCAATCGAAAGGCCCGGGGTTCAAGTTTCGGACTCCACTTCATTCGATATAATTTTTTCTAAAATTTTACCTTTCTCTGATATTCCTTAAATACTTAATTTAAGCAAAAAAAATATCTAATACCAGCAATTTTCAAAACATACATTTTTCTCCAAAAAAAGCAACTGGGCAATTCCAAAATAAAAAGAGTGCAACAATAAACAAAAAATCCCATTCTTCCGTAAGTTTTACGCAGAACTTCAGGGTCCTCTCTTCAGATTAAATTTCATACCACCTTCTCAGGGTATATTTTACAAAAAATTAATAAATATCTATAGAACTCATGAACTACAAGAAATTAAATCGGCAATTAAAGGATGTCAAGTTCCAATTTTCGGAACCAACCTATTGCTCTTTTTTAACCGTTTATGTCTATAAAAAATCATAAGTTACAGTTTAAAAAATATCCGGAAAACAAAATAAACAAAACGAAAAAAGAAAATAAGGTGAAACAAACGTTACATAAAAACAGCGGAACCAAAAAAAATAATTTTCGGCTAATTTTTACATAACTACTTTTTTTTTGAAAAAAAAAAAAAAATAATAAATAAATAAATAAAAAGCAAAGAACTTTTAAAAAAAATTACCAACCTGATTGTGATTTTTTAACTTCTTCGCTAAAACTTTTCTGAAGAGCCAAATCACCTTCCAATTTAGCAAGTCTGCCACTTGACACTACCCTTCCCAACTCTTCATTTTCTTGATACAATAATCTACATTTTGCCATTAGCCTTTTTCCTGTGTTGCTATCAGGTGTGAATTTCCAGGCACTAAGCTCGTTTTGAGTCTCTTCTAATTTTGTTTTTAAAGTCGAAACTTCCTGCCTTAATCTGTGTAGCAAAAGATTAACAGCTGGATCAAGTAAAGCTGATCTTAATGCAGCTGCACCGGGCGCTTGTCCTGCTTTCAATTCAGCGATTTGGTTCTGAATAAAAATAAATTTAATTAGTTTTAGATTCACCAAATAAAAATTGAACTTAAGAATTCTTACCACATAATCTTGTATTTCTTGATCTTTATTTGTTATTCTTCTAATTAATATTTTCTCCCTTTGTAAAGCCTCAGCAGTTTGTTGTTTGGATCGTTCTTCGCCTGTTTTGAGATTAGTTACTTCGGCTGTAACAATGAAAGCGGGTTAAAAGTAAAAAGTAGCAACATTATAATTACAAAAAAAAAAAAAAAAAAAAATTAAAAAATTATTTTAAGGAAGACGACAGATGTGCTTGTCAAGATCTGTTTAGACATTGTCAGTGATCTGCTAAGTTTTAAGGTATTAAATTAATTGTTTTTTATACCTAATTTTTTTTTTTTTGCTTGATCTTAAAAATAGAAAAAAAAAAGCTAGCGAAATGAAATTAAAAAAAGTTAGAAAATTAAATAGATTATTTTAATAAGCAGGAAAAAAAAATAAATCAAATCAATTTATAAATAGTAATGCAATTTGAAAAGATAAAATAAAAAAAAGTAAACAAAGCTTTTAATTATTATAAATTGATTTGAAAATTGAAAATAATACCGTTTTGGAAAATGGGGGTCAAGCCAACACTTACATCATCCAAAATCCTCTGGGCCATGCTCACAGAGGCAACTGACACCGTTGAAACAGCTGATCTCAGAGCTACAGGGTCAGGGAAGCACCATTTACGGTTGGTGTCTAAATGATTTATGGGAGGCCAATTGTGACTTGCTTATGTGTTAATAATCAAACTAATTTTTTTTTTTTTTTTTTTGATTATTTCAATCAAATTTGTTATAAATAAAACACAACACGAATTTACCACATGTATTTCAAAATGTAGAAAAAAAAAAATTAAAAATAAAATAAAAAAAAAATAACCACATAACACTTGGAATAAAAAAATAGAATAAAAAGAAAGAAAGTGATTTGCTTTGTGTGATAATGATGCTATCCTACCCCTCACATTTTACCTCCGGTTCACTTTTACCCATCACTTCTATAAAGATAGTACACAAACCATGTTATTTAATTCCTTGACCCAAAAGCAATTTCGAAGGATATTTTTTTATTTCTTTTTATTTTTATTCTTTTTCATTCAGAAATCAAGATTGGAGCTTAACACTAGCACAACACTGACACATCACCTCACTTTAAGGTGGTTGATTTTTATATAATTTGCAAATTAGATATAAGCAACATCATGTCGCTACCCTTTTTTTAAAAAATAAGTATCATGTTATGTGATCTTGGTTTGAATATTGTAAATTAAGTAAACAAAAAAATAATGGTACACTTGTTGCCTTATAGAAAAAACACCAGTTGTCTGGCTTACTACCTTCCATTGATGCAATTTTCTCTTCAAGATGATCCACATATGACTCCATTGTGAGCCATTTTTGAGCCCACTCATCCTTTGATAAAGAGCCTTTCTCTGACTCTGTCAGCATTACTCGTTCAACTGTAGGTAAATTCTCATCACTTTCTGCAGGCAGCTTATCTCCCTTTGTACTTGTACCTTCTTCCGACATCCTTTATTTAATGGCTTTTTACTACATAAAGAAAAAATAAATAAAAAATAAATAAATAAATAAATAAATAATAGCATTTAAATAAGTGGTAGAATTTTAAAATATGACTGGTCATTTAAAATCTGATGAAAAATATTTTGTGTGATTTCAGTTGCATCCCTTTACAAAAACACAAAAAAGTTGTTTTTAAAACGAATTAACAAAAAAATGTAGACCTCACAGGACATTCCTAAAAATAAGTCTATATCTAAATCTTCCAACATACATTATCAACGCATTTCGTACTCCGCCTTTCCAAGGAGTATTAAGTAGCGTGAATCCTGCAGTCTCATTGGTGTTAATAATGTCATCCGGCAGTATAATATTTGTCACAATAATAAAAATTGGATCAAATATTTCTAACGGATCAATAAATGAAAAGGATAATTGCAATACAGAAACAAGGCGGAGACGTTTTTCGACGAGGCCATAAAGAGAGTTAAATAAATATGGCGTCTCAACAAAAGCAAAAACGATTTGGGGAAGTAAGAGGAAAAAAACGTAAAACTTACATCTACTAATGTGAAATTGTATTCCCTATATATTGAAATAAACACTTAATGATACTTAAACATTTTAGAACAAGTAGTTGTAATATAATTCATTTTTCAGGTATTTTTTTCAGGAAAAACTACCAGGTATAAAATCACTTTTTAGCTACATCTCGACAACTTGTCAATCGCCAATCTGCGACATTTTCCTTAAAAACCCTTTAATAAGTTTTAAAGCAAAACTAGGAAGAAACATTATTTCGTCAAAGTACAAAACGTACAAAAAGATGAGTGATTGTGTTTACAATATTTTAATCTTAAATTCTTCAAAGAAAACCAGAAAACTTTAAAGGAAATAAAATTGAAACTAAACTGCGACAAAATGGAGTCGCTCGTTTGCAGACACGTCATTGGCCTGCTGACACGTTTGTTTATATATGAGGAGGTGGTTTAAAATTTAATTTTCCATATATATACAAAATGACTGATATGTTAAAAGAATTACGTGAGAAATCGCAGAAACGTAAAAAACTTTTAGTACAAACTGTAAGTAATTTAGCACATTCTTTAGCTTTCACTTGTTTTAAAAATTAATATTAAAATGACTTACCCTTAACCTCTCTAATTTCGCCATTTACAGCTTGGAGTTTCCAGTGTAGATGAACTGAGACAAACCCTTGGAACTACGGAAGATACTCCCACTAGGAAAGGTCAATTTGGATTATTTTCAGAAGAATTGAGACACAAGAAAGCGAAAACTGAAAACGCCGGAGATGAAATGATGTATACAGATTCATCCACCTTCCTCAAAGGAACGCAGTCATCAAACCCACATAATGATTATTGTCAGCATTTTGTAGATACTGGTCAGCGTCCTCAGAATTTTATCAGAGATGTCGGGCTTGCTGACCGGTTTGAAGAGTATCCGAAACTGAGGGAATTAATCAAATTAAAAGATGATTTAATTGCTCAAACAGCAACTCCACCTATGTATTTACGTTGTGATCTATCAAATTTTGATTTTAAAGAATTAGGGACAAAATTTGATGTGGTTTTAATTGAACCTCCTCTTGAAGAATATCAAAGAAGTCTTGGAGTTACAAATATGGAATTTTGGAATTGGGATCAGATAATGAATTTAGATATTGGAGAAGTTATTGATGTTAGGGGCTTTGTGTTTTTGTGGTGTGGGTCATCTCAAGGGTTAGATATGGGGAGGAACTGCCTTAGAAAATGGGGTTTTAGGCGTTGTGAAGATATATGTTGGATTAGGACTAATGTTAAAAATCCTGGTCATTCAAAAAATTTAGATGGGAAAGCTGTTTTTCAAAGGACTAAAGAGCATTGCTTAATGGGGATTAAAGGGACAGTGAGGCGATCTACCGACGGCGATTTTATACATGCTAATGTTGACATTGACTTAATTATATCTGAAGAAACTGAATATGGCTCCTTGGAAAAACCTGTGGAAATTTTTCATATCATTGAGCATTTTTGTTTGGGTAGAAGAAGACTTCATTTGTTTGGAAGAGACAGCACAATAAGACCTGGTAAGGCATACTACCTATTTTAGTCTAAATAAAAGTTTAAGCTTGTACAATACAGGAAAATTTTAGTATTAAAAAGAAAAGGTTTGATGAAAACCATCATTATGTTACTATTCACGGCCAGGGCTGTCCATAGGAGTTATGGTTTTATTAAGCCATGGCTAAGTTACATACCAAAGTTTTAGACCTGGTTTGGAATTGTTCAGCTTAAATTACTGTATCATCATGACAAATTTCTGTCAAAACATTTATTTACTGCTCTTTTTAACAATTTTACTTTGTTTAATAGGATGGGTGACAGTTGGACCCGAACTTACCAACAGTAACTTTACACCAGAATGGTACACAAGTTATTTTGTAAGTGGAGAAATAACAACAGGATGCACTGAACGCATAGAAGCACTTCGACCGAAATCTCCGCCCCCGAAAGGAAAGGGCGCACCTGGAAGTAGAGGGAGAGGAAATTCATCTAGAGGGAGTTTTTCACGAGGAAGAGGACGGGGTAATTTTAAACCTTAGTTTAATAATAAAATAGCAAGGGACACTCGGCTCGATGTATAATTCACGCACATTTTTTTTTTTTTGTTTCGTTTTACAGGTAGTATTTTTACACATGCATTGACTTAAAATGCTTAGAATAATTAGTGCAATGAATTTATACAAAATCCAACAATCATTGTCTTATATTTAATGAAAGGAAATATTTTTAAAAAATAGGAACTAAAATAAAATGGAATGAAATAAAAAAAATCTAATATTATTTTAATTTTTAATAAAAATACATTATATTTACAATATTGCGTAATCCTTTGTGACCACCTCAAAAGATTTTATCATTTTTGAAAACAAAAATTGATATTACATTTTTATTTGATAAAACATCGAGAATGACTGCAAAATATTTCCAGGTTATGAAAAAAAAATTATTTGATTTGGTAAAAGTTCGTTTTGAGATCATTTTTGTACTGTGAAAACGAAGTCATGTAACTTAATTTCAAATTTATGATTTGCTTCATGATAAAAAATAAAGTTTGAGTCAATAGACAAGTCACATGTTTTGAGATTTTCGCTGGAAACTAATGTATAGTATGCTCTTAACTAAAAACTAGTATTTAAACGGGAAAATTTTTCACCAAATTAAAAAAAAAATAAAAACAAAGTTCGAAAAAGTTTTTGTCACGTGATCACTCCTTAAACAATTTTCTATTGGTGTGACGTCATCTGCCTGTATCGAAGCGAGATATCGAACTCGGAGCGAAACACGTCTTATTTGTAAACATGCTACGCAACGTTGCCGTTTAGAGTTTCAGAACTGAACACAAGCACTTTTAGGCAGATGATGTCACGTTCCTTCACGTTCTGTTTTGGCGGGCATTCAAATTCAAATTTTTGTTTTTTCTTTTTTCGGGGGTTAACAGTTTTTTTTACCGAGTCAAAATTACGCTTTTTGTCGTATCTCCCCTAGCACAATTAAACGATGGAGTCATCTCAAAACATGCGACTTCTCTATTACAACAGATTACAGATTACTTTTATTGTATTCGATTTCACCAAGGTTTCCATGACACGGTGGTCTTGAACGCATCCCCATGCCGAAAAAAATGACAAAAACCGATTGTACTGTTGGATTAAGGTATAAATAAAGGTTCAAAATCCCAGGTGATACACAACATCTAAAAAAATTTGGGGCGGCTGAAGAGGCTCCAAAATGATCAGCTGGGATTTTGAAATAACTCATTTTTGAACTTCTATTTATACCTTAATCCAGTAGTACAATCGATTTGATCGTCATTTTTTCCGGAATGGGGATGCGTTCAAGACCACCGTGACGACAGTCAAATACGAAAGGCAGGAAAAAATTACAGAAGGCAGCAGCTACGAGAGGTCGAACTTATCCCACTTTGCGGATAATTTTTTTTATATTACAATAAATTATTTTTCACCATGACGGTAAAAAAATGAATAGAAAATCGGTTTTCTCGTGGTGAAAAATTACTTTCATAACGGGAATCGCAGATAAATATTTCACTCTCGACCACTTCGTCCCAAGTCGAAGGCTAAACTTGGTCTTGTAGTGAAATAGTTTGCCTGCGATTCCCGGTATGAAAATACCTATATTGAAAGTATGTGCTTAAAGGTAAGGTAAGATCTCGGGGATAAGTGCACTAGTCTGGAATCAATTGCTTAGTTTTCCAACGATAACTGATTCCGATTAAGTTATTTCATTTCGCAAACAGCGAAAATTCTAGAGAAACACTTAATGAAATTTCTTTTTAAGATTCTGAAAAAAAATTGGGGCATTTGCATTTTACCTTAAGAAATGTTGTATCGACCTTCACTTGTTTATTACATATTCTGATTTTTTTCTTTGATGTTCAAAGGGCAGCCTAAAAAACGAGCTAACAGTACGTAAAATGGCGTAAAACCTTTTTGTTTACAAGCTTACTAAAAATTTGAAGAAAGTTTGCCTTCAGGTGCGACTCAAAAACATCTTCACAGAGGGATATAAAAGATTGAATCTACATCCGATTTTACTTCAGTTTTTAAAAAATGAAAATCCTTGAACTCCTGATGTGTGCGGCAAGTTGTAACGTAAAACAATAGCTATATATAAACTACATTTTTTTAAAAATAATCTAACAAGTAATCGGATTCTTCCGGAAAAAAACCCAAGTGCCGGTGTTCATAATTCTTAAAATTAACATCTCTTAGTTAAAGCCCCTGAAAACCGGTATGGTCAAGATTAGTATTAATGAGAGTGCACTTACTGCGATTAAAGATTCAGAATTTCTTTGCCTTGGTGAGAGCTGAAGACAAGAAGTAGATATGGATTTTGTGTCCATTCCCCTCTGATATTTCCAATTTTTTTTAATTTTTAAGAAAAAAAAAAAAAAAAAAAAAAAAAAAAAAAAACATTGCTGTTATATACTTTGAAAGGTTTTTTCGAATGGGGCTTCAAATTCAAATCAGCGAAAATGTTTGATGATTTTAATACTTTTGCAATATTTCAAAAATAGAAAATATTCACGTTCACGTCATTAAAAAAAAAAAAAAAAAAATGAAAGGCAATTAATTGCGACAAGTGTTAAAGGAAAACCAATTTGTTTTTAATGTTTGGATAATCCTAGCTGAATAAGCCTTGAATCAAAAATACTACGTTATAATCACCGGGGCTAATTTAATAAAAAACCTAAACGATTTTTTTTTTAAACAAAAATAATCTTAGCAGATTAGGTGCCGACCTTGTAAAAAATTTAATACAAGAACTGCTGAAGGAACTTTTAAGTGTTTTTTTTTCTTCGAAAATAGTACTGACTTTCTAGAGTAAAGTTAAACATCGACCATGAAACCAATGAAAAGAATCGAAATTTTACAACCGAAGGGCATGAGCTTTAAGAGGCGGTGTGAAAATGACTGAAAAAAAATAACGGCAAACAATGAGGATGGAAACAATAAACATTTCAAGCAGCCTAAGTCCTTATATTTTGATTAAAATTAAATACCGTATCATTCTTTGGATTCGGGTCTCCAGCTTCGACCACTAATCAGTGTTTCTCTTTTACACCCTAGGATTCTTGACAATTCATTACAACTGAAAACATGTTACTATAAAGAGCTATAAATAGCATGTTTCCATAGTGCTGTATTTAATTAACTTATGAGAAATTTTACTGACCTTTTTATCTCGAATTAGTACTCTATTGTCCTAACAAAATGATAAATTATTAGGTAAGTCACATCCTTAAAGTGACATCTAATTTAGGATTTTTAAAATAATACAAAACCTCATTGTTAGGCATCCTCAATTTTTTTTAACTGCAATAAAATCCGAAAAAATATTGTAGACTTCCTCATGGGTTATTTTTGCACCAAACATTTTCCTCTAGATTATGAAATTCAATAATCACAGTGATCCTGAACAAAAATATTATTCGACTAAAATGTCAAAAAAAACTGCTAATGAGGCTTTGTTAGGAAACATATTAACTACCAAAATCCACTAGAATCAAAATCGTACCTGATTGTCTTCCCCTATTCCCGACAACCCCCCCGGCCCCTCAATTTTTTTTTCAAGGCTTGTTGCATATCAAGGCTTGTTACATATTATATGAAAACCCATTGGAAATGCTTAAAATGAGACCTCGCCGAGGTTTATATCTTTTACAGGGACGGAGATATCGTCGTTTCAATAGCCCAAAATTAAGTGTTTAATTTTAGATCTCTCAAACGATGATATCTGACATCTCCGTCCCGGCAAAAGATACAAACCTCGGCAAAGTCTCATTTGAAAGCATTTCCAATGGGCTTTAATATGATATGCAACAAGCCTTGAAAAAAAATTGAGGGGCCGGGGGGGTTGTGGGGGGTAGGGGAAGACAATCAGGTAAGATTTTGATTTTAGTGGATTTTGGTAGTTGACATGTTTCCTAACAAAGCCTCATTTGCAGTTTTTTTTTGACATTTTAGTCGAATAATATTCTTCTTCAGGAGCACTGTGTAATTCAGAGTCTCAATTTTTATAATTTTTCTTTGCAGCAAGCAATTAGTGAATTATGTATTTTAGCCTGGTATAGGTTTGGTATCTAGGATAACAATGACGTTGCTAAATCCTTTTTTGGTTTTAAATTTTCCCCATTCAATGATTTCTCATGACTCTTTATTTTAACACAAAAAAGCAGTAAAAATTATTTGAGACGAAGTTTTTTTCAAAATTTTTTCCTCCCGCCTCCCGATATTTAATGACCTAATGGCGCCACTGGCGGATGAACCCTAAGCTAGGTTGCTAAATTGGATATTTACCCAAATCTGTTTTCGCCTGTAAATTTTGGAAATTTCTTGAACTTTTAAAGCTTGGTTTAATATTTTGATTTTTAATTTAAATTAATTGAAGTTCGGGCAGTGGCTTAACGGAAAATTTGGGTCCCTGGTGCAAACATTTTGATAGTCAACGCTTTTTTTTATTTTTTTCTCTAGAATGCTTGATCATTTAAGATTACATTTTTTTTTTATTATTATTTCATAATAAATAGCACAAGATTTGGGGCCCCTTAAGATCGGAGGCACTGGTGAAATTTACCCCTCCTCCCCCCTCCGCTCATTCTAATAATGTAGCAATGCCTAAATCAAGTCAAGTAAAGATTTCACTAAACGCCTATGGCAAATAGACTCTTTTTATGCCCGTTAAATATTGTACTTGGTGGTGCGAAAAAGTCGATAAGAGAAACGTTTAAAAACTCCATTTCTTTGTCTTACTCGTTCTTTCTTTCTCGATTAAAAAAAATGCTTTGCATTCAACAATCAACATGGCTCAATTCCATTTTTTTACACTTCACTATTATTTACTTACATGGAGTACCACTTTTTTTTTTGTTTTAAATTAGGTTGACGTGATCAATTTTAAATTTTATTTCGATTCTTAAAATTTCATTTTTTAGACCTATCTGAATACAATCGTAAAATATAAAATAATAAATATCCTGTAACTAATACATGCATCTTAAATCAAATATCAGTTCAAAATATTGCATTATTGACAATGCCTCCAATAAAATTTTTTTACTTATAAATTTTTTTATCTACTTTTTAGGCTTAATCGAATCGTTTTCTTAATCTATTAAATTATTTTTCGGATTTAATTTAAAACGGACTAAAATCTAAAAGTGCGATTCAATATTTTTTTTTAACTAGCCTACTAAAAAATTTTAAAAAATTAAATAAAACAAAAATTAATTTCTTATTCAGGACTTTTTAAGTCCTTCTGGATTGACCGCAAGGTCCAAAAGATTGTATTCAAATAAGAATTTTTTTTTTTTTTTTGCCAATTTACAATAATAGGAAATATATTCACGTTCACCTTCTTTTTTCGCGATAAGAAAAATTTGAAAGACAATATAAGATACTCGCCCAAGAAGACAAGAAGCGGATGAAATGATTCCACAGGCAGTTGAGATGAAGTATTAATTGATGAACAACAGTTAGTGTATAACCAACGCAACGCACGTAGACGGGCAAAGCGGTTAGTGACTTCCGTAAGGACGGTGTTGGTGTGTGAGTTAAAAAAAAACCACAAGCAAGTAGGTTTTTTTTCTCTGTTTTTAAATTTCACAAATAGGTCGATTCACCTGGAAAACACATTCACAGCATTCAAAAAATAAGGAAAAAAAGTAAGGTGTGAACAGGACATTAGGACAAGTGCAAAAGCGAACTGCATACAGGGTCTAACGGTTATAAACAAAAAACAAAAAAAAAACGGAACTTTAACAAATATTGCAATTGTCCTAATGGCCCGAAATGCTTTCCATTAAAAAAAAGAAAAAAAAAAAAAGTGTTTAAAAGCTAAACATTTCTTGTGAATATTTTTTTTTTAAAAAGCAGGATTATTTAAAGTATTTTTAAAATAATTTTTTATTACAGCTGTATAGCAATGTGGTTGCTCAGAAAATTAAACAAAGGGTTCGTTAAAATTTTGGAAGGAATCATTTAAGAAATTGATTGATGTATTAAGGCCGAACTGCTGAGATGCCAGATACGAATAGGTTAAACACAACTAAAATGTGTTTTTAAAATATTAAAAGGAAAAAAAATGTTGCAATCAGGTTGTGCACACTTAAGACGAACGTATTTTGCAGTTCAACTACAACCAGCGTGTGTTAGAAAATTAAATAAATCTAAAAAGCAGTTTTTCTGGGAATTGATGATTTCGACCTTGGACCATTATTAAGAGCTTTACCCATAAACCTCTAATCCCCAAATCCCTAAATTATTTCTCCCTAGAGCTAGACCTAAATAACAACCTTATTTAATTAGGCAGCTAAAATCAATAATTCCGTGCGTCAAAGATGAACTAACGTATCTCCATCGTAAATATGATTGGAGATCGTCTGTTTTGAGTGTTTATAAAAATCACGTGATCATGCGACTGCAAGTTTACACGCTCATGTTGCCGTGAACTTGTGGTCACGTGACACTTCCACGAAACGTCGAAACAGACTAACTCCAATCATATGTACGATGGAGCGAAATCATTTGCAAAAGGTGAAGTTTTTGCATAATTCAGGAAAATTATTCCTCTACTATCTATCACAACTAAAAAATTGTAACAGCATTTTAATTTAAACCATAACAATTTGGAAGTCTAACTGCAACCAAAGATTTCGGACATTAGGCATAGTTTCTTTTTATTTTCAAACGAAGCAGTGAGGTTAGTTTTGTGGACTTTTTTTCTTGCACTTTATACTGCATTAAATAATCCTGCATTCAAAAAAAAATAATAATATTAATAACCATGCTAAATCAGAATGAAAGGGAATATGTCTAAGTCACGATCAAATTGCTAATCAAACTTATAATAATCTAAATCACAAAACTCATCTTCATATTTCCGTGTGTCGGAGGTGAACTAACGTATTTCCATCGTAAATATGTTTGGAGATAGTCTGTTTCGAGTATTCATGAAAATCAAGTTTACATGCTCATGTTGGCGTAAAGTTGTGGTCACGTGACACTTCCACGAAACGTCGAAGCAGACGAACTCCAATCATATTTACGATGGAGATAAGTTAGTGCACCTCCGACGCACGGAATTTTCACTAATGAAATTATCTATAATATTTGATCGTATCTCAAACAAGGCAATTTTCCCGCTAAGAAATCTTCCTAGTATCATGATTTCTTATCCTCTAAGTTTTCTGACCAAAAAAAAACCACAATACTTGGAATTACTATAGCGCGGAAATTTTTTTCATTAAAAAAGATTAATATATTTACAAAAACGTGCCAATCGAAGGGAAAAAACCAAGCAGTTTTAATAAAATACAAAGATGTTGCGCATTCAGGGGCAGAATAAATAAAACAATAAATGAATTGTCGGTAGGTTAAAAACAAGCGATAATAGTAATTAAAATTAGTTAAACAATTAAAACTGAATATACACCGCACAGTGCTTAAAAAAAAATACTTAGTTCCTCAAATCACCTCAAAATTTCACCAGTCTCTAAGGTTTCAGTCCAAATAGCTTGTCACCTTTTCGTCGTATGTGCATCGTGATAGCTAAAAGCATGTACACAGTGTAAATTGAGATTGCAAAAAAAAAAAAAAAAAAAAAAAACCACATCAATTTTTCAAAAATATATAGTACCCAACGAAAAACGATCGTTTTTTACTCCAAAATTACATTGAAACTAAATTTAATACAAAAATAAGGATTCAGAAGGGATTCTTAGAGACTGAGAAAAATAATCGATATATCAAACATAATTCAAAACTGATTTAATGGCATATTTGAAAAAATAATGCATTAAAATGATACACTTTTACAAATGATAATTAGTGGCAAAAGTGACTGACAAACTATGAAAGTGCACAGGTACAACATTGAGTAACATAACAATTTTACTTATAGCAGGCATTGAACGTGTAAACACAAGAGTACGGGTAGGAGAAAAATGGGTAAAAGCCATTCGAATTAAAATATTTCATTTAAAAAAAATCTATTTTGCATATTTTTTACTTTAGTAAAAAAAAAGGGGGAGAAAAAATTTAACAACAAGAAGAAATCTCAGTCTCTCAAATCATTAACATGTCACCCATTCAAACCAAAATACTGATAGCTTTCAAAATTGATATATAATATTCAATACCTGCTGAAGTAAATTATATGACACTATACATTTTTTTTTCAGTACTGTACTTCACTTCTAAACATCTACATTTTTATGCAAACTTTAAGAATTAAAAAAAGAAAAAAAAAAATTTCCCGACGCAAAATAATTATTTTGTACTTTTCATTCTTATACAAACTCACATCTTTTTCTCATATTACAACAATCTAAATGCTCTTTTAAATAAGATTCAATAACATAATAACAGATTTTTTTTTTTAAATTTTAATTTACATCTGAAAGATCACATCAGATCACTTTGAAAATATATAAAAGTCTTCACTTTAAATATTTATAAATTCTGTTTTTCATTTCTCTTATCCATTCTTATGCTCTCACTTAATTTGTATAGTTACACTTTTAACTCTTAAAAAAAAAATTATGTATATTAAATATATTACAATCTATAGTGAAAACAGTTTGTACTTTAACCGTTATTATTATTATCATTACCACCCTTTTCCTTTTCCGTAAAAAATTTATTATCCATTTTGTAAAAACTTAAAACTTAAAAGTTTGAGAAATTATTTCAAGTAAATTATATCAGCAGGAAAATATAGTGCCGTGCGTCGGCGGTGAACTAACGTATCTCCATTGTAAATATGATTGAAGATAGTCCGTTTCGAAGTTTCGTGGAAGTGTCACGTGACCACAAGTTTACGCCAACACAAGCGTGTAAACTTGCAGTCACGTTATCACGTGATTTTCGTAAACAGTCGAAACAGACTATCTCCAATCATGTTTGCGATGGAGATACGTTAGTTCACCTTCGACGCACGGAATTAAATTTGGACGTTGATTCCTTTATCCCAATAATGGACCAAAGTTCTCAATCATCGAAAAGATCGGACATAAAAATTAAAAAAAAAAACGCAGGCGCGAACCTTAGTTTTTGTGTGCTTCTAACGATCACCTTTTAACTAATTAATCGTAACAGTTTGTGGAAGAGAAAGATAATTTTTTAGCCCAAATTGCGAACTACCAAAATATGTTACCGTAAATATTGGCCTACTTGAACATGAAAACTAAAGAGACTTGCAGTGCACGTTCTATAAATGTTTGCGAAACATGCATCAGGCAGGACAGGGGGAATTTTTCTTCCTTCCCATTTTCTTGGTTAGGATAAGCTACAAATTAAGTTGAACAGATAACAAACAGTTTAGATATTATCTTCCTTTAACCCCCCCACCTCCTCCCACCCGACCAGGTTAGGTTAGGTTTCGCTGAGGTGGCGCTCATGCATTCATTTCAGAACTTAAACTTATTTTGATTTTTTTTTATTTATTTATAAATCGACTTGTTGGATGGATATCCTTATCTAATACGTTCATTGAAACTTTAAATGCACGATACATTACTGCTCATTCCCTCATCTAACATTTTCGCTTAGCAAGTTTAAGTGTTTGCCCAACATATTTCTCAACTGGCGTAAAAAAAAAATCTTCCCTCTTCCCATATTTTTTTTTAAATGAAAAAAAAAAAAAAAAAAAAAAAGGCCAATAAAGGGATCCCTTTTACTTTTAAACATAAAGAAAGTGCTTTCCTTAAAATAAAAAACTGCGCCAAAAAAGTGTATAAAAATGAAAATTTAAGCTTATTAAAAAAATTACAAACAGCATTGAGATTCTTCACAATTTGTACCTCTGCACTTTCATTTTTTTTTTTTTTAAGTAAAAAAGAACGGATTGGCCAAGATAATTCTTTTAAAATTAAAATAAATAAATAAAAAATTATTAGGTAAAAAGGCTATAAGCAAAGAAGCGGTATCTTTCCGGAGAAAATAAAAAACAGAAACTTTAAAAATAGAAAATTAAATAAGTAGTATCAGGTAATTTTTATAAAAATTGTCTTCTAATTTAATTTAATTTAAAAAATTGCAATTTAACAGATCTATATAAAATTTAAAAACAAGCTTAAATTATCAGTGCATTCTTATGCACTTTAAGTGCATTCAGTGAGCTTGACATTTCTTTTATATTTTTCAACTGCAGAATGGTCTTCGATTAGCACCACATGCCTCAAAACACGGGAGGCCATTTAGCTTAATACAGCCAAGCTTTCTGAACCCACTTACAATAAAAAAAAAAATAAATAAATAATTACCGGTTAGAATTAAATGTATGGAGAAACGCTACTTGATTTGAATTTATCTCTTTTTTTCGTGATGCGGTGTTAAAATATATTGAAGGATTTTTTTTTTAAAATAGTTTTTAAACATTATTTATCCATAGTACGGACAAAACGTAAAAACAGAAAAAATAAGGAATATAATCGTTTAATTTCTTTTTGTCTTTGATCGAGATCATCGCTCGGCGTTTGCACAATAAAATACTGAAAAGAAAAAATCAACCGAAAATAAAAAACAACGGGAAACGGTTTTTGGAGATATCACGATGGGAAGAAATGTCCAGCGGTCGAAAATTCGGGATCCGATAAAAGACGGTAGCGCCCAACGCGTCGTTCCGCTGAATCCACTGGGAGCATGCACAAAAATTTTAACAACTAAATAAGTTTACTTTCAAAAGAAAACAAAACTATTCTCGTGCTAAGACTCTATAAAAAAAAAAAAAATACAAGTTCTGGCATCTGAACATTAACGTCGCTAATTTTACAACATATTTTGTGCTAAGAGGATTGAATTAAATGAACTACACTACATCCAATAGATAGACTGTGAATTAACCTGTTTTGTTTTAAAAGAACGAAATTTTTGAATTTGAGTGAATTCCAAACAGAAAATTTAGAAAAATGTATGACAGATAAAAGGTGCGAATAAGAAAAAAAATGGTTTATACGTGACTCTGATAGCCGAGAAAAGTTATCAGAGTTGCTTATTCCAACAGATTGGTGGCAAAATGTTATTTACTATAATAGCCTGTCATGGAGCATAGTAAACTTGGTTAGCTCCACCAAAGATCTACTTTAGCATTAAACTGGCATTAATTGTCTGCTTTCAATGTTCCGTTATAGAATTTAAACATCTGTCATTTTCTATTCATAAAAATTTCTCTATAAAATTTTGTAAAGAGCACATGATTAAAAACAAAACAAAATGTTTCCAACATATTCCTTCTAACAAAATATTAAAATATAAAAAATTCAATAGGCTACGGCTTTTTCAAACAACAAGAACCATAATAGTGCGTAATAATGATCTTAGCTATAACCAAACTGTCAAAATTACTTAAAGCCAATTAAAATATTTTGCGCAAACACATAATATAATTACAATAAAATTTTTCTTTGATATCTTTGATACAAAAATAATTTCTGAGAAGTGGTAAAAAAATGAAATAAAGGAATAATTAATTAAGTGCTCAAAAAGATAATTTTGACGCAAAAAAAAAAAAAAAAAAAAAAAAATGGAGTGGTTTTCTCCATTTATTTTTTTAGTCCTATTTCGACCAACTGGGATTAACATTATACTTCCGGATGATTCAATAAAGTAGGCTTAAGCTGAACATCGGATTTAATCTCTTTAAACCCAAATCCAGCCTAGCAAAACCAACATGGGGCTAAAAGATCTGAAAGCGACGTCTTTCTATTGGAGTAATTAGTTTCTTTGAAACAAGACTTAAAATTCATGCAATAATTTTTTTTTAAAAAAATGCTAAATTATTGTTTGTTCTATCAACAAATTACAGCACTATAAATATAATTAATCCTAATTTTTAAAAATCCCGTATAAAAAAAATTATAAAACATGATTCATTTTAAAATTTTCCGATAAGTACTAAAAATTGATTCATATCCAACCAGCACTTTTCAATATTTCTTTAAATGCTTTATATTACATTAAAAAAAAAAAAAAAAAAAAAAAAAATTATGAATGCCCGAGAAACGAAAAACATAACAAGAAAATTTCCTGCCAAATATATATATAAAAAGACATTTTGCGTCGGGATAACAAATTATTTAGAAATTACTGGGATCCGAAAATTGGCAGGTTTAAAAAAAATATATATATATTCGTACGTTCTTAATTTCACAAAAATACTAAAAATAATATAAAAAAATTACGACGATAACGATCACATATTAAGTTGATCACAATTTGTTGTATTTCTTTTCCCCTAAACGCAAAACTGACATGGTGTTTCCACATCTGAAGTTCGTTTTTTAAAATAACACTAAAGAAGGCACAACTGCAAGGTTTTTTTTTGTGATTTTGAAAACCGTGACTCGCGTTGATATCTTTTTCTTCGTTTAGAAAAATTTAAATTTAACTTTGGACTCACCTGATTCCCAATCCTCCTCTTCCTCTTCCGCCGTTGAAGAATCACTCGATTCCGCCTCCGACGACTCACTAGGAGTGTCCTGGAACTGAGTTTGAGGCCTAGAGCTTGTTTCAATTGATGCTGGCACACATGCCGTAGGCACCTTGTGAAAATACAAGCTCACCTAAAAATATTTAAAGGAAATTTTTTTTTTTTCTTTTCATTTGCACTTATTGATTTTTAATTTTTATTTGTAAGTCACACTTACTTGAAAATCGGGAGAGTAAAGTTTATTTTGTTTATCCTTGTGAGCATCATCAAGTTCACACTTTTTTAACCTTAGCACAACCATTTTCTCTCCTTTTTCATTATTTGTATTGGTATTCTTAGGTGCGGAGGTTGTTGTTGTGGTTGTTGGAGCTGTTGTGGTTGTAGTCAAAGAGTTGGTCCTATTAGTTTTTAACTGGGGAGATTTACTTTGCTCGTCATAACTTAACGCTCGTGTTGCTCTTTCCGGATGAGGTTGCACTGCAGTTGTATTCATATTTGTTTCGTCGTTTCCGTTAATACAAACATCTGGATTTTTCAGTTCTTCTCTCACAAAAAACGTGTTAAACCAAAAATGAAACATTTTTTCTTTTCTTTTCATTTTAGGTTTATTAAAAAATTCTACTTTAATATCCCCTGTTAGAGCTATGCACCTCTCAAGTGGCAATATCATTTGAACGGCACCTTTTTTAACTTCATGAACCGGTGAGCAATAAATTTTACCATTTGAGTTTGAGATCACAAACTGCAAGCAACCCTGTCCTCCATTGAAAGCCAATGGCAGTGGCTCTAAACTAATCTCTTTGATCACTATTGTTGTAGCTTCATATTCCAGTTTTTCTTGAATGAGATCAGCACAATATCCTACGTATCGCCTTTGACTCGGAATGGTTACACCCTAAAACATCAAAAAAAAATATTTTTTAATAACTGTTTACTAATCAATTTTTTCTCTTTTTTTCTTTTTTTGTAAAAGCAAATAAAACTAATAAGTATACCTTTCTATCATGGGTCCTCATTTGCCCATAATAGTTAAGTGCATCTTCGGCCCTTAAAAACTGTCCACTATGAAGCAAATAACAGCAGACCATTACTCCTGTTCGTCCCTTTCCAGCCTTGCAATGGACAGCAGCTACATTCTTTTTGTCTTGGCTAAGCCACTCATGTACATCAGCACAGAACGGCCTGATTAGTTCAATTTTAGGAGGATTGTGATCATCAAATGGGTAGTTTGCTACTCTTGACTGAAACTTATTTATATCGTATGATCTTTCTGAACATCTGAAAAATAAAAACACATTGTTAAGCACCTTCACTTTTACGATTTATAAAGTTTAAATCATCATCACTTACAAATTATAAATTTTATAATGATCTTTATGTTTTGTTTCTAATAATTTAACAACATCATCTATATGATTCCTATAAACTCCCTCTAACTTTTCGGCTGGAAATCCCATTGCTATTAGATTATCTCTAATATCTGTTGTATACTGCTAAGGAAAATACTTTTTAAACCATTTATTTTTAGCTTAAAATGTTAACCTAGATCATGGACTTTTGAATAAATGTTATTGATAAAATTAAAATAAATCAATTGATCTGAACCAGATAAAAAAAAAAAAATGATCTGACGCCATGCTTTAAGTACAAAATCGATAGTCTTAAAACTATTAAATAAATCTTATCATTATTCTTCTTTTCTGCTAACGGTTTACAAAAAACTTCATATGATTTTCATCATTCTTCACTAACCATAAATCTTTTCTGAAAGCCAATTACAAAAGCTTTTTATTATCATTCAAAGAAATTAAAATGTAAAACCTTCTGTTTTCTTTCACAGAGCTGTTAACCCTTAAAACTGCATTGTAAATATATTATACTTTTATTAAAACAAAAGGATACATGTCAAATCCAGGTTGTAACCATCTTGAACGTATCTTCTTCTTTTTTTGCTAACTAAATTTTTTATTGGATTGGTCATTTTCATGTTGGAAATAGTATTGGCCATTTTGATGTAGCAAATCTGTTGTAAAGGTAATTCAGTCTTCTCAATCTTCTCTCTCTGCCCCTTCTTATCGTCCACAGCACAACCATAGGTCGGTGAATCCAGTGTACAACTTCGGGTAGGCTTATGTAAATTGATGTTGTTTATAAGCGGTTTAGTGCAAGAAAAGCAAACACCCATATAATACAAAGGTGTTTTCTTCTGTAGGGATCTATTCTTTCCATGAAAACTTCCTTAACTTTTCCTCCTTCGTCCTGGAATTGAGTTAGGCCTACTATAAAGTTGCTTCGGCATGTGCACAAACTCAATTAGTCACTAATACACTTCCGAACTAATGATCACAAAGCCATTACTCGATTCATCGAATTACTAAATTTATAAACTAGGTGCATTAAGCCCGACCGATTATTTGCCACCAAATATAATTATTATTTAATCTTTTATGTGTCATGTTGCACTAGCTTAAACCAAACACTCGTTTTGTCGCTACTGTGAAGTACAGTTCTTTGTGTTGAGAACAAGGTCACAGTAAAAGTTGATGGACAGCAATCGCCATCTAGTGGTAAAATTTGTAATTCAAAGCTTGTGCCATTGAACGCTAGATTGCATCATTAATTTCGTTTAAAATTAATTCAAGTTCTGTGGATAGTTCGATAGATGACGCGACGTCTTTGTATTTACTTTTTAAAAAACCGCTAAAGTTGAAATAAAACTGGCCTTTTAATTGATCATATTTAAGAGTATACTTTTATTCTATTAAAAGGATTTACCTTACTTTTTACTATTAAAAGAACTACTATTTAAAAAGTATATACGCTTAAAGTTATTATTATAAGAGTAATATTTCCATCGTTATTCAATTTTATTAAATTATCATATGTATTGATTATACAATAATTTGTATTTTTAATCGGACCCGTAGCCAGAACGAAGAGCCAGGGGGGGCAGTTGAGCTTATTAAGGGGGGCAATAGGCCTTCATTCTCTATACCTGTCATGTTTAGCCAATTTACTCCAGGGGAGACACCGAGTCCGAGCGGGCCCGTTTTTAATATACTTGTTTTGATCATGATTATTTTGCCATTCATTTTTAAAGGCGCTATGTTACTGGGGATAAAGTTTCGTATTTACAACCACACTGGGGGGATATTTTAGAAAAAAAAAATACAATTATTAGTTATAAGTTGGTTTACGAAAAAGTAAAATCCTCTTTTGAAAAGAAAACGCTGCAAAGTTTTCTTTTGCATTTTAAATGATTCAAATAATTAAATCTGAACTTTTAGAAGTAAAATTCAGCGTTTTATATTTTTAGTGTTGCCTTTCTTTTGCGTCTTAAATCAAAACGGATCGAGCCGTCTTCAGTGACTAATAAATTTTTTTTCCTATACCGGTATAATATACCCAAGCGATACTTAATATTAAAAATTTGAAAAACTTAAGCCTGATTTGAAGTTTTCCCCGTAGTTACAGAGATGAGTCCTGAAATCAGAAAAGGACTATTTTTTCTTCAAAAGTTTTACCCTTCAGTTTGTCTCAAAGTTTGCCGATTAACTGTTCTATATCAAAAGGAAAAAAATATAAAATACTTTCCGTAAAGGGAAATGAAAAAATCGTTTTATACGGTATAAGGCTTTTATGATGCAGTTCCATAAAGGCACAAAAGTTTTTACCTCGCTGATACCTTAGGTATTTTTCCTCAAAGCGGGGGGATAACTTATGTTAGCTGTCCAGATTTAATTGTTGAAAACATTTCAAAAAATTGAAATAAAAAGCTTGAGAACTGAACCTATGATATAAAATATTTAGGAATTATTTTATTAATGATCAGCTAATAATCATCATACAAATAAGAGAACCAGATAAATTTTTATATTCTGGACAAAAAGTTTTACCTCTTTATTATAAAAAAAGAGGAAGGTTTACACTCTGATAATATTGTGACACTCTAAGAATTCACCGTTCCACGACTTAATTTCTTAAAAGAAAATATGAAATTAAATTCATATCATATCGTATCATTGGCTGAATGAAAAGAAAAGTGTGAATAAAAATTACTACCGTCAATTTGCTAAAAAAATTCTCTAATCGATTTAGTAGTATAAAAATTAATTACAATGTATTAAAAATTGAAATTCATTAATCTAAAGCCATTGTTCGATCTATTTATTATATAATTACCAAAAAATGAACTTATAAACTGACATTTTCTTATAATGATTAATGAAATTCTTTAATGGACGGTTCTAAGG
The DNA here is from genome assembly GCA_037577465.1 of Liposcelis bostrychophila. NCBI lineage: Eukaryota > Metazoa > Arthropoda > Insecta > Psocodea > Liposcelididae > Liposcelis > Liposcelis bostrychophila. The sequence continues at coordinate 22,566,502 of CM075213.1, read as the reverse complement.
CAATTATACCATAATATCAAAATATATAAATTAATAACCAATTGGACGGAATATTGTTTACAAGAACACAAATATTACAATATGGAAATTGAACAATTGATATGTGACAACTTCATTGCTTAAATACTACAACACATAATCTAAACTTTTCAGGCAAATACATTTTAAAATCAATGTGACAATTTTTTATGCTCACCCATTAATAAGATGAAAAAATGAACACATTCACAAAATTATCAATTTATATCAAAAACCACATTAATTCATTCATCACCTTATTTCCAAAAAAATATGAAGAAAAATCATTTCTCATCACATTGGTTAATTTTGTAAAAAAATATTTGCTTTGGTAACCTTAAGACTAACATAACAGACTTTTTAAAAAAATAAATTTAATTTTGTAAAGTAAAGCAATGCATAAAAAATAAGAGATCTTTTATAAATCAAATCAATTGTGTTTCAGAAGAAATATGCAATACTTACTGCAATAGAATGAGATAATTATGCTTACATATTAAACATAAATAGAATCATAATCAGATTCAAACAGGAATCAAATAAAATTAAAGTAGCAATTGTATCAGTTTTGAAGTCTTCACTATTAAGAGCATTGCAAGTTATAATGCCTTGCATAGCTCCTAATTGAATTAATATCCCTTTTTAAAAACCATTGAGCATGTTTTATTTTATTTCAAAACAAATATGATACAGATTTCACCTTCATGCTTTTAATAACTTATTTCATGCATTTAAAGGTTAGAATAAAATAAAATAATATAAAGAAGCAAGTCCTAACATTTCAAGGATATTTTAAGCCTTTTAAAATTGGTTTATACAATGTGGAATGCAGTAAATATTTTCCTCACTTAAAAAAAATAATTCGCAAAATCTCATTCCTAAAGTTTTCAAATTTAAACAATTTAAAAAAAATTAATTAAATTAAGCTCATCTATGTCTTTTTAACTAGATTTAGTTTTTCAGATCTTAACCAGTTGAGTTTCCTTCCTGTGATAATAATAAAATTACCGCAGAATAAACACCATCTGATACATTCCATATAAAATTGATACAAATATTAGACTATATGCTGTTTTACTAACAGAAAATAATGATGCAGCATTGCAACCATCCTTACTATTGCATGTACAATATTCCATGAATATATTGTATGTACCAGTTCTCATTAAACAAAATCTTTCATCACCCTCAATGCCTGGTTCTCCTAAATAAGCACAACTTCTAAAATACCTCCATTCTCCATTCACTTTTTGTCTAATTTTTCTACACATAGTTGGTCTCACTCCTGGTAGATGAGGTAAATACGGCTCCTGTCGACAATCTGTTATTGGGACTGTTGAGTTATCGAAAGGATCGCTGCATTTCGGATCGGTATCTGAACGGCACACCCAACATTTTATACTAAAAGCTGTGAATAGTACGTTACAAATTAATCGTTTTAAATTCACAAGTTTAACAAGGCAAAAATACTAACCTCCCTGAAGATATATGAGGAAGATTAAAGCAAAAAAATATATTGCAAAAATGCTTCGAACCATTTTATTTTATTTTAATTAATTAACCAAAAAAAAAGAAAAAAAATGTTTACTTTCTCGTACTTTTGTTGATGTTCTTGATTCGGCGAGATCGTCAACCACCACTCCTATTAATACAGGGTTGCCACGTTCGTTACCATAGACAACGAGGAAACGAGAGCGGGAAAATCGCGCGGTCTTGGCGCCCATCACGTGACAATATTCGCCATTGGAATAATTAAGTAAACATGCATGGCCGTGATAATTCGTAATAACTGAAGATTTTTGAGCTAAAAGTCATTACTTAGGACACTTTTTGTTGTCATGCAAATAGTTATTCAACGAACCGAAGGGCAAAGTGTAAAATATGATTAGGCAGGAATAGGATTCTTTTCTTGTGTGTTTTGTAACTAACTTTTTAGTATTTATGTTCAAAACTGCGAAATCATATGGACGTAGCCTAGAAACTGAAATTAGTTCTAAGATTATAGAGTTTTCGTCATTTGTGTTGCCTCACTAAAAAGGGCATCTTTGGCATAATCTCCAGTTGGCGTTGCAACGTCATGGAACGAGGCTCTTTTTATTAACTTCATAACACACACACAAACACAAGCCTAAATAAATGAAAATTACCTACTTTGCATCAAATGTAAGTATTATAGAGCTTATCCTCACTTTGACTTCGGGTGGAGACTAAGTACTTTTAATATTTTTCCACTTCATATAGAAAGTGGATCTTAAACATTAACAAAGGAGTAATAAGCTGAGCATATGTACTACAGAGCACATGGGCTGAAAGGTTGTAAAAACGAAAAAATTATTGCAATTAAAATTTATTTAAATACTATGTCATTTACAAAAATTAAGTGCAATAACAGATTTTATTTAAAATATATAATCAAGTATTTGGTGGCAGCTTTTTCAATAAAACAGAATTAATATATACTTTATTGTGGATACAAAAATTTACAAACGAGCTTTATTGTTTTTTACTTTACAAAAAGCATCATAGATTGTTAATTATTTTAAAACATTTATTTACATTTGGACGGCATCACTGATAATAACATTTCTGTTGTTTTAGCAATTCTAATCTCTACGTAATTTAAATATCATACTGCTCTTTTCCTTTCTGCAATTTATTTTATTTTACAATAAGGAGGAAAGAAATATTTAAAAAAAAGAAAAATAAAGTATTAAAATTATTTTAAATTAAAAAAATGATGCTTCAAGTCTGTTGTTTGAAGTTTGAAGTTTGAGAACATTCTCAATATATGCAACAGTTAAAATTGATGCTTGTATTAATTCAGGTTACAGATATTTAGTACTGATGTATAAAATTGATGTTATAAATAAAGAAGTCCAAACTGTTGGAACTAGACCTGACACACCATTGCAAGCGTCTGTTGTACATATAGAGCAGTGGTCCGTATAAGAATAAGCACTATCTCTTGGGCATGGATTCTCTCCATATCCTCGTGACAATGCGCAAGATCGTTCGACTTGGTATTCCCCATTCACTGTGAAAGTAAAATATAAATTAAAATTTAAAATTTAATTTTCAGGAAAAATTAAACATATACAACAATATTAACCACATTTAATTTAGCCTGACTAATTTCAAGGCCTAATCACACTGTGTGCACTCTAAAATTAGGCAAGGAAAAACTCAGCCAAATTTTACTGAATTTATTCTTAATCTTGAAAAGAAAATGTCAATTCCATCTCAGTATGCCTTTTGTACATGAAATTTTTTTAGTTTTAAGTTAAATTTTCTAGGCATTTTGTCATTTAATGCACACTTGATGTATGTACTTCCTACTTAAGGTGAAGCAAGCTTTATACATTAAGTTAGAACATTTTTGGAGATTGATATAATAATTCCATTGATCTTAATTAATGAGAAGTTAACGTTAATTGGAGTAACGAGTTACGTGACCTCAAGACTTATATTTCGTTTTATACATGGAATTAGTCATCTACCCCATTGTAATTTACAGATTTAATGTACAATTCAACCTGTTGTGCGAAAATAAAAAAATCAAGCGCAGATGATGAATCAGCGTTCGCTATTCTAATTAAACGTGCTCATATGATTTACTAAAATGATTTAGAGGAAAATTAAAATATTACGTTTTAAAAACTTTTTTTTCCGCTCATATCGCATTCAGGTACGAATTGCGTGTCCTAGTTTTTTTAATGGGTTTATCCCTATGTAAATTTAAAGATTCGTTTGTTTTTTTCGTGCAAATATAGGACTACTCAGATAACATTTTTTATGTCGTTTAAGTTTTTAAAACTGAGTATAATTAAGTAATGAATCCGAAACAACTCTTTCCTTACCTCTGCTTACGACTTTTTTGCATACATAATATCCTTGAATGAATGTATTGTGAGAAGACTTTTGCTGACAGTCTACTGGATAAAGTCGCCTGGAGTAAAAAGGGTCGGAACAGGAGTAATCCTGTAGAGAATTACATTCATAGCATCTAATAGCTTCCCCTAAAGAATAAATAAGTTATATTTTAATATTATGCTTTAATACTTCAATTTTTTTTTTTTTTTTTGCAGATTGTCGTATCCTAAAAAAAACCAAGGAATATAACCGTCTTGGAAAGGGGAAAAAAAAGGAATTGGAATCAAGATAATGGTCTTTCTTTAATTGAAACCACAATTGTGTTCGATTCGATTCGTATACGGTACGCATTAAAGCTGTTTGAAGAGAAATGTTGGGTTGGACAACTGTACATTATTTCTTATTGCTATTCCAGGCTCGCTCCTGATAAAGTTCGAGTTGTCGGACGTTTTTTAAAAATGAAGTCACCGAAAAGAGCCAGTTTTAAAACCTTCAATGATGGGCTTACGGTGAAAACATTGAGATCCTGCAGTATTTTACTCTTTAGCACATAGAAAAAATTCGTACTACATGAGATGCCTTCAATTGGAGTAAAGGTAAGAAAATATAATTATATGGTTTTTTTTTCAAATAAGAAAATTGTTGTAGTAAATTTTTCATCCGTTGCGGTATTTTGAAATTTGTTTGAAAAATAATTGCAGAATTATTATCTGACAGAGAATTCTTGACTCTGTTTAAGTATTCGAATAGTGCGGATCCTCCTACAGTAAAAGTTTTAAAACATTAAGGTCTAAGTAATTTAAGTAATTTTGAACATAAGTTTGATGACGATATACTGTTCATCTAGTGCAGATAATAATGCCGGAATTTTATTGCGAAATAAACTTTCAGGCCTTTCCTGCTTTTAATTGTTATTAGGATGAGTACAATTAACAGGAGCTACAGTATTTATTAAATTTTTTGCTATTCTTATGCATCCAAAGAAATAAAACTTTTAAAATTAAACGTGCTAGAAAAACTTTATCGAGACAGTTCTTAGTTTTTAATTTGAAAATAAGGAAAATAAATTGACAAGGCTCCTTTAAAATTAAAATTCCGAAAATTATCGGAAAACTGAAATTTGACCTTGACTTTTCCGTTTTTTTAGTTAACAATTTAAACGAAACAAATTTGTGTGTGACCAATTGTTTTCTTTCTGAAAAGGAAACTGCAATTAAATTTAAATCCCCTAACAATTGGCTATAAAATTCATTTATTCTTTCCCAGAGGTAGCGGTGTTTAAAAACAAAAAAAACAAAAAGAAGTAGATCTATTTCTTGTTTTTCTTTTTAACACTACACCTGTGTAGGCTTTTCCAGCTTATCAGAGCTGTTGTTAAGCAGTGAGTGGTCACGATCGAATCATTAATCTTCTTAGTGCAAAAAAAATTAGAGAAAAAAGTTACATATTTCTTTTTGCATTTTAAAAGCTTTTTAATGTTGCAAAAAGTCACGCCATTTACCCGTATGTCTTTCCGAAAACTTTTTACGACGAAACAATTTTATACGCAAACCACTTGGGTCTTCAATTTTTTAAAAATAATTTTCACATGTTCAAGGTTTCAACATAACAATGATGACAATAATTATTATGTAACAGTTTTAGAACAATATTACGCAGGTATTATTATTATTATTTACGATCTGTTTTTTTTTTATATTTTTTTTATTTTGACGCATAAGGAATTAGAATTTTGAATTTTTGTTTCCAAAGAAAGCATAATCAAACTTCGGAACTGGAAGTTTAAGGGAAGAAATTTTTTGTTAAATTAAGTGAGACTTTTACAATGAAGGTAAATTTTTTAAAAAAAGTTTAGGCCAAAAAAAAGAAAAAAAAACGTTTTATTTAATGAGAATTTCCACTAAAATCGGTGTTACTTATCCAAATTTTATTGTATTACATTTAAATGGAAATAAAGGGAATAAAATGCTTGTTGTCCCGAAAATCAAAAAAGACCATGATTCCAAAAGATCAAATTAAAAAAGACAATTTTTTTTTTACTGACCAATATAGAAGACAAACAAATATAAAAAAAATGCTCGAAAAATTGGAAAAAAATATTCATTTAAAAAATCAACTAACTAAAAAAAAATCGAATTTTCTTCTTAACATGAAAACAAAAAATGATTTTTCATTAACAATACAAGAAAAACAATTAAAAATTCACAAACCTGTGCTGACTAATCCTAAAAGTGTAATAACTAAAGCGAAAAAATGAAAATAACTACTGGAAGCCATAACCGGCACTTTAACTTATCGCAAAGACTTTTCAAGAAAGCTCACTACTTCCTTAGTCAACACCCGAACTTCGTCTGATTTGAACTACGCTGGTGCTATACTAGTTCCTTCGCTCACTGAAGTGGAGTATTTCCACTACCATCACCTGACACTTCCATTTTTTTTTTCAAGGCGACTACGAAAACTATACCAAACTATATTTGAATAGATCAGTATATGCATGTAATAACAGTAATTCGTCAAACGGATGAGATTTTTGTTTAGTTTTTATTTCCGGTTTATATTAGGCCCAATTTAGAAAAAAAAAGGAGGGAAAAAAGAAAAACAGGAAGCATGATATAATCTAATGAGATGCGAAAATATCGGTCATGTTTTGGTTTTTGACTTAAAGGTCGAAGAATGAAAATTATAAGGCAAATCATAATCTAAAGAAAATTCGATCGCGGCTGAAATTTTTTTTTCGGTAAACCCGAAAATTTCAAGGTACTCTACGCAGGTACCTTGCAGCAATCACAATTTGACGAAATGACATTAGAGTAAATCAGTGAATATTTTCAAGGTGAAAATATATGGATGACCGCTTTCATCCACGATTAATTTAACTTTTATTGTCATTTTTTTTAGTCATGGAATAATGTATACGAATTTTAACATATAAATGGAATAATATATTCTGCGAGTATTTTATTTTCATACAATTTAAGGTTAAAACGTCAAAACGGTCCTATTTTTTTTTTCATTGTGATGCATGCGAGGATTGAATTTTGATATTCTAAGAATATTGGCCTAAATTTCGGAAATGATGAGATTTCTTTTTTTTTAAATGTGAAGTTATCACATTAGGGTTTATAATTATTATTTTGAATGTCGTGCACAAGAGGCGCCTTTAAATAATTCAAATTAAGAATGAGAGCATTCGCTTTTTCTCTTATTAGTGGAGCGAAAATATGGTTTTTTTCATCCTGAAAAGATTAAAAAAGCTTTTAAAATATTGCACAAGAGCAATTACTCCACTTCAAAAATTTAAACAATTTTTTTTCCCCCTGCTAGTGAACTGCTTTTATATTGTTCGATATGTCATGACTCACAAAGCTAGCGAAAGCAATAAAACTTATATGAAACATAAAATCGGTATAGGTATATACAGGCATGAAATGGCTCTAGGTTTAGTTTGATAAAACAAATAAGAAAAAAATTGGAGTATAGCTTTGTTTATTGTGTAGAATCGATTACCAATTTTTCTTGAAAATAAATGAGATTGAATGAAACAATCTTAGGCTTTGCTGGGAGGTACAACCTGATCAATACCGAATAACTTGTGATGGTTAATGATTATTAAGTTATAATGATGATTGTGTTGTTTTTACAATCATTTTACGTTTTTGAAAATGTGTCAATGCAAAGATTACAACTCCACTAGCAGAGTTAAAGATATATGAAAATAAAAACCATATAATCATAATTACGATCAACTTTTAAATTCATGTGTTTTTGTATTTTAATAATAAATTGGCTATAAGCTTCAGCTTCATATAAACTCGAAGTGATGAAGTATCAGAATTGGTCCGGAAAGTGAATCTGGTGCGCCAAATACAGGGTTTCACTTTGGCGAAGTTCAAAGTGAAGACAGAACATTTTTTTTTTTTTTTTTTTTTTTTTGGCTTTTTATTGCTGTGCTGACTTTACTTAGCCCATAAACTATACGCTAGCTGTATTAAAAAATAAACTGGGATATGGGGGCATATCCCTACGTAGGACTACGTCTTTGGGGTACTGTCCTTATATTGCTAAATTTAAACAATGAAACGTTTTAATGGCAAATTTTAAGGCATTTTTTTTGCTCGTTTTTGGTCAAATAATTCGAATTTTTGGATAAAAATATAATTTTTTTTCCTGGAACAAAAAAAAAAAAAAAATTAATTTTTGATAAAGAAGGTAAAGAGTTGAAAAAAATTAGTCAAAATTTTAACTAAAATCTTCAAACTTAAAATTTTAATATTAAAACATTGCCGCTCCTCAAATTTCACCCGAATGGGTTTATTCCGAATTCCGATTTCCGAAAATATTTATTCCGAAATCCGAATTCCGAAAATATTTATTCCGAATTCCGAATTCCGAAAATAATTCCGAATTAGGTTTTTTGATAAGGAAGACTGAATAATTTGTCATTAAATAATTAAATTATATCGTATTAAGAGGAGGCTTCACGGAATTCGAGAAGGAATGGCAGTTTTGTTTAACACTCGATTTACGGGGGAAAAAATCGAATTTCAGTTATCTAACGAACTCCTTTGACTTCTTCTTGTATTTTTGGTACAAGTTTCAACTTGTTCCAAGCAAACAAAAACCAGGAAAACAAAATCAAAGATTTTTGACCGCAATTTTTTTTGAAATTATTTTCCCACCGTCCATACATTTTAGACAAGTTGAAACTTGCACTAAAATTTCCGGGATATATCAGAGGAGTTCGTTAGATACCTAAAATTTGGATTTTTTCATCGTAAATCGAGTATTCGACAAAACAGCCATTCCTTCTTGTATTCCGTGAAGCCTCCTCTTAAACTAATCGTAACATGTATAATTCTTAAATCGTTAAATTTTGAAATTGAAATTAAAATATACTGAATTAAGCTAATGTTCACATTTACAGGTCTTATGACAGTTCGTAAACGATAATTTGATCACAGGTTTTCCATTTTAATGATCTGTCGTGAAAGATACATGCAACCGTAAGGTTTCCGAGATTTCATCGGGTTTTCTTTTCAGGCCTGAATCTTTGCGAGGTCGACCGCGCTTTTTAGGAGGATTTTCGACAGGGAGAAATTCCTTCACTACAGTTTCCCGAGGATGATCACATGGCTGAATGGGACTCTCATAAAAGAAGTTGAAATTGCCGTTAGGAACGTAAAGAGGTTCCTCTTGATGCTGGTAATAAGAAAAAGAAGAGGAAGAAGGAGCTTCCAGATCCAAGATGTTCCGGTTGGTCGGCATCGCATACGTTGAAATGGTAGGACTTTCTGAAGTAAATAAACCCGGTGGTTCGAAAAAGTTCCGGTTGATTGACATCGCATCCGTTGCATTGTGGGGACTTTCCAAAGAAATTAATTTTGGAGACGCCAAGATTAATAAACATCGGGCCGACCAGAACATCTTGGCGTCTGCAAATTTAATTTCTTTGGAAAGTCCCCATAATGCAACGGATGCGACGAACCACCGGGTTTATTTACTTTAGAAAGTCCTACCATTTCAACGTATGCGATGCCGACCAACCGAAACATCTTGGATCTGGACGCTCCTTCTTCCTCTTCCTCTTCTTCTTCTTATTACCAGCATCAAGAGGAACCTCCTTACGTTCCTAACGGCAAGTTCAACTTCGATAACAAGAGTTACGTTCCTAACGGCAACTTCAACTTCTTTTATGAGAGTCCCATTCAGCCATGTGATCATCCTCGGGAAACTATAGTGAAGGAACTTCTCCCTGTCGAAAATCCTTCTAAAAAGCGCGTTCGACTTCGCAAAAATTCACCTCGCAAAAATTCAGGCCTGAAAAGAAAACTCGGTCGCCCTCGGAAACCTTACTGAATTTTACTTGCATGTATCCTTCACGACATATCATTAAAATCAAAAACCTGTGATCAAATTATCGTTTACGAACTGTGATAAGACCTGTGATTGTGAAATTAACTTAATTTAATATAATATAGTATTTTAATTTCATTTTCAAACGATAATTTAAGGATTATACATGTTACAATTAGTTTAATACGATATAATTTAATTATGTAATGACAAATTATTCAGCCTTCCTTATCAAAAAACCTAATTCGGAATTATTTTCGGAATTCGGAATTCGGAATAAATATTTTCGGAATTCGGAATTCGGATTTCGGAATAAATATTTTCGGAAATCGGAATTCGGAATAAACCCATTCGGGTGAAATTCGGTGAGCCAAACATTGATTTACCTCATATTCTTGGCTAAAGGAAAAAGGACAAAATAAAAAAACGTAGTGAACATTTTATTTAAAATTTCCAAGTTGTTGTTTTTGTTCATATAGTCTAATTGTAATATTTAAACAAAAAAAGGTATTTGAAAAAAAAAACGTCAAAAATTTGAAAAAAAGTTAAATAAAATTTCAAGACATTTTCAAGTCCTTGCTTTAGTAAGTTTCTTGTAAATTTTTCTTTAAAAAAACAGAAAAATTTTTTAAAAAAAGTTAAAGAAAATTTTTGGTGCAAGCAGACCGACACCTGGACAGACAGATTTCCCCAGGACCGAGCCCCAAGACGTAGTGCTACGTCAAAAAGATACACTCTATAATGCATTGTATAGTATATGTAATGTTACATTTATGCCACTATTAATCAAAAGTCACAAAAGGCAGCTTTACCAGGCATGAGGGCTTTAGCAACAACATTGTAACTATTAAAATCCAAAATAGGTTGTATGATTTAAATTCAAACTTGGCCGTGCACTCTGCTCTCAAAAGTGGCTATACTAAACACATTTTATTTTTTTTTATTTTTTTAAAAAGTGATGTCGAAAGGCTTTATATAACTAATTTAAGTTTGTTTGGCTTCAAGCCAATGTATATGGTACATAGTTAAGGGAGAGGCAAAAGCGTCATTGAAAATCCTTGGCTTAATTGAAAACCACAGTTTCTGGTAGTATAACTAATTATAGCCTTTTTGTATGGAGAACCTGCATTATTGTTTACCTTTCAAGTTTATGAAATCCAGGAAATTCGAAAGTGAGAAAAAAAAATTGAATTTAGACGTTTCCGACCATTTTTCCTAATCCGTTTCTCCTTAAAAAATGAATTCATAATCAATTTTTCCTAAAAATTTCGGTTCCTAAAATTGTTTTCCCAACCATTTTTTTCCTATTTAAATTTTCCTAAAATTTTTTGATTCTTAAAATAAAATCTCCTAAAATGAATATTTTTCCTAATTTTTTAAATCCCTAAAGGGATTTTAGGAAGTTTTATTTTAAGGATTTTTAGGAATCAAAAAATTTTTAAAAAAATTAAAAATTAGGAAAAAAAATTTTAGGAACCAAAATTTTTAGAAAAAATACATCAGGATTTTTTTTTTTTTTTTTTTTTTTTTTTTTTTTTTTTGGTTTTAGGAAAAATGGATTAGGCTAGGATTTTTTTTTTTAAGAAAAATGGATTAGGAAAAATGATAGGGAATCGAATTTAGAAATTGAACCATAAGGTTTGTTTAATTTTTTTTGTGAGGGATCTCAGGCACTTTGTTTTCTAATCCATTCAGAATAATTGACGGAAATCGAATAGAAATCCTAAAAGAGATATTAGCCATTCAGCCATTTCCGCTTTTTCGATAAATCCGAAAAATAAATTCCCGTCTGAAATATTAAAGGCTACTACAGGATAACCATAAGGTAGCTGCCCACGAAAAAAATTTTTGAGTTATCATTGGTACTTTGTTCGGGTACCTCAGAGATGATTTCTGGTGAAGTCAAAAATTTTTTTTGCAACCCCTAAGGGGCGATTTTGGGGGTTGAAGAAAATTCATTTTTCGTTTATAACTCCTGAACGGATCGTCCGATTTGAAAAAATGAAAATCGAGATGAAAGAGAAAAATAAGAGCTTTAATTTAGTGTAAGTGCCAATTTTTTTAAGTGCCCAGAATAAGTGCCAGAATTTTTCAAAGTTTTCAAAAATTTTTTTTTCTATAATGTGATCGCCGGATCCAAATTTCGCTACCGTAGCATGAAAGAGCCCAAAAAGTAGCTTTAGAAACGTATTTTTAAAAATTTTTTGCGAAGGGCAAAAAGGGCCGAAAAAAGTGCCAAAAATTTTAAATTCAATTTTTCCCGCGTTTTTGAGCCCGGATCCAAATTTCGCTATTGTAGCATGAAAGAGCTCAAAAAGTTGCTCTAGAAACGTATTTTTAAAAATTTTTTGCAAAGGCCAAAAAGGGCCGAAAAAAATGCCAAAAATTTTAAATTTAATTTTACCCTCGTTTTTGAGCCCGGATCCAAATTTCGCTACCGTAGCATGAAAGAGCTCAAAAAGTTGCTTTAAAAAAGTATCTTTTGAGATTTTTTGCGAAGGGCAAAAAGGGCCGAAAAAAATGCCAAAAACTTTAAATTCAATTTAAGTCATATTTTTGAGCTCGGATCCAAATTTCACTACCATAGCATGAAAGAGCTCGAAAAGCTGCTCTAGAAACGTATTTTTCAAAATTTTTTGCGAAGGGCAAAAAGGGCCGAAAAAAATGCCAAAAACTTTAAATTCAATTTTACCCGCGTTTTTGAGCTCGGATCCAAATTTCGCTATCGTAGCATGAAAGAGCTCAAAAAATTGCTTTAAAGAAGTACCTTTTGAGAATTTTTGCGAAGGGCAAAAAGGGCCGAAAAAAAATGCCGAAACTTTAAATTCAGTTTTACCCGCGTTTTTGAGCTCGGATCTAAATTTCGCTATCGTAGCATGAAAGAGCTCAAAAAATTGCTTTAAAAAAGTACCTTTTGAGAATTTTTGCGAAGGGCAAAAAGGGCCGAAAAAAGTGCCAAACATTTTAAATTCAATTTTTCCCGCGTTTTTGAGCCCGGATCCAAATTTCGCTACCGCAGCATGAAAGAGCTCAAAAAGTTGCTCTAGAAACATACTTTTTATAGTTTTTTGCTAAGAGCTGAAAGGGCCGAAAAAAGTGCCAAACATTTTAAATTCAATTTAACCCATGTTTTCAAGCCCGGATCGACTTGCTCTGACATAGGCGTAAGTACTCGAAAATCTACTTTCGTAACTTAATTTTCTCGAACGCGAAATGGGCTAAAAAAATGTCCAAAACAATCGAATCTTTCAAATTGATATTTCTAGAGTTCCCAACTTCTGTGTTATTACCTTTTTCGTTCGAGTACTTTTATAGACCTTATTATATGTATTTTTTTTTTTCGGCTATTTTGCCCTTTGCAAAAAGCACAAGAGAAACATTCTTAAAGCAACTTTTTGCGTACTTCAATCCTACGTTAATGAAATTAGGATCAGGCTCAAAATTGCAAGTAAAATGGAATTTTAATTTTTTGGCATTCTGTTTGGCCTTTCTCGTTCTTAACCAAAAACTTTGAAAAATACATTTTAGAAGCAGCTTTTTGGGGGGACCCGAGAAAAACCTGAGCGTTCTTTAAGGGAAATTCCATATTTAGTGTGGAAAAAATGAAATTGATTTTTAAATATTTTTGGACCTTCTTACATTTCTTAGCTTTGTTTAATTTAATGTAAATTTGGGTTATTCCACATTTCTTGTAGGATTACATGAAATCAAAAAAAACCGTATCGACGTTCTCATAGGTCAGGTGGATTAGTTGTTTCTTTTTTTTCAAGCCAAAAAATTGAAATAAAAGAAAAGGCGAACCATTTACAGGGTAATGACTTTAGACTGGATAATTGTTTGTTTTATATTGTTTCCAGCCACGATGATGCCAGTAATTAGTTTTCTTAAAAATTTATATCTTCTGTTTAGCTTATCGGAGTTTCAGGGTCCATACAAGTTCTGTTAATTTGCTATTATCTTATTTAAAAATTGCTATTTTATACCTATAGAAATAATCTAAGTAGTTGTCTTTACTGAAAATCGATTTTTTATGCATAACCTATGGAGATTGGGTGAATACTACTTTACAGGTGAAAAAGATGAAATATTTTTAAAAATAAACTGAATTTTAATGCTCATACAGAAGCTTAAGAAGAAACTCTTTCATGCTACGTTAGCGAAATTTGGATCCGGGCTCAAAAACGCGGGAAAAATTGAATTTAAAATGTTTGGCACTTTTTTCGGCCCTTTTTGCCCTTCGCAAAAATTCTCAAAAGGTACTTTTTTAAAGCAATTTTTTGAGCTCTTTCATGCTACGATAGCGAAATTTGGATCCGAGCTCAAAAACGCGGGTAAAACTGAATTTAAAGTTTCGGCATTTTTTTCGGCCCTTTTTGCCCTTCGCAAAAATTCTCAAAAGGTACTTCTTTAAAGCAATTTTTTGAGCTCTTTCATGCTACGATAGCGAAATTTGGATCCGAGCTCAAAAACGCGGGTAAAACTGAATTTAAAGTTTTGGCATTTTTTTTCGGCCCTTTTTGCCCTTCGCAAAAAATTTTGAAAAATACGTTTCTAGAGCAGCTTTTCGAGCTCTTTCATGCTATGGTAGTGAAATTTGGATCCGAGCTCAAAAATATGACTTAAATTGAATTTAAAGTTTTTGGCATTTTTTTCGGCCCTTTTTGCCCTTCGCAAAAAATCTCAAAAGATACTTTTTTAAAGCAACTTTTTGAGCTCTTTCATGCTACGGTAGCGAAATTTGGATCCGGGCTCAAAAACGAGGGTAAAATTAAATTTAAAATTTTTGGCATTTTTTTCGGCCCTTTTGGCCTTTGCAAAAAATTTTTAAAAATACGTTTCTAGAGCAACTTTTTGAGCTCTTTCATGCTACAATAGCGAAATTGGATCCGGGCTCAAAAACGCGGGAAAAATTGAATTTAAAATTTTTGGCACTTTTTTCGGCCCTTTTTGCCCTTCGCAAAAAATTTTTAAAAATACGTTTCTAAAGCTACTTTTTGGGCTCTTCATGCTACGGTAGCGAAATTTGGATCCGGCGATCACATTATAGAAAAAAAAATTTTTGAAAACTTTGAAAAATTCTGGCACTTATTCTGGGCACTTAAAAAAATTGGCACTTACACTAAATTAAAGCTCTTATTTTTCTCTTTCATCTCGATTTTCATTTTTTCAAATCGGACGATCCGTTCAGGAGTTATAAACGAAAAATGAATTTTCTTCAACCCCCAAAATCGCCCCTTAGGGGTTGCAAAAAAAATTTTTGACTTCACCAGAAATCATCTCTGAGGTACCCGAACAAAGTACCAATGATAACTCAAAAATTTTTTTCGTGGGCAGCTACCTTATGGTTATCCTGTAGTAGCCTTTTTTAAGTTTACAAAATAGTTCCTCGCTGTTTATATTAACGTTCTTAATTTTCCAAAAAAATTTTTAACGGGCCAATAATTTTCAGGAGAAAAATATCGAAGAACCGGAATTACAAGTATGGCTAATCTCTTTTAGGATCTCTAAAATTGAAGAAAAAAAAAAATCACATTACGTTACATTACCGTTTTTTGTTAAAATATTAATAAAACGTCATTAACTTTAACTCGTTTTTCCAGAAAACTCGCTTCGTTTTACATTTGCATGAAATTTTCTGTAATTTTTTTTCCCCCTTAAATCGATTTGTCCACGCTATAGGGTTTAAAATAGCTTCACATAAAGAAAACGCACTTTTCAGGGGAAAACGAAAGGTTTTGCGTTAAGATAAAATCCCTTACACAACAGCAAGATTCAAGATTATAATTTTTTTTTTCATTAATTTTCATAAAATGGCCTTCGAAGCCAGCTAAAAAAAAGTTATTTTTAAACAGTAACGAAAAATCGTTTCTTTACAATAAACGATGCATGATTTGGCTTTTAAATGGAAAACGATCCCGATAATTTTTCCGAGTTTTTAAAAAAATTCTGTAAATTTTTTTATTATTACTGTTTTTCTCTTTTCAACAACGGCGAAAAAAAAAGAATGTTATTCAATGGACTGCATAAATCATGAGTGGGTTCATTTAATCTCGGAATAAGCTTAATTTAGGCGAAACTTGAGCCTAGTTGATTAAGGCTTTGTTATTTAACCTCAAAGGGGATTATTTTAACTCTGTACAAAGCATAAGGCAAGTGCTGGGAATCGTCATCTTTAAAGTCGATATCGGCGTTTTAGGTTTGAATCATTATTGCGTGACATTTTATAACTGACCGTTGTTACAGTATTTCAATCACTAGGTCAATCGCTTTTTTATTTAACGCAATTTTTTTGGTTTGTTGTTATTTAATTAATTTTTTTTTTTTTGTAATGGGTTAATTCTGGAAAAATATCAGCATTAAAAAAATTGTTTGTCATGGGTCTTCTTTTCACGGAAGCCTCATTAGTCCATGAAAGGAACAAAAAAATATGGATCTGGAGAAGACACCAATTGCATAACGCAACTGGTTTGACCTATATTTATCATTTGCTTCTGCGAAGTTGGGAACGGTGATTCATTTCACTATGAGGAATTACCGAAGCCATGGTGTTGCAAAGATAGGCCATTTTAACTTTATTTTGCAATTGCACACACACAAATGTCGAAAGATACGACGTTCATGACTTTGAGAAAAAAAGAACATTTATCGAGCGTCTTTCCGTGTATTCCTTTCTTTTCAAGTTCAAGTGCCAAGCCTGTTTTTTTTTCTGTATCGCTTCTAATTAGAAAATGACAATAGTTTGATGTCACGAAAAAAAGTTCAGGTCCGATGATCATCAGATACTTACACGGTTCAGACCTTGTGTTCCAATTCGAAGGATGCTTTGACCTTCAAACTGGGAAAAAAATTTTCTTTCCTTTAAAAAATAAGAAAAAAAAAAGATTTTTTTAAAAAAAATCGTTAATAAATTAGTTAACACGTTGTGACGATGGTTAAACGCTTTTCGTCATTGTCATTATTTTTTTTTTTTATAAGAACCATAGAAACATTTTTCCAGAACACATTCACCCGTTCATTGATTCGGAAACTTTTAAGGCTCTGGGTTATGATCCCAAACCGAATCGGTATATGATCACGATGGTCGAATGAAAGTTAGCGGAAGGAAAAGAGTGTGAAATGATTTTTCGCCAGCTGGAAAAAAAAAAGCCTTGTTATTTTTTAAACTAGGCTAATGAAGCTTTTTCTATTGTTACGTACGATACGTAAAATAAATAAAAATTGACCTTGTGTCAGATATATGACTGCAATAGGAAATATGATGTACGTTGAGATCATTATTCAAAATAAAAATGCAATGGATTTATGTTAATAAGCGAAAAAAAAACGCCATTTGAATATTTTCATCTTTTTCTATAACTTCGTCGAATTTAAAGGGATCGAGCAGAGAATATTAAAATGAAGCAATAAGCGGAATCGACATATGTTAGTTAAAATTCGTTTTTAATGACTGTATACGTATAAATTGTCACAAATATGGAAAAAATATTATAATATACTATGTTTGCTTAAGTTATAGAATCTTGCTTGAAACGGATGATGAACGTTTAGGCAATTGGCATGACGAAACTGAATTCTGTAGGCCTACTTTGCTTTTACAAGTTAATTGACAACGATTCAGAGTTTCAGTAAATGAAAACCTTGAAATCTTTCTTTTTTTTTTAAAGGCAAACAGATGGCAAGCAGATAGGTACACTGTGGTGCAAAATTAAAGGAACTTTTTTTTTTTTTAAAATAATTTTTTAAAAAGTCGTCGGATCGGGGTGAAACTTGGTGGCATGGTAGCCTATGGGGTCCCCATCATGCACCCCAAAGGGAATTTAAATCGGCCTATTTAAACCGGAGAAAAAAAATTTTTTCGAAATGGGGTATTTTGGCCGTACCCCAAAAAGTTTTTTTGATTTTAGTGAAAGTCACGGTACGGGGGTTTTTTGGGCCGCTAATTTCGAATATCGAATCAGATTTTTGAAATTCAAAATGGCCGAAAAGTTGGGTTTCCGAAAATGGTGAAAACGGATTCTGGTGCAGCTAATTTTCCTTCAGGGGGGTTTTTTGGGTCGAAAATAACGAATCCGCAATCATTTCACCCCTATTCCAAACGCAGCGTAAGCTAAACACGAAAAAAAGATTTTTTTTGCTATTTTTTCAATGTTTATTCGGTCGATTTTAACGGAATTTCTTTTAAAACATTTGTTTATCATCCCTTGAGCCACCCCCACCCCTAACACCCGTCAAAAATTATTCATTAGCCCGAAAGCAGCCAAATAGAACGAGTTCGGACGATTCCGCCTCTTATTCCCGCACTTTGCAAAGTTTCGAACGTTGGAACGCCAAAGTCGTTTCGACTTTAATGGAAAAAGGGTCATATTTGCAATTTTAACGAAGTTAGAAAAAAAAATGTAAAAAATGGACTTTTTAAGGAACGAAGCGACTTTTAGCGACGAAGTGAAGATTCCGAATGTTAAATTGGGCTATTCTACGGCAGGCAAAGTGCCGAAAGTAATTCTAAAAATAATAAAAACCCAAAAATCGTGGAAAATGTTCGACCTAAAATTAAAAACAGATTGAAACTTGCAATTTTTCGGGATAACTAAATAAATTGGTCCGTAATCCTGATAGGAAATTCATTTTTTTTCTATTTTCTTGAGCTCAGGAGTAATTTCGACGACTGAAAATAAATCTGAGCAAATAATTTCCACCGAAAAATTCTAGTTTTTTTCCCCCTTTTTAAAATGCTTCCTAACTTTTTCCGGAGATAAGGCCATAACGATATCTCTAAGATATATCTATAAACCGAGTAACAATGCAAAAATCCAGTTCATAAAATAAAATAAATCAAAAAAAAAAAAAAAAAAAAAAAATTAAATAAAAAAAAATTAATTATTTCAAAATAATTATCAAATAAATGCTAGTTAATTGTTCAACATGACAATTCGGGTTTAAAAGAGCTTAATTATATTGCACAAGACATTGACGATCCGCTTTTTCATGTTAAACAATTTACCAGTACCTGTGGAAACTGGGACTGGAAGCTAATGGAAGTGCTTTGGTTGGTAAATTATTCAACAGGAAAAATCGGTTTCTCGAAGTCATTTGAGATCCCATCAAGCACTTTGGAACCCGATTTTTCATGTTGAACCATATACCAGTACCTGTGGAAACTTAGCCTGGAAGCTGATGGAAGTGCTCGCGTTGGTAAATTATTCAACAGGAAAAATCGGTTTCTCGAGGTCATTTGAGATCCCATCAAGCACTTTGGAACCCGATTTTTCATGTTGAACCATATACCAGTACCTGTGGAAACTTAGACTGAAAGCTGATGGAAGTGCTTTGGTTGGTAAATTATTCAACAGGAAAAATCGGTTTCTCGAGGTCATGTGGGATCCCATCAAGTACTTTGGAACCCGATTTTTCATGTTGAACCATATACCAGTACCTGTGGAAACTTAGACTGGAAGCTGATGGAAGTGCTCGCGTTGGTAAATTATTCAACAGGAAAAATCGGTTTCTCGAGGTCATTTGAGATCCCATCAAGCACTTTGGAACCCGATTTTTCCTGTTGAACCATATACCAGTACCTGTGGAAACTGAGACTGAAAGCTGATGGAAGTGCTTGGGTTGGTAAATTATTCAACAGGAAAAATCGGTTTCTCGAGGTCATGTGGGATCCGATCAAGTACTTTGGAACCCGATTTTTAATGTTGAACCAATTACCAGTACCTGTGGAAATTTAGACTGGAAGCTGATGGAAGTGCTTTGGTTGGTAAATTATTCAACAGGAAAAATCGGTTTCTCGAGGTCATTTGAGATCCCATCAAGCACTTTGGAACCCGATTTTTCATGTTGAACCATATACCAGTACCTGTGGAAACTGAGACTGAAAGCTGATGGAAGTGCTTTGGTTGGTAAATTATTCAACAGGAAAAATCGGTTTCTCGAGGTCATGTGGGATCCGATCAAGTACTTTGGAACCCGAATTTTCATGTTGAACCATATACCAGTACCTGTGGAAACTTGGACTGGAAGTTGATGGAAGTGCTCGGGTTGGTAAATTATTCAACAGGAAAAATCGGTTTCTCTAGGTCATTTGAGATCCCATCAAGCACTTTGGAACCCGATTTTTCATGTTGAACCATATACCAGTACCTGTGCAAACTTAGACTGAAAGCTGACGGAAGTGCTTTGGTCGGTAAATTATTCAACAGGAAAAATCGGTTTCTCGAGGTCATGTGGGATCCGATCAAGTACTTTGGAACCCGATTTTTCATGTTGAACCATATACCAGTACCTGTGGAAACTTAGACTGAAAGCTGATGGAAGTGCTCCCGTTGGTAAATTATTCAACAGGAAAAATCGGTTTCTCGAGGTCATTTGAGATCCCATCAAGCACTTTGGAACCCGATTTTTCATGTTGAACCATTTACCAGTACCTGTGGAAACTGAGACTGAAAGCTGATGGAAGTGCTTTGGTTGGTAAATTATTCAACAGGAAAAATCGGTTTCTCGAGGTCATGTGGGATCCGATCAAGTACTTTGGAACCCGAATTTTCATGTTGAACCATATACCAGTACCTGTGGAAACTTGGACTGGAAGCTGATGGAAGTGCTTTGGTTGGTAAATTATTCAACAGGAAAAATCGGTTTATCGAGGTCATTTGAGATCCCATCAAGCACTTTGGAACCCGATTTTTCATGTTGAACCATATACCAGTACCTGTGGAAACTTAGACTGGAAGCTGATGGAAGTGCTTTGGTTGGTAAATTATTCAACAGGAAAAATCGGTTTCTCGAGGTCATTTAAGATCCCATCAAGCACTTTGGAACCCGATTTTTCATGTTGAACCATTTACCAGTACCTGTGGAACCTGAGACTGGAAGCTGATGGAAGTGCTTTGGTTGGTAAATTATTCAACAGGAAAAATCGGTTTCTCGAGGTCATTTGAGATCCCATCAAGCACTTTGGAACCCGATTTTTCATGTTGAACCATTTACCAGTACCTGTGGAAACTGAGACTGAAAGCTTATGAAAGTGCTTTGGTTGGTAAATGGTTCAACATGAAAAATCGGGTTCCAAAGTACTTGATCGGATCCCACATGACCTCGAGAAACCGATTTTTCCTGTTGAATAATTTACCAACGCGAGCACTTCCATCAGCTTCCAGTCTAAGTTTCCACAGGTACTGGTAAATGGTTCAACATGAAAAATCGGGTTCCAAAGTACTTGATCGGATCCCACATGACCTCGAGAAACCGATTTTTCCTGTTGAATAATTTACCGACCAAAGCACTTCCATCAGCTTTCAGTCTAAGTTTCCACAGGTACTGGTATATGGTTCAACTATAAAATCGAGTTCCAAAGTGGTTGATAGGATCTCAAATGACCTCGAGAAACCGATTTTTCCTGTTGAATAATTTACCAACCAAAGCACTTCCATCAGCTTTCAGTGTCAGTTTCCACAGGTACTGGTAAATGGTTCAACATGAAAAATCGGGTGCCAAAGTGCTTGATGGGATCTCAAATGACCTCGAGAAACCGATTTTTCCTGTTGAATAATTTACCAACCAAAGCACTTCCATCAGCTTTCAGTCTCAGTTTCCACAGGTACTGGTAATCGGTTCAACATGAAAAATCGGGTTCCAAAGTGCTTGATGGGATCTCAAATGACCTCGAGAAACCGATTTTTCCTGTTGAATAATTTACCAACGGGAGCACTTCCATCAGCTTCCAGTCTAAGTTTCCACAGGTACTGGTATATGGTTCAACATGAAAATTCGGGTTCCAAAGTACTTGATCGGATCCCACATGACCTCGAGAAACCGATTTTTCCTGTTGAATAATTTACCAACCAAAGCACTTCCATCAGCTTTCAGTCTCAGTTTCCACAGGTACTGGTAAATGGTTCAACATGAAAAATCGGGTTCCAAAGTGCTTGATGGGATCTCAAATGTACTCGAGAAACCGATTTTTCCTGTTGAATAATTTACCAACGGGAGCACTTCCATCAGCTTTCAGTCTAAGTTTCCACAGGTACTGGTATATGGTTCAACATGAAAAATCGGGTTCCAAAGTGCTTGATGGGATCTCAAATGACCTCGAGAAACCGATTTTTCCTGTTGAATAATTTACCAACGGGAGCACTTCCATCAGCTTCCAGTCTAAGTTTCCACAGGTACTGGTATATGGTTCAACATGAAAATTCGGGTTCCAAAGTACTTGATCGGATCCCACATGACCTCGAGAAACCGATTTTTCCTGTTGAATAATTTACCGACCAAAGCACTTCCGTCAGCTTTCAGTCTAAGTTTGCACAGGTACTGGTATATGGTTCAACATGAAAAATCGGGTTCCAAAGTGCTTGATGTGATCTCAAATGACCTCGAGAAACCGATTTTTCCTGTTGAATAATTTACCAACGCGAGCACTTCCATCAGCTTCCAGTCTAAGTTTCCACAGGTACTGGTATATGGTTCAACATGAAAAATCGGGTTCCAAAGTACTTGATGGGATCCCACATGACCTCGAGAAACCGATTTTTCCTGTTGAATAATTTACCAACCAAAGCACTTCCATCAGCTTTCAGTCTAAGTTTCCACAGGTACTGGTATATGGTTCAACATGAAAAATCGGGTTCCAAAGTGCTTGATGGGATCTCAAATGTACTCGAGAAACCGATTTTTCCTGTTGAATAATTTACCAACGGGAGCACTTCCATCAGCTTTCAGTCTAAGTTTCCACAGGTACTGGTATATGGTTCAACATGAAAAATCGGGTTCCAAAGTGCTTGATGGGATCTCAAATGACTTCGAGAAACCGATTTTTCCTGTTGAATAATTTACCAACCAAAGCACTTCCATTAGCTTCCAGTCCCAGTTTCCACAGGTACTGGTAAATTGTTTAACATGAAAAAGCGGATCGTCAATGTCTTGTGCAATATAATTAAGCTCTTTTAAACCCGAATTGTCATGTTGAACAATTAACTAGCATTTATTTGATAATTATTTTGAAATAATTAATTTTTTTTATTTAATTTTTTTTTTTTTTTTTTTTTTTTTTTTTTTTTTTTTTTTTTTTGATTTATTTTATTTTATGAACTGGATTTTTGCATTGTTACTCGGTTTATAGATATATCTTAGAGATATCGTTATGGCCTTATCTCCGGAAAAAGTTAGGAAGCATTTTAAAAAGGGGGAAAAAAACTAGAATTTTTCGGTGGAAATTATTTGCTCAGATTTATTTTCAGTCGTCGAAATTACTCCTGAGCTCAAGAAAATAGAAAAAAAATGAATTTCCTATCAGGATTACGGACCATTTATTTAGTTATCCCGAAAAATTGCAAGTTTCAATCTGTTTTTAATTTTAGGTCGAACATTTTCCACGATTTTTGGGTTTTTATTATTTTTAGAATTACTTTCGGCACTTTGCCTGCCGTAGAATAGCCCAATTTAACATTCGGAATCTTCACTTCGTCGCTAAAAGTCGCTTCGTTCCTTAAAAAGTCCATTTTTTACATTTTTTTTTCTAACTTCGTTAAAATTGCAAATATGACCCTTTTTCCATTAAAGTCGAAACGACTTTGGCGTTCCAACGTTCGAAACTTTGCAAAGTGCGGGAATAAGAGGCGGAATCGTCCGAACTCGTTCTATTTGGCTGCTTTCGGGCTAATGAATAATTTTTGACGGGTGTTAGGGGTGGGGGTGGCTCAAGGGATGATAAACAAATGTTTTAAAAGAAATTCCGTTAAAATCGACCGAATAAACATTGAAAAAATAGCAAAAAAAATCTTTTTTTTCGTGTTTAGCTTACGCTGCGTTTGGAATAGGGGTGAAATGACTGCGGATTCGTTATTTTCGACCCAAAAAACCCCCCTGAAGGAAAATTAGCTGCACCAGAATCCGTTTTCACCATTTTCGGAAACCCAACTTTTCGGCCATTTTGAATTTCAAAAATCTGATTCGATATTCGAAATTAGCGGCCCAAAAAACCCCCGTACCGTGACTTTCACTAAAATCAAAAAAACTTTTTGGGGTACGGCCAAAATACCCCATTTCGAAAAAATTTTTTTTCTCCGGTTTAAATAGGCCGATTTAAATTCCCTTTGGGGTGCATGATGGGGACCCCATAGGCTACCATGCCACCAAGTTTCACCCCGATCCGACGACTTTTTAAAAAATTATTTTAAAAAAAAAAAAAGTTCCTTTAATTTTGCACCACAGTGTACCTGTAATAGACTTTCAGTCAGAGTTCTAGAAAATGGGAATAAAATCGCCCAAATATCGCACTGATTAAATTGCAGATGGTCAATCGGATAATTGAACAATACCTGGGCAGAATGTACCTCAGACTTTTGGCCATTTTTATGTGATATATGTGATATTTAAATTGATTAGTGTAGATAAAAACTAAGAGGTTTGCAAAGAAACATTTTATACCTGTTTAATTGCAGATCAGAATGTGGGATAATCCTGAAATTTCTTTTACTCAATTTATTATTTAAAGTAGTTTTCTACCCTTAAAGAAATTCGGCTCATTCTTTCTATTATATGTAAAAAAAGAAGATTAAAAAGAGGATTTCTCAATCAAATAGCACATTATTTTGAACTAAGAAATTGTATGATTGCAAGGCGTTGGTTACAATTTTTTCGTGTAATGTAACCAATGCCTGAGTTCTTTCGCATATCCAATTTAAGTAAAACAAAATTAGCTGCTGACCCAAAAGCTCAATGAATGAATTCATTCACAGAAACCATTTTAGCCTACAGGGTCTAGATAGTAAATGATTTTGTGTTCATTGGTCAAAAACGGTCTCAGTTGTATGTTGATTTTTTTTATGTTAAAAACTGACAAAAATTGTTTGTAAACACAACAAATTCGAATAATTCGAATAATTTGAATAATTGGATCTTTTTTATGGAGATTGCCATTTACTTTTTTTTTTTTCTAGCAAATAAAATCTTTTAATTTTCCAACAAACTTAAAAACTGCTATTAAAGGCGGGGGGGGGGGGGGGTGTAATTCTCTCAGTTGGGGTTTCTCTAGATTTTTGTTCCAACAGCAAAAAAAAAAAAAATTGTGGATTATTTTTAATAGATGAAATATGTTAAATTTGACACAAAATTGTTTAACTGTGTAAAGCATAAATTCTCTTCATTCAAATTTTCACTTACGTTTTGCGCAATAATTGTTCCACAACAAAAAAAAAACGGTTCCTGCAAGTTTACAATATTTCGCTGTACCGTAGAAAGGGTGAAGTTAAAGGAAATTCAAAAAACAATTCTAGGTTTATTTTAGGCACTAAAAATAAGATTTTTTACTTAAGTGTCCCAAAAACAATATCCACTTAATGAAATAAAAAAATTTTATTTTTAGTGCCTAAAATAAACCTAGAATTTTGTTTTTTTGAATTTCCTTTCAACTTCACCCCATTCTACGGTACTCAACTATTGTTCAGAAACCATGGGATACCGCGTGCACATTAGAGTGGGTCGAAAAACGCGAATTTTCGAATTTGAAAACGCCTGATATGGGAACCGATGCGTAATTATAATACTATTGACCCTAATTTTTTTAAAAATTTTGCAAACGACATCTTGAGGTGCCGCAATGATCTTGAAGATTTTAAAAAGCCCATAAGGGCAAAAAATAAGAATTTTTTTTTGGCTGAAAAAAAGGATCACTTCCTATAGGAA
Organism: Liposcelis bostrychophila; assembly: GCA_037577465.1. Taxonomy (NCBI): domain Eukaryota; kingdom Metazoa; phylum Arthropoda; class Insecta; order Psocodea; family Liposcelididae; genus Liposcelis; species Liposcelis bostrychophila. The sequence goes on along the minus strand of CM075213.1, from coordinate 22,541,074 downwards.
ATTCTGCGTAGATGACGAATATGAAGTCAAAAATCATTTTAAGTGTACCGCTTTTGAGTTTTAGGCCTTTTTTTAAACACTGAAATTATTCAAAATTTTTTCCCGCTTAGCTTTAAAACTGTACACAAAAATGAATTTTGGACTTCATTTTCATAATCTATGCGAAATTTCCGATATGAAATAATACCTTTTTCAGCAAAAAAAAATCTTTTTTTTGCCCTTATATGAGCTTTTTAAAAAGTTCAAGGTCGTTGCAGTACTTCAAGACGTTTAAAAAATCTAAAAAAATTAGGGTTAATAGTATTATAAAAAATCATCGATTCCCACATCAGGATTTTTCAAATTAAAAAATTCGCGTTTTTCGATCCACCCTATAATGCTCTCGTCTTTTTATATAAACATTGTCAAATTTATTTTTATCCCTACCAAAAATATGACTAGAAACGATTAAGTATGACAACCGTTCTAGTAATTTTTAGTCGCGCGACTATTTGATTACTCATTTTTGATCGATTTTAGTTTTTCATAATCATTGTTGATCATTTTTGATCGAAAAAGGGCCATATTCGACAGCTTTTGACACATTTCATTTTTAGTTGCAAGTTCAGAAAGGATGGAAATTTTTCGTACTAAAAATGTACATGTCAAATAATGCAAATGATTATATTCTGCAAACGTCTGAAGATTATAAATCCCTTAGCCTCTTGAGTAGGGACCTAAAAGGCGATCTTGTGAAGTGAAATTTGAAAAGACTTTCAACATAATTTTTACTGAATTTCGACAAATAGAAATTTTATTTATGGTCTAAATTTCTCTCATCCGCGTGTCCAAATACTTAGCTTAAAAACTTCTTAAATGGTACGTAGTATTTATCTTTCGTTTCTCTCTTGTCACGTCTTTAATAAAGTCATATCGCGTGTTTAAAAATACTATTCATAAAATTTTGCGGGTTAGATGGAAAAAGGGTCGCTTTTATGACCTTTTCTTTTAAATCCCAAAGGTTTTATATATTTTTTTATTACTATTAAATCAGTCAAAACATTTTAATTGTTGAAACTAGGAAAATCCCCTATTTTTTTCATTTGGTATGGAAAAAAGAATAACCAGCGAAAATATCAAATACAGTAAATATGTATATTTTTAAAACTAATACGATGGGGTTTTCGAAGGGGTAGGGAGGAATACATCTTAATTATAATAAGTACATTACACAATCATTGTGAACACTGATAGCATGCAAACCGACAAAATGTACAAATCGTTGTTTTTAAATGGACAAAAAAACTGCAAAAATTTGGCAAGCAGTAAAAGAAATTCTATTAGGCACATATAAAGGCACCGGAATCGTCAATGCGTTATGTGTCGAATAGGATTTCATTTACGTTTTCTTTTTGCTTCAAAAATTTAATTGGAGTTTAAATCTGACAAGCATCTATGTTACCCATTTAAGTAAAATTTATTTCAAATATTCAAGCCCTACAAAAACTTTATATCATTTAAAACGAATCTACTTTTATAAATTACAAATACTCTCAAAAGAAAAATCAAATAATTATTTACATTTACATAAAATATTATATAAAGCGAATAAAAAAATTCACAAACATTTTTAGCCTAAATCTTTTTTTTTAATAGTTATAAATTCAAGCAAATAGTTCGTTTTTTTTTTTTTGAAGTACGAAGTAGCCTAATTCGTTTTTTTTTTAATTTTTCCGAGAGAAATTGGAAAATTTCTTGAGCTAGTTGGTCATGCCTAACTTAATCTGTGGAACTTAATTTTAGTTCAAGTGATTTTCCGTATTCCATCAGTACATGAGATTCGGTGAATAAAATGCATTTTTTTTTACTATATTCATCATGACCCTTGTTGCTTGATAACGTCTTAAATCTTCTTATGGTTAAGGAAAAAAATACAGAAAAAAAAATTTATTATCTAATGAAAATAAAATAATGTTTGTGGTTTGCCAAGTCGTGTATCTTTTTCGCTCTGTTCTTTTATCCCTAAACTAATTAAGAGCGAATGTTTCCGTTTAATTGTAAAACAGCTAATGCTTACAATATCCTGCTTTAATTTTTTTGTATGCGCCGGCTCATGATTATTACCTATTTTTTAAATCATCTTATAGGAATGATTTTTTGTATGATTTCTGTAAAATTTGAACATAAAATTCACTTTCGAAGTGCACTTCGGTTAGACTGATTTTTTTTTAAAAAAAAAGTTGATTTTTCGTAACAAAACTTTCCCAGGCAGTAAAATGTTAGCACACTATGCTGATTGATCAATTTAATACTTTTACAACTCGTTTTCTACCACATCGATCTATATGAATGGCGCATCAAAACACATACAATCTGAAATCCTTATTAGTTAACATTATCTCTTCCGAGGTCTTTTTTTTTCCGTTTTTTATTGACTTTATTGGCGAGTCACAAATAATACGGCTAATATCGGGAACAGCAAAACTGTAAGCCACGATGTACTGCCGATTCGATTAGAGCTGTTGCATTCCGCGTAGTAACATGTTTCGCAAAATTGGACGGCACTAGGATCTCGGGCGTGTTGTGTTATGTATTTGCACGGGTCGAACCTTTCCGTTCTTGCAAATTGGCATCCTCGAATTGTCGTTTTGTTGTGTTCGACGGAATGCACTGAAAAAATAAAATAAAATAAAAATAAGTAAATAAATAAATAAAAAATAAAATAAAAATAAGTAAGTAAATAAATAAATAAATAAATAAATAATAAAATGTTTGCAAAAAAATAGGGTGATTGTTTTATGTAAAATAAGTGGCGTGCCGAAGTTTTTTTTATCGCCACGCCATATGCTTTTATCGTGACTTATCAAACAGTGACGAATGATTTTATATTTTCAAAAAAACAAGAAAAAAAATTTCTTTTTTCTTTTCCAATAAAGGAAAGCCATTTTTTGTCGCGAAAAAATAAAAGACATGAAAATATCAATTGGGAAGATGGTTTCAGAGAAAAAATGTCGACATGATATAATAATCGTCATCTGTCAGGTTTGTCTTATAGACAAGACAGTTTTTTCAACTTCATATTGTCCATAAACGTGATCGATCGATAGCTGACCCTTAAAAAAAAAATTCTCGGATCGTTTTGCTTTTTTGAATAGCTAAGTACTATTAATAGACCGGGTCGAATCAATATGCATTGATGATGATATCAATTTTCTTTAAGACGTCGTTGTTTACATTGCAGGAAAATTTTTATTCGAAACGTTTCAAAATTTTTTTCGAAAGGAAAGTGGTTACCTACGTGTGTTTTCGAACATGTTCGAAATTTTTCAAGATGTTCGATGTTATTTTTGGGGTTCTGTTACACACGGTAGGAAATTAGCAACTTATTATTTCACAAAAATGTCAACAAAATCTGACTTCACAGCAACATTAAGAATCAAAAGGACATCCCAAATATACCGATTTTGAAATCTTACCTGATCATCCTAGGGCCCCCCGGGGCCCAAAACGTTTTTGCGCGAGTGTTGTATATCATATGAAAGCTCGTTGGGTATGTTGTCGAATGAGACCATACCGAAATTTCCCCCTTTTATAGATACCGAGATATTGTAGTTCAAAGGGGTCGAAAATGGACAAAAATGGACAATCAATTTGGACTCCTTTGAGCTGCAATATCTCGATATCTATAAAAGCTGGAGATTTCGGTATGGTCTCATTCAAAAACATACCCAGTGAGTTTTCATATAATATATAACACTCACGCGAAAAAGTTTTGGTTCCCTAGGAGTTATAGGATGATCAGGTAAGATTTCAAAATTGCTATATTTGGTATGTTATTTTAATCTTACGGTAAAGTCAGATTTTGCCGACATTTTTGTAAAATAATAAGTTGCTAGTTTCCTATCGTGTGCGTATCAGCGGCCGAGTACCCTTATCAATTTAAGTCAGTTTTTTTCCCTACACACTGTAGGAAGAAAAGACTGAGAAGAGTTGAAAAAAAAAAGTTGTAGTGTAATATAGTTTCATCACATTGCAGCAGAGTACGTTAAGCATAAATAATTAAAATGAATAATACTATTCAATCATTCTGTATTTTTTATTTTATGTATTTAAAATTTTTCTTTCAAATTGGTTAAATAAAAAATAGTAAAAAAATTATTACCGTATCGAGGGGTTACTTTTCACACTTTTTCTCTTTTTTTTTGTTATTACGTGTATAATACTGAGGAGATTTGCAATCTGCCTTAACAAATATGAAGGGAGATCCTTCAGTTTTCAATGGTTATACTTTTTCTAAGTCAATCCATGACTCAATTTTCCGAACGCTCTCGGCGATCTGAAAGTGGGGTGACTTTGGACATTTTTGTTTCTGCACCCGTAACTCCGTAATTAAAACAATAAAAGGGCGAAAAAATATCCTTAAAACATATTACCGTTAATAAATAAACAATTTTTATTCCGTAAAATAGTTTCTTTGAAACCAAAATAAAATGTGTTTGGATGAATAAAATGGCTGATAAACATGGCGTTTATGGAGTGTTTACAAACATTTTTTTTAAATTCTTGTTTTTCTGCTCTCGGGAAAATACATTTGGAAAGAAATTTTTTAACTAGTTAAAGGATGATGTAGGGCAAGTGCCGAACGTGCTTGAACCTAAATACGGCTTTCAGATACCGTTGGAGGGACCTTAGTATTTCGAACTTTGAAGTTTTTTTCCGTCTCGCATCATTTTTAAAATCGAATATTTTTATAACGAAGCTAATTTAAAGGACCATTTTACTAAATAATATTCAAGGAGCTTCATTTTATGAATGCAGTCGTTGTTTAGGCTTTTCCTTGTTCTATTATCAAGAATTTACGAGAAAATCGAAGTGTCCAAATTTACCCGGTCAAGTACAAAGTAACCCCTTGATACGGTACATGTTTAATAAAAAAAAATAGCAATATTATGGAGGAGTAGGTTTATGTTGAGGGGCCCCAGCCCCCCTTCCGAGATTGATAGGCTGGTTCATCCGCTCATGTTTTTCCATTTCTCTTAATGCTGAATAATGTTTGATTGAAAATATTTCCACAAGTAAAAAAAAAAAAATTAAAAGTGTAATTTTATAAATAGTGTCCTATTTCAATTCCGTTGTCTCCCTCGCCGATTTTCGCACTAGGCAAATTTATACTCCATTTCATTTACGGAGGTAGTCATTCGCCTGGACATGAATTTTTTATGTTTATTTTCCTTTTAAAATTAAATTTAATCCTTATTTAATTGGGTTTTTTACACAAGTGTAGGAAATATCGGTAACTAAATAGGCATGGAAAAAAAACGGCAACAGGAAAAGAGCAAAAAATCAATTTTCAAAAAAAATCCCAGGTCAGGATTTTATTAACCAAACATCGAAAATAGAAAAAAATCCTGACCCTGGGATTTTTTTTTTATAACTTTAATTTGATCCAAATTAAAATTTAGCTCATCGTTCGAATTTTTCCTTTATTGCTGGTAGCAAATGTCGATAAAGGTTTTTTCCATATTAATCGGAAGTCTTGAAACAGGTAATCTTAATGAAACTTTTAGTATCGTTTGCTTTTAATAGAAACTCATGAGAAATTACAAGAAAAATAACGAACAGAAATATTTGATTTTCGACGAAAGTTACGGCTAAGAACATAAGTTTCTGGTCTTATTAGTTTAAGTAGTTGCCTTTGTATAGCGAGGCATATAAGCACCTTGAGCTTTTACTCATAAAGCAATCAGCTATTCAGTCTTCCAATTTGGTTACTTACAGATCTGATTATTTTAAGCTCGTTAGTTTCTCCCCCTGCCCCTTTATTCGTTCGATTCCCCAGCCTCTCTAGTGTTTCGTTTCTTATAGATTTCCTTTTTCTTTTTTCTGTTCTTTATTATTCCTTTGTCCTCTTTTCTCTTTTCACATGGTTAAATAAAAAAAAAATAAAATGTTTTTTTTTCCCTTCTTTTTAAATGAAATCATTCAAAAGCTCCCCACGAGCATGTGAAACGACATTCCAGTCTATGTTAAGAGCTATATCGAGCCGGTGCTATTAAATTCCGATTGCAGAAAAATCAAGGGTTCTTGAAAATAAAGTATCCCGAGAAAAACGTAGCTGCTGCTTATCGCACGGCTTATTTATGCTTACGGAGAATGGCTAATCGGGAAACAGTAGCGAACGTAAAATAAACCAGCACACGCGGCAATAAAAAAAGAGAATAGAGTAAATATTTATGAATAGACTTAGAATGACCAAGTGAATTCGTTATTTAGAAAAGTCGACTAAAGAAAAATCTTTTGATATAAAAATATAAAGAAACTTGAGAAAATTGTTTTGATTTTTGAGAAGCTAGGAAAAAAAAAGACCTGGCAAAAAAAAAAAAGAAACAATGCTGGTTTACAATCGACTGGCGAAATTGATTCATAGCCGATTGTTTTCAGGATTTTCAAGTTATTGCATTATCAAAAATTTTATTTGCTTTAAAAAATTTCGATAAGAAACCCATTATTTCCGTGCTGTAAAATGGGAAAACAGGTCGCATATTGTTTTCTTCCATGCTCACTCGTGCTTATTAAAAAAAAAAAAAAAATTCCGAACCCACAGGGAGGCATAAATAACGATGATTTCACTGTTTTTCAACTGAAAAGTTCTCGAAAGCATGGAAATTTTATTTACGGTCAGTAAGAAGCTTACATTCGAGGATCAATTTGCCCAATGCAATATCTCCAAATTAAAGACCCGAAATGTCAAGGCTAATTCATAAAAATGATCTCATTATTTTTATTTTTTTAGATTGGGATATTATAATGGTCAAGCTTATGCATTAAAGTTACGTAGAGTAATAAGCGGGAGGGAAAATTTTAATTTTAACCTTTTAATTTTCCATCACGTGCAAAACGAAACAAAATACTTCGTGGAGCTTTTACACATGGCGCCTGTAATTTAGGGAAAAGCGAAATTTCCACTTGAAATTATAAGCAAACAAACAGGCATAATCGAGATTTTTCGATCTTTTTTGTTTGAAAAAAAAAAAAAAAGGTCATAGATGTTGTTATCCTTTATTGGTTTATAGAAAAAAAAATATCACATTACACCCTTTGGTTCATTTATTTATTATTTTTTTCCCTTTAGCATATAAAACTCGCTAGTGACATCATTTTTTATTTGACTAAAATTACCTTAGGTTTGACCTATAAAAATTTTGACATTTTAAAAGAATAGGGTCAGATATATTTTCAAAATAAGTCATAAACTTTCGTCACTTTAATTTTCATTAAAGCAGACGGTGTTTCCCCCTTGTAGAAAATTTACCGCTATGGCGACGCCCATAACTGAGGTTTTAAGGGAAAGTGTTAATGTTTCAGAATTAGCATTTGGGATCACTTAAATGTTTCCTTTTCCTTAAAATAGTATCAGTGGGCCACACCTTTTGCAGCAGAAAGGAAGAACTTTTCGGAATATTGAATAAAGTCTCTTTCCTTAAAATTGAACTGATTAAAATAGGATGAAACACTGACCGAGTGAAACATGTGCAAATGCACGTTGACGTTTAATTATTTTTTGATTGATTGGTAAAAAGCCAAAAAACCAAAAAAAAAAAAAAAAAAAAAAATTTAAAGCATACTCACTAATAACGTTTAATTTAAAGCAGTGAAATTCGTGGCTTCCAGATTGCGGCATTGACAAATGTCCAGCCAAGACTCTCCCTATGCTATTCCATGTATCTTCGACCATATCCTGATTGCATTCCATCGCTCTTAATTCATAGGAAGCTGGATCTGCGCATTTTTCTTCGTGAAGTGATAGGCATGAGTGGCACCTGATGGCGTCCCCTGGAATACAAAAATTGAAGTATACATAAGAATTGAAAAAACTTAATCGAAGGGAATTAGATCCTTTGGTTAATGAACCTCATTCAGGGGGTTTCGTCAAATCATCCACTTTTACATTCGAACGGGAACACGACTGAAGTGAATTAATGATCTTTATACCTCTATTTGCATCCAAAATCTTTACCTCTTATTGCCTATCTTACACCTCTCGGTTGCCAAAAGACGCTCGTCTAGAAGCTAGATTTAAAATTTTTATCAAAACACTTTTTTTCCCCTGCGATTGTAGTTGGTTTTAACGTCATTAACCCATAACGTCTAATATTGTAAAAAAAAAAAAAAAAAAAAAAAAAAAAAAATTGAAACCTTACATTTTGATGCTTGTTTTTTGGCAAGCGGAACGAGTGGAACGACACTTTGCAATTTATGATTTCCCTGCCCAGCTAAATCGAACTCGTTCTGACAGCTTTTTTAAAAGTGCGTGGAATTTAATTGTTTAATTTACACGTGATATGTGGCACAGTGGTCGCTAGTGAAGAGAAAAGCGGACATAATTAACATCTTAAGCGTAGATAGAAGCTATAAAGCGGATCTGGCCGTCAAAAGCTTTGGTCTTCTGTGTAGTTTAAAAGCACTTGCTCATATTAAAAAAATTCAAAATGGCGGATGAAATTTCGAATTTTGCGTTGATTTTCATAAAACTGAATATATATATCTAGGGGTTTTCGGGGTAGCTGATATTTATTTTCGGGGTACAAATCTGATATTTATTTCTTCAAATTTAAGATGGCGAAGTTGATATGGCGACATTTATCCGCCATATCAAGTTATCATATGAAGTTTGCCGATGTTCGTAAAAATTTGTATGTAGGGGTTTTTGAGGTCGCTGATTTCGAATCCGTCAGCGTTTTTTTTTCGAATTCCATACTCCAGACCTTGAAGGGCAAAACACCGCTCATAATGGCTTAAAATATTTAAATTTGAAAAAAAAAAAAAAAAAAAAAAAAAAACGCTGCCGGATTTTAAATAAGCGACCTCGAAAACCCCTGTGCACTAATTTTTACGAACATCGGTAAACTTCAGCAAGTGCGGATAAAAGCCGCCATGTTAACTTCGCCATATTGAATTTGAAGAAACTGATATCAGATTCTTATTTAGCTACCCCGGAAACTCTAGATATATATATATTCAGTTTTATGAAAATCAACGCAAAATTCGAAATTTCATCCGCCATACTGGATCCGCCATTTTGAATTTTTCAATATGGGCAAGTGATTTTAAATTACACAGAAAACCAAAGCTTTTGAAGTTTAGATCCTTTTTACAGCTTTTACCAACGATTCATTCGAAATTACCAAAGTAAGAATTTTTTGAGCTCTTTGTCGTGTTTTGTTAGAAGTAGGGATGTAAATCTTAAAAGTGTTGGTTTGATCGTCTTATTGTCGTTTGTTTGAGTTAGCGCAATAAGGCACTAACTGTTTTGAGTTAAAACTATACTAATCCAGGTCAGCCGATAAATGGGAGATAACATTACGAAAGGAAAATATCGCTTTCAGATAGCAATTGCTGGCCATAACACAGTAGTGATGCCGATAAATCGAAAAAAGTTATCGATATAGAAAATCGATATTTGTTTTAAAAATTATCGACCTATCGATATATCGATTGAAAAGCTATTGATAAGTGAATTATCAATAAATTGAACCAATTTTTCAAAAAAGCAAAAAAAAAAAAAAAAAAAAAAATATATTGTTGGCCAAAAAAAATTAAAAAGTTTGTAAGGGTGCAAATTCACTATATAGTGAATTGTACAACATGTTATATAACATGTTGGACCAAAATGTTGGTTCAAAGTCAGTATAGAATGTTGTACAAACATGTTGGTCCAACGTTCCATAGTGAATTTGCACTTTTATCGATATGGTGTATCGATAAAATTGTAAATATCAAAAAAATATCGATAATTTTTGTGCCAATTTATCGATATATCGAAGTTATCGATAAAATATCGGCATCACTATAACACAGGTGTGTTTAAATTTCCCATGAAATTTCCAGTTTTAGATTTAATTCTAGAGTTTCTAATTTAAGAAAATAATTCGTTTGAAAGGGTATTGAAAAAAATTAAAGATTCCATTTTTGGTCGTCATAAATTCAATTTACTGATTTCAAAATTTAGCCAAAGAAAGGATCATACAAGTGTTACGTAAGCACTTAACAGAGGAGGCGGGGGGTTGATGGAATGCTTACGGAGGGGGGAGGGGGGTATTTTATATCTTACGTAAGATTTGAAATTTTAAAAATTTGCCATTAAAAAATATTTGTTACATTATTCAGTGTAAAAATGTTTCTCATTAGTTCATCATTTCATTTAATGATTCCTTTAAATTAGTTTTTGATTTTATTTTATTAAGTAATTTTTGATTTGGTTCATTGATTTTTCATATTATTTTATTAAATCATTAACTTCTTTAAAAATAAATTTCACTGTTCTCTTTTTGACGCCTAATTTTATTTCAGAAAAAGAAAGAATCGTAGCTGACAATATTTTTTTAAAGATGGGAAAATAAATTTAAAATTTCTTTTTTGCAAATTAATAAGGGGAAAAAAATCTTATGTAATATTAGGAAGGAGGGGGGGGGGGGGATTCAAAAAAGGCAAAAAAATGCTTACGTGATACTTGTATGATCCCTGAATGCAATCGTTGGTATGCTATATATGCTATGCTGTGGAGAGGGAGCCTTTCTAAAAGAGAAATCATCCTTCCAACAATCTTCAGCTAAAGTTTTTTTGTAGAAGGATGATTTTTCATATAGTTTTATAGTAAAGGACATGAAGTACTACTTAAAACAAATTCTTGAGTTACTAGATACCCTTTTTCTTTTGCAGAAAGAAAATAGTAAAATTTCCTGGATTCCCCTTTCATATTGCGTAATATTTCTCAACTTGGTTAAGAGTTTGGATTGGAGGTTGCGATTTTTCAAAATATGGAATTTTCAAATGGTTTTACACCCTAGTTCTCCTCTTTTAGCAGCCTTGAAGGATTAATATGAGTCTACATTTTGGAAGTCATTGTTCCTCTGCTACGAAATACAGAACCTTTATATATTACTTCAGTGTTCTGCCAACGGCCAAAAGGAGTTGTAATTTTAAATTTTAAATTTTACGGCTGAAATAATTGAAGCTGGAATTACCAGAAAACATTGATTTGGTATATCAATTCAAACATAAAAACCGGTAAAAGGTCATCAAACTAGGAAACAATCAATGCAACGATTGAATCCCCGCCGATACCACACAGAAACCGTACAAAAAGCGGTGTCTATTTCTTGTTACGGGGAAAAAAAAACCATAGAAAAACCATGACTTTTCACCATCTTCCGATATAATTTAAGCGGTGTATGAAAGTATAACAGTGTAAGGTCAGAAGGGGAGATAACCAATCCATCCGTGAAATTTCAGCGTCATGTTTAAGGTTTTTTACACTGGTCCCTTCCCTTACCGGTACTCTCTTTTTTTTTTGGACGTAACATCTGTTTTGAAGGAAGGAAATTGTAACAGTAACCGCCGAGGTTTCAATTTTGTTTTTAATTGATGATATCGATAAAATCGAAGTTGAGTTGACCAGAACTTTAAGGGGTTGTTATGAATTTATGCGATTGGTAACCATAGACACAATCCGAATACTTGGAAACTAGAGCGAATAAAAAAGAAGTCCGCGCGAGGATGTCGCGTTTTTTTTTAAAAAATGATTATTAATTTGTAAAATAGAAACGGTCAAAATGATAAATTACTTTTCCAACAACTGACGATAGTTTTATTTTCCCTTTCTTAAAGTCATTTGCTTCGACCTTTTTATATGACGTTTTCCAAGGATATTTAAGACAAGTTATGGTCTTCGGATCAACGTAAACAAAAAGGGGGGTTGAATATTAAAAAAACATGCGCAATAGGTCATGTTTGAACAGTTCCATAATAGTTCTTTGTTTTTAGGAAAAATCAAAAACAAAATTAATTGATCAGGGAAGAGTTAATATTTTTCTTAAAAAAAAAACTCGATTTTAAATTTGGACAGAAATATTTAGAAATAGAAAATTTTTAAGCTCAAAAATTATTTTGGAAGTTTCCAAAACTTTTAAAGACCAATTTTGGAAAGAAAAATATTACAGGACTTACCCGTTTTGAAGAAAATAACTGTCAAAACTAGTTGAAGCCAAAATAAAACTAATCCTTTATCCATTTTTTACTTCCTTAAAAACCAAAAATGGCAGCAAAGAGAATTAATCTAGGAAAACTGTATGGAAAATACGTGCATCAATGCAGCTTGAGTTCGCGCTACTGAGACCTCCTCGGGAAGAACGCGCTCCCAACGACTCCAACCACGCGTCACTTGTGTAGATAGCAACTGACATTCATAAAAATGTTGGCGATTTTTTTTTTTCAAATTTACTAGTTTCTTATTATATTTTATTTTATTTGGTTATTAGCACTTCTTCATCCTTTTAGGTGAATCTTCAAATTAGCAATGGTTTTTCCGAGAACTATAAAAAAATCGTAACCTTGAGCTTTCGCCCTTTTTAAAACAATTGTCTTTTCCTTTTTGAATTATTGCTAAATTTTTTTTTTTCTTGTTCTTGTTTATAGGTCAATATTTACTGTCGTCCGGAAAGAACGATTGACATTTTGCCTTTCTGCGATCCGTGGACTGCATTGCGCTAGACTATTTTGTTAAAGCAGCGGATTCCCCACCAGATTTTGTCTTCTTGGATTGCGCTGTAAGTGCGAATTTTTAATCTTTTTTTTTTTCCTCCTCCTTTCCCTTGATTATCGATCGAAGTTATTTGATCACCCCCCCCCCCCCCGAAGAACAAAAGAAGTCCGTTTATGGGGGAAATATTGTTTGTAAATGACAAGATCCCCCTACAGGTGAAAAAGGAAACGACCCCACCCTTGATGAAATAAGCTACATATAACCAAAAGGAAAAAATGAGGTTAGGGGGTGGATTTGAAAGGTGGTTGGAGGGATTAGCATGACGGAAATGACGTTGCGTGTTTTGAAGAGGGGCAGGATACATAGTAAAATACATTTAATTCTGGACATGATTAATTTACAAAAATATGGCCTACGAAAAAAAAAAAAAAAAAAAAAAAAAAAAAGGAACGAAGGAGGTTGGGGGTAATTGAAAATAAGGGAAAATATATTAATTGCGCGCAAAAGATGAAAACTGAAAGGGAGCGTAAAAAAAAGTTTTGACGTCTTACGCTTTGGCACATCGCGTGACGTACCGGTGAAAACGTATATTACGTCAAAATAAAATCTTTTTTACCACGAGAAAGGAAAAAAAAAATTATCATAACTCGTGAAAGCATATTTCCTTTTAAGCAGTGTTGTATAATGAGTAATTGATCAGAACACAGTTGTCGGAATTTCCATGACTTTTCGGCATAAAGACCGGACAAAATTGTAAAAGTTCCAGAAGATAAAAAAAAAAAAAAAAAATCACAAGGGATGTAGCAGCAGAAAACTGCAAATCAATATTGGAGTCTTCTGACTGGCGTCCGAATGTCGAAGCTTCACTCCGACATCGTGGCGTCAGGCTTTCGGCTCCCGCATCTTCGAAATTACTCCTCCTGAATTTACGGAAAGAGAAGAATTTCTATTAGGGGTATAACAAAATCATGTTTTATTTTCATTTATTGCACAGCTTTATCGGTTTCGATGAAGATTTTCCACTTTCTTTCCCATATATGCCATTCCTTCGGTGGAAGAATTAGAAACTTTTCAGAAAAATGGGGAATAATTTTTTTCTTTTATGCAAATAGTTCGGAGACCAGACTGCCATTTCTGTTCCCTTCCTTTTTCATAACCATGCGTCGTGTTGCAGCACACGTTGAATTAATTCGTATGTTTTAAATTAACATTAAACGTTTGCTCTTGATCTTGGAATTTGATAAGCTGGGGACTCGCCCTACAAACCTTGTAGCCAACCCAATAACACGATATCCGTCTGAATATTTTTTTTTCATTTTTTTTTTTTTTCGCGCCGAAAAATAGTATATTTGAAAAATCAATAAACAAGATATATAGATTCTGATGTCGAGGCTGACTTCCGGTTTTGAGGTCAATGACCTATTTACAGGAACAGAAAATATCTGGAAGATTCTGGGCACGAATTTAGTCTTACTGTTCTTTTAATTAAAATATTGTCCAGTAGGGGATGTGCATATCAAATTTTACTTATACTTATACTTACGCTTAAGTTAAGAGGTTTTCAATGAATTTTATTATATTTTTGGCGAGTGAAGAAAATAAAATCTTCTTTACAATTGCTGCAAATAAAAGCACTGGGAAAAAAATTAATGTACGCCAATATCAATTACATTGGTCAATTTTTTTCGTAGATATTTTTTAGTTTAAAGAATTCATATGTTTACGAATTAATAAGTAATTGACTATTCGTTACAATTATCACACGCTTGTTAATTTATAAATCGGTTACAGGGTGTCCCAAATAAATGACTTCTTATTACAAATGTTTTTATGTTTGATTTTTTTTTTCACGCTATTAAAAAGATGCTGTACAGCGTTGAAGTTCGCACTGTTTGAAAAGAAGATATTGTTGGATAATAAGATTTTCTGGGCCATAGTAAATATGGTTTTTAGAATCAAATTAAGTAGGAAAGCTTTCATGCTTTAGATTTTACGGAGTGTTTAATAGTAAATTACACAACGGGAAGAGGATGTGACCTATCTCGTTTCGAAGTCCCTGGATTGTCGCGCGAGAGAAGCGAGTGCGATAAGCAATCGACGGAACGAAATCGGTGTCTTGGGCTTCTCGTTTGTGAAAGGTATTTTTCGTTATTAGTGGAACACACTTTTTTATAAATAACTTTTCTAAAATTATTTCCTTTCGATCACAAATGACTGTGGCGGCATAAAATCATTTAAATTCGTCCTAGGACTTTAAAAATGACCCGTTTTGACCGGTTCAACATGGTCAACCTGAGGCTGCTCAGAACAAGACAATATACAGTACATTAACTTCCAAATCAAATACTATGAAAAAATCATTAAGAGTTTTCAAATATCTTGGAGAAATTTTGAGGTATCCAAATAAAACGGTGGAATCTTGATCCAGTTAGAAAACGCTTTCCGTAATCTTGTAAGTTAGGTCGCTTCATCGTTTTAAAGCAAATCAACGAAACGAACCATTGGGTCCCAATAATTTTTAGTGTCAAAGGGAGTAAATAGAGTTAAGTGGACATCCCAACTTCTGCATAAGTACTCAAAGTTCAAAGCATCAATTCACTATTGGGTTTTCTTATTTTTCAAGGATAAAATTTACTCTCTAGTTTCAATCTTAAGATAGAAAACGCTGATGTCCCAGATGAACCGTGTAGAAGTTCCTATTTATTTTCTTCAAAAAAATAAATAAATAAATAAATAAATAAATAAAAAATAAAAAAAAAATTATACTTAGTTTTCATTTACTTGAGCTTTGAGCTTTGACGTTAGTTTTTATTTAAAAAAGTAAGTGACTGAGATGATTAGAAAAAGAAAATGTTTCTTTTTTCCTACAACGAAACTTATTTAACAGTGTATCACTTGACAAGTCTGCTTGCAATTTAAAATTTTGGGGGACCAATATAGCTTTCAAATTTTTGTCGGGATGAATCAATTGCCTCGATTAGGAAGGTTCTAAATTGGCAGGATTCAAAATTGATAAAATGAATATTTATTGATAAATATTTTTTTAAACCTGGTTTTAATATTCAAAGAAGGATTTCCTTTATAAAGCTAAATCCTTATTTTGTGATTAAGGAAGCAGACAAAATGACGAGACAGTGTTTCAATTAGAAAAAAAATTCTCCTTGACAGTTATTATTTTAAATATTCACACTGAAAAGGGTTTTAAAAAAAGTAAAATAAGGGGAAATAATCCAAAAAAAGAAAAAAAAAATGTTAGCAATTCTCTTGTTTTATTGTCCATTAGGGTGTGCAGAAAAAAAAAAGTGTTTGGACATTTGTTGCTCGCCGAAAAAATAGTTTCATTGGGGAGTAAAAACACCAAAAAAATTTTGAAACATTTTTTTTTTACCAGATGGAGGTCGCGCTTTACGGAAAAAGGGTTCTGCGACTTTTCGTCATCGACTTAATGTCATTGCCCGTTTTTGTCACCGACACTTTGTCATAGGTACTTTTTGTCATGTTTATTGCTGTCATAGCAAAAATTGCCATAAGAGGTTTTATCATTTTTTGTATTTTTTGTCAAGAGAAATTTTTGTCATACATAAATTTTGTCATCTATAATGTTTTTCGGAGGAATCTATATACTGTGAATATAAAGGAGAAATAAAATATATCGCATCAAAAAATAAAAAAATAATAGAAAAGTAAGGGAAAATTCTAGAATGTGCCCGTAAATAATTTTTTACCCCCTTGCGATGTCTCAATTACTTTTGGCGGCATTTCACTTAATATTTTAACTTAAAAACAGAAAAAATAATCCAAAAAATGCGCGCAAAAAAAAAAAAAAAAAAATACATTAGGTAGGAATAAAAACAAAACAAACAGCAGAAAGCTATTTTCCATTTCTTTTTAACATTTAAAACGTTTAAGTTATAGCGGGTTCTTAAAAAATGACAACTTGTCGCGATGACAAACAGAAATATGACGCATGGCGCAATGACATTTTGTGTAAATGACATAGTGGCCAATGACAAAAAGTAATAAATGACAAAAAGTCGCAATGACAAAAAATCCATGACAAAAAGTCCGGACACCCGGAAAAAGGACCTAAGTCAAGAATTTTTTTAAAGCGTTCAATTAAATAAATATTTAGCACATTTTTCGGAAATCAATATTTGTAAAAAAGGTCTAATTATATGTTTTTGAGGTCGCAGAACACGAATTTCACCATCCCGATTTTCTCCGACCAAAGCCTGAGTCGCTGTTACCGTTTTTTTAGCGCTTAAAGCCGATTTTTCGGGCTTAATTTTTATTTATGTCCAAATTTGGAGCCCCCGAAATTTTTGTTTGTTTTAAAAGTTGCTTATACTTATGGAAAAAAACCCGAGGAACACGAATTTCACTATCCCGATTTTCCCCAACCCACGCCTGAGTAGGGATATGAGTGAAAATTTGGTTTTTTGAGGCAAAAATGGATTTTTTCCCCAAAAAATGGCAACAACTCCTCACCAGTCATGTTCAATGGCATTTTTTACTCAGGACACTCTAATTTATAAAGATCTTTTGTGTTACGAATCAATTTCCGAAATTTTTTATGGTCGAAAAAATTTGTAATTAAAAAAAAATTACGGGTAGAATTTTCCGGTAAGAAAATTTCGGAAATTGATTCGGGATGGTGAAATTAGTGTTCTACGACCTCAAAAACATATACCGGTAATTATACATATAAAAAGGTATTATTATACCTTTTTTACAAGTTTACATTTCCGAAAAATGCGCTAAATATTTTATTTAATTGAACGCTTTAAAAAAATTCTTGACTTAGGTCCTTTTTCCGTAAAGCGCGACCTCCATCTGGTAAAAAAAAAAATGTTTCAAAATTTTTTTGGTGTTTTTACTCCCCAATGAAACTATTTTTTCGGCGAGCAACAAAATTCCAAACACTTTTTTTTTTCTGTACACCCTTTTGTCCATTATAGAGTAGTTTTCCATTTTGAACTTTTTTTTTCTTGAATATAAATTAATAAAACCAGTTTTATTCCAGTTTTCTATTTTTTTTTAGAAAACAAGTTTACTTATATTTATTTGTTTGAAGAGAAATAAAATAGTGTACAGGATTCAAAGCGAAAAAATTAGTACAACAAATCTATAAATCGCTGGGCCAGTATTACAAAGTTGTATCTGCAGTGTTCAGTTTGACCCCAGTTCCTCATGTTTAACGCACGGGAAACTAATGTCAACCTGAACAGTGCAGATACAACTGTGTAATACTGGCATAGCAAAATAAGATTTAAAAAAAAAAAAAAAAAAAAAAATTAAAATAAAGATTTTAGCCGTTAAGTATATTATGTAGCCCACTCTGTTCTAATACTTACACTGTGCATGGACCTTGTCTTTTTCAGTGAAAAGTTTGATTTCGATTCTATGAGTTCGACAAATATTGCAACTTTAATACAAGGTGTTAACCATTTCCGGCCATAACCCAAAGGAAAAATGCTCTGTCTACCGCAATGGATCATATATGGTCCGATATTATTTTCAATGGCTGAATCATTAAAAACATAATGGAGAATGGTGCAAATTTAAATTCGTTATAATTAAGGACCGTTTCTTTGGCTTTCATTTTAAAAGTTTTTCGGTTAGTATAATTTCATTTTGGAAGGGAATGCAGTTTGTTGTAAAAAGCTAAAAATAATAATAGTAATAATGCATTTTCTTGAAAATTGCATTTCGCTAATGAACGGGAAAACATTTTAATAAGTTTTGTATTTGATTTTACCTCGTCAAAATTATGATCGAAATGCTCCACAAGAAAAGCTTTAAAAAATTCCCTTTTTGAGTAAAATCATTTTTATTTACATAGTATTGCAAATAATATAGAAACTTTTCAAAAGTAAGTTCATGAACTTAGGACAGTACATATATTTACACGAAAGTAACGATTTTCTTCATCTTCCTACTCTAGCATTTCTATCGCATTTATTAAGAATCGAAGTAACTCTTTCTGAATCGCTGAATTCATCATACGGTTTTTCCGTCTTCAACTTTTGCGGTTCCTCTGTTGATAAAGAGGACCACCGCAATAGATAGGTGACTTCCGTACATGATTCACGGAACTTTTCTGAATGAATTGAATGAAAGTGTAAACGAATTATACAGGCAAAATTTTTTTAAACCCTGCATAATAAAGAGTACTTGTAAGAAATTGTCAAGCGTCCAATTTTTATTAATTTTATTTGTAAATTTAATTTTGTTTCATTCCCTTTTTCTTTGTAGAGTTTTATTATTTGAATCGTTCGTTTCTCCTGCCCTTCCTCGCGTGTTATTTGATAGTTTCAAGGAAAGGCCAGATAAAGAGATGGTTTAAGTACGTATTAAAATTCTCTGACAGACATGAAAGCTCTTCAGTCGGTACACATTAAAAGAGGAGAAAAGAAACTTCCCAGTTTCCTCAAGCATTTATCCAGCAATAACTCGAGGCAAAGAAAACTCGAATATAATAGATTTTATTTACAACAAAGGTCGCTCAATTTTTTTTTTTTTTTGGAAAACCTTGGGTAAACTTAGAAAAACAGTTCTTTGCCTGGAATTTTTGAAAAAACACGGGATTCTATAAATGATGTTTTAAGAAGAAAAGAAGAAGAGTAAGAAAAAAAAAAAGGATCAACAACATCCGACGTTGAACGAATTGATTCTCATCATTTTAAAAGAAAAAAAAAAAAGAACAAAAAAACTTTATTTTTAAAGTTTCCGTTTCTTTCGGTATTATTCACTTGACTGGTTGTATTGATTACTCCCATTTCTTAACATTATTTTAACCGCGGGGATTTTAGAAGACATCGCAAAAAAATTTGTAAATGTTGAACGGGTTTTTTATTCAGGATTATTTAATATTAAATCTTGGGATTTTAGTTTTGTTCACTTAAAAAATTGAACTTATCGAAAGTGAAAGAGCAGATTGGCTGACAATTTTATTTAGATTAAAATTTATTATCGTTAAATTATTTTTGAATTTGTAATATTTTAAAGAGGTCATCATATTTAAATTGATTCTTTGTATTAATTAAATAAATACGACTACATCAAAAATCAAAAAATAAGTAAATGAGATAAATTAAATAATGATTGTAAATAAAATAAAATAATGTATTTTTTAATTAAGAAACAAATAATAAGCTCGTTTTCGGCTAATATTCTATATTTTTCATAGTTTTTTTATACCTTGAAAAAATTTTTATTGAAACGGTAAATGTAAAAACTATATTTTAAATGTTTGCCCGGACGTAAGTGCAATTCTACAAACTTCCAAATATTTTAACCAGCGATCCCAGAAAAATTATAGATATTTCGCAAGTTGATCCTGCCATTCTTCTATCTTGATTTTCTGAATATAGTAAAACTTAAGCATTAATTTACAAACAAATGTAAGTTTTTTTACATTTTTTTTGTACTTTTGCGACATCTAAAATCCCAAGATTAATAATAATTTGTAAAAAATTGTTATTTTTCTACTTTTTATATTTAATATGATTATATTCAAATACATAGATCTCTCGCACAGTTTTAAAATGAAAAATTTAAATGCTGCTGCTGGTTTCTACAATATACTTTTTTTTTTCAAAAAATGATTATCAAAAAGATGTTTAAATTCTTGACCTAAGGTATGCATAGAAACCATCTCTAGAAAATTATAAATTTTTAAACATAAGGGCCCACAGTATAATAGATAAGGCAAAAATGTAAATGGTTACCCACGTACTGTACGAGAATGTAAATAGTTTATAAAAAAATAATTAAACTTTTAATAAAAGAGCCTTTACGCAAGTTTTATAATTACTTCGCCTTAGGACGAATTAAAAATTTGCATTATTTAAAAACTTTTCCCGTGTATTTTTTTGATTATGCGTAAAAGCTATGAATTCATTTTTTTTAATTTAACAGACGAGATCAAATCGCACGTATACAAAAAGGTTTAATTAAAAAACAATAATAATAGTATATACAAGATCAGCGTTTTAAAATTTAATAAACATAAAAAGATCAATTTTTTTTTCCATTATAAATTATCATTCTAAAGTACATTCAACATTTTTCAACTTTTAGCCTTTAATATCACAATCATTAATTAACAGCATAATATTGCGTTTAAATTTTTCACGTGGCCAATAAAAGGACTAGGACGATTGTGACAATTCCAAAAAGAAAGGATTGATTTTTGACACCTGCGTTGCATTCGTCGGTGTTGCACAAACTGCATGATTTCATGGTGATATCTTGCTGGGATATTAATTTAACTGCTTCGCAAGGGTCGTAGCGTTCCAATCGGATAGGTGAGCATCCCCTCGCAACGACGTATTCACCGATAACTGAAAATAAAAAAAAAAAAAAAAATTATATTAAAAAAAATATATATATTAAAAAAAAAAAAAATACAAAGATATGAGCGATGTAAAAAATTTATTTCTTTTTTGTTGGAAAGTAGAGCAATATCTAATCATTTTTTCCTCTGTATTTGATAAAGAAGAAGAATTTTTTTTCATTTAGATAAAGTCGATATTAACCCCTTGAAGGTAAAAGAGAAAACAATGGACTGAAAATTTTCATGTTGAAAAGAAAGTTAATTGAAACACGTTTTTTAGCATGTTGAAGTGAATTACTTCATTACAAAAGGGTCAACTGTTTTTTCTAAGATTATAGGAGAAAATTCCCACCTTTTTTTTTTTCTTTTAAAGAGGAAAATTTAAATGGAACGTATGTTACATGCATTTTCCTCTTAGGTTCCTCATTAAAATAATTCTAAAGTATCACAGTGATTGAATTTCACACTTAAAAGTTACTGGAGCAAGAGTTCTACTCAATTATCCCTGACGAAGATGTAGGAAAACATTTAATTAACTTAAACTTTCCTTTACCGTTTCAATTTCCATTCCTCTCCCCTTTCGTTATTTTCCTTTTCTGTCTCTTTCCGGAAAACCCATGAGATTGCAAGATTGTTTGTTTAAAATCTCTTTTGAAGGCATGGTCATTGGTCAGTTAACAATACAGAAATCCGATCTTACGTACCTTCTAACTCGATTTTTTGGCAGGCCATAGGGAAGGAGTCATTGCCCCATATTTGAGACGGTTTCCTATCAGACGGAGCTAACTGACCGAGTTTTGTCAACACATCCGTAACTTGTTCTATTTGCTTTTGCGTTACCAGTTTTTGATGGGGATCCAAAGCGCATGTTGTCAATTCTAACGGGTTATCTGAATCACTAAGAGGATCTAAGCATCTAGGATCTTGACGGGAGTTGCATATGTAGCATTTAATAGCTAAACCTGAAATGAAATAAAAAGAAAAGATTGTTTAGTATATAAATTTTTATAAAAGTCATAGGGAGGTTTTGTTGGGAAACCGCTGAAACGGGTCGCTTTTCCGAAGAATATACTGCTGCATTTCGTTTTCGGCTTGCGGCGTTTCCTTGATGACACTTCTCATTTAAAGTTGCCTGGTATGTTACATTGTTGCGACATTTTAGTGGGATAACAATGTTTTATTGGTTTTCCTAGTTCGGTTTTACGGCATTTGGATCTTCCCACCGGGGCATTTTCGGTTTATTCAATCAGACGATGCACAGATAGCAAAACTTATCCAAGACTGTCAAGGAATGTCCATACATACTTATATTTACAAGTAGTTTTAGGGATGTTTATGTATATCTGTTCCTAGTTATTGTTGGAAAGATGGGACCTTCCATATATTCCGTGAGCAGTTCAGGGGGGGGGGGGGAGGGCGTGACGGGATCTCTCAAAATCTTACGTAAATGGTTAATCTCTATAAGAGGAAGCCTATTAGTGATGTCGATAATTAATCGATATTTCGATATATCGGGGTCTAATTTATCGATAAATATCGAAAATTTGATATTTATTTGTGTTTGCCCATAAAATTCCTTAAAAAACTGAAAACTAAAAACTAAAAAATAAAAAAAAAAAAAAAAAAAAAAACTATACAAAAATTTTGTTTTTAAAAAATTTTTGAATTAGGCTAATTTTTATTTTCAGTTTAAGGAAAAAACACGTTAAAAAAAGATTTTTTTTTGCTCTTCAGTTAAAGTCAGATATCGACTTCGATATTTGCGATACCGGTATTTTTATCTTCGATATTTTGATATATCGATATCTCTTGGTTTCGATATCTGATTTCGATAATTATCAATATTTTCAAAGTTATCGACATCACTAAAGCCTATTTTTGTTTACAAAGGGGAAGGTTTAAAATTGCCAAGGTCATGTTTATGTAATTTATGGGCGACCCCGAACGTGGATTTGTAACACGTAAATAAGTCATTTGGATTTTCCAAGGGCAAGTTCAGTAAATCTTAATGGACACTTAGATATTTTCTTAAAACATAAGATGAAATTTTTTAGCTATGTAACCAGGTACACTGAGAAAACGCAGGAATAAATCTAACTAAATAAATATATTACTGGAAAATGGGTTAACTGATAATATTAGTTAGCCAAACAATTTTTTTAGTTAGACTAATTAATAAGAATAAAGTTTTTGACTTAAATCAACAAATAAAAAATACAAAAAAAAAAAAATAGTTTGGCTGACTAATACTATTAGTTAACCCATTTTCCACTAATATGTTTAGTTAGATTCACTACAGTGTGGAGCGATCTTTTTTTTTTCCGGGGAAAAGACGTACAAGATAAATGCGAAATCTACAGCGCTTTTGATTGCTTAAGACCCCAGGGTACCATTCAAATATTAAGTCAGAAATGAAATCGACAATCTTTGACCTTGTCAGCAAAAGTCAGCTTCACATGTGTCCCCTTCGAAAGTTGTCTGATTTGGAATACGACCCTTGTTCCCCAGAGAAACGAAATAAAAAAAAATGCATGAAAAAGGTTTTTATAATAAAATTAGGTGAATGGATTTCGCACTTCTCGACCACTTTAGTCTGTCAATTTTAA
Organism: Liposcelis bostrychophila; assembly: GCA_037577465.1. Classification (NCBI taxonomy): domain Eukaryota; kingdom Metazoa; phylum Arthropoda; class Insecta; order Psocodea; family Liposcelididae; genus Liposcelis; species Liposcelis bostrychophila. The sequence goes on along the minus strand of CM075213.1, from coordinate 22,517,610 downwards.
CAGAATTTTTGAAAACTCGTTTATATCTAAAAATAATTACGAAACCGAATCTGCATTTCTTCGTCTCTTAACTTTTTAATATTTTTTCCGGATACACCAAAACAGTGATTCCGAAAAAACGAGGTCAACTTGAAATTAGTTGCAACGAAAAAATGGCTACGGGAGCAATTTCACGCCAAACATGTTGGTCAAACATGTTGGTTTTGGATAATAGTGACGAAGATGTTCGGCAAACATGTTGGACGAACATTTTTACATAACATACTTAGGGTGCAATTTCTCTATATAATATGTTGGACAAACATATTATACCAACTTGTTGGGATGTTGGACAAACTTGTTGTACCAACATGTTTGACAAGCGAACTAATCGACTATTGCAGAATTTACTCCTACGCTAGGGTGCAAATTCACTATGGAATGTTGCACCAACATGTTGTACGACCTTGTTGGACCAACTTTGTTGGTATGTAAGGGTGCAAATTCACTATGGAATGTTGGATCAACATGTTGGTAAAACATTCAATAGTGACTACTTGTGTAATGTTGTACCAACATGTTGGATTGTTGGTACAACATGTTTGTCCAACTTTTTGTAACAACAAGTTGGTCCAAAATTCCCTTTGACTATTCCTTGACCGGTCCAACTTGTTGTGCCAACATGTTGGTACAACAAGTTGGATCGGCGAAGGAATAAATTCTGCAATAGTCGATTCGTTTGTGTGTCAAATATTTTGGTACAACAAGTTGGTACAACATGTTGATCCAACATTCCATAGTCAATTTTCACCCTTAAAAAGTCGTCACTGCATATGTAGAGCTTGCCCAACTTGTCAGTGAAAATGTTCGATAGAAATGTTTGTCCAACATGTTCGCCGAACATGTTCACCACTTTTTATCAAACACAAACATGTTCGCTCAAAATTTTTGGAGTGAAATTGCGCCCTACCGCTCATCAAAATTATTATTATTTTTTTTTTTAATTTTGGAAAAACCTAAAAACATGAAGTAGAATTTTTATTAGAATGATGAATAAACTTTCGAACAATTTATGATTAAATTCTGGCGCCAGATTTGCGCCAACCCCCTCACCCCCTAAAGTGCTGGCATAATATTTGAATGGCCCCAGCTGAAACTTTTTGTAGAATAACGTAAAAGTGTACAATAAAGTATATTCTCCTAATCGATGCCGCTAATACATTTAAATTTTTTAAAATCGAAAAGAAACGTTCGGACTCTCTGGAATTTTTCAGTGACTTATATTTAATTCGCGAGAACGAACATCTGTTTTTGTTGTGGTGTCTCTTGTGCTTAGCTTATTAAATTAAAATTGCCCAAGAAAAATGATTACAGGATGCATTTTTTTAAAAATAACCTAGTGTGAAACTATGACGTCGACATTAGTCGTTCGGTATTTATTGATCGTTGTAACTCGCACACGATGTTACTTAGTTCAAATACATAATTAAAAACTTTTAGCAATAATAGTAAAACAGGAAAGTTCAGTTAAAGCTAAAAATCATTCATTCGATCCGGTTGCAAGCGAAATGAAGGTCGTCAGACAACTATTATATTTGCCTTTTCAAAGGTTTTTGAATTTTCAGCAATTCAACAGTTCCACGTCCTTTTTATAAGTAAAGAAAAAAACGCAAAAATGTACAATTTATTTTTGTCAATTTTTTTTTCCCATTTTTCTTTACATAGTAAGTTGGAAAATGAAAACTTGTGAAATTGAAAAACAACGAATGGAAATAAAATTCCTTGTTGTAGTAAAGAAAAGGGGGAAAAAAAGGTCTTGCGGAGTTGAAAAAATTTTTCTCGGATTTCCACACCACTAATAACTTGAGATCGTGTCCTTTTTGGGTTGATAGATTATCGAATAGATTCCGATAAAAATAAATTCCGAAACTTGAGGAACAAAAGGAGGAATTTAAAAAATTCACGGTTCAACAGCAACTAAAGGTTAGATTCACTTTTGAAGGGCGTCAGTAAAGGAAAAAGAAAACAATAAAGGCACAGCTTTATTATCGAAAATATTCAGTAGGCTGGTAGGAACTTTTTTTTTTTAATTCGGGAAAACTGGAGCTCGTCCGATTTTGTCGCCTTGAAAAGATTTTTCGACTTTTAGAATTAATTTTACTCAAGAAAGAAGGGTCTTGATATTTTCTTTTGAACAACTTGGAGACAGTGCTGTTTACTAATTATTTCGAAAGCTTTTTTCCCTGCCGAGATAGAAAATTTCATTTAACTGATACCCTTTGAGTGTTCAGCAGGTGTAGATATATCGGGATCGGTAATTCCAAAGTATCTCAGTATTTTCGATGAATCTGTCATTTTACATGTTTGCTATGGATATGGAAGCATCTTTAAGTCATATATGCATGTGGTTCCGTTGATATGTAGATTGATCATTGGCAAATCCCTCTTTTGGCCACAGTCAGTACGAAGCCGTAAAGTGCCAATATCGCATGGGACTCTATGAGAAATCTCATTTTTTAACAGCCTTAAGGAAGAAATCCGTGGATATCAGCGAATAAATTTCGCTAACCTGAATTAATTTCACCTTCGGTAAATAAAACTTCGAAAACCATCAGAATTTAAAAAAAAGTTTGGAGCTATACATTTCAAAATAATTGAAATCGTTTCGTTGCCTTTATTAATTAACGTACGGTGGAGGGGCAAGTTTGTATTCACGGGGCGACTTGTAATTTTTGAAAAATCGATTAGAATACCATTAATTATGAAAAATAAGTGTACAAGTTAATTGACATTAAGTAAATTTTGTATATATTTTCCACATATTTTTATTTCATAAAAATTATATATAAAATATATATAATTTATATATAATGGTCTTTAAAAAAGGTCGTAATTTTCATCGTTATTGAACATAAATTATGTACAATGTTTCTTTAGGTTAAAAAGGAAATATGCAATGGGGTGGTTCTTATTTTGCGAAGTTTGGATTTTCGGAGGTGCCACCCCCTAACATTTTTTATTTGTGTGAGATAAGTTCCCCTGAATTTTTCCAAATTTTTTACTCGACGGGAAAGCGTGTCTCGTTGAACTTTTAGTTCTGGGAAATCCTATAAGAACCAGAAATTTGATAATATTTTTTTGTAAACATACCTTCGTTTCCTACCGGAAATTTTACACATATTTCGAATCTGGAAATCGTTTTTTTTTTAGTATCTGATCCGGTTTACGAGATAGAAGGCAAGAAGTAATGAAAACTGTAGACTTATTGCGTTTTGCCACTTTTCTCGATTTTTTCGTCTTATTTTGGCCTCTTGCTCAAAAACCGGGCAAGATACAAAAAAACTATTGTCAGATTCGAAATCTACGCAAAATTTCTGATAGGAAACGAGGGTTTTTTTTTACAAAAAAAAAAATGATCAATTTTTTGGTTGTTAGGGGTCGTCCATAACACACGTGAGCATTATTTTGGCCATTTTTGACCCCCTCCCCCCCTGTTAGCAAAGGTTAGCATTGCGGGATCCCCCCGCTTAAAATTTTTTTTTTTTTTGAAAATTAATATTAAACATTTAAAAAATCTGAGATTCTTCGGAACTTAAAGGTTCTAGTTCGTTTACATAACCGGCCGGTCAGCCGGCCGGTGAAAATTTTTTAACATTAAAAAAAGTTTAATTTTTTTTTTTTACGATTCGGTATTTTACACATTAAAATGAGATCGGATCGCACCGAAACCGTGACAAAACGTTTTGTTATGTTTAAAAGGTAAAGATTCGTTATTGAAAGTGTATGAAAAAGGCTTTATTGTGCGTAAATTTGATAATTTTTTTCAATGTTTTCGAAATAAAAAAATAAAACGCCATTTCTCTTTTTGTTGTTGAAATAGTTCGCGCTTTCACCGCTAGAGCGCTGCACTAGTCTCTCGGAAATAAACATTTTTTTTTTCTTTTTTTTTTTTTTGCGAAAACAATTAAATATTTTCAAATATAAGAGCTATTAACTGTTGTTCATGCATTTAATATCATGGAAATTTATCTCTGAACATAACGAAACGTTTTGGGTACGGTTTCGGTGCAGTTAGACCCCGTTTTCATGTATAAAATATTGGATTCAAAAAAAATTTTTTTAAATATTTTTTTATCGTTAAAATGTGTACACCGCCCGGCTAGCCGGCCGGTTATGTAAACGAACTAGAACCTTAAATTTCGCAAAAAACAAGTTTTTTTTTTTTTTTTTTTTTTTTTTTTTTTTTTTTTTTAACTTAAGCAAATGCGCGGGTAAAATTGAATTTTTTTTTTTTAAGTGAGTAGGGTTATATAATTTAAAAAAATTAAATTATTTTCATTTTGGCACGTTTATTACATCAGACAAATGCTAACGTTGGATATATAACCCCCCCCTAATGTGCTCACGTGTTTTATGGAGACCCCTTATGGGATTTTTCCGAACAAATAGCTCGACGAAGCACGCTTTCCCGTCAAGTAAAAAATTCGAAAAAATTCAGGGAAACTTATCTTATACAAATAAAAAAAATTAAGGGGTGGCACCTCCGAAAGTCCAAACTTCGCAAAATAAGAACCACCGTATTATTCAGTTCCTTTATGCAGTTTTGAAGCCCCTAATCTCTCGAATCGGCTGCAGACCTGTCAAAGAAACATCTGAAGACGCCGCTTATTTTACTGCATTAATTAATCATCATATCTAAAGCTCGCCTAATGAATTTTTCTGAAATCTAAACTTCTTTAAATGAACTAACTTAATTATGGATGGAAAAAACCGAAAGGAAGCCTTTTAAATGATGTTTAAAAAATTCTATTTAAAAATAGAAATAAAGCACAGCAAGAGCATATAACCTTCACCATACTCGGATAAAATCAATGAAAACCGATTTTAGAAAAAAAAATCGAGAATTACTCGAAATAACCCTCCTGACGACTCTTTAATTACATGCCACTCTTTTACTAGTGAAAAAAAAAGGTCGATGTTTCCGCGGCCAGGTTAATAAGTCATGGGGAATTTAACGAAAAAAAAAAAAGCTTGGTACGTGGGTTTTGGCTCTTCATTTGAAATATACGAATGATATATACAAAAATTGGTGTAACAGCCGAAACGTTTTAGCAAAATTAAAAACTCTCTCCGGCTTAATGTAAATACATTCAAACTTTCATGTAAGAAAAACTGTTTCGAACCAGGTTTGCCAACCCCAAAAGCACATTCCTCAATAATAAAAAAAAAATTCAACGGAGATAAGGAACGATGAATAAAGCCAGACCTGAAGATAAAATTCAAAGTGAAGATGAGCGACCCAAGAGTAAAAGGAACCTTTGAAATATACATATAAACGTCAGATTAGCTCTTATTTTTTTTTCCTTATGCCGTTTTCTTTTTGTCGGGTAACCTTAAAAATAAATAAGTTTAAAATCGGGAAAAAAATTCCCGGAATCGAATCAGTCGAGTTAATTGCGAGAGCTTTTTTTTTTTTTTTTTTTTTTCTTAAAAAAGAAAAAAATAATTGATTAAATTTTAATGTTTGTTCTTAAAGCTATTTACGTTTATTAAAAGGTTTTATAGTAAGCCTGGTGCTATTTTTAATTTCTCTTTTCTCCTTTTTTTCTTCTGATATATTTTTTTAAAAATTCTGAGAACGTCGTTGACATCATTCACGACTTTTGACTTTTCGATATGAAAACACAAGGGATATATCACTATGAATGAAAGTGTGTTAAATTGAAAAATAAACCCCCCCGGGCTACACTTGCTGTGTGAAGATCAGCTGAGGAGAGAATAACTTAGCAGTTAGACGTGATACATTCATTTTTCCTAAGGCGGTCTTCAATTTTCTCCAGTTTGTTCCATGTCTTGTAAAAAAAAAAAAAAAAAAAAAAAAAAAAAAAATGTAAGAAAAATCTTTTTTTTTTGCTTCTTTTTTTCTTTCTTATTTTTTTTTATTTTACATTTGGCGATTGTCCAATGTAACAATAACATAAGAATACGGAAAACGAGAAGACTATATCAGTTTCGACAAGACGAACAGTTTCCCCCGTGAAACACTTAAATTTTCCCAAGGAAAATCGGAAATATATTTAGAAGCCTTGATAAAGGGAAACAAGTTCGGGAAGTGAGATGTACATGATGAATTTTTTAACGGTGCTGTCAAGAAGTGCGTTCGAAATTTAATCTTGTGGGGATGAAGAAAAGAAAAAAGAAAATATACAAAGATTAAATTTGGAATGTTGCCTTTTATTTTTAGAATGTAATTTTTTTTTATTTCATTTCTTTTATCCCAATAACAATAATCTCAGTTTTTACAGTATTTTCTTTTCTTTTTCAGATTTGCTCGGATGGTGGGAGATTTTTTTTTTTTCCCCGAGAAAATGGAGAAGCCGTGGGATTTGAATCAGCGAGCAAACTTAGTAAGAGCATGCTCTCCGGTTTTATCAGGTAGGATAAATTTAATTTAATTTTGTTTTGCATGATTTTCTTTAAAGCTCTAATTCATTGAAAACGTTTTCAAAAGAATACCACCTGCTGATTAAACCTTGTGGGGTGCCAATTTTCATGTCACATTTTAAGGACGCAAGGGACTGCTTTTCTTTTTCAAGTACCCGATTGTATGCTTTACGTTTATTAAAGCAAGATGAATCAATTATTTTTTTGTTGTGATTTATGCCATGAGGTCTCTTACGAAAAGCGCAAAAATAATGTTGAGGAATTATACGTAAATGATGCTGAAATGTAAGTCCCTCAGATTGAATAAAACGAAGGCCTTATGCCTCTAATAACAAACGATTATGCCTTAGGGAAATGATGACACGAAAATCCATTAAGTATGATATTCATGAATATACATAATTCCCGATCGTAAGTTGTGCTTGCTTAGCGTAGTAAACCTCTTGGACGTTAAGGGATAAATAGATCATTGTGTTACAAGATACTCAGATTTCAAAGCAATGAATTTTTCACCAAATATTTTCGTTACTTTCAGGTGTTCGAGGATTGTCTATTCAACGAGATCGAAAAATATCGGTTCTATCTCGTTTTTATTGAACAAGCGCAGTAAAAGTCAGTAAAGTTACGTGGTTTTTCGTGAGTGCAATGGAAATCATCACCTCCGAAAACGTAACATTAAAAGAACGAGTTTAAGTCATACAAAATACGATCAAGTGCTTATTCATGTGGTTTGCTGTGATGCAATGGCAATAGTTCGTGCAAACAACCAGTTAAGGAAAAGAAAACTGTAATGGTCATAATCAGTTTTATTGTTCAGCACAGAGTAAGTAGATATTTTTTATTTAATTGGCTGAAATAATTTCCGAGCGAAGCTTTTTTATTACAGTACCGTAAAATGAGGTGAAGTTAAAAGACAATTCCAAAATACATTTCGGATTTTTCGGACCGAAAAATATTTAAATTTTTTAACTTTTTAACACTGATACTATTCGTTTAATTAAGAAATGATCGAAATATGAAAGTTTTTAAGTTTTATCAACAGCCTAGTGATAGATAGATAAGCTTTACGTCTATGCTAAAAATGGTCGTATTTTTTTAAACTAAAATTTTTCCGGTCAGTATTTTATTCAGTTTTTGGTCAGTATTTAATTAATCAAATGGCCAGTATTTTTTTCCGGTTTTGGCCAGTATTTAATTGGGAAATGAGCAGTAAAAAAAATAAAATTCAATCAGTGGAAGTTGTTTAATTATTTATAAAACTTACCAACTACTTAAACATGAGAGCTTTTGAAACTTTTTTTGGAACCCCCGCTTTAGTTTTTCACCGATTGGTACCTTCTTGGCCGCTGGAGGAGATTTAGCATATTTCAAACGGATGGCAATCCCAATAATATGTTTGCAGATAAACGATTTAAAAAATTGGGGATACTACCTTGTGGGAAAATACACTTGGGAAAAATACCTTTCTTCTTTTTTTTTTTTTTACTTCATACTGATTATTGTAACCGAATACTGACAATCGAATATTTTTAATTACAGTTTTCATTCAAATACTGACAAATGATTTTTTTTACTGGCCAATTGTTTACCGCCCGCCAAAGTACTGACCATTTAATTTTTTAACTGACAACGAAATAAAAATACTTGCAGTTTAATTAAAATACTGACCAGAAAAATACCAGCCATTTTTTAATATCTTTTAACTTTTACTTCTGGAAGTACTTTCTAATGATGCTGTAAATTTGAGGATTTGATATATTGTCATAAAGATCTCCTTCTTCAAATACTTTTACCAAAATTGAGCTTAATCGAAAAAATAAACCTTTTATTTAGGTATTATTAGTTTTTACAGTTTTTAAAAATTTGAAATTCACGGAACTAGCAGTATTTAAGAAAACTTGTATGTTAAAAAATAAATTTAACAGATATAATAATTAGTTATGATTTAATTATTCATTTGAATGAATAATTAGTTATGATCCCCCCATTCAATGCTATTTTTTTTATTATCTCTTTTTTTGTAATTGAAATGCCCTAAAAATATTTTTTTTTTTTTTACATTAATACTCTCAGATTAATTTGTTTTACATTATTTTTATAGAATTTTCATACGCTCTGGCGGTTTGTAATGTTTTTTAATTTAAAAAAAAAAAAAAATTATTAAGAAGGATTTTATGAGCAAGTAAAATTCAAAAACCTTTCAACTTCACCTCACTTTACGGTACTACTTGTGATGGCCTTAAATTTCCTTGTTTGATGATAAGTATAAAAATTTTAATAAGATGAGATGGCAATTCCGTCACATCTGCATTGAATCTGAAAATGAACTGGCTTGTTTCAAAATTGGAAATCAACACATTCCGGTACGAATTTTTTTTTTCTTTTTTTTTATTCCAATAAAATCATTTCATTCAAAGCAAACACTATATTATGAAAGGAGAAAAAAAAACTTTTAAAAATGTTTTCCCGGAATCGGATATCCTGAAGCAACCTCATAAAAAATTGCGGGGAAATCTTTTTTTTATCAAGCGTCAATTTTTTTAATACAGGTATTTTCCTTGTTAGGTCGATTGGTATAAGCATGAGATGATCGATTCAATAAAAAAAAAAAAAAAAAAAAAAGGGGAGAGAGAGATTAAATTTAAAAAATAAAATCGATATCAAATATCATTTCATACACGTTATAATAAACCGTTCCGATAAACCGTTTCGAAAATTTAAACAATCAAAGTTTTTATAACGACTTTTTTTCCCCCGTGAATATAAATCTGGGATAATATATTCCCTAATTAAATACAGTTGAAAGGACCTTATCTATGCATACGATTCTAACTTTTACCCTGATTAGTCCCTGGAAATTGCTTACATTAATATCGGACAGTCATTTTATTTTTTTAGAAAAAAAAAAATCGCGAGCTTTTAAATTTAAAGCTTACAGATTTTTGAAGTGAAACTTCTTTAGGATCGACACAGAGTAAAATTGAAGGAATGATGAAACAGGCGGGGTGTAAACATGGGATTTTAATATATTAAAGAAAGAAAAAGCAAAAAAAAAGCTTAAGATCGACACAGAGTAAAATTGAAGGAATGATGAAACAGGCGGGGTGTAAACATGGGATGGGAAATTTTTAAATTCGAAAATTCACAAATTTTAACTTCGAAAATTTTAATTAATATTTTGACTATTCAAAATTTTAACTTTGAAGATTTAAATATTTCGAATTTTTCGTTAATCTTTTAAATTTTTTATTATTTTTCGTTAATTTTTTAAAATTTTTGTCAATGTTTAGAAAGTTTTCGTTAATTTTCGTGAATTTTAATTTTTCATTAATTCATCATAGTTTTTCGAAAATATCCGTCAATTTTTTTAATCTTTATATTAAAGAAAGAAAAAGCAAAAAAAAAAGCTTAAGATCGACACAGAGTAAAATTGAAGGAATGATGAAACAGGCGGGGTGTAAACATGGGATTTTAATATATTAAAGAAAGTAGCGTTTCGTGAAATATTTTTAATTTTTTAAGTTTTTTAATTAATTATTAATTATTATTAATTAATGGCTTTTATTTAACTTGACCAGCGATATATATATAGATATATATATATCAACAATATTCAGAAATATAAGAAAACGTTGAAACCCATTCCTTTACGTTAACTTCCCCTTTCAACTAACGATAAAAAAAAAAAAAAGAAAAAAAAAAAGAAATTTAAAAAGAATCCAAGCTCCATCCCATTATAGTAACTTCCGCGTTCAACTAACGATAATAACGGTTGAAAAAGCAGTCATGCGCAGTTTCATCATTTTCGTCATTTCTTTTATTGTTATCATCGTTGACGTTTTTTACTTTTTAGATGGATTTTTTTTTACTGTATGTAAAATAAAAGCCATTTTAAAAATTGTTAATTTTTATACGTTTACTTATTATCATTTCAAATAATAAAATTTAATACCATAAGATAAATAATAACATAATTTTCGAATTATTTTGACGAAAATTAACGAAAACTTTCTAAAAATGTACGTAAATTTTAAAAAATTAATGAAAAATAATAAAAAATTAAAAAGATTTAAAAATTTAAAAAAAAATTTTAAAATTTTCGTGAAGTTTTCTTTAAGTTATCATTAATTTTTTAAATGATCCGTCAATTTTCCGTTAATTTTTTTAACTAACGAAAAATAATGAAAAATTTAAATGCTTAAATTGAAGTCTTGGGCTCTTGCAGGTCCCTTTGTTTTGCGGGCAAGGGAGTTCCGTATGGCATTTGACGTTCAAGAAGTTTCACTTCACTCCTTAAGCAGCTTTCGTAGAGAGGCTGCTTTTGCACATTTTTTTCCTTTTAGCTTTTTAGCCGTTTTCGTAATATATTAGACCTATAAAAAATGTATACGGGCACATACGTTTTTTTCGGGTTAAGCGGCAATTATTTACTTTTTTTTAGAAAAGTTACATTACGCTTTTACATCTCGTTATCAAAACTGATTTTACCAAAAGGTAAGGATGCTCATAGGATTCGAACCACCCGAGCTTTAAAGTTCATTTCCGAATGGGAATGAACTTTTCCCTTTTTTTTTGTGAAGCTCTCATTTCCCCCAACATAAATAAAAAAAAACTGGACATTCTCTTTTTTTTTTTTTTGTTCCACTTCTTTTTTTTTTTTTTAATGTGAATGTAAATCATAATGAATTTTTAATGTTATAGAACAATTTTAATACGTACAAGTTCTCTCATTCCATTCTACTGGAGTGGAGACAGCAAACAAACAACTTTGTTTCTAAAAGCCTTTTTTTTTTTTTTAACGCACTCCCCTTTTCCTCAATTTATTTTTCGAACGAAAGAAACCTTTTTGATTTTTTCCTTCTCATTTTTCAATCTTATAACGTTAATGAGACATCGCATATCACAAAAGGATGAGATTTTCATTTCCCATCGCAACCAAGTCAGAAGTCGTTTTTAAACTAATCGATTGCCTCTTGAAAAGTGCTGAAAAGACATCATAATGGAAAGGCCATCTTTATAAAATATCTGGTTTAAGTGGCTTTTGTCTGCAATGCTATCGCCGAGCTTTAAAAAAAAAGGAAATAAAAGCATGCTTTTTGCCCTTTTTGATTTTTCTAGGTAAATTAAAAAAAGAGGTTTTATATTTTTTCCTCTCTTCTTTTGAATTAATTATGACCTGGAATTGGAAAAAAAAAAAGTTATTAAAAGTTCAATTAATTAGAATAAGCCGGAAGCTTTAAGAATCCCGTTTAGAAAGCAGCATACCTCTCTGAAGGTTTTTTAATTAAACTCAGATAGAGTTCGAATTGTATACAATATTTTGTCGATTGATAAATCGGAGGTCAGGATGAAAAGGTGGAAAACTTCGTGCACGGTATTGACTCTTGAGGGATAATTTCACATAGTAATGACATCGACTTTCAACTTAATTTACTTTGAAATGATGATTAATAAACAAACTGGGAATATTTTCCCTGTCCCCGGTTCATATTGTTTACGCAAGTTAACGCGGGGACGATTTTGGTTTTCCCCAATTACCGGGTCAGTCCTTCGTAGCCGTCTACACGGCTACAGGCCCAGAAAGTTTTAAAAGTGAATTTTGTAAATTGACTCGGTCACAAAAAGATTTCCCCTTGAAAGCTCAAAGAAAAACAAGATTTTCATATGAAAGGCAAAAGTTGTCGATGGTGTAATTCGAGTTGTCTCATGGAAGGAAAACCCAACTTTCAACCGGAATAAAATTAGATCATCTCCACTCGGTTGGAGTTGGTGAAGACGAGATCGATTTATCTAAGAATAACAAAAGGGAAATGCGAGAGATTAGATCAGGTTTGGGAATTTCGATATTTTGGCTTTGATATTTTTTTTGATGTGGAAATTGTTGGGAGTCGCGAATAAGATATCGGATTTTTTTTTTTCGAGGCTAATCAATTTCTTTCTCCTTCTACAGCTTTGCATTTATTTATCGCTTTATCTGTGTGAAAAGGAGTTACAGTATGATTTTCTTTTTTTTTTTCATTTTGTTTCTCTTAGCTTCGGCGATTTTTTATCTTTTGGAGGTTTTTAAAAAAAAAAAAAAGAAGCATGATTTAGATGCGGCAAGAACCTTTTTAACTCTTTTAGACTCACATATTTATTTTTTGCCTTGGACAGAAAATTTATTTTTAGCTACTTCTCTTCTCTAAAATGGCATAAAGTGGATACCGAAGTCGTGATGGACACGAAGCGGATAATTCAGTCCGTACCTAACAGGGGATAAGCTTCCTCTCGATCTGTGTCAAAAATATTACGGCAGCTTGTTAGAGGGGGGAAGGGGGAAATACTTGAAATGCTAACTTTTACATACAAGGGAGAGGCAAGGGGTTTGCGACCATCTGACGTAAGCATTTTATCGTGAAATTTGCTTCAAGTTTTCATCATTTAGAAAAAATGATATCAGTCTATTTTTTTTCCAGGGTCAAAAAAATTACTGTAGCAAAGGGTACCGTAGATTGGGGTGAAGTTGAAAGGAAATTCCAAACAAAATTCTAGGTTTATTTTAGACACTAAAAATAAAATTTTTTTAATTCATTAAGTGGGTATTGTTTTTCGAATACTTAAGTAAAAAATTTATTTTTAGTGTCTAAAATAAACCTAGAATTTTGTTTTGAATTTCCTTTCATCTTCACCCCAATCTACGGTATTTTTTTACACTTTTTGATGGTTTTTCCACGAAACAGATATCAAATTTAAAACCAAATTAAAATCTGTTTATACAAACATTAAGAGTGGTCCTTTAGTTTTCATACGATACCCTAATATAATATCTATACTTGTTCTAACACGAATAAAAACTCGATTTTACAAAAGGTGTCGTTCTAACAAAAATGGGGTTATTTTTTACAATCACGATGATACCTGAATATCTTTAATAATTAAAGAAGATACGACAAATTATTGGCTTCTGAAAATGGAAAATGTCTTAATAAAACTATTTGTACCTTTTTAGATGTTCTATTAATGACTTTCGCTATTTATTTAAAAAAATTAGTGAGCTAAGTAAAAACGTAATTAAAATCTTGGAAACGTGTTGTCGATTCGTTGTGGATTTAGCACATATAGGACCATTGAAATACATGTAAAAAGTGACTTCATTGATTGTAATTTTTTTTTTCCTTTTCAATTTTTTTTGACTTCTAATAGCTTAATTTTGAGTGAAATCAGGATGGTTGTATAAGGGACTATATAGGGCAAGTGCGGAAAGCAATTTAATTTCAATTGACCGGTGGATGCAGCAGAATGCATCTTAGCATTTCAGACTGCGTGATTTCTTAAATTTGTTTTGTATTAAAAACTTCTTTTTTCAAATATTTTTAGAAAAATAAAAGTGTCCAAAGTAACCCCCTGGAGTAAAAAGTATCCCCCTGTTACGGTATGGGTTTTTCGAAGTTGTTATTATTAATCGATCAAGTTTTAGCTTGAAAGGAATCAGTAAAAAAAACTGACAGATTAAGGTATCGAGAAGCGGAAAATCTAGTCATTTACATTTATTGTAATTTTTTTTTTGTGAGCTTTTAATTATTTAATTTAATGAGCTGGAGTGAATAGGGAGTATATCCTAAATATGACGTTATTTTTGAACGGAGGTACATGCGATATTGACTTTTTTAAGGAGAAAAGGGAGTCAAAAATTTTCAGTTTCATGCTGACGTGATATTGGAATGGCCGTAAATATTTAAGCAACCTGTGGCATAGGTTTGTGGTATAAAGTGGTTCCCTACTTGTACAATGCTGTAATGGGCACGATTTAAAATTTTAATATTGTTGTTGTCAGGTGGCTACGTAGGGCCTAAAGAAGTTAGCACACAGTGAGTAATGTGATAAAAACAAGCAAAATGCCGCTCTAAAATTATACTGTATGTTGCGAATATCTAATAAAAATTACTCTATTTAGAAGAGAAAAAAAAAAGTCGTCTACTTTTACGTCAGCGCAAATGTCCAAACGAATCAGATTTATCAATGTTTTCCAGGAAGAAATTGGGCCTTTGTTTATTGCTGATTAGTCATGTGATCTTTTTTATCTGAAAGTGTCGAGAAAAAAAAGGAAAGGGACCGTTGTTGTCAAGTTTTTGCGCATTCCAGAACAAAAAAAAAAAAAGTAAATTTGCGATGTTGCCAGATCGCAAACATTCCAATTCATATTTTTTTTCCTTTATCACGACTTTATCTCCTTAGGGAGCTTTTGGCTCCTGCATTCCGAGAATCACTTTGTAACACTCATTATCTAACTCCTGCAAAGTTCAGTAATAGTAACTTTATTATATCTCAGCAACACGAAGTAACTTGTTGTATTTCGGAAGATATCGCGCGCCGAGGCAGTGCGCCGAGGGGAAAAATTAAACCTCTCCGCCGACCCCACAATCTCGACTTTATCTCCCAAAATAAACAATTTACTATTAAAGTAAATAAACGAATGACCTTTTTTTTTCTGCTTCCTTCTTTTTTATTTTTATTTACATAACTTTTATACAGTATGTTTATTTCCCATCAGACTGACCGCGACGATTTGCTGCAAAATGCAGATTAAGGCGTAAGAGAAATCTCTAACTCGATTTTTTTTTTTCGGAATAAAAACTTTATTAAACTTATTCAATTTTCGAGAAAAGTTCACAACTTATAATAGAAATTTGTCAGCTATTTCGGAACAAAAAAAAAAAACTTTGAGAAGTCGAGGAGAAAATACATAAGAGCGATGCAGGGATAGGAATAGAGATAAAGATAAAGCAAACTTATTTAAGCTAGAAAAGCGTTCAGGATATTACGAATTAAATCCTTCAGCGAAACACTAAACAGAAATTTCAGCGGCTCTTTTTTCTCGTTTCATTAAACAGAAGCAATGATCAATTAGTATAATTTACTTTCGTTTGAAAAAATAACAAGTTTTCGTTTACTTTTCAAGCCAAGGGATCTATAAGTCACACACTCATGCCACGTTTAGTTTTCCAAGATCCTTATTCATATATCAAGAGATCGTAAAAAGGAGGCATTATTCCTTGGCAAAAAAAAAAAAATTATAATATGACATTTATGGTTCCTTTTTCGCATTTTTTATTTTTTATTGAAGTTTTCCTTCGAAAAGCAAAAAGTAAACGGAAAAGAATTCAATATTTAAAATAACTTTTTGAAACTCTGTAAATGTTTGCATTAACTGTTTTATAACATGCATTTTAAAGGCGTGAATCGCAAAAGTAGTAAAGCGCAGACAATTCTTAAGAGAATGGTCTCATTAAACGGGGTTCTGTCGGTTTTATAAGTAGGTCAGCAGAAATGGAAACCATTTATTTATCCTTTTGCTGGTGAAAATTTTGGAGAAGAAAAGGACGAATAATATTATTTATTGGCTATTTTCTGTTGTTATATAACCGTTAAAAGGATTCGTCCGGACTGGGAATGCAAACCGGTTTTTGCCACCAAAATGAAACGAAATAAATGACGGACTTTTAAGCTGATTGTCTAACATCAATTAAACTCGGAACTAGAGGGACCAATTTCACTTAATAAATTAAAACGAAAACGTTTGGCGAGGATATATGATGCATCATCAGACCAAAATGAAAAGGTCCATTAAAACTTTTTTTTTTTTTTTTTTTTTTAATATGCTCCTTAAACAAAACTTGTCATTTATTTAATAAGGCTGTTTTATATTTTAATCGGTTTATTTTATTTTGTTTTGGGTTTCCTATTTCTTATTTTTATTATCAGGTTGTTTGGGAAAAAAAGAATGTTTTGAGTAAGCTTTCTCGGGAAAACAGTAACTGCAATGTTTTGTAAACAAGATATAATTTTGAGGTAAGGCACAATCGGTTTTATTGACAATATTTTTTTATCGCTTTTTTAAATTTTTTCCAGGGATTTTTGACGATTACTGTATCAGGGGTTACTTTGTACTGCACCGGGTAACTTTGGACACTTCGATTTTCCCTTAAATTCTTAAAAATAGAACAAGGAAAAGCTCAATCAAGGATTGCATTTCATAAAGTGAAGCTTCTTGATTATTTAGTAAAATGGCCCTTTAAAATTAGCTTCATTATACAATATAAATATTTGATTTTAAAAATGATGCAAAACGTAAAAAAAGATCAAAGTTTGGAATACTAAGGTTCCTCCAACGGTATCTGAAAACTGTATTCAGGTTCAAACACGTTCGGCACTTGCCCTACATCATCCTTTAACTATACCCAAAAAATTTCTTTCCAAAGGCATTTTCCTGAGAGCAGAAAAATGGGAATTAACAAAAGAACGTTTGTAAAATGCTCCATAAACTCCATGTTTACCAACCATTAGGGTGTCCCTTATTTTGCGAATTTTCGAATTTGATGTCGGGCCGGGTGGAATCTCGTTCTCTATGGGGCCCTAATAAACCATAAATTTTTTCAGATTTTTTACTGAACGGGAAGGCGTGCCGACTTGAGCTTTAAGTTCCGAAAATTCCCATAAGAGAAAAAAGTCGACAACTTTTTTTTTTCGCGAAGGGGCGCAATTTCACGCCCCAAAGACGTCGTTTCGTATCTGAATTTTGCGTAGATCACGAATCTGAAGTCCGTTTTTTTATATCTGATTTTGGCTTTTGAGTTAGAGGCCAAAATATGAGCAAAACTTAGGACTTAGTGCATTTTGTCACTTAACCAGGTTTTCTTGCCACATTTTCTCCTTTAACTCAAACGCCAAACCCGATATAAAAAAACGGACTTCAGATTCGTGATCTACGCAGAATTCCCGATAGAAAACGACGTCTTTCCGCGAAAAAAAAAAGTTGTCGACTTTTTTCTCTTATGGGAATTTTCGGAACTTAAAACTCAAGCCTTCCCGTTCAGTAAACAATCTGAAAAAATTCAGGGTTTATTAGGGCCCCATAGAGAACGAGATTCCACCCGGCCCGACATCAAATTCGAAAATTGGCAAAATAAGGGATACCCGACCAGCCATTTCACTCATTCAAACGCATTATATTTTGGTTTCAAAGAATTTATTTTTCTAGATCATTTTCTCTTCTTAATAGAACGCTTCACCGATGCTGGAAGGAATAGCTGTTTCTCTTTAAAAAAATCCAAATTTTAGGTATCTAACGAACTCCTCTGATTTATCGTGGAATTTTTAGTGCAAGTTTCAACTTGCCTGAAATGTACGGGCGGCGAGAAAATGATTTCAACAAAAATTGCGGTAGAAAAACTTCGATTTCGATTTCCTGGTTTTTGTTGGCTTGGAACAAGTTGAAACTTGTACCAAAAATACAATACGAAATTTTTCTGCTCGACCAAAAACGATCAAGCGCATTGATCGATTCTGGTCGAGCCAGGAAATTTTGTTTTCTACGTGATCGCTTTTGATCGTAATTGATCATTTTTGATGTCTTTGAACGTTTTTGATCTAAAAAGATAAAAAACGATAAAAACAGCGTTGATCGTTTTTGGCGGATAGGAAATTCGTGGAAAAGGATCTCCCTTTATGTTTGTGAAGGCAGATTGAAAATCTCCTCAGTATTTAGAAAAAAAACATGAAAAAGTGTAAAAATTAACCCCTCGGTGCGATATGTCGCAAAGAATATTTGCCTTATATTCGCATTAATCATTTGTTTTTCTTGTGCAATAATTAAAATTGCCATGTGAGATTATTCTCGTAAATGATTCGATTTGCATGTTGTGCTTACTTCGTTTTAATTAACAGTGCTCTGATTATAGACTTGATCAAGAGTTCTGTTAAGAACCCATGAATACTTTAAGGAAAGCAAACACCTTTAGCAACAATGTGTAAGAGCGAAAAAAAAGAAAATATCGATTCATGTATATAGGGTTCCTAGAAACATTGTAACACGCGAGCATTGCGAACATGCAAGTGACCTTTAGAAATTATTAAAATGACTTAAATAATGCTTTCATCATTTTGTAGGGGAAAAAAAGAATTGAAAACACATGACGAGAAGAGTTGATCTTTTTGAATATAGTATAGGTTCAACAAGTTTTCTATTTCATGTTTCCATACTCCTTTATATTTTGTGTTTGCTCTTAACAAACAATCATCTTCTGGGGGTTTATGTTCTTGCAAGTTTCTTGTAAGTCTATAGTTTCATCTTAAAATTTTCGACAGATTTTCCGAAACATTTTAGCTTTTTCGGGAAAAAGTCCACTGTAAACAAAATCGTATGAAAAGAAAAGGTTTGGAGTTTTAAATATAATATGCAAGAAATTGTATTTTCCTTCTTTTGAAATAAGACGACGTAACGAAAGATTATAAGACTAAAAGAAGTTTTATTTTATTTTTATTTTTATTTTTTTTTTTTCTCCAACAAAAGAAAACTTTTCAAAGAAAATGATCGTTTATCTTTGTAAGAATCTTAACAGCTGTATCGCCCATTTATTTGTTGTTAGGGGTTTTTAGATCTTTAAATCGAATTTTATAATTTGCTGTTTTTTCCAACAAACGATCAAAGGATAAACAGAAATATATAAATAGAAATATAAAATATGAATTTTCTACAAGGGTATATTATAATCGTCTTCTTTAATTAAAAGTCGGATATGAATTTCTTTGAGGTTTTTGAAAGTATCGATAAAGAAAATAAAGAGATTTATAGAGGAGAACAAGAAAGAATGGAGTCGAAAAGAAGAACAAAAATGAAAAAGTCGATCACCAAGGTGAGCAATTCTCGTGCTTTTTTTTCTTGATTCGAATATAAGATTTGCAAGTAATCCGTAATTTTCTATGAATATTTTTATAAGCGTAGAATGGATACTCTATAAACCTTTTATACAATTTCTTACTTTAATTTTTCTTTTTTTTTTTTTAAACCACGAAATCACTCTTTTTGCAGAGCTTGCCCTGCATGTTGAGGAATATGTTGGGTTAAAGTATTGGTCCAATATGTTTACGCGATATGTTCTGCGCGAATTGACCTAGACTATTTGTTATTTTGCAAACTTTGGAATTCTTTTGGTCTTACTTCCTAATTTTTTTTCCTTCTGATTTAAAATGAAAAACTGTAAAATTTTAGAGCCCTACGATAAGTCTAAACCGTGCCGTATGAACCACCCGTTTTAACCATATAAGTTAAATAGGACCAAGTTTCACTGATCCGGTCCTTGCATTGCCCGTTTTCTAAAATTAACAAAAAAATTGTTCTTTACGTATTTTGACCTCAGGAACTCAAATTTGCAATCGAAATTTTAATAGCTTTTACCATTTTTGATTTATTCAAGTGCTAATTTTTTGGCCAAAATTCTGCTCAGCTGAACTTTAATTTAATTCTTAAAAAATTCTAAAGTTGATATCCTGGTCGTATAATACACCTTTTCTGGGCAGTCTTCGACATTGAGTCACCTAAAACCACTTAAAAGTGTCTATTTATTTTTGTTTTTATAATTTAAACCAAAAATTAAAAAAATTGAGTACTTTTCTTTAGAATTTTCATAAGAATTATTATTTTTTTCAAAAATTGCAAGCATTAGAAGATTTTCGCTCTTAGTTCTGGATTCATTGTCGAAAATTGCTCAGAAAAGATGTATTTGTTCTAGCTGTTGCATCCGTATATAAATAAATAAATAAACAAAATAAATAAATATAGGACCAGGATATCAACTTTAGAATTTTTTAAGATTTACGTAAAGAACAATTTTTTTTGTTAATTTTGGAAAACTGGCAATGCAAGGACCCGACCAGTGAAACTTGGCCCTATTTAACTTATATGGTTAAAACGGGGGGTTCATGCGGCACGGTTTAGGCTTATCGTAGGGCGCTAAAATTTTACAAGTTTTTTTTTTTAAACCAAAAGAAAAAAAATAGGAAGTAAGACCGAAAGAATTCCAAAGTTTGCAAAACAAGGGACAGTCTAATAAGTAATGAAATAAAAGTCGATATCGGCTGGCAAAAAACATGATAATAGTCTAATTCAAATGAACTATGCATGTTTGCTTCTTACCATAACCAGGATTAAAATCCAGCTAATCCGAAAAAGGATCATAATAATGAAAACTAATACTTCAAAAACCAACAGAAATCCGAAAAATTTATTACGTTTGTGCAAACATAGCACCAGCTGACGGTATCGCTTCACACTGATTTCCGGAAAAACTTGAATTATTCAAAAATGGATTGCCAGAGCCAGAAGACTCCTGTCATATTCGGACAAAAACGTTTTTGAAATCCCGCTAATGGTTCCCTTTGAAAAGAAAAAGTGTTTACTCGCCAAAAAAAAAAAAATCAGGATAAAAAAAATATGTTCTATTAGAGGGAAAGTGAGTAAGCACGAAAAGTCACCGTTATTAAATCTGAAATTTTAAGAATTTTCGGTTGGAAGACCACTCTAAGAATACGACTCATTTATAAGAGGAACCGATTAAAGGCCAAAAAGAAGGCATGAAGTGCAGTGTGAAACAACACCACATTTTAATTTGGGAATAATAAAAAATAAATCCTTTATTGCGAAAAGTTAAAAGAATATAGATATTTATCTTTTTAAGGGAACATCGGAGTTGTGGCTTCGTATATGATTCAAACTATTTTATTTAAAGCGCTCCCGGGATGCAATGTTGTACCTCGTGATTCAAATTCTGATAGTCGCCGCATAAACATCCATAGGGAAATGAAAGTTTACATATAGCCGCGCGGATAAATGTTATAATAACTTTCCCGTAAATATCTCTGCCGTGCATGAGCTTGTTATGTGATTCTTTTCAACGAAGCTCATTTTTTATTATGACCGTGGTGGGAATAAACGACGTTATAAGTAGGATACAAAATTCAAAAGCATATAAAAAATTAAAAAAAAAAAAATAATAATTTCTTTTTGCTTGTTTAATTCTCGTTTTGTTTTAAATTCATTACTTCTGCTTGAATACAACGCATTTTTGCTCCAATTTTTATGTCTCCAGTAACTGGAACAAAGGTTAACTTTAATTTGCATTCGTTTTTTTTTTTTTTGTTTTTGCTTTTTTCCTTTTTCCCTCCCCCTAACGGTATAGCTTTCAAATCGTGAAATAAAAAAAACGAAAATTGGGCGTATCCTGAAATTCAGAATGTCGCGGAAGCGTATACAGGAGATGATTTATTTGGAAAAGCTCAAATGACGCTTGAAACATCAGTCACAGTCTCGTGTACAATTTCCTTGACGTCAATAGTCCACGTCTTGTCTAGCTTATTCTATCGAGTCTCGCTTTATCTATCTCCCATGCAAATGGCATCGAAAGTTTTTAGTTAAAACTTTTCGTTAGATATCTCCCCGTTTTCTTCCTTAAACCGTTTTCTCTTTTGCAAAACAATAGCACCAGATGATTCTTGTCAAGTTTTGCTGTCATAATTTTCTTCCTCATTAAGTCGCAGGGCTGGATAGCTGAAGTTATCTTGTTTCTTTTTCTTATCTTTTCATTTTTTTTTTTTTTTGACATAGGACTACGTCTTAGGACTCGGTCCTGGGGAAAGCTGTCTGTCCGGGTGTCGGTATGTTTGCACCAAAAATTAATATTTAATTACTTTAATATTAAAATTTTACTTTGAAAATTTTAAATAATATTTTTGACTATTTTTTTTAAACTTTCGGCCTGTTTTAATAGTAAAATTAGATGACGTGACATGAACAAAAGCAAGGACTTAGAAAATTTCTTAACTTTTTTTAAATTTTCGTCGTTTTTTGAAGTAAAATTCACAAGAAATTTTCTAAAAAATTTACAATAAATAAAGTTCAAATTTTATTTTAAAATTAGACGAGATGAACGAAAGCATGGGCTTAGAAAATTTCTTGTAAATTTTTAAGAAACTTAACTTTTACAAGAAACTTAAAGTTGCTAAAGCAAAGACTTAAAAATTTCTTGAAATTTTATTCAACTTTTTTTTTAAATTTTCGCAGTTTTTTTTTTTTTTTTTTTAACTCTTTTTTTTAAATGTTAAAATTAGACTACATGAACAAAAACAAGAACTTAGAAATTTTAAATAAAATGTTCAGTACATTTTTTAATTTTGTTCTTTTTCCTAGCCAAGAATGTGAACTAAAGCAATGTTTTAATATTAAAATTTTAACTTTAGAAGACTTTAATTCAAATTTTCACTAATTTTTTTTAAACTTTTGACCTTTTTATCAAAAATTTTAAGAATATTAAAAATATAAAAATTATCAATTAAAAATATAAAAAATATCAATTAGGATCAAAAATAAAAATATCTTCTCAAAAAATTTTAAGTTTTTTTCGTGCCAGGAAAAAAATTACATTTTTATCAAAAAATTCGAGTTTTTTGACCAAAAACGAGCAAAAAAAAATACCTTAAAATTTTTAAATCGCTTCATCGTTTAAATAGCAATATTAGGACAGTACCCCAAAGACGTAATCCTACATAGGGATATGTCCCCATATCCCAGTCTGATTTTTTTAAATACTAATTTCTAAAACGTTGAAATTTGAAGTCAGAGCTGAATATTCCTGCGGAATCAACAGAAATCGGGCTTTTAGTTTATATTCAAATGGACATAATCACGAGAATGTTCAAGCAGTCACTACTACTATTGTCATACGACATGATTAATGAAACGAAATATGCAATTAATGAAAATCTCTTGTTTGTGGCTCAAATGATTTATAGGTTCGAATACAAAGAGTGAAGCGTCAAGTGTTTTCAAGTGTATTTAACTTGATTTTCGAGGGAGAGCGAAAAACATAATGAAAAAATAAACATAACCAAAAGCTGCGACAGTTATTTTTAATTACGTAAGGTCAGCAGTAGGAAACATCAGCAAATAGGCTCTCCTATCTTCCCACCACTTTTTCCATTAACCCTTTTCCCACGTATAAAATAGCTTTTTACATTATTTAGGACGGGAGGGGTGTGTTGGGATTTTACGTTTCCTCCTCGAGCTTTAAAACGCAATATGATATAAACAATCTTGCACAGAAAAACATGATGATACGTTTAACATTTTCAAAGTTCCTTCTGCGAAGCATATTTTCCCAAAGGGCGATTAATATTTCATCGTAAAAAATGTCGGAGATTTTTTTTGGGATATCGTAACCGCCTGAAATATTTCAAAGCCGATATTACGTACTTGAAGTTAAAAACTCGTCCCTATGAATCGATCATTCCCTTTTGCTTTATTTTATCTGAGTGAAGTCGACTTTACATTGAGTGATTAATCAAACAAATAGAAGAGGTGAAATTTTTCCTCATGAGAATTCCATATAAGGTTTTTGATGTCTCCCTTTTTTGATTTTTCCGTCTGTATATTTACATCTACTGTGTTTCTCATACTCCCATTTTCGACATCAAACTGAAACCTTCAAGCTTCCATCATTTTGTATTAAAATACAAAAAAAATACAAAAAATATAAAAAAGAGCAAAAAGAAAGAGATGTTGACTCTAACAAAAAGCAAGCCTTACGCTGTATTTTCGCTTACATCGATGGAATAGGGGATGTACTAAAAATTTTAAAATAAGACAACAAAAAACCGAATATCATCGGAAGCTTGTTTTATCACGTCTTGTCTGCTCAATTACTCCGTTTTTAGCATGAGATTTTCATGAATTTTTTATGAAAAAAATAATTTTCGTCGACGGAAAAAAAATGGAAGAAATACACGGAAAAAAGTAATTTGGACGAAACGAAAAGTCAAAATTCTCAGCACGGATTCATCCAAAAATATATTTCATTGAGCGAATTAAACATAAGAAGTGATTTTTCCTTAAACCCGTCAAAATTTTACCAGTTAAAAAAAAAACTCTGGTGATTATACGTCAAAGGAATCACTTCACATCCGAAAACCAAAGTCAATTTAATATCATTGAAAATAACTCGCATTCTTCGGATAACTGCTCAACAGGTATGATTATTCCTGTTTAAACGAGCAATTTTTATGTAGGAATAAATGTTTCGTAATTCTTCCAATAATCATTTACGGTACACCGACTTTGAATTCAAGACATTCGGGGATATCAAAGGGTATCCGACTGGAAGCCTTATCAGTTTAAAGTCGGCTCACAATTTAAACTTTTCTCTGTGTAAATTCGAAATTTCAATGAAAGTTTAACGTCCAACTTTGTGGAATGTTTGTAGCTGACGTGTTGGATGAAAGTACGTGTGTTTTATGGAACGCGGGTGCGTTTTCAGTGGAATTGTCAGGTCAATCTGATGAATAGCATCGACTGTAAGAAAGCAAGAAGGCGATAAAACAAGGAATAAACTTGGATGTTTAATTTTCCTCAGTCGACAAAGTTAATCTATTGAAAAAACTTGGGTAATGCGATGGATTTTAGTTTTCGATACATACCGTGAGAGGGTGATCACTGGAAATGACTATTTTGGACGACAATTTTCATAGCTTAAGCACGAACTTTTTTTTAAATTTAGGATCGAAAAGATTACAAAAGAATTACAGAGTGAAAATACATTCCCCTAGGATAAACAGTAAAAATAAATATTTGCCACAACGTTTTAAAAAAATTTTCTTTGACTATACGATTTAGGCTCATTTTAAAAGTCTATTTTTATTTTTTAATTTTCGCCCCCTGGGCAAAAAATCATTCATTTATATGTAAAAAGAAGCCTGAATTTTTTTTAGGTCGAAAAAAAATTTTTTGGCCCAGGCCCAGGGATTTGAAGTTTTTAGGGCCAAAATGGCACTTAATTCCAAAATGGCAATTAACACCTTTTAATATAAAAAATTGTCCTTTATAGGGTATATTAGGTACGTATTGAGCTTCCAAAAAAAAAAGAAATATTTGGTTCGAAAATATTGACCCGTTGGCCGCACAGGCAGGGTTACAGTAGAAAAACGAGGATGGCTGTAACAGGTAAGGGCAGTAAATTTTGAAAATTTGAAAATAGCCAAAATGTGCCCAAAATATGTAGAAATGATGTCCCAAATGTAATTTCGATTCCTAACATTTTTTACCCTATGTTAACCCCATTTTTCCTTATATTCGGTTTTTTTTCTAAAAAATTACATTTTTAAAGCCAAAAAGTGAATTTCCAACTTATGTAAATACCCAAAAACTTGATAAGTTCTGCAAAATAAAAAATTTAAACTTCAGATTTTTGGGAATTTTCAATTTTTTTAAAAAATTGATTAAAAATCAATTTATTAAGTAATATTAAAAATTGAGTGAAAATTTTTAAAAAAATTAAAAATGCCAAAAGATTTGAAATCTAAAAATGTAAGGCATCGAAATTACATTTGGGACATCATTTCTACATATTTTGGGCACATTTTGGCTATTTTCAAATTTTCAAAATTTCCTGCCCTTACCTGTTACAGCCATCCTCGTTTTTCTGCTATAACCCTGCCTGTGCGGCCAACGGGTCAATATTTTCGAACCGAATATTTTTTTTTTTTTTGGAAGCTCAATACCTAATATGCCCTATAAAGGACAATTTTTTATATTAAAAGGTGTTAATTGGGCGAATTTTTGAAATTCGTCCAAATTAAGTGCCATTTTGGCCCTAAAAACTTCAAACCCCTGGGCCTGGGCCAAAAAATTTTTTTTCGACCTAAAAAAAGTTCAGGCTTCTTTTAACATATAAATGAATGATTTTTTGCCCAGGGAGCGAAAATTAAAAAATAGACCTTTAAAATGAGCCACCCTATAATGTGTATTATACATATGCGGGTTTCTGATGATCAATGAATATTCTGAATCTAAAAAATATACTAATCCCGCAGTAAGAACCCTTTTTAAAAAGAAACAAATTTACATCTTCGCCCGAAGATCCAATTAAAAACGACCACAAGCGGAAACGCCTTCATTATTTACTTAAAACAACCTTTTATTATTGCACGGATTTTCCATTTTCCGACGATAAAAATAAAACTAACTAGGCTATATAAACACTTACCGGTATGCATTAAAAATGTAAAAGTAGTGAGTTGCAAAACAAAGGCGTAAAGTCCTTCCATTGGATTAATTTTCTTGTATGCGATTTGTATCACACAATTGTTTTCATATTGAAACGGCACAGTTGATAATACAAAACGATTTTTCTCATTGAAAATCCATTTTCCGAGGAAAACCAGGTGCAAAAAGTTTTTCTTAACTTCCTTTATTTAATATAAATGATCTGAAACATCGACATTTTTTTTTATCTTTCATTTTTCTTCTTTCCTTTTGTTTCACTTTTTTTTTTTTTTTTTTTTTTTTTTTCTTTTTTTTTCCGAGAGACTTTTCATAGGTTTTTTTTTAAAACCCTCTGTGTTTGCTTTTTATAAATGACCGTGACACCGATATTTGATCACCGTGGGAGTTGAGATTGATTCACGTAAATCGAAGGCTTAACGCTTTCAAGATCTTTATTTTCTTTCTCTTGGAAAAAATAATTTATCGGATTAAAAACTTCAGAAAACTATAGTGGAAAGAGGAAAACTAAATCAAAACTAAAAAAAAAAAAAAAGATTCCGTCAGTAACTAAAAGCCACAAATTGTACGAAAGGAGAGAAAAAGAAGGAAAAAGATATTTTTTTTTATTTAACTTCGAAACAAGAATTTTGTTTTAAAAGATGAAAGCATCCCGTTTTATCACTCTGAGATATCGTCAAGAGAGCGGAAAATCAGTTTAAAAAATATCTACATGACAGTTAAAAAAAAAAAAAAAAAAGTTCTGATTTAGAAATAAAACGTCTCCGAGAGGTCGAAACAAACAAAATAAATTCAAAGTTGCGGAAGGGAGGGGAAAAAAATTGAAGAGGGAAAACAATAGAATTTCATTATTACTGGAAAATTGGAATATTCCAAGAAAACTTTTGGGTCCCGCAGTTGTTGACAAACGGGAATATTGAAGAAGATCCGCGAAAAATTGATAAAATCTCGTCAGTTATTAAATTTTTGTCAGGTTTTCGGGAGGGAAAAATGAAAAAATTAAAGATAAAAAAAAAAAAAGAAAAAGAATGTGTTTTTATCTGTTGGCATGTATATAACGTATACTGTAATATGTAATTTCTCGGAGATCGCCGCGGGATATCGTAAAATTCAGCGCTACACCAAAGCTACGGTTTCATCTTTTTTTTTTTTTTTTTCCAGAGCTTTGGCAACTGAAGAAATTACTGTTTTCTTGTAGCCCGAGGGACTTTGCTCTTTTTCTTTCTGAAAGTTGACTTTTCAATTAATTTTAAGGTCAATTGTAACTTTTTGAAAGTGTTTGATGGTCTCTAAATTAGTGAGAATGCTCATGATCGTGGTTTAGCCACAAAAAAAAAAACATGAAAGAGGAGAGATTACGGTAATTACGGATTCCACAACTCTAAAGTTTGTGCTTGACATGAAGCAGCATCCAGTCGAAATAATATGGTCGCAAAAATGATTGACGAACGCGTTAGATATTCAAGATAATGCAATTGCTGAAACGCTTGGTTAGCATAACGTGATTATACAAGTTTACCACCGCCACGACTAATTCTTAATCGGATTCACGTATTCCAGCTCAAACTTCGGGTCTTTATCAAAGCAAAACTTGGTAGGAATCTTTCTTTTTTTTTCAGAGAGAGGGGATTCCCTCCAGATTTTCTTCTGATAAAACTTTTCACCAATGCGACTAAGAGAATAAATTTCATCATATTACGTACGCGTCATGTATATGCGGAAAATCGTCGAGTCTCTGGATCAAGGGAAGGAATATAGGAAAGCTCGTACTTCATTAATGTTAATTACCAAAGGGAATTACGATGACGGTGGACTTTACGCCTCGAAAATGAAACGATGAAAAAATGCTTCAATTACCTTAATTCACTAGCGTTTGGCAAAAGGTATTCCCGATAAAATCGTTTTTAATCGGATTATATTGCTTTTCGACATTTGGAAGATATTGGGAGAACAGCTGTCGACGCGGGATATTGCACTGCTATATCTATATATTTTTTTTTTCTGTTTCCAGTTTTAATATTAAGGAAAACGGCGAAATAGGTAAGGCGCCGGAATGTCGGAGAAAGTCTGTTGTTATGGAAATAGCTGAATATGAGCTATAAAAGAGTGCAATCAGTGGTGTTAGTTTATATTAGAAGGTTGTTATGTGAATTCTGAAGTACCGAAATCGCAATTTAACCTTAAGAAGTTGAATAAAGGGGCTGAAAAAATAGAGGGCAACCATACCAGCTAAAAGGCATATAAAAGGGAAATAGAAAATACATTTTCTCAGTCCATTATAATTCATCAATCATAATTTTTTTGATAAAAAAAGATCGCATAGAGAAAAATTTACAACCAAAGAAAAAGCAAAGGTTGAGAACGGAAAATGTGGTTCAGTTACTATTTACTCGTTTAGATTATTTTTTTGTCCTGTTGTTGTTTCTCTTTAAAACCATCTCGAAATCTTGCAAAAAGCTGGAATAAGATTCGGACCAGGAGTAGAAAAAAAAAAAAGTAAATAAAAATAAATAAGTAGAAAGTCATGTAGGTAAACAAAAAAGGAAAAACAAAGGCGAGACGAAAATAACTTCGTTGGGGAAAAGTTGGGTGAAAGGTGTTGGAGTGTTGACAGCAGAGACTATTTCAAAAATTGTATCGCAAAGGGAGGAGAAAAAAAAAGGCAACTGCATTAACTTTTTTCATAAATCGAAAGTACAAAGAATGCAAGGAGTAGAAAATACGGGCATTGAATAAAGTATTCTATGCGCTTAAATACGAATGAATGATTGTCATTATTGGCCGGTCCCGTAAGAAATTGCATATCAAATGGTGTATTTACGAATTTGAGTCAACAATTTCAAGGCTCATATTTTAGAGAAAACGAATCTACTTTTATGATAGCAAGTTCCCTAGCCGTATACTTTTCATATGATTTTCGTCGATTTTAAGAGGACATTCTAGTATTACTTTGGCATAATTTTTGCCATTTTTGACCCTTTCCCCCCAGACGTGTTGACGTAGTATTTATGAAAAAGCACCTGCATACCTGATACGTAATATACTATTCCGCAATGCGTTTATTGCATTTAAAAATGTCTTTTTTAATACTTTTCATCCTTTGTGATGAAAAGTAGCTTACAACAAAATAACTGCAAAAGAAATGTCCGTTAAGGCCTTTTCAAGGGTCTGCATTGCCCTCTGCAATGAGGTCTGCAGTTAAAAAAAAAAAAAAAAGACTGCAGACCTTAATGCAGATCGGTGCTTCAAAATCGGCCTCGACGCCGAGTTTTTTCTTTTGCAGCCCTTATGTTATAATATACTATTTTCGAATTGCCCCAATTTTTGCATCTACGGATAAAGTTTTTACATGAAAAAAAAATTGTGCTTCGTAGCCCCCCGATATTTCAACTTATTTCAAGTTCCAAAGATTTGTTTCCGAATTTAATCTCCATTTGTCCTACGTTTTTCAGCCTCTCTCTGCAATGCTGTGGTGAGGCCGAGAAAAATCATAGCCGTTTGGTACCATTTTTTCGATATTTTTGCAAATTCAGAAAAACGATGGCAGACTTTTTTTCATATTTTCACGTGGTACATATATTACTTAAGTCTGTTTTCGCTTATTTTTGACCCCCTCCCCTCCCTCCGTAACGGTAATTTCAAGACATCTCTTACATACATCTTATAGAAAGTAACTCCATCTTTGACTCAACCCCCCCTCCCCCTCTCCTCTTTAAGCTTGAAGTAATACAAGTATTACAAGTATGCTCAGGAGCAGTTTTGAAACGAGGATTGAGATGTTTGGCAGACAAAAAATCCTTTTATTTAAATTTCAAATCCTTTTTTTATTTTTACAGAAAGGCCGGTTTGCGGGTTTGATGATCTAAACTTCTATTCTGACTTGATTCAGTTGCTTATTTTAAATTTCCGGGGTCCCTTTACTTCCAGAATGGTCAGCAAACTTATAATAAATAATCCTGTTAGATAAATAGTAAAAATATGTTCAAAAATAATAGTCTCTCGATCGCATGCAGTTAACCGTTATCCTATTCAAATACCCCTTGTTACCCACTCAATTGATATAGGGGTATGATGAATAACAAAAGGGGATGTCCGCAGGTATATCTTTATAAGTCCTTAGTAAGGCAAACGCACATTTAAATGAACGACCTCATGTATGTGCTAAAAACGTCTGGAGGGTCTTGGGGGGGGGGGCACTAAAATTTTATAATTGGGGACGTAAATACCCCTTTTTTATTTTAAATGTCAACGTGTGTATGTCAAATATAAATATAGGGGATATTTCCAAACGCAACTGGGTGCATTATAAAAGCATGGAAACGACCTTGGGACATAATAAAAATCGATATTTCTCCATTTAAAAATTAAGTTTAATGCTTGTATGATGAACAAAAAACTCAATACTATATTCGGATATTTCATCTCTGAAAAATTACAAAGCGAAAATAATGAAAGTTCCATGAAAAAGGAGTCAAAATTAATATCAAAAATACTTTTCAAATTTAATTATGCTCAAAAGATGTTCTATCAAAGGTATTCAATGAAAAATATCGGGGAAATAAACTACAAAAGAATATTACCAATAAAACAACTTTATAAAATGACGTTCTATTGTTGAATGTAATTAAGAAAAAAAATTCAGAAGTGTTAAAAAAAGGGGGAAAAAAAGGATTTAGCCGTTAAAAGCAAATGTTTTTTGCCATTAAAAATCTGACTTCACCTCCGTCACAACAAAGTGGAGATGGCTAAACGTAGGTCATGTCTGTTGGTTAATGCATGGAAAATGGCTAACGGGTATTTAGAGATGGTCTGTGTAAAGTTAATTGTAACTTAAATCAGACAAATTACGTCCGGCATCTGTTTAATTGCCTAACAATGAAATACGGTTGTAGCATTTAAACTCCAGACGAGATTCTCATTTATCATTCCACCTTTATTTTAAGCACTTTCTTCTTAAAAATATTTATGCGAATCTCATTCACGTGATGTAACAAAAAAAAAAATTGAATGACGACATTAGAACTGAACCTGACCTTGAAAGCGACCAAAACTATTATTTCTAATACCATTATTAGCGTCGTTTGTTTCCGAGAGAGGAAGTTTTAAAGCATACGACACGAAAAAAAAAAAAAAATTAAAAATTATCTGGTTTTAAATCATCGTAATTTTTGATTGACGTAACGCAACATAAACAGAATCGTGTATATAATTTAAACTTTTTGGCTTCCCCCCAAAAAATTTTTATTCCACTAAAAAAAAAAACTTATGAAAAGTCACTCGGAAATTGTGTTACTTTAAAAATATAACGCACTCACTAAACTTCGCACTTTTTCGTTTCGTTTTTAAGAAGAATCAATTGATGACATCGTGTAAATTCCAAAAAAAACTTATTATTAGTACATAAGACCACGAGAAACCAAGGTTAGTTTGGCAGCATAATTCACACGAATGAAGTGAATCAGACGATGTAGACGCTACTTGTTTCAGACGGTTGAATCTGTGAAACTGAAAACAGTCACGTGATTCAAGCTCGGTTTGGCTTTGCGCGGAGGAACAGCTGGCATGTCTGTACATGTGTTTGGTTTGGTTTGTTCTTAAGTTTATTTTTTCTGATGGAATTCCTTTTCGTCAAGTATTTTCCCGGTAAGAACCATCAAAGCTTTTTTTTCCGAAAAAATTGTTTTTTTTTTCCTGATCTGAAACGAAAACTACCCGAAATCTTTTCGTTTCTTTGAAGACTTTATAACGACTTTTAAATCTCCAAACCATTCATTCTCTATGTCCTTCTTTTTAACTTTTTCTTTCACACTTCAGCAATTTTCCCAGCTTTTTTTTTTTTTTTTCTCTCATTTTATTTTTACTGCAAGGAGTTTTACCTGATAGTAGATAACTTCTAATTTAGATCTTGTTGAGTTTTCCTTTTTTTTTTTTAAATTTTATTTCCAACATCAAGAAGGTTCTTATTTTTATTTTCTTTCATGCTGGAAAGTCTCTTTTTGAGATAACTTCAAAAAATCAAAAATAATTATTATCTTTTTTTCTGCTGGAAGAAATGTGTTTTTTTTTCTTGTGTCAGCAAATCGCTTCTTTTGCTTTTTTAAAGACATCAATTTCGTTTAAAATCGCCTTTCTTAATTTGTTTACTGACTAAAGGAGATTTCATTTTATTGCTTATTTATGAGCAATTTTCTTGCCCTGTTTATTTATTTATTTCAAGTTATAAACATTTATTAGAATATTCACGAGGATGAATACTTATGCAATCGTAGGACTATAAAAGATCCGTTATTTTTATTTTGAAAAGAAGTGTGAAAAAAAAAAGTTCAAAGCTTTAAATTTTTTTACCTGTTAAAGACCGGATTTAGTTATGCTTAAAAATCTTTGGCCACCAAGGCTTTTTCTTTAGCAAGGACGTGTAATTTTCTATGATTTGAGGCGATGTAATATGTTTCCATTATGTCGAAAATATTCCAGAACGAAGTTTTCCGGAAGGGGAGGGGGTAAATGAATAGGGGAGGCAAAATACACGAGACAGAAATTTTTCTGAGAGAAGGGGGAGGGGGCAGTAAAAGTCAGGGAGGCCCCCCGACCCACGCTTGGCTGAACCGGACTGAAGCTAGAATGTGAGGAATTAAGGGGGCTCATTTCCCCTCTGAGGAGAAGCTTTGGGTCCCGTAGCCTCTTGGGCTGGCTACAGGCCAGTATGGGGGGCTTTTCTGACTGGTGTTTATGCATCCCAGCCTCTTTGGCATACCTGAATATAAAATCGAATTCTATCTCAGAATTAAGACATGGAATAATATTTCTTTAATCCAATTTTCGAGTACTTATCAATATAAGTTAAAGCCTTTTTATTTTATTTTTATTGAAGAAAATATTTTTAGAAATATTTGGTATTAGGAACTTACCGATTTGAAATTTAAATTAATTTTTTCTTCTTTCGCAAAGAAATTAGTTTAGACTTATTGTGTACTCCTTAGCGTTTTAGTCGTCGGAGCTTTTTATAGACTACACCCTGTAAGTTTACAATCTTGATCATTTTACTTAGGTAGATTAATTTATGGATTACCAATATTATTATAAATTAAAATACCGTGCGTTAGATTTAAAAAAAAAATTGAAGATGGAAAAATTTAGGCATTCATTCCGTGGAAATAACTCAAGTTTTTTCTCAGTTCACTTACGCTTTTCAGACTCTCGGGCCACCGATCACAATGGCTAGATATTTTTTACCGAAGTCAGCATTTTTCTTTCTCCGGGAGAACATATTAGGATTTGAAAAAATTACTTTTTTCAAGGTTTTTTTTTTTCCCTGCTTTTTTTTGTGACTAATCACGACCTCAGAAACAAAAGGTTGTAAATGCAACACATCAAAATTTTACAGGAGAGCTATTTTAATGTGTATGTTATTGTAAATTGATACCTGTTCAATTTTTTGACATAGCAATACTAACTAGGCCACATAAAGAACACATTCCGAAAGTTTCATTTCGATCATATAATTGTTTATTAAGTTATTTAGAAAGTCTCTAAAATTGTACCCGTTTAGGGAGCTTTTTAAATTTAGAAACAAAAGGTTCTATCGACTCCAGAAGTTAAGCTAAAGATGATAGAACCTTTTGTTTCTGAATCGAAAATGTCACTAAATTTTAATTTTTCAAATATCATATATTTGTCGAAAATTATACGGGTACATTCTTTGGCATGTCTAGAGTAATCTTTAAGTAATCCTGGAGTCTTTTAATATATTTTGGCCCAATTTCGGGCATTTTATAATTGAAAATGGCGTGAGAACCTTTTGTTTTCAAATCCACTTTAAGAATTTGAGAGCTAGAACCACTTGATTTTTTCAAAAAAAAAAAAAAAAAAAAAAAAAAAAAACAGAAATAATAAGAATTTTAGTTTAGGGGTCGGAAGTACTCATAAAGTAGAAATTACTTTCATAAAAAAGTGAATTTCGTCCGGGGGGTCGATTTAGAACCTTTTGTTTCTAAGGTCGCGCAACGGAGAGAAAAATTCATAAGTACCATGGGTGCAAATATACACCCACAAACCCACAACCTCAGCCGCATAGGTAAACAAATGTGTACAGTAGACTCACTATAAAAAAAAAGTTTCGAATTAGTGCAATGAGCACTATCCACCACGGAAATCTATTGCCATAGTTAATTATGACGATAGATTTCCGCTCATCATTAATTCGAAACCTTTGTTACATAGTGCGAGACTACTGTAGCTTGAGTTTTGGCTTTTATTTTGCAATTTTTTTTTTTTTTTTTTTTTTTGGTAAACGATTGTCCATATAATCAAAGATTTATATTAGTGGGCCAAACTAGGTATGTTCTATTCCAAAAAAATGTTAATGGTAATTTCCCCAGCTCAGGGAAATCTCCATAACTATACTTAACCTAAGGACGGGGTAAGCGTTTGAACCAGGAATATTTAAATAATATAAAGTATTACATTGAATAACTCACCAAGTATATTTCCGTGGAATCATCTTAAATATAATTAAACACAATTATAATATTGAAATACGCGACCTTACACTTTAAGAGCAAACCAAGAAGTGACGCCGGGAAAGCGTCGGAGGACGCTCTCCAGACCCTTTGCCATTAAACCGTCGCGAGGCTTACATATTCGGTTACTCAGCTTCCTAGCTTACGATATCATCCTTTTTCCTATCGTAAGAGGAACCAAGCTTTAGGGGGAGATTCTGGATGAGTCACTGATTCCCTCTGTTAAGAGTAGCGTCTGTAAGGGAAGCAGTGACGTATCTTTCCAGGACCGTATTTTATGTGTTAACATGCTCCCCCCCTCTCTCTGGAGGGGGAGACCGGGGGTTAGTGTAAGGCGGCGTGTAAGTAATCCAAGTGAGGGCGAGCAAGAGCAACTTAAGTGTCGGGGGGAGGAAGGTATTTCGATTAGTCATAGCCATCTAGGGGCAAAGTTGGGGGGAGGTAAATGAGGTGCTGTTGCTTAACCCTGACTATGGTACATTGTTAATGTGTGTATGAGTATTCATCTTGAAAATAATACATAATTTAAGTACTTGGAAAATGCAAGTTATTTATTTAATACCATTGTTATGGTTATATAAGGGGGGGACTGAGAATTCCATGTGATAATGACAGGGGGAACGAGCATTTGCCAATGGTTTTTTTTTTCTTTTAGCCTTTTAAACTGAGGTTAAATATAGTTTATAAAGGCTAGTAAGTATTAATACTAAAAGACACACATTTTTTTTTTTTTTTTGAATTAATTGTAATTGATAAAAATGTTTAAAAAAATGTTACATCATAAATAGTTAAAATTTTAGGAATTAAGGTGACCTATATTTCTTTAGTGTTTAGTCCTGATGAACTGGATATTAAATAAGGGGTATATGAGATAATATGAGATTTCATTCATGGAGGTAATTCAGAGGGGAGATGTTCACCCTAATTCCTTTTCATTGAAGTCACGTGTCGATTGTGACACGACGATATGTGCTGGTATGAAAATTGCCAAGGTAAAGAGGAACTTCTCTTTTTTTTCTTTAACTGTTGCCATAGGATGGACTTAATTCGTATTCTGAAATCTTGGAAATTTTCATTTTATTATTTATTCGTTGATTCTTCAACGTAGTTACTTATAGTGTTAAATGAGTACATAATTTTTTTCGACATCGGCACACGTGGTATATACCGTTAAAAATTAATATGGGATAAAACACAATGTTATAAAAAATATTTTTTGATATGCATCTTATACATTGGAGCAAATGATAAAATTGTTAACCGTGTATGGTTATTCAGTCATTTGTTTTTCTTTTCTTTTTTGTGTGTAAAAAGCATAATAAATTACATTAATATATAAATACGAAAAATATTCCCTTGTATATTAGGGTTTTTAAGTTTAGGACTATCTTGGCGATGAATTTTTCTTTATGCTTATATTATTTCGTACCCTTTTTGGTGTTATTTTATTCTTATTTTTCCGTATTTTCGATTTTTACTTATTTATTGATTTATTTTTATTCATTCACTTATGATATTTTTTCTTTTGTATTTATTTTGATGTGTTTTCATTTATTCACTTAACACATTTTTTTTTTTTTTTTTTTTTTTTTTTTTTTTGGATTTATTTTTATTTTCATTTAGGCCTATTCACTTAACACATTTTTTTTTTATTTATACGTGTTGAGTTGAACTTTTGCAATTACGGATTATCGGGCAGCAGGTTAATATTAGTATAAGGTATAGGTCTGGCTGAAAATTATTATCAGGATAAGAGTTTGTGTAGAAAAGGAGGGGGGTTTTAGCGAGCATATCGATTTTTGAGCAAGTTGGAGAAGGAGGGGTTTCGAATTTTCGAGGGTTTCATAGATCGTTTCAAATTGGGGTTTGAAGATCTTATTTATATCAATTTTGGGGCAAAGTGTTGGACTGTTGTCACTAGGTGGTGGTATGATAACCGCTGGTGCTGTTGATGTCGTAGTAACAGCTGTTGCGTTTCCTTGTCTTGTGGAGGCGTTTTTTTTTTAAATATTTGACGTTTTTGTCTTGATGAAGTTTTTGTCTTTGAAGTTTTTGTTTCGCCGCGTGCATTTTTCTTTGTAGTTAATTGTTGGTTTATACACTTCATTGCAGCGTTGAATGGGTTGTCGCATTTGGCCATGGATTGTTGTATTGTTTCTTCCGTTGCATTTGCTGAGTCAATTTGAGGTAGCAAGCAATTTATCGCTGACTCAAGGGTTTCGTGGCAATATTGTTTTGGCGGATCTGTTTTGCGTGGAGTCGCGAGCCTAGCTATCGCAAGGGCGATTCTGTGAATGCTTCATCGTTCATTTCGTGTTCCGTTGTGGGATTTATTTTGCCAGATTTCGCTTATTGATTGGACTAGGTAACGGGGATCACACGGGGTGTCCGGAAGGTGGCTGGTGCATAAATTGTGGATCCAGAAGACGACTTTTCGGAGAGACTCGGAGACGATTGTGGGTATTCTGGGCGTCTCTCGATTGATCCGTTGATTTTCCGTGTTTGGTCCGGCTATTTGGAAAAGTTTTCAAATGATGGCTCCTGTGATTATTTGTCGTGATTGACGACTGTCTTGAGTGGAATTAATCTCGTTGTTGATTTTGCTATCGATGAGCGCGAGTTTTGCTGTTGTAGCATTAATATCCGACGTATTTCCATATGCGATTTTTTCGGGCGTTGTCCAGTTGGTTAAAAACGCTACTTCAAGGGGGGAGAGGGGGGGTTCAGGTCGGGGAGGGTCCTCGATTACGAGATTTAATGATTGGGGAGCGTGGCGTTTTATGTTTTCTGGACAATCTAGGATCACTTGGGGGGGAAGGGGGGCTGTGATGGTCCGACGTTCGCATATTATTACCGTAGAGGATGTACAATACGCTGGTATCGCATGTGAGGTATTTTGAAGATTCCTCTTGATATAGTCGTCATTGGTGATTACGGAGTAAATCCAACGTTGAGAAGTTTGATGCAGGACGTTTGGTATTTTTCCAAACCGTCCCATGGAGCCATGAAAACGGGGGTTAGGGCTTCGTTCCTTGCAGGAATTCGAACCGTGATTTGAATATTTAAATTCGCAAAAGTGACGCCGGATAAGGGGGCATTTAGAGGTGACAAGGAGTCGGGGTCAAAATTTATGCCTTTGGCTATCCGTTTTTTCCTGCATTCCATTCGATCCTCGTGAGGTCAAAGGGTGGGGGAAATTCGGTTATTTAGCAACTTTTGAAACGCGAAAGACACAGTATAAATAGTCTTGCATTGCCGTTTGGATTAGCAGGTGGAGGGTTTGGGTTTGGGAAGTGGACGTACAAAGCTCAACAAATCGATTTACATAATTAATATGGGTGGGGTTCGAGGCGTTCAAGGAATACTCAGGGTTGGATTGGTATACCTGTTCAACTTTCAGTTTGTTATTGAAGAGGTCCTGAAGTTGTTGCAACTCTTTGAGCGTCATTGCAGCCTCCATTGAAGCTTTGATGAGTCGCTAGTTTGTTTTTAGCGCCTCATGCGCTTGTCAGATTGATGCTCCGACGGCGATCGATGAGGATCCCAGTGATAGGATTCCAATGATTTCGACGCTCCCAGCTCTGGCAAGTGTTCATGCGGCGGTCGCAGCGTGCTGAGCTGTTTGGCCAACACGGACTAACTGAATGATGGCTGATAATATGCCCCGTTTTGACTTGGGAGGTGCAGGAGTATCAGACATCAATGAAGGATTTGAATAAGTTGGGAGCATCCAACTTCAGTGTGATTCGGGCGTCTACCAATCGTCCCGTAATGTACGCTCCTTAATAGTCTTCATGTTCTAGCCCTAGGGGGGGAAGTGGATTTGTGGACTTGTGCATCACATGCATGCAGCAAGATTATGCATAGTATCCTAAAACATAAATATAGCGATTAGTGGGGAATTATTTTTCTGGCGGACATGCACATTCCAGAAATACGATTAGACTACGTCTGGGAGATTTCCCAGCAAGAGAAAAAAATCTTTTTTTTTTTTTTTTTAATTTTTTCATGCAAAATAATTTTCATGATTCATGGATAAGGGAAAAGGGGAAAAGGTCAAATTTTAATATGTTTAAACAGTTACTGAAGAGGAAGAAGTGAATAAAATTTTTATCTACAAATTCTGCGTTATTAATGAACTACTTGCAATAAATAGATTTTTTTTTTTTTTTTTTTTTTTTGGATAGTATTATATATTTTCAGATTACCGCATGCCATAGATAGAGATGTAAGAATGAATAAGAGAAAAATTTGATTTAATAAATTTTTGACATCTTTTTTTTTTTTTTTTTTTTTTTTTTGATGTATCAGTAATACATAGTATGTAAAGAATGGGATACAGTGTTCCCTTTATGGTTTAAGAAAATCGAGCATGTAAAGGATGGGATACAGTGTTCCCTTTATGGTTTAAGAAAATCGAGCATTCAAACATATTTAGCTACTTTTTTTTTTTTTTTTTTTTTTTAAATATAATTTATAATGTTAACTACAGCTAACTAATAAGGCACGCAAAAGAAGAATGTGTTGCTGTAAAGTAAGCGAATTTTTATAAGTTTCAATAATACATTGTATGGATCTATATATATTATTGTTTTTCCAAAAATGTCGATCGATAAGGATAAGTTTCATAAGGAATTATCTTTTTTTTCTTGTGTGGAGGAAATATAATAATTTAATTAATTAATTAACTTGTTAGGTTCATTACCAATTTAATTGATTTGTGGGAAGGAAAAATCAATTTATTGTTTTATTTATTTATTTATTTATTTATTATTTTATTTTATTATTATTTTTTTTTTTTTTTTTAATTTGGGGGGATCGTTATTTATTTATTTTTTAGTTTTTACATTTTGGAGGGGATCATTATTTACTTTATTTTTAAATTTTTAGTTTTTTAAATTTGGGGGATCGTTCTTTATTTTATTTATTACCAATTTTTATTTTTTGTTTACAAATTTTGGAGGGAAGGGGGGTTATTTAATAATGTTGGGCGAGGGCGGGAGGGGGAGAAAGGTCCTTACGGGGCTGTTTTTTAGGGGTTGGGGGATGGGTTTTTTATCTCCTTTAATTAATTTTTTTTTTTTTTTTTTTTTTTGTTGTTTAAAACTTTGGGGGTTAATTTTTATTTATTTATTTTTGAATATTTTAATTCGGAATTTGGAGGGATTTTTATTTGGGGATGTGGGGGGGGGGGCTTTAAATTGGGAATTTTCGGTTAGGGGTCATGGGGTATCTTGTTTAATTTTGAGTATTTTAATTAGGGATTTGGAGGGATTTTTATTTGGGGATGTGGGGGGGCTTTTAATTGGAAATTTTTGGTTAGGGGTCGGGGGGTATTTTTATTTGTTTATTTTTGAATATTTTAATTCGGGATTTGGAGGGAGTTTTGTTTGGGGATGTGGGGGGGGGCTTTTAATTGGAAATTTTTGGTTAGGGGTCTGGGGGTATTTTTATTTGTTTATTTTTGATAATTTTTTATTTTTATTTGATAATTTTCGAATTATTTGGGGCCGTTTTTATTTTAATTTTGATTTTTTTTTTTTTATTTTCATTTGATAATTTTCGAATTATTTGGGGCCGTTTTTATTTTAATTTTGACTCTTTTTTTTTCTTATTAATATTTTTAATGGAATTTTTAAATTATTTTCATTTATGCTTTTCAAATATTTTTAATGGGATTAATATTTGGGGTCGTTTTGGGCGTTTTTTCGGGACCTTAAGTTATAATCATGTTGAGATATGGGAGGGGGGAGGGATCCTTTTGGGGCTGTTCTTTAGGGGGGGAGGGGGAGGGATGGATTTTCTGTCTCCTTTAAATTTTTTTCAAGTGTTGGGCATGGGATTTACGAATATCGGAGAATTCCAAGTTTTCATACGGACCCGATTTTCGTTATTAGGGGCTCTGTATTTATGAGGGATCGGGTATTGGGGGGTATAAAGCGGCTCTTGGATACAAGAGGATGATTAGAAGGATTTTTTACGTACAATAATGTCTCATCTTTTTCGCCTATTACCTGATGGATAGTATAACGAATGTTGTCTTTTGAACCCCAGTAAACTGGTTTTTTCGGAATGTGATTGTCGAGATCTTTAATGCCGAATTGAATGGTGAAATCAATAATTTTTTATTTTGAGAAAAAGAGTAGACTTCGTTATTAACGTATATATCCAGTTCAGACAATAGACGAGATGAAAATTTAGGAGGGGATCGATATGATTGGGGTGGAGGGATTTTATTTACAGGGACGGAGGCTTCTTTGGTTCCCGTTATATATTTTCAGCAAAGGCGATATTCATCAGGAGGGTTCAGAGGAACTTTAAGTGAAGGGGCCTGGAATTGATTTTTATTCCATGTGGTTTGTTTTTTGTTTCCAGAAGTTAAATCTTTCATTTTGTAATATAGTCTATGGAGAGAATCAACAGAGTATTGATCGTCATCCCCGTCTGCATCCGTATTGATTTTTTCGAAATGTGATTCATCGACCAATGTGCCGAGGGAGGATGCAGGGGTTTTCTTTAATATTGATTTCGGGGTACTTTTGTCTTGACACCCTTCGATTCCCCTTCTTTTTGTAAGGGGAGATCATCGATGGGGTTTTATTTGTCGAAGAACTACTTTTTGTTTTTTTTTGTTTAACTTGTCGTTTTAATTATTTGCAAGACAGACTCCCCAAGTAGCTCCACTTGGTCTCCCGAGAAACTGAATACTTGAATGGGAGATACCAGAGGGCTAATTAATTGGGGGGGGGGGGGGAAACCAGGGCGGATGACACTAGCGAATTATCAGTGCCAGTGTCAATTAAATCTGTACAATTCGCCCTTTATTGACCAAGCTAACTATTTTCGGACAGCCATTGTCCGAAAGTTTTCAAAGGGGTTCTGAGCAAGTGTCGGCATGGTCGCTGGCATTGCTCGAGATTGTGGTGGGGGCAAGGTCCTAAATTTCGGGTCTTGGATCATGCAAGGGGATGTGGGAGCGGGTCGAGGGTTTGGGTCTACTTGCATATTTACAGGGTCGGTGGAAACCGGAGGGACTGGGGCCGATTTCGAACGGGAGGATTATGGTGGGTCTTGTACAATTTATTGACCGCTTCAGCATATTGCTGAATTTTATTTGTGACCGTTTTCCTCTATTTGCTGAATTTGGGGCTTCATTCTGTTTTTTTTTTTTTTTTTTTAATATTTAGAGGGGGAGTTTGATTTTTGTTTTAATTAAAAATTTGCGTATTACTAATATTTTTAATGGGTTTTTCTAATTGATATTCTTTTTTTTTTTTTTTTTTTTTTTTTTTTTTTTTTTTTTTTTTTTTTTTTTGCAAAATTTTTAACGGTATTTTACTATATTTTACTTTAAAAAAAATTTCATATTAATAATATTTTCAGTAGGGCTTTTTTTTTCTATTTTTTTTTTTTTTAAAGAAAATTTATAATGGGTTTTTAATAGATTTTACTTAAAATTTTCGTATTAATAATATTTTTAGTGGGTTTTTTTTTTTTTTTTTGAAATGTAAGGGTGGATAACTCTTTTAATTTTCGCGGTCAGCTTGATACTTTTAATTAATATACTATTATATTTTTAAATGAGAGAACAAGAAAAAATGGACTAGGCATATAATATCCTTTTTTTTTTTCTCTGATAATTAATTGTTTATTCATTCATTGTTAAAATTAATATATATTTTGTTATCAATTTGGGATG
This sequence comes from Liposcelis bostrychophila, assembly GCA_037577465.1. NCBI lineage: Eukaryota > Metazoa > Arthropoda > Insecta > Psocodea > Liposcelididae > Liposcelis > Liposcelis bostrychophila. The sequence goes on along the minus strand of CM075213.1, from coordinate 22,475,105 downwards.
GGATATAATGTTAATAATAGGGGAATAGGCATGCAATTCCTGTTTCAAACACTTTAGAGGGGTGGGGGTGCAAGGGGACAAGGACTTTCTCGTACACATTTTTTCCTAAAAAAAGTTTTCGTTTTTTAATAAGGAAAATATTTTGCTTTATCGGGCCATGGGGAATGGGGGAGCTAAGAGTACCGACTGCGCCACTTGTTAATGGTAATTTCCCCAGCTCAGGGAAATCTCCATAACTATACTTAACCTAAGGACGGGGTAAGCGTTTGAACCAGGAATATTTAAATAATATAAAGTATTACATTGAATAACTCACCAAGTATATTTCCGTGGAATCATCTTAAATATAATTAAACACAATTATAATATTGAAATACGCGACCTTACACTTTAAGAGCAAACCAAGAAGTGACGCCGGGAAAGCGTCGGAGGACGCTCTCCAGACCCTTTGCCATTAAACCGTCGCGAGGCTTACATATTCGGTTACTCAGCTTCCTAGCTTACGATATCATCCTTTTTCCTATCGTAAGAGGAACCAAGCTTTAGGGGGAGATTCTGGATGAGTCACTGATTCCCTCTGTTAAGAGTAGCGTCTGTAAGGGAAGCAGTGACGTATCTTTCCAGGACCGTATTTTATGTGTTAACAAAAAAATTAAAAGAACTGTAGTATTATCAAAAAATTTGCCTTTTTTATTTAATAAAAGCGAAAATTGGAATTAGAATAAAAAGCGACAATTACAAACTTAAAAACACATTTCATCCAATTTTCCCCGATGCAACCTCGTTAAAAATTTCATTTCCGAAAGATAAATTAAATAACGCTTGACGAGAGTGAAAGCTCGGTGCGTCCGCAGAATTACATTCGTAGATATCAATCAAGCCTGCAAATTGCTAAATGATTTAAGTTGTAAAGGGTTGAAAATGAAACTTTTATCAACGCATTTACTAAGAAATCAGGCTCTGACATTCACAAAATATTAATGGTTTCGTGATTGAGTGAAAACGTTTTAACTCAAGGATTTACTGACAGGAAAAGGCACATCTCCCCAATTTATTTTCCCATCATGCTACCGATTTTTTTTTTTTTTTTTGAAAAAATCGATTAACCTCAGCTCATTGTTGTCCTGCTTTTAAAATCATTGCAGCGATTTTAATTATATATTTTCATGAATGTTTTTTATAGAATTTTAATTGTTTAACACGAAACAATCTGTTTGGATAAATATATATGTTGCAAAACTTTCCCTTTCAATATTCAAATTAATTAAATTCATATTGATAAAATTTTTTGAAATTTTCACGATTAATAAAGACACAGACCTAGTTATATTACTTTTGCTCTCTTTGAGATATTTTTATCTGGTTTTTTCTCTCTTTCGCAAAAGCTGTGTCATTAACGGAAATAAATTAAATTTTCTTTTTAGTTTTGTTCCCGTTGACGGAAGAGGAAGTGCAAATATTATTAGATTTGCTATAAAGTTTTTCCTTCTTTTGTGAAAAAAAAAAAATTTAAAATGGTTTTTAACAGTTCATAAAAATCAAGTTCAGTTTTCTTTTTAAGTTACATTTTCCTTTTGTGCATAAAATATTACAATAAAATTAATCATACCAAGCATAAATTTCATTCTAAAGATATATTTGATAAATCCGTTCCTTAACTTCAAAAGATTGTTTCGTGGAATGTTTGCTCAATGTTCGAATAACGTTAACGTCTTTTCATTTCCCATGCGTTTTAATTAATTAGTTTATTGGAGACGATAAAACTTAATTAACAGATTCAAGCGGTTTTCGTTTGCTGCGGTATGTATATCAACTCGCAACACAGGATATTCAGAAGAAATCAGAAATCTATTTCATACAAGGTAAACAATAGGAGAGCCGCAAATAATTTATTATCGTTAACAATGCTTTAGAAATACAGAACGGACAGGAAGTATATACGTGTAATGGACAAAAGATCAGTTTAACTTTGTATAGAAAGGTTTCTCAGATAATAAGGATATTGACATAAAGTTTCGTCTCAATATTTGGTCTTTTTAAAAGATTGATATTTTGTGTTGCGTGGGGTGTCTTTGTTTTAATCTGACAGAATTAATTAATTTTGGTTTAAAATCAGAATTCGTTAGCATTTTGTTTCTTGCGCCAGAGGCTGCGGTTAGTGCGATTTCAGTTGAATAGGCTTTTGGATGCAAAAAGATATAAATTTTTTTTTTTCTTGAATTCTTTTGAATTTTTTTAGAAGGTTTTTTTCCGTTATGCAATAGGTTTATGCACATATGTTGAAAATTTTAATTTGTTTCTCTAGCTGGATTTTTTTGAGTCATACTGCCTCCCTTTTTAAAAATTCCTGTACCTCCTGAACCATATTTTCATACAAAATCTTCAAAGACAATATACTTCTTATATACAGTGTTGGCGAAAAAATTTTCACCATAGAGTGCAGTCCTAAGGAAATCAAAAGAAAAATTTTTTACCCCCGAAAAATTTTTGGGGTACCTCCCGATTCGGAGGGCCTGAACCCTAAGGGGACCTCAGGGAGTCCCATGTCAGAAATTTGTTCCCGGGACTGTGGCACTTGTTTCCGGATAAATGTGTACCTCCACATGAAAAGGGCCCACTTGGCATTTGGTGCTTAGAATTTTTTGTTTGTAAACAAAGGGTTTTCTTATAAGTTAAATTTCCACAGCCTTCCGTGTTACCATCTCCAAGGTGGACCCTTTCCATGTGGAGGTACACTAATTTTCACTGCAGAAATTCAATTCTAACTAAAAAAAAATTCTTTTTACACTCCTTTTTCACCCCTCTTTTTAAAGAATGCCACTCTCTTTTTGAAAAAAATGCCGGAAGTCATAAGTACCTGTACATAAATATTTTACACGGTAAAAGATTTTATATAAAAAGTAACATAATTTACTTGTAACAAAAAAGTCTACATATATGTTTTATGTAAATTTTACATAAAACGATTACGTTGCATCAATCTTATTGTTGATCAACCAATAACCAACTGTTATTTGTCAAAATAAAATGTTTACATTCAAACTTTAACATAAAAATGGTTACCTACATATGGAATATGCAACCCTTTTTAAGATTTTGTTAACATAAAATTTTTTACTGTGTATATTTATATTATATATTTTTTATAAATATTTATAAAGATTTTCAAATATTTACAAATATTTTCAAATATTTTCAAATTTTTCAAATATTTACAAATATTTACAAAGATTTACAGATATTTATAAAGATTTACAAATATTTACAAATTATAAATTTTATAAAGTTTTGATTTTTGAAACTGAACCCCTCCGTAAGGAAGTGGCCCCCCAGTTGGGGCCACTTGGGGAGGTAGCTCAAAAATGTTTTAAAATCGTAAATGATGTTATGGGGTTAAACATTTTTTTTTTCGATTTCCCTAGGACGGCACTATGGTGCAAATGTTTTCGCCAAAACTGTATGTATATTTTCTTTTACCGTGGCGAAAAAAAGATTTCAGTTTTAATTAAGTATATTTTTATAATAAATATCAATTTTTTTTTTTTACTGTTAATTTTATTTTACGAGCCAAGGTATTTTTTAATCAAGTTTTCGAAATACTTTAATACAGTTTATTACTTAAAATATTATTATCATAAAACAAGGAGGTATTGTCCGAAACTTAGCATCGCTTACATTCACCTTTAAATGAAAATAAATGAACTACAAATTTTATCTATTTCCCCTTTTTCCGGTCAAACTGTAACTCTTGCCTCCATTATAACAACGGAAGTACTGTGCGTGTTTTTTCGTGTTAAAAACGAAAATAGATGCCACAAAATTTAAAAAAAAAATGATGCAAAGGTCCTCTGTTTTCGATATTAACACTTGAAAATTTTTTAAGAAAATCTGTGCTTTCGAACAAAAAAAATCAGGACAGTACTTCCGTTGCTGTAATTAATTGCATCATACAATTAATTGCATGGTGCAATTAATTATCAATATGAAGGCAAAACATAAAGGATTTAGGTGAAAGAAAAGACCTTTTTTTTTTAGCTTGGTCAAAGTTACTTCAGATGGTCCATTTTTACCCCGCTTTATGGTAATTAAAATTGCTCTTATTTATGAAGTAGAATTAATACAAAAATACAGTGTGCTTTTCCGTTTACATTTCATGTTCATAGATTAAAAAGCTGGTATGGACGGAAAAATCTTTTGATTTTTTTTTCATTCAAAAAAAATCGGAATGTTCGGTTCGAATCCAAAAAAAAACCGGTAGGTAAAGCGTGGAAAATCCCTTTAGATAAACTGCGAGTTGATAAATGCTTCTCACCATTTCTTCCAATTACTTTTTTTCTTCCTTTTTTTTTTTTTTTTTTTTTTTATAAATATATTTTTATCTTCTGTCGGAGACATATTGTATACACATGTCATGGCATTGTTACGTGGATTCATTATCATTTTTCCAACTGTCACGTTTTACTCATTTTTCTCTGCTCACGTTCCTATGGTCATTATATGGTTTTATTAAAAAAGCTTATTCTGTCCGTTCATAAGTTAGAATTAGGTCGCGGTTATTAGGTTGATTTTTTTTTTTTTTTTTTTGCACTCCTTTTCTTTTCCTTCACACGTTTTCTCAAAAAAAAAAAAAAAAAAACCTTTTAAAACCGGGCGAAATGTAAGTAATTAAAATAGAATCCGACATATACTCGTGATGATGGTGACGCTTAAAACTGGAAAAATGGATGTTGAAGAATTGCACCCGTTTTCGAAGCACTGGCAGTTCATTTCTTCGTGGTCGTCGTCATTGAATCTGTAACACTCTTTAGTATGTTTTTGAAACCCGCATTTTCGAATGGTGCGAGTGTGTTCCAATCCTTTTATTTTAACTGAAAACAAAAAAAAAAAATATTGTTTACATATTAGGTTTTGGAGGTCAATGCTGGGGTTCGGCTAGTCGAGACCTGCAAGTCACCTCCTAACCTAATTTCATAGTGAGTCTAAAAATCGCTTTTTTATTTTTGAAGCGGGCGGGCATTTTCCGACTATAAATGATGAAGTTTTTTTTTTGACGTAGGACTATGTTTTTTGAGCTCGGTCCTGGGGAAATCTGTCTGTCCAGGATCTGTCCGGGTGCGCACTGTTCGCACCAAAAATTAATATTTAATCATTTTAATATTAAAATTTTAGCTTCGAAAATTTTAAATAATATTTTGACCAATTTTTTTTCACTTTTGGCCTTTCTAATACTAAAATTTAGACGACATGAACAAAAAAACAAGGACTCAGAAAATTTCTTGAAAATTTTATTTAACTTTTTTTTAAATTTTCGCTTTTTTTTAAAAATTTAAAACAAGAAATTTTCTAAATAATTTACAAGAAATTTAAAGTTAAAATTTTATTTTAAAATTAGACGACATAAACGAAAGCATGGACTTACAAGATTTCTTGTAAATTTTTTTAATGGTACCGTAGATTGGGGTGAAGTTGAAAGGGAATTCAAAAAAAAAATTCTAGGTTTATTTTAGGCACTAAAAATAAGATTTTTTACTTAAGTTACCCAAAAACAATATCCACTTAATGAAATAAAAAAATTTTATTTTTAGTGCCTAAAATAAACCTAGAATTTTTTTTTAAATTTCCTTTCAACCTCACCCCAATCTACGGTAATTTAAAAAAAGTTAAATTTTTGAATTTCTTGACCAAAAACGAGCAAAAAAAATGCCTTAAAAAGTTTAAATCGTTTCATTGTTTAAATTTAGTAATATTACGACAGTACCCCAAAGACGTATCCTACTGGGGATATGCCCCCGTATCCCAGTCTCATTTTATTTTTTTTTTAGATCTGCTCCATGTTTAGCCAGACTTGAGCTAATCAGATCCAAATGATAATTTAAAGGACAAAACCGTTAGAGCATCAATTAACGATGTCGAATTATTGGTGTTAAATGATTGTCCACTGATAAAATTGTCTGACATATCCTCTGAAAGACTTTTACAAAAGTTCCTCCTTCAAGTTCTTTTCTTTTCTTTTTTTTTTTTTTTTTTTTTTGAATATTTTAAAAAAAAGAAGTAAAGAAAAAGAAAAAAAGCAATAATTTTCGAATGGGATAAGGCAGTTGAATTGCAATAGTACATGTAAATGGTATCGCATGCAATCAATATGATTATTTGTTTGTTCTCGTTATTGAACCGTAAAATCATCCCATTCCATTTCATCTCAATCTCTTTTTACCTTTTTCCTCTTCATACTTTCTCCTCAATTTTAATGAAAAAAAAAAAAAAAGGAAGTTATCTACTGTTGGGCAATTTGTTTGCCCGGGTAAAACCGACAGATTTTCCGTGGAAAAAAAGGACCGCGTTATATATTTTTATCCGTCTTCCTAGCTTTGTTTTAACCATCGCTTTGACAATTAACCTTGGAGTTGAATTTTGTACTCCATTATTAATTAATACACCCGCACAGTTTCTGTCAAGCCGATACTAGGTTTTTGCTTTGGTCGCGTCATCTATTACTCGCATGATGTATATGTAATCGAAATTGATTTGCCTGACAATTGAATGTAGGACTTCAAAATTAGGATGACACTCTACGCCGCGATAGACTAATGCATGAGGTACAGTACACTAATTGTCATTTCTTTGGAATGCGAATGTTTTGATGATCACTGGTTAATTTCCTCTCGTCATTTCAATTTCGGGTTAAAGTGATAATCTCGTTTATTTTCGTAGTATCTAATTTTCTGAGGAGAAGGGAATGATCACCTTAAAATTTTCTTTCGTCATTCATGATTGAAGTATGTTTTTTTGGGGGGGAAGGGAGGAGGTACTTGAAATGCTGAATTTTCTGACAATGAGTGGTGAGGGGATTTGCACAAATTTGACGTCAGCATTTTATTATAAGTTTCATACAAAGCTTTCACCATTTAAAAAAAAATTTCTAGTCTTTTTTTTAAGTTTTTCCGGGGTCGAATAATGATAGTCCTAGGCAGCGTTCATGTATTACGTAAGATTCGAGTTTTCCGACCCCCTCCCCCCTGTCGCAAGATTTAGTGAATGCCATTTGATGAACCGCAAAGTCCCCAATTTTATTTGTTTTTGTTAAAAAAAAAAAAAAAAAAAACTTTTTATTTTTTAAAAATACATTCGTTCAATTCCTCTCATGAAATTTAATATTCAGCGAAAGTATAATCCAACCTGGAAGTTTAATTATAAAAGGAAAAACTTGTTCCTAATTGGCTTGACTAGAGAGATATTTGATTTCGACAGGAAAATCTTGGTACTTTTCCAAATTAAAACTTGTAATAATGATCTCGAGAAATTTATTATTACGCGTATATATACACCTAAAACGAAAGCGGGGAAAAAAGCGACATTTCTTTAGTTTATTACACCCCTAGGCTGATTATCAGTGATTTTGAAAATCCCTTATAATACTTACTGGTTTGCACGATTTTCCTGCAAAACGTATATGGTTGCGAACCCCCTTCAGGGCATGGCAAGTAATATGTGCTCCATACGTCTTCTTTTTGCAAGTCTTCACATCCTGTATCATTGCGTGAGTTACACTGATAACATGAGATCGACTCTCCTATATAACAAAAAGAGAAAAGAAGAAAATAAAAAAAATTTAGTCGGAGGGAATAAAGTTACACACTCCATTAGGAAAACGGAAACTTTTTGCAGCTTTGGGACTTTTTTTTTTCCATCTCGATAAAAGTCATTAACTGAATAATCCCAACTTTTTTTTCGAAAAAAAATTCTTTTAATGTAAACGGCCTGAGAAAAAAAGCCGGATAATTAGTTATAAATCATTTTTTTTTTTTACCTTTATTTTCGTAGGACAAAAAAAATAAAATCAGATAAAAATAAAAAAATCAGACTGATTGCTTTTACTGTAGAGGCCGTTAATTTTTAATATTTACAAAATGTATGTATGGAACGGCTGTTGTAATATTATCGCCGCTGGTTAACATGAATGTAACCACTGAATTACGTATTCAGTGAACTGAAACGATAAATACATTTCAAAGTCATTAGTTCTTTAAAGGTTGGGTCGATCGTGGCAATTTTGATGATTTCACTTAATTAAAATAAGCTGTTTAACGTTTTTTATTTTTTTTATTTTTGTAAATCATATGTTAACATGTTTGGATGGTTAGTAACGCATTTGTATTATACCATAATAAAATTTATTCAGGATTTTTTTTTAAAACTTTAATTAACAAAATTTACATACGTACAAAAATTTGGGATTGGCGACACCAGATTCAAGTGTCAAAGAACTTTAACGTGCGATTGGAATCTCTCTGCCCCCCCCCCCCCTCTCCCTCTCTCTTTCTTGGGATTCGTTGGTTCAAGACCAAAAGCGTTAGACATTTTTTGAGACTGTCGGTCTATTTTGCATAGTGATATTTCACCCCCCGCCCCCTCCCCCAAACCCCACATATGCACAGCTTCAAAAATGTTTTTTTTTTAATACGATACGATTTACTTGAACTCAGAAAAATACTACTTTAGGCCCACGCAAAAAATTATTGCCACAAAGTATTTTTTTTAAAACTGGGTCTACACAGTGGAAAGATTTTGTGACAAGACTAGTGAGTGTTTGTGTTCAAGTTGTAACGCGTCCAGCCAAAGCAATTATGCTTCGCGACAATGACACATCGCTTGTATTGCGATTAAGACGTATTTATTTTTCTGAGTTCTGAAAATCCTGTAGGTGGAGAGAATTTTTACGGCAAACTAAATTCGATAAGGAGGCTTTTGGCTGCTATCCTGGTAAGCAGCCGATAGGCTCTTAATAAATTTAGTTGGCTGTTAAAACCCCCATTGCACACACAGCACCATGGTTTCGATTATTTTTTGGCACATCTTAGACTTTCGGCTCCCTCCTTCCCCTCGAAAATCCTGGATCCGGTCTGTATTACTTAAATTGCTAAATCTGCCATCAAAAAAATTCTTTTTCCAAAATTACTTCTTCTTAATAATATTTGCATTAGCAAATACTCTAATATGGACGATTTTCATGGAACAGTCCCACATTACGGAAGCATATTTGGCAGGGAGGAAGGAAGGGAGGTAAAAAATTTCCGAGATTTCTTTTGTATATATTTATAACCTCTATAAGTATTTAAGGGGTGTTCATGAACCAAGCAAGCAAGCACGTTAGGGGGGAGGGGGTATTCAAAATGCTAACTTTTGCTAACAAAGGGGGCGGGGGAGGGATTTTACATACCTAACGTTAGCATTTGTCTCATGTAATAAACGTGAAAAAATGCAAATAATTTTAATTTTTTAATTTTTTAATCTAACTCACTTAAAAAAAAAAAAAAAATTCGATTTTACCCGCGCGCATTTGCTCTAAGTTAAAAAAAAAAACAAAAAAAAAAAAGCTTTTCTTTTCAAAATTTAAGTTCCGAAGAATTTCAGGCTTTTTCAATGTTAAATATTAATTTTTTAAAAAAATTAAGGGGGGGGGAGAGGGGGGGTTGCCCGAATTGCTAACCTTTTCCTGACAAGGGGGAGGGGATCAAAAATGGCCAAACTAATGCTAACGTGGTTTATGGACCACCCCAAAGTCTTCTTATTTTTCATTAGATTCGAACTTTCGCGTTGCGACTTTTGACTTAAAACTTAGATTGACTAGAAAAACATTAAACCTAAGAGGGGGGTACAATGGACCAAATATTTTTTAATTTTAAAGGGATAAGGGATCCATTACACAAGTTCAATTTTTTGGAGGGAAAAGAACCCGATTTAAGAAAAACCCCGAAAACTAGTCAAATCGCAAAACTCATGCATTACGCCATGGTTATTTGACCATGATTATAAATATCGAGAAAAAATCACACCTCGAGTGGGACTCGAACCCACGAAGGCCATGGACACGCCTTGAAGTCCTATACGCGGACAGCGCTCTAACCAACTGAGCTATCGAGGCTTACACCCGAGCGCATGAAATCTTCTCGATATGACTTAATGAAAGATGGAGTGGAAAGTCGAAGTATACTTTTTGGAGAGAAATTCTTTACTCTTTTTTCCGAAACATTTTTCGCTAAGACCGCACCGTTTGACAACACGGTGACCGAGTACGCTATATCCAGGATTATTAAATCTCGGAGCGTAAGCCAAAGCAATGACGGAAAAAACCCCGGAAATCATTTTTATGATTTTTTGATCGGGTTCTTTTCCCTCCAAAAAATTGAACTTGTGTAATGGATCCCTTATCCCTTTAAAATTAAAAAATATTTGGTCCATTGTACCCCCCTCTTAGGTTTAATATCAAAAAATCATAAAAATGATTTCCGGGGTTTTTTCCGTCATTGCTTTGGCTTACGCTCCGAGATTTAATAATCCTGGATATAGCGTACTCGGTCACCGTGTTGTCAAACGGTGCGGTCTTAGCGAAAAATGTTTCGGAAAAAAGAGTAAAGAATTTCTCTCCAAAAAGTATACTTCGACTTTCCACTCCATCTTTCATTAAGTCATATCGAGAAGATTTCATGCGCTCGGGTGTAAGCCTCGATAGCTCAGTTGGTTAGAGCGCTGTCCGCGTATAGGACTTCAAGGCGTGTCCATGGCCTTCGTGGGTTCGAGTCCCACTCGAGGTGTGATTTTTTCTCGATATTTATAATCATGGTCAAATAACCATGGCGTAATGCATGAGTTTTGCGATTTGACTAGTTTTCGGGGTTTTTCTTAAATCGGGTTCTTTTCCCTCCAAAAAATTGAACTTGTGTAATGGATCCCTTATCCCTTTAAAATTAGAAAAACATCTTTTAAAATAAGTTGCAAGACATTTTTCTAACTTTGACTTTAACTTTCAGATATCAGCATGATTTAGATCATGGTTACACAAAAGAGAACCGTTGCATGTATACACACGTAAAATTGTTTGACGTCAAAATGACTCAACCACTACGGGATTTGCACAGTAACGTCGTACTGGTTGACGTCATATTTTTCTCATGCAAAAGCTCGCATCCATTGTAGACATTGCACAAATATCATTGTGGACAACTATTCCCTTTTTTTTAAATCTTTTCATAACCATTTCTGTTTTCACCCATTAGAATAAATTAAATATGACTAATGTCAGGTTCTTATAAAAATTATGTACCAATACCTATTTTTTGACAATAAGTTTTTCAACTTTCTAAACTGATGCTTACGCTAGGCTTAGCACAAAACTCCTCAGCTATCATGTTCTTAAGGCATGGCTTGATAAACACAAACTAACCCATACATATCAGCATGAGAAATAGTTCACGATTATTCTCTTTAAAACATCTGTCAAAAGATAATTTTTTTTTCCTATTACAATTTGACCCTTAAGCTTTACGAAAAAATAAATTAAAAATAAACTCATTATTAAAGCTTACTTCATTTTCAATTAAAATTTTTTATAATAGTTTTTTGAAAATTATCCGAAATACGTAAACTAACTTTGGATATTTAAATTTTTGTCCAACTGCTCAGTAACTTTTATTAAAATGTCCACTTTCATTTTCCCATTTTTTTTAAAAGAGGAGGCTTCACGGACACCGGAAGGAATAGCTGTTTTCTGTAATACTCGATTTACGATGGAACTAAAAAATCAAATTTTAGGAATCTAACAAACTCTTCTGGTATATACTGGAATATTTAGTACAAGTTTCAACTTGTCTGAAATGTATGGACGGCGGGAAAATAATTTTTAAAAAAATTGCGGTCGAAAAACTTTGATCTTGTTTTCCTGGTTTTTGTTTGCTTGGAACAAGTTGTAACTTGTACCGTAGATTGGGGGGAAGTTGAAAAGGTGGGGTGAAGTTGAGAGGAGATTCAAAAAAAAGTTCTAGGTTTATTTTAGGCACTAAAAATAAAATTTTTACTTAAGTATCCCAAAACAATATCCACTTAATAAAATCAAAAAAATTTATTTTTAGTGCCTAAAATAAAAATAGAATTTTTTTTTTGAATTTCCTTTCAACTTCATTCCACCTTTTCAACTTCACCCCAATCTACGGTACCAAAAATACAAGAAAAAGTCAAAGGAGTTCGTTAGATACCTAAAATTTGATTTTTTTTTCTTTGTAAATTGAGTGTTAGAAAAAACAGCCCAAAAAAGTATCAAAAAATTAAAAAAATTTCCAAACAGTATCAAAAAATTACTATCAAGTCATTATCCTCTTTCCTTTATCACAAGTTTTAAACTAGATTTCGCCTACCTGTTGGTAGAAAAATGCAGATCATTAGCACTACACATGCGAGGGAAAGACTTTGAGAAAACGAGGAAATCATCGCGTTATTAATTTTTCCACAGCTAGAGGAGAATACCCTGAAACTGAAACAAAAAAAAAATATTTTAGCAATCTTAAATACATAATCATAATAATAACATGCCGCCAGCACTCCATAATTTTTCTTCTTTTAATATTATAACAAAAAAAAAAAAAAAAAAAAAGGCGACGACCATCACGGTAAATCGAAAAACTTTTTTTCTCGTTATTCAAAACACCCAAGTTTAATTTATATAGAAAAAAAAAAAGAAAACCTTTTTGAAAGTAAATGTTTGCTCAGGAGTCAATAATGAAATTTTCTTCCTTGAAGCAACGCTTTTTTCTTTCCAAGAAAAAGGATAAATAAATTGTGTAACTCACCGAACGTAACACAAAGAAACCAAAACTATTTCTAAGATATATTTTGAAAAATACGTGATTTTTAAATTATCATATTTTTAACACTGATTTCTTCTCGTGTATTCCAAAACTTTGACTTATTTTTTTTTTTTTTTTCGATCTTTAGTTTAACTGTAAAGCTTATATTTAACAAACGATGGAAATGACGAGCCCAGGCCATAACGACTAAATAATTTACGAAATGCTGAGCCCCAAGAAACCAGACAATACCAGTGGCCGCCACTTTAAAGTAAAACGGCCGCTAATAACGATACCAGCAGAGATGATTATACTATTATCGTCTGCGGAAAAAAAAGCAGAAATTTCCTCATATCCAGTTTTTCTTTGCTTAAAACTTTCCCATCCATTTACATTTTCCTAGTTTTTCCGACTCATAGGTTTGTGTCATGACGAGGTAAAAAGATTTTTCCCAAGCGTACCAGGGGTCAGGGAAAAGCTGAAATGTAATCAACAGACTCTTGGTTTTATTTCTCGTCTTTTTCGTTATTCTCGCTTCACTGATTTCTTTTTTTATTATTATTTTTTTTTTTTATACATACATCCACAAAGTTACGAGACTCGTAAATTGTCGTTTGAAGTAAGGAAGTAAAAAACGTGAGAATTATCTGACAAAAAAAAAAAAAAAAAAAAAAATCGTTCGTCTTTCAAAAGAGAAAATGAAAAACGGTTAAATTTTTTCGGGATATGGAAAAATGATTTTTCAAAGCAAACGTAAAAGAAAATCCTGTTGATAACGAGGAGGAAAAAGATTATCAGGTAACGATTCGGATTTTTCAATTTCAAACTGACATTACTGACCCTTCCCCGGGTCCTCATATATTTCGTTTAAATGAGAATGATTCACTTTTACAAAGTAGCCTTGGCCTTTATTCAGCGGTTATTTCCCGTTTTAATAATACACTATACAAAGTCGCTGACCTAACGCTGAATCGGTTTGCTTCAAAATACTGAGCTCTTGTTTTAAAATCTTAATTATAAATTAATGAAAACCATAATAGGATCGTTTCTAAACGCATTTGGTTTAATCTCGACAGATCCCAGAAATTAAATCGTCGACGAAAACCGCAAGCAGACGAAAAAAAAAAAACGTTAAATTTATTAAATTTGATAATAATTTTATTTAATTTATTCGAAATCAAGGTTAATTAATCCTAAGTTACAAAGTATGCTCTACCGGATATATTTGGCTCGGAACTTTTATCAGTATGAAACAAAATGTATAACGAATATGTGGAAACCGGTAGAGCTTCCTGGATCACGTCAGTTAATAGGAGCAGGGGATAATATCTGAATTTTCAAGATTTTAAGTTAGTCGTTTCTCAGATATGATGTAAAACGGTTCTTTTCGTAAAGTTGGAACTTCGAGAAAGTCGAAGGATAAATTTTGAATCTGGACATTAATGTAGTGGACGGTAAAAGAAAAAAAAAAAAGAAAGAAAAAGTAAGTTTGTCAGCCGGTGGCTAAAAAATTACGTAACGGGTTTATATCGTGACTTGAACAATTTTTCGGCAATCGATTTTCGGAAAATCTTTAAATCTTTCACCCTCGCTCGTGTAATATACTCCAAAAAAAAAAATACTCAGGGGATATGAGGCATATTCCTACATAGGACTACGTCGAGAATTTTTGGTTGGGTCCGAATTTTCGTTTAAAAAAATGTTAACGGTCCCCGTAAGTCCTCCAAGCCCTTGATATTAGTCCACGTGGTCCCCTTTTTCAATAAAATTTTTTAAAAAATTTTCTAAAAAATTTTTCTTTTTTTCTTAAAATTAGTCAAACATTTCCAACAGGTATTTTGTAAAAAATTTTAATATTTCATTGAAAATTTTTTAGGATCATCAAGGATTTTTGATATAAATTTATTGAAAAATTTATCTAAAATTTTTGAAATATCTTTTTTTTTTTTTTTTTTTTTTTTTTTTATGTTCAATCGAGACGTGAGAACCATAACCGTTCAAATCGGATCGACTACCGAAAACGAGATTTTTCAAGAAAAATATTTCTTTTCTTATGCTCATTCATCTCCCGTTTTCAAAATTTTAAAATTCTGGCTCATTCCCGAGATTTTGAAAGCCAAAAGCGTTCAAATGCTTACAAAAGTTTGAAAAGTCGGAACCATAAGCGGTTATCCGCAATTTACAATGGAGAATCGCCAGTTGAAACAAGTTTCTGATTCCGAGAAACACATACACGCTTATGGTTCTGAAAAACTAGCAATGTTTAACTTATCGTTCCTTTAAACGTTTATGGTTCTTATTTAAAAAATTTCATAGATTTGGGTCTTTTTTTGAAATTTTAGATATATCTTACGTAACTTTCAATTTTTTTCGGCGATTTTTTTTAATAGTTAGTCCATGAATGTTAATATGTTAAGAGCAACGAAAACGGAAAAATCGATTTCAATCATTCTGTAAATATAAGTTAAACTTTAACATTGCTCTCCTGTAAAGTTTGACTTTGGTCGATTTGAACGGTTATGGTTCTCACGTCTCGCAATGTCCAAAACACCAAGACAACCAGACACGACAAAGCCATCATGGTGTGCCCTAAAAAAAAATCGCATTGAGAGTGTTGAATTTTGTGGACCAGGCTTCTAGTGACCTTTATTTTATTAAAAAATTGAGAAAATACATTTCTACGAAATAATAGAAAGGCCCAAACTTTTTTTCTGCTGCCTTGAGGGAAACTTGTCCTCCCTCCCACGGTTGCGGGTCCGTTTCTTAAGAAATAAGTGGATGAAAACTTATATAATATTTTCCGTGCGAAAAATCTGCAAAAAAGTGTAAAAAATAAAAAGCAGAATAATCCATAATAATAAGCTTAAGTAAAAATGAATGAAAAAAAAAGTAAAAAAAAAAAAAAAAAAAAAAAAAGCGAAATAAAAATTGTGCGTTTTATTTTATTTGCTCATTAAATTTTAAAACTTTTTTTTTTTTGCCTCATTGAAACCATTTTTTTTTCTTTTTCAGACCATCTAATCTTTATAATTTTTATAAATCGTAAAAATAAAACCTGGATTAAAGAAAAATGACCTAATGAAAATTTCTTTTCCAAACCATTGGGACGAATCTCGGTTAATTTATCGCAGGAACCCTCGGTTAAATTTTTAATTCCGGGGTTATCTCATAGCCGAGAGTAGTTGAAACAGCCTTGAGTCGAGTAATTATAACGGCAGACTGAAAAATTTCTGTCTTCCTTAGTTGAAAGTAAATTGTCTTTCCGACGAGAAAGGAGATAAATTTCCCGGTCTTTCGCAGGAAGAGAAATTTAAAGAAAAAAAGCGCGTTCCTTTTTTTTTTTTTTTTTTTTTTATGAAATTCATTTCTTTGGCCGATTTTAATGAGAACAAAGGTAATTACTAACGAGTCGGTGAAAAAAAAAAAAAAAAAAAAACTCTTTACAAAAAAGGTTATTAATGCGTGAGTGTGAGGGTATAAAATGCTCTTACAATGTTAAATAAGCCTTTCTTATTACGTGAAAGAAAACACTACAGTTCGTGGAAACACTTCTTGAATCTTATGGACTAAATGTTTAGTTTAGCATTGTATGTAAGATCACCCCTACGAAAGAGAAATCAGTCAGATTTCCACAGGATCGCGCCCCAAGACGCAGTCCTACGTATAAAAAAAGGCGACTTTGAATTTATGTTAAATTAACATGAAAATTTGTCGATTTAACAAATTCGTCATTATAATTTAATTTTTTGATTTGAAAAATGAATGTAAAAAAAAAATTTTATTAATATATAAAAAAAAGTCGACATAGAATTTATGTTAATTTTTATATTAATTTTTAACATAAAATTATTAAATCGACATGGTATTTCCACGTTCATTTAACATAAAAATCAACATAAATTCTATGTAGACGTTTTTACATGCAATTTTTCACCGTGCAGAGAGCGTCTTTTTTTCGCCCTAAAGCTTACTACAATTACAAAAAAGTGTAAAATTTAAAACTCATATTTACTAAATTCACTAGCGCTAATTTTTTCGTTTTTTATTTTCAGTAAAATCAAATCACGGTGATATGGGCCGAAAACCTTTTCATATGGAT
This sequence comes from Liposcelis bostrychophila, assembly GCA_037577465.1. Taxonomy (NCBI): domain Eukaryota; kingdom Metazoa; phylum Arthropoda; class Insecta; order Psocodea; family Liposcelididae; genus Liposcelis; species Liposcelis bostrychophila. Next base: position 22,458,389 of record CM075213.1, on the reverse strand, counting down.
TACTATATACGATATTTTTCAAATCCGATGAAACATTTGTGGTTGGATTCCTGGGGCGATATAACCTGAGATCCGGTAAAAGCAGTTGAACTTTCAAAAAGTGGGAATCATAAAAACAATCGAGGAAGGAAATGACCCGACTCCACCCGACCGACCTATCTGCTTTCTTCATGGAGGAAAAAAAAAAGGTGAAATGGTTGAAAAACGCACATCTTATCTCTTAACAAGATCCACGAAGATGAGTCAAAAGCCTTCATCAAATTAGGAAGAAAAAAAAAAACGTAGCTTAATTTTTTGGTAATTTATCACACAAAAACCGGAAATTGAATTACCCTCTCAGTGCTCTGATGATAAAATTTCTTGATGCCTTTTTCCCCCCTTTTTTTCTCCTAAAATTTTCCCTTTTTAAGATTTATTACGATGTAGGTCGTTACGTTATTAATATTTTATGTTTTTCAGATGCGACGATGTCGGCGTTTTCGGAAACGAAAAGCAAAAGTAATTCGAGTAAGTAAAGTAAAATGAAGTAAAAATAAATATTTAAAAAGCGAAACTTTACAACGCGAATAATGAAATCACTCGCTTATTCGATAACGGACTGAAATTCTTTTGTAAATTTTTTTAAAAAATAATATACCCTCTCTTTAAGGCTTCTTGAAAACTAAGCCGAATCAAATCAAGAGGGGAAGAACATCAATTAGAATAGGTAACTTTTCTAATCCGAAATCGATTTTTAAAAAAAAGGAGTTAGCTTTCCGATTCTGACAAATTTTATTTGATTTTATAACCTAAGCTTTGGAGCCCAGGGAAAAGGACGGTTTATAATAAAGCACTCAAAAAAGTGCACAATTTGCCATAAACCGCAATGTTCCATCCAATTTCCTTTATATTTTCCGTAAAATGAGACAAATTTTTCAAAGGCTTCTTTTTCCTTTTTTTTTTTTTTTTCTCCCCTCCCAATTTTCATTTTTTTCCTATGAATGTTGTTAAGGGACTTGACTTGAATCTCTAAATAGGACTACTAGCTAAGCTTTCGTCTTTTCACTTCATTCCCAAAGTTCACAAATTTCGGTTTAGGGAGCATGATATATATTACACCGTGACAAAATTAAATTGGGAAAAAGAGAAACATCCTGTTATTTTTCCTTTCAAGGAAAAAAGACTGTATGCATCATATGTTTTGTTTATGGTCGCAGGTTTTGCTTGGAAATCATGAATTATGCAAAAGGGATGAAAGAAGCGGATGGCAGCTGCAAAATTATTTCATTACCGATTATGCATCACGTCTTATCGGCTGTGCATGAGTGAGTATTTCAAAATATCGAAGGACACAAGAAAAAAAATTTCAATCCGTGAACCTAATTTAACCCGGTTAACATGCGAACCAATTAAATACTCCTACAGGATTTCAGGTCCGCAGGAATTTTTTTTACATTTTTAAAGGATTATTTTTTTGTTGTATGTCACCAAGTCAGGAAGGTCGACATTTAATCAAATAAATTTAAATTTTTAAAAGGCCTTGGAAGAAGGGTTGATCAATAGTATATTACATATCAGGTATGGAGGTGTAATATTACAGGTCGAGATTGGGGTAGCAAGTCGAGGCCTGCAAGCTACCTGCGTGCCTGATTTGTAAGATATTTTTCATCACGAAGGCGGAAAATGAATTTTTTCGTTTTTAAAGCGGGAGTCCATTTGACATTTATTATGGCGGAATAGGGTGTCCCTTCCTTTGCCAATGATGGAATTCAAATAGTGCCGTCCCCTAAAATATTCCCAAATAATTCAAAAATAACGTGTGCAAAGTTTGGGGTCTCCACCTAAAAGCAAAGTGGTGCCTGTAGGAACGTCATTTTTCCCATTTAAAATACATAGGAAATTTTCTTATTTTACTTTTTATTTTTTATCTCAGTAAATAGCTAGTCAAAAAATCGGCCGCTGGTCCAAATTATTTTACTTATATATGTGCCTTTGAATCTAGGTGCAAAAAACTGGTTCAACTTTTTTCCGGTAGGTAAGGAGGGGCCTTCAAAATTTATGTAAAATTCAAAAAACTGCTATTCTCCCTTATCTACGAAAAAAAAGTTGGACGGGTTTTTTGTACCTAGGTTCAAAGGCATATATATAAGTAATAATTTGGACCAGCGGCCGATTTTTTGACTAGCTATTTACTGAGTTAAAAATTAAAAAGTAAAATAAGAAAATTTCCCATGTATTTTAAATGGGAAAAATGACGTTCCTACAGGCACCACTTCGCTTTAAGGTGGAGGCCCCAAACTTTGAACACGTTATTTTGAATTATTTGGGAATATTTTACGGGGCGGCACCCTTAGAATTCCATCATCGGCTATGGAAGAGACACCCTATGGCGGAAGTCCACTTTCCGTCCGGAGTGATGAAAAAAATATTATTGGCCAACAAGACCAAAGGAGTGACTATTTACCAAAAACTGTTTACGTAATTTTGTAGGGAGACCTACACTATTAGAATGCCCGTTATGAGGGAGTGTAAAATATTTTTGTAGGGCCCCCCTTTTCAAAAGTCTACAAAAAAGATTAAAAGTATTGTGTGCAAAACCTGAGCTCTGTATCAACTCCAACACATGCCTGTAAGCACTTCGATTTTCCAATTTAAAATACATGGGCATTTTTCGATTTTTACAGCATATTTTTTTTCTGCTAAATGGACAGATGAAAATTTGATCAATAGGCCCAGTTACTACTTACGTATGTAGTTATCGATAAAACTTTCAAAAAATTCAATTTGGCCATTTTCCAATGACTTGAGAATTCGAAAATTTGACTAAAACCGCTAAAAACACTATTTTTAAGCAGGCTTAGAACACTGGAAAATGGTCAGATTAAAGTTTTTGAAATCTTTATTGATTACTACATATGTAAGTAGTAACTGGGCCCAGTGATCAAATTTTCATCTCCCCATTGCGCAAAAAAAAAAAAAAAAAAAAAAAAAAAAAAAAAAAAAAAAAAAAAATGAAAAAATTTTATGTATTTTGAAATGGGAAAATCCAAGCGCTTACAGGCACGTGTTGAAGCTGATACAGAGCTCAGGTTTTGCACACAATATTTTTGATTTTTTTGGAGACTTTTGAAGGGTAAGGGCCCACAAAAATATTTTACACACCCTCAGAACTGGCACCCTATTACGTACTACACTATGTACCGATATATTTAAGCATGTGCCTTAAGCACAAATTTACATAATTCAACGTATAATTACTTCACAGATTTTATGACCCCTTCCCCCTTGTTTTGTGGTAAAGTCAGTACTTCGATTTGAATAGAAAAAAAAAATCTGAAAAAACTCGGTCTGTTGTCCAGAACGCTGCCAATTGAAACCTTTCAACTCTTTTTGCTTTATACGAATTTGAAATTGTTTTTTTTTTAAGGAACAGAGATGTTGACTAAATGTATTGGTTAACGGACTTTTTTTATTGAGCTTAAGAGGCCAAAATACAGTCTAAATCTGAGTTCGGTCTAAGAGACCAAACTTCATTCTAGAAACCTGTCGGAAAAAGTTTTGACTTTTTTGCTCTTATCTCGCACTAAAAAGGTTTTTTTTTTTTTTTTTTGCTTTTTTTTGCAACGCCAAAAATCACTAAAAATAATTTTAGGTCAACATTTTCTAGAAAATTTTTCCTCGCCTCCCCTCCCTCAACATTTAATGGGTAGGAGTCATCGTTAGGTTGATTAACAAAATTACAAAACTATTTTAAAAAGTATCAAGCGACTTGTCCTGAAATTAAAAGGAACATTGAGCTGCAAAAATTCGAAACCATGTTCGAATTACGAAGACAGTATCACTGTAAAAAAAATGATATCTTAACTCAGTTGCCACATCTTATTTTAAAAAAATACTGAAACTAATTCAGACAAAAAAAAATCACAATGAAAATATTTTTACAAAAAAACACATTCATTAAAGAGCAAGGTCCATTTTTTTTTTTATTAACTGCAATGGTGAATATCCGAAACAAAAGGATTCTTAGTGCCATTCATTACTTGTTTTCAATTATTAATGATCGTTATCATCTTACGATAAACGCTAACGATAGAGGAATTATAATTGATTGTAATATATTAACTGATAAAAGTTTGGAAGATTTGTTGCATTTTTCTGTGTCGCATTCGCAAGTTTCTTGGTAACTAGTTTGCACCCATTTGGATCTATAGCACGGTTTTTCATATTTCTCATAAGCACATTCCCTTATGGTCGTTTTGGATTCTTCTTTTTTAAAATGCACTAAAAAAATAAAAAATAAAAATTGGGAAAAATAAAAATAAAATTTGTTGTGGTTGCTGTTGTTTTTTCATTTGGCTTGTATTTAACTGGTCAGTATTTTTTAAATTAAACGGTCGGTATTTTTTTTCTATAAATTTGATCAGAATTTAAGCGAATTTTTGGACAGTATTTAAAATAAATGGTTAGTATTTCAAATAAATGGTCGGTAAAGTAATGCTGTTTTGTTTTCAAAAATAATGGACTTCGGTTGGTAAAAAAATAGTGTTTGATCGGTAAAATTATTAAATGGTTAGTATTTATTTTAAAAAAAAGGTGAACTTACAGAACTAATCCACAAGTAATGTCTTGTCTCATTTTACGTTAAAAATACATGTTTCGTACGCGAAATATAAGTTAAATGAGATTTTAGCCAAAAGCTTATAACATTTAGGCGTTTTAAAAGCGCTGTATCAGACGTTGACTGGGAAAATCATCGTGAAATTCGTGTTCCCCGAGCATTTTCCCATTTTCCCAATTTATTCTTTTTTTTTTTTTTTTTTTTTCTCCACTTTTTGTAAATTGATGTAAAAAAAGATCAATATATAAATTAAATTAAAAATTAAATTAGGGTAAGCAATTTTAACAAGAAAAAAAATTTTTCAGGGCTCCAAATTGGGAAATAAATAAAGCGCTAAAAAAGCGGTAACAGCGACTTAGGCGTTGGTCGGAGAAAATCGGGACGGTGAAATTCGTCTTCTGCAATGTCAAAAGCACCTATTAAGTCCATTTTTGTAAAATTAAATTACGGAAAAATGCACCAAATTTTTTTTTCATTAAATGCTAAGAAAAAAATTGTGGCATAGGCTCTTTCCTGCTCTGCGACACCCCTAAACCGTTTAAAAAAATGTTTCACAATTTTTCTTGCGTTTTTACACTAAAATTAACCCATTTGTTTTTGGTGAAGATCAAAATCGGAAGCACTTCTTTTTTCGTCATCCTATTCCATAGCCAAAATAAATTTTTTAAGCTTTACTGGCCAAACAATTCAAATTTCTGAAATTCTTTTATTAATATTAAAATTATTTCATTTCTTTATTTCAGTAAGAAAATTGTAACAGAAAATTCAGTGTTATATAATAGAGAATGCTGAATGCATAAAAAAATCTATCTTTATTTTTCAAAAATTAGTGTAAAAAAACTTTCAATTTTTTTCAATATTCAAAAAGCAAGAAAAGTAATATTAATTTTTTGAAATTTAAAAAAATTCTGAACAAGAAATTATAATAGAAATTCTAACGTAAGATTTGCCAAACTCCCCTTTTTCCCATGTAAAAAATCGTAAGAATTTCGAGTACCCCCTCCCCCCCCTTCTGGTCTTACGTAATGCTTCAGCGTTCCCTAATCCACTGGACATTTATTTAAAATACTGACCGAAATCAGTTTTCAAATACTGACCAAATAATTATCAGTCTTTTCATTTTATACGAAATCACAGGGCTGCAATTCCGATTAATTTTTATCGGAATCGGAATCTGCTATCTCTAAAGTAATCGGAATCGGAATCGGAATCGGAACCTCTTCTGAAAACAGTTGGGAATCTTGGGAATCGAAATCGGTATCGGCATCCAAAAAAATATTTTCGATTCAGATTGACTTTAAAAGCACGAATATAGCGTTATTACAGTTAATCAATTTCGGTTTAAATCGGAATCAGAATCGGAATCGGTATCGCCAAAATATTTGTTAGTTGGAATCGAAATCGGAATCTGAAATTTTTTTTCCACTTCTCGGAGTTGGAATCCAAATTGGAATTGCAGCCCTGAAAATCTCTTTTTTGCTTTTGATATCTTACGCTGCTGCTGAATTTTTCGACAGTAACGAGGTGATGGGTATCCTGGCCTTTCAGGACATTCTTCTACATATTTTGAATCTATATTACCACTCTCGCAGCCGGAATGATGATCCGTCCTACAAACATAGCATTTAAAACTCTCGCCTATACAGGGAAAGAAGAGAAAAAGAAAATTTCATTACATCCAGGCGTAAAATTAATTTCTTTTTTTTTTTTTTTTTTTTTTTTTAATCCATCGATCTGTTTACATTGGTTTCCATTGTTTACATTCCATCAAAAAATAAAATTTAACGTGCGGACCGAATTAAAAATTTTACAAGAATAAAAGCACTAACACCATCTGTCAGAGCTTTCGTAAAGTTCCTATCGAGCAAGTCACCTTTTTATTTCTTTTTTACACCGCAGGATAACAGTTCCCTCATCCTTTTAATACAACCGGGGAAAACTTTTTTTTTTTTTTTTTTTTTGTCTTTTTGCAAAAAATTCAAAAAAATGCACAAAACGATTTTTTTTAAAGCAAACTTTTGGTCCTAATCAAATAATATAGTTGAGTCATTCCACGTCAAAACGACCAATGCCATTTCGGTAGGTCGCGCGATTTTTTTCATATTTTTTTTTTAGATACTACCACTAGTAACTAGTAAAAAGCGACATAAAAAATTTTTTCATGTTGCTTCGTTTAAATGGAATAAGGGCCTAAACACAAAATTCCGGAGAGAAATGAACATTTTTTTACTTTATTTCGCACCCCTACTACTTTTGCACTGTTGCACAGTGAAAATTGGTACTGCCTGTGGTTCAAGTTTATACTCAAGCCTTCTAAAAAATGCAGGTTGAAAAAATTGATTTTCACCTGGGTAGTCAGAAAAAATTTTTGAACTTACCCCATAAAAAACGAAAACTAAGCTATTTTTCATCTATGCTGCCCGCTACAGGGTGCTTCCTTCGGAATCTGAATTTCGTCAAAAAGTACCTTGGTATGTGGGCTTCCTACCTCGTAAGTCGATTTCTCCCTGTCATGCAATTCCCGCCACTTTCAGCGCACCAAAATTGGCAATTTTTGAAAAAATCGCTATTTTTCCACTTTTTAAAGGCCTATAACTCCAGAAAAACTAACCCGAAAAAAATTTTGAAACTTTCCACGGAAAGTCCCTTTAGTGTGTAGGTTTTCCACGAAAAAAAAAGTTTGGCTATTTGCATATCCTGGAAGCTGCAGGGGCTTCAAAAAACTCAAAATTGGTTAAAATCAATGTTTTTGTTATTAATTAAATTGGTACAAATTCGTTCTTTTTTCATAAAAAATTATGATGAAACATGTTTTCAGGTCTAGATTTAATGCAGAATTTGGGGCGGACAAATATTGGGGGGGGGGGGGGGGGGTAAAAATTGAAATTTTTCCGCAATTTTTTTTTTTATTTCTTAATAGCACTTTTTTGGGGAAAAAAGGCGTAAAAAATTCGAAATAAATTTAGAGATGTGAGAATGTAGACGATTTTGAGAAACGGATTGTCGGTTTTAGCAATGCCGCTGTTCACCCGTTCTTTTTGGATGGCGGTATAAGTAAGGGCCCGTTCAAGACTTTTTTTCGGCCACCTACCCTTTCCCCCCCTTTATCTTACGTAAGATTTTGGCTAACCTCCCCCCCCTCCTCCCCCTTTTTTTTTTGTTCACCGCCAATTTTAAGAATGTCTTCCAGAATTTAAAAAAAAAAAAAAAAAAAACCTTTTCCTTAAAATTATACTATTTTTTTTTTTAAGTAGGTGGCTAGTGGAGGGGTGTTTATTTTTTATATTAAATTCGAATTTTTTGAAACAATAAAGAATAATAAAAATTCGTACGTAATATTTTCCGAATTCCCGCCACCTCCCCCTTCGTACGTAATTACGCAATACTTGAACGGTCCCTTACTTATATCGCCATCCAAAAAGAACGGGTGAACAGCGGCATTGCTAAAACCGACAATCCGTTTCTCAAAATCGTCTACATTCTCACATCTCTAAATTTATTTCGAATTTTTTACGCCTTTTTTCCCCAAAAAAGTGCTATTAAGAAATAAAAAAAAAATTGCGGAAAAATTTTAATTTTTACCCCCCCCCCCCCCCCCCAATATTTGTCCGCCCCAAATTCTGCATTAAATCTAGACCTGAAAACATGTTTCATCATAATTTTTTATGAAAAAAGAACGAATTTGTACCAATTTAATTAATAACAAAAACATTGATTTTAACCAATTTTGAGTTTTTTGAAGCCCCTGCAGCTTCCAGGATATGCAAATAGCCAAACTTTTTTTTTCGTGGAAAACCTACACACTAAAGGGACTTTCCGTGGAAAGTTTCAAAATTTTTTCGGGTTAGTTTTTCTGGAGTTATAGGCCTTTAAAAAGTGGAAAAATAGCGATTTTTTCAAAAATTGCCAATTTTGGTGCGCTGAAAGTGGCGGGAATTGCATGACAGGGAGAAATCGACTTACGAGGTAGGAAGCCCACATACCAAGGTACTTTTTGACGAAATTCAGATTCCGAAGGAAGCACCCTGTAGCGGGCAGCATAGATGAAAAATAGCTTAGTTTTCGTTTTTTATGGGGTAAGTTCAAAAATTTTTTCTGACTACCCAGGTGAAAATCAATTTTTTCAACCTGCATTTTTTAGAAGGCTTGAGTATAAACTTGAACCACAGGCAGTACCAATTTTCACTGTGCAACAGTGCAAAAGTAGTAGGGGTGCGAAATAAAGTAAAAAAATGTTCATTTCTCTCCGGAATTTTGTGTTTAGGCCCTTATTCCATTTAAACGAAGCAACATGAAAAAATTTTTTATGTCGCTTTTTACTAGTTACTAGTGGTAGTATCTAAAAAAAAAATATGAAAAAAATCGCGCGACCTACCGAAATGGCATTGGTCGTTTTGACGTGGAATGACTCAGTTGGGGTTGCATTTCGTTGTCAGGGGATTAGAATATCTTACCGTTATTAAATAAAGTAACGACCATTATAATTAATATTCCAGTCGTGGAAAGCTTCGGCATTGAAACAATATAATCTTTTTTTTCAGCTAAAAGAAAAGAAAAATATTTAATTAACTTATTATGCATGGAAAATAGAAAGTCTTTTTTAAACCGTATAATATTTAAGCAGTGTCTTTTTACTCTTGGACACGTGCCAAAACTTGGGCGACGCCAAGAACTTTACCGAAAAATATTATGAAAAAACCGAATAAGAAAGCTTTCTATTCCATTTTATTTTTCCGTTTAAACTTTTAAACGGTCGATGGCATCGCAACGAAAACAACAACAAAAAAAAGCAAATGGAAAAAACGTTTTGAAATTATTTACCGTTGAATGGGAATTCATTTCTTTCGATTAAATCCTTTAAGGGAATATTTTAAATATCTCAAACGATACCAAAACATTTTTTGTTTTCAACTGTTTTTGTTTACTTTTAATTTTGATTCGTTTCTCGCGGAAATTTTTCCCTAATATAGAAGGCTTTGGGTATTTATATTTATTTTTCAAATTTTTTGTTCCCGGAGTAGGGCTTATGCGAATAGGTATTTGCATTATGAATATTTTTTTATTTTGTAAAAGCAGTTTTAATTGTTTGGAATATTTATTGGTGCCTTTGAAAAAAGTTTAAAATGTCCGCCTTTGTGATGTAAATGTTAGCGTTTTTTTACGTGAGAGTGAAAATTTGTTAATTGAGCTTGTTGGGTGAACTTTAGAAATGTGTTCGACAGGGGGACCCTTATTTTACAAATTTTTGAGTTTGTGCGGATGCAACTTCTAATTCTTTTATAGTTACCGAAAGAAGATTGTCGAAATATTTGCATATTTCTAGAGGTCGATCATCCGCGTTTATGGGAACCTAAAAATTTCGAAATTCTTGTTTAGGCAGAAAGATGAAAAATTTAATTTTTATGTAAAACCATGGTGTTGTTCTCAATTTGGATTTTTCTTTAGATCACAAAAATACAGTTCTAAATTAGACATCTCATACGGTATTGGTGATAGGGGTCAAAATAAGCAAAAAATATTAGCAAAGCATGTTGCAGCCACAATTTCCTGCAAAATTCTTCTTCTTCTTTTTTTTTTTTTTTTTTTTTTTTTTACTTTTTATTTTTATTTTCCTGTTATTGTGTTTATTTAATTTTTTTTTTGTTACCGTATTTATTTTATTTTATTTTACTTTATCATATTTTTGTTTTATTTTATTTTTATCTTTATTCAATTGACAAAGATTTCTTCTAAAAGGCGTATTTTCTCTGTTGGCCTGTCCGCGTATATGTATAAATAAATAAATAAATATATTTTTGTCCTCTAGCACAGTGATCGTGTAACGTAAATAAATCCTGACTTTATTTTATATCAATCCGACAGGAATATGTGCATTTTATACAGTAGAATGTCCCTTATTTTGCAACCTTTGGAATTCTTTCGGTCTTACCCCCGAAATTTTTTTCTTTGGTTTAGAAAGAAAACCTGTAAAATTTTAGCGCCCTGCGATAAGTCTAAACCGTTCCGCAACCGTTCCCCGTTTTAACCATATAAGTTAAATAGGGCCAATTGGTTTTTACTGGTCTGGTCCTTGAATTGCCCGTTTTCCAAAACTAACAAAAATATTGTCCTCTATGTATTTTAATCTGAGGAACTCAAATCTGCAATTGAAATTTTCATAGCTTTTACTGTTTTTGATTTATTCAAGTGCTAATTTTTTGGCCAAAATTCTGCTCAGCTAAACTTTAATTAAATTCTTAAAAAATTCTAAAGTTGATATCCTGGTCCTATAATACATCTTTTCTGGGCGATTTTCGACGCTGAATCACCTAAGAGCATTTACAATTGTCTATCTACTTTTATTTTTATAATGTAAACCAAAAATTGAAAAATTTTAATACTTTTCTTTGACTTTCATAAAAATTATTATTTTTTCAAAAGTAGTAACATTAGAAGATTTTCGCTCTCAATTTGGATTCAATGTCGAAAATTGCCCAGAAAAGATGTATATTAGGACAAGGATAGCTATCAACTTTAGAATTTTTTAAGAATTAAATTAAAGTTTACCTGAGCAGAATTTTGGACAAAAAATTAGCACTTAAATAAATCAAAAACGGCGAAAGTTTTTGAGCAAAAACTTTTTTATTTTGTTCTTTGTTTTATTTTATTTTATTTTATTTTATTTTGTTTTAATCATTGTATTTTGGTAAATAATTGTTAAATTAATGTCAGTCAATATAGTAAAAAATTAAAACTAAAGCTATTAAAATTTTGATTGCAGAGATTAAGTTCCTCAGATCAAAATACATAGAGAACAATGTTTTTGTTACTTTTGGGAAACGGGCAATGCAAGGATCCGACCAGTGAAACTTGGCCCTATTTAACTTACACAGGGGTCCATGCGGCACGGTTTAGACTTATCGTAGGGCGCTAAAATTTTATACAGGTTTTCTTTTTAAACCAAAAGAAAAAAAATTGGGGGGTAAAGACCGAAAGAATTCCAAAGTTCGCAAAATAAGGGACAGTCTAATTAAATACGACCATTTTACATAAAAATTAAATTTTTGATTTTTCGGTCTTTTTGGATCTTTCAAAAGCATAATTCTGGCAATCTTTGACCCCCTTCCCCCTCCCTTTGTAAAAAAACCTTTCCCTTTAACACGAAAGATTTCTGTCCCAAATCTCCCTTCAAAATAAGGATATTTTGCAAATTGTTGCAAATTTCTCACAATTTTTCACCAAATTTTGCAAATCAGGTTATTTTGCGCTTACGTGAAATTCCAAAATTTTTAGGTCCTTGTGGACACTGCTAAACGCCTTACAAAAAATCTGGAAAAATTCACAATTTCATTTCGGTAACTGAAAAAGAATTAGGGAGTGCGTCCGTCCACCAAAATTCAAAAATTTGTAGGATAAGGGCCACCCTAAGTTCGGTGAACTTCCTGGACGAACTTTTTTCCCAAAATGCTCCTGGAAGTTCTGGATAACTGGTTCTTCTGGCGATGCTCGATGGAAATGTTTGACAAACTTGTTCGTTTGACAAGCTCAACATTTCAGTAGTGAATTGACGCCCTAAAGAAATTTTTCTAAAAAAATTATTGAGCTTGAAAAAACATTTTACATACATGAAAACAAACAAAACGTGGAGATCCAAAAATTTTTGAACTAATTCAAATTTAAAAACGTCAGAAAGGTTAGGCCTAGTTACCAATAATGCGGACATTAGAAAGGCTTAGGTAAATAAAACAAACAAAAATTAAAATGCTGTAAGAAGAATGATCACCTACGGAAGTTAAGCATGTAAGCAACTGACTGGATCATTTAGGAGCCTTGCTTTTTTACATTTTTATTTTTCAAACGTCAGCTTATCTGTCAATTTTAACTTCGGTTATTTTTTTAAAAATAGACTTTTCCTCATTTTAGGAAAATTTCCATGTTTTTCACGAGATTTTATTCCAATATTTCATTGGTCAAATTCTGTTTATCTGTACTTTTCAGGTTATAAGTCACCGGTAATCTTATATTTTTAATGAGTTATACATTGTCTATCGCTTTAAAATAGGAATATTTTTAGAATTTGATTAAAAATTTTCCAAGATCCAATAATTTTATTACTGTCATAAATTTAATAATATAGCTCAGTCGTACGAAATTAAATTCAAAAATTTTCCAAGATAGTTAATGATTTGACGATACTAAGCTTATGTAACACTGAAAGTAAAAAAATTTTAAAAAGTAGGAGACCTTCTCCGGGTACTATTTTTAAAAAAACAGGAGTCTTCCTAACTTTAAAATATGCTTGGCCGAAAATTCCGTTTTCCTTTGAAAATCAAATCCTTTTTTTCAAAAATAATTGTTAAATAATGCCAAAGACAAGAACATTTAGGGAGTAAAATTCTGAAAAAAATCTGTATGTCTTCTTTGGGAAAATCGAATGGATTAAAAAATGGGAAAAAGGACGGGTCTTCTAATCCAAAAGATGCTTATTACGTCCTCCGCCTCTTTTAGCAAACTAATTTCCATGGGAGATAATTTGGGATGAGAGTGAGGAAGAAGGGGTGGCGTCGTCTGGTTGTAATTATAAATAAACCCGTTCAGTTTTCGAGAGTTTCGAAAATGTAATCTTCGCCGGCAGTTTTGTTATCAGCCGGAAATAAAGAAGACTCCGTATTTTTTAGGGAAGTTGAAATCTGATGAAAATTATCACTTTTGTTGACAGTTGCTTATCTCTCAACATTCAAGAACAGGGTAGGGGCTTGCTTAGCCTCTTTTTGGGTGTTGATAGCCTTATAATCTTTTATTTTATTGTCTAAATAGTTTTGCTTCTGAGCGAAAAATGCGGGAAAGAGCAACCTAAAACTTTCCCAGGTCCTTAATCGGTACTAAAGCTTTTAATCCAGATAAGTCAAATTTCCAGTCAAGATGATTGGGCAAAGGTGGTATCTGATGCACAAGTTATTCGTTTTCATACAGAGAAGAGAAAAAAAAGGTGAAGATTGTTCCAAAATTACGATAAAATAGCACAGTGCTCTGTTCAATGAAAGTATAGGAATATGGGGGCCACTAATCGAAGATGAGGGGGTATATGGCTAGAGAAGTGCTACGAAACACTAGGGTGACTTAAAAATCAGTTTTTTTGGAATTTCGAAACCCCTATATCAGGATAAGTTTTTTCACAGGTCCAGAATCAGCCCTGAATTTTTCTACATTTTTCGGACGTCATTTTGATGCGTCAAATTGGTCTTGAATGGGGTTTATGCAAAAAGCATAATTTTTTAAAATAAAAGCCGGTCCTTTTCAAATCTGAGAAACTACTTTATGTTTTTTGACCCGTAAAATCAGAAAATGGCCATAAAAAATACGCATTGTTGCGGGAAAAACCCGATATCTCCACACCAATGGATAATTATGATAAAATTGATAATTGGTGTGGAGATATTGGTTTTTTCCCACAACAGTACGTAATTTTTATGGCCATTTTCGGATTTTACGAGTCAAAAAACATCAAGTAGATTTTCAGATTTTAGAAGGGCTGACCTTTAATTTGAGGTCAAAAAATCACCCGCTTTTTGCATAAACCCTTTTCCAAAAAGCCCATATAAGGGCCAAAAATGAAAGTGTTTTCTTGGTATAAAAAATCATCTATTCCCATCGCAATAAATTTCGCCTAGATTACGAATACTGTATGAAGTCTAAAATTGGTTTCGATTTATGATTTTCAAGCCACTGGAATAAAGCCATAACAAGGTTTTCAGAGGTTTTAAATCTGATTCATTGCTCAAAAACCGTTCAGTGGAACTAATTTTGGACTTCAAATTGGTAATCTACGCAAAATTTCCGATGGGAATATATGGTTTTTTATGTCAAAAAAAAAAAAATTATTTTTGGCCTTTATATAACTTTTTTGGAAATTTTCAGGCGAATTTATTGACATCTGGAGATGCAATCCAAAAAATCTGAAAACAATTCAGGGTATAGGTAAAGAAAGTTTAGCTGACATAGGAGTTTCAGAATTGCACAAAAGCTGACTTTCGAACCACCCTAAGGAGTACCTAAAACATTGCACAGTGTCTATAGAGAATTTAAACGGAAGTTAAAAATTTGGAAGTTTCACTTCGGAGTAGAAGTTTTACTGTAAAAGATAAAGAAGCAAAAACCGTCGGGTCCATTAATATTTGTCGCATAGACCATTGTTACTGTGTCAGTGAAAAATTATTCATTCACATTATGAAATCATTCCAAAATTATAGCATCATTACCCTAAAATTAAAGTTCATAGTACATTTCTCTGATTTTTAAAATTTTCTTATTCATAATGATTCATGCTGGTATTGTGTTCTAACTTTAATTAAAGTTTATTTGCTGTTCTAATTTTTCAAATTTTTCGCTCGTCGGAAATAAAGCACCAACGCCTGCCAATGGTTCGAAAATTCGGGAAATAGAAGGCAACCTACTTCATAGTCGAAATTTGATTTTTGTTACCGTAAACTGGAGTGAAGTTGAAAGGCGTAGAAAAGGCACTTCCAACCGATTCGGAGTTAACAAAAGAAAAATAGACTGAAAAGGAGTGTATGTAAAAAGCGTGATTTTTTTTACCGCAAAATACATATAACTCGGCCCTTTTCAAATCTGAGAAACTGCTTTATGTTTTTTCACCAGTAGAACCCGAAAATGATCATAAAAATTACGCACTGTTGCGGGAAAAACCCTATATCTCCGTATCAATTGACAATTAATGATAAATTTAAAATTGATAATTGGTGTGGAGATATTGGTTTTTTCCCACAACAGTACGTAATTTTTATGGCCATTTTCGGATTTTACGAGTCAAAAAACATCAAGTAGATTTTCAGATTTTAGAAGGGCTGACCTTTAATTTGAGGTCAAAAAATCACCCGCTTTTTGCATAAACCCTTTTCCAAAAAGCCCATATAAGGGCCAAAAATGAAAGTGTTTTCTTGGTATAAAAAATCATCTATTCCCATCGCAATAAATTTCGCCTAGATTACGAATACTGTATGAAGTCTAAAATTGGTTTCGATTTATGATTTTCAAGCCACTGGAATAAAGCCATAACAAGGTTTTCAGAGGTTTTAAATCTGATTCATTGCTCAAAAACCGTTCAGTGGAACTAATTTTGGACTTCAAATTGGTAATCTACGCAAAATTTCCGATGGGAATATATGGTTTTTTATGTCAAAAAAAAAAAAATTATTTTTGGCCTTTATATAACTTTTTTGGAAATTTTCAGGCCAATTTATTGACATCTGGAGATGCAATCCAAAAAATCTGAAAACAATTCAGGGTATAGGTAAAGAAAGTTTAGCTGACATAGGAGTTTCAGAATTCCACAAAAGCTGACTTTCGAACCACCCTAAGGAGTACCTAAAATATTGCACAGTGTCTATAGAGAATTTAAACGGAAGTTAAAAATTTGGAAGTTTCACTTCGGAGTAGGAGTTTTACTGTAAAAGATAAAGAAGCAAAAACCGTCGGGTCCATTAATATTTGTCGCATAGACCATTGTTACTATGTCAGTGAAAAATTATTCATTCACATTATGAAATCATTCCAAAATTATAGCATCATTACCCTAAAATTAAAGTTCACAGTACATTTCTCTGATTTTTAAAATTTTCTTATTCGTAATGATTCATGCTGGTATTGTGTTCTAACTTTAATTTAATGGTATTGTGTTCTTACTTAATTTGCTGTTCTAATTTTTCAAATTTTTCGCTCGTCGGAAATAAAGCACCAACGCCTGCCAATGGTTCGAAAATTCGGGAAATAGAAGGCAACCTACTTCATAGTCGAAATTTGATTTTTGTTACCGTAAACTGGAGTGAAGTTGAAAGGCGTAGAAAAGGCACTTCCAACCGATTCGGAGTTAACAAAAGAAAAATAGACTGAAAAGGAGTGTATGTAAAAAGCGTGATTTTTTTTACCGCAAAATACATATAACTCGGCCCTTTTCAAATCTGAGAAACTGCTTTATGTTTTTTCACCAGTAGAACCCGAAAATGATCATAAAAATTACGCACTGTTGCGGGAAAAACCCTATATCTCCGTATCAATTGACAATTAATGATAAATTTAAAATTGATAATTGGTGTGGAGATATTGGGTTTTTCCCGCAAGCGTACGTAATTTTTATGGTCATTTTCGGATTCTACGGGTCAAAAAATATCAATTGGTTTCTCAGATTTGAAAAAGGCGACTTTTATTTTGCAATCAAAAAATCACGCGTTTCGCATAAACCCCTTTAATTCATTTTATTTATTTTTAACTCCTTGGGGGTGGTACAATTTAAGCACTTTTTTTCCGAGCTTTCAACTTCACCCCATTTTTCAACTTACGGTGTTTTATAATAGCTACTTTAAGATTTTTGGTAAATTTTTTTTGTTTTCATGTTGGGGAGCATATTCGAAACAATCTTTTCAGGTTTGATTTACATTTAATTTTTTTTGTTGAAATATTCTCTGTACTGGAAGTCTTTCGTTCTCTACGATCAAAAAATGGCAGCCTAAATATGATTTCTCTAAGCAACAGTGCTTTTGTCACCTCTGCACAGGCACTGAACCGAGATCCTTTTTTTCCTTCCCTTTAATTTTCATGCCTGGATTATTTTATTAAATCAGAAAATAATGCTAAAATTCCAAAAAAAATAGTCCAACTTTTCTCAAAATTTGTATAATTTTTCGCTCCGTCTTCGGCCTTGCTTAACTTGGTTTATAGCCGATTTCAATGTAATTCAGAAAGAAACTAGCCGGAAATAGAATGGGCCGAAAAACTGGAATAAAATAATGTTAGAGATTTTTAAGAAACTTAGAACCAACATAACCGAACATTAGCTTTAATTTTGACTTCAACCTAATTTTTTGTTCCACATTGTCTTTCGTCTTATTTTATTTTCAAAAATGTTACATTTTTTTTTAAAGTTAGTGACTGGTCAAAGTGGATCAAAAATGGGCGTAAGGGGGTCAAATTAAGCCTGAATAAAAAATTCGAAAATTAATGTTATTAGTCCCCAAAAAGTCCCTAATTTTCCCGATTTTGATCCCTTAAGTCCCTAATTTTTTAGGGCTAGAAAGGTTCGATGCCTCAGATCAATTCCTACACTACCCAGCAAAAAATAAATCAGAAACGAACGTCGGAAAATGGCTTCTTTCAAAACTTTGAAAACCGACTGAAAAAACCGAAATAAACAACGCTCCTTAAATAAAAGACTGATTGGAACAGGGTTTAGGACAATCAGTGAAAGCTTGCACACATATGAAAGCTTATTTCGTGTTCCAACCTAGACCACTTATTTTTTTTCCCCTATTCAAAGAGCACTCGAGTCCGACCAAAATAATATTTTCCACGTGAAATCGCTTTTTTAGTCGAAGAATGAAAGGCGTTTCAATGAAACAGGATGATCTGTATTATCCAGTTGACCTAGGTGCTGAAAATTAACAAGGCTCAAGTGAATAATTTTCTAACATTGCTTAAAGCTTTCTTTTAATTCGGCAGTTAGATCCTTTTTTTTTGAAAGGTGCGTTCTTAAACCATTTGGTCATCTGAATAATGGTGACGATGATAATAAGATAGCGTTTGGCAAGGTCATTCTGCAGTCGAACAGAATTTCCGAATGCTTTTTTTTTTTTTGTCTTACTGTGTTCTGCGAACTTGTCCCGTATATTTTTGTTTACAAGCTAAAAGTCGGCGCTTTTTTTTTTTTTTTTTTTTTGTTTGGAATCGTTCTCGATGAGAAAAAAAATGTTAGTTCAGTCTTTTTTCCTTCTTTGAAGATAAAATCAATCAATGCATGGTCCTAGAAATATGACTGTGTTTGTAAATATCAAGCTAATATCTCAAGAGTTCATCTCCGATAAGCACAACTCAAACAGGTCAACTCATTAAAATAAATTATAGTTCAAAAGTCAAAAAATCTTTTTTTTTTTTTTTTTTTTTTTTCAAATTCGCATTTTTATAATTAATATCAGTATCAATCAATTTAAATCGTACTTAATATAAAACAAAAAACAAAATGAATTAAGTGAGCGACAGGCTTCTTTATTAATATCTTTTTTTTAATTTTGTAGGTAAACAAAAACAAGTCTTAACACGCTTAAGAAGAGGTTTCACGGAATAGCGAAAGGAATGACTGTTTTGTCACACACTCGATTTACGGGAGAAAAAAAATCAAATTTTAGGTATCTAACGAACTCCTTTGACTTTTTCTTGTATTTCTGGTACAAGTTTCAACTTGTTTCAAGTAAACAAAAACGAGGAAAACAAAATCAAAGTTTTTCGACACCGATTTTTTTTAAAATTATTTTCCCGTCATCGCCCACCCAAGAAAAAGTGCGTTATAAAATTTTATAACTCTATAACGTTTTGGCCTATTATAAAATTATAACTATTTATAAATTTTTATAATTAAAATTTTTAACTCTGCAATATATTAATTTTATGCTTGAAATGCACTATATTTAGCATATGGGAACTTTATTGACTCTTCTTTAACATTTTTCATGAGAGGAAATAGGAAAAAAAAAATTACGATTTTTTGGAACAAAACGCGAGCCTTGTGTCGACTTACCAGACTTTTCAACTGGTTCTTAAAAGCGGTAATATGGTTTTTAAGTTGTCAATTATTTTGACTTATAATATTTTTCAGATTTTCCGAATTTTCGGCTTATTTTTTGTATTTTTAATTTGACAAAGGCTCAAAAATAAAGAAAAACAAATAGAAAAATTCGGGAAGCTTTAGAAGAAAATAAAAAAACTTAGAAAAAAAATTGAAAATAATTTTTGTTATAAAATTTTATAACGAAGTTTTAAGTTCTTAATAACTCAATTTTATAACACACTTTTTTTGGGAATGCATTTTAGACAAGTTGAAACTTGCACTAAAAAGTCTAGGATATTATTTATTTATCTATTTATTTATTTATTTATTTATTTATTTATAATATTGGAGAGGCTAACAGCAAATATACCAAAGGATATACCAAAGGATAGGCCTATACCAAAGGAGTTTGTTAGATACCCAAAATTTGAATCTTTTCATCGTAAATCGAGTATTAGAGATAACAGCCATTCCTTCCGGCATCCATGCCATTCCTTCTTTTATCGATTGTTTAAAAAAAAAAAAATAGGATTTTTTTTCCTTCCTATTCAACAAATAAAAAAAAAATGTTGAGCTTCAGATCGACATTTCTCTTTTAAAAATCAAATTTTCGCGGGGAAAATCCGACATGTACAAGCGTTCGATGACGTCACTGTTACAACACCACGTGACCGAAAAAGAACGCTCCTCGGAGTGGAAGTTCTCCCCACTGCTCATGATCTCATAGAGACCGCTAAAGCCGTCCGTTCACTATCTTGGTGTGTCGCACTTAAATCTCAGTAGCACATTTTTTTTTTATTTTTATTTAAATGTTTTAGTTACATCTTTATATAAATTAAACTAATTTTTTTTTAAATTTCTTTTTTCTTCGTTAATCGAAAAACAACTTAATAATTTAAAAAAATGATTTCGGTTTCGATCGGACAAGTTTTCCTTCTAATTTTTGGATTTGTAATTTTCTTTTGCACACACTCAGGTAAGGGAGCTTTTTCGTTTTTTTTTTTTCGGTTTTTTTCTCCCTCGCTCGTTCGATTTTTTTTTCTTCTGCAAAAAAATAAAAAGTGAGAAATATAAAGTGAATTTTTGGTTCGTATCATTTTTTTTTCCATCCCTACATCCTTTGCGGTTAATATACGGTTAACCAATGGGTGGTAAAAGAGAGGAAAAAAAAGATGAACAAAAAAAAAGAAGCGATGCTGGTTTTGGGTGCGGTTGGAAAAAGGAAAATCCGAATCTGATTTTAAATTTTTGGGTTTTTTTTTTTGTTTTTCTTCGGGGGATTGGAACGTGAAAATTTTGTCGCGAAAAATTTGGTCCATTTCTTCTTCTCTCGCTTTTACTGGAAGATGAAATCAATACTGGAATGAGAACGGGAAAGCGAGAGGGAGAGAGAATAGAAGTGAGATGGGAATTCTTCGCGATGGCGCGTTTCCTCGGTCGCAATGCAATTTTCAAAATTTCTCCGGAATAATAAGGTCAAGGACGAACGGAACATATCTTTCGGGGATTTTTATTTATTTATTTTTCTCTAAACTTTCATCGAGGTATCATTTTCAAATAATTTTAAGAAAAAAAAAATTATGAAAACTAAAAACAACTGGCGAGACTCCATGCTTTTCCATTCATTTAATTGTTTTTTTTTTGGGAAATCGAAATTCTCGAAGGGGTTTTTTTTTTTAAAGTGCCACCATTTTGATTTTTTTTCAGTGCAGCACGACCATTTTTTTTTTCTTTTCTTTTTGTCGTTTTTGGATGACCGACCTTATGAGTGATAAGAATATGAACTTTAAACCGAGAAACAGTTTATTAAATATTTTCAAATGTTGCCTTTTAAATTTTTCCGTGAAAATAAAATCATAAAAAACCTTTTCTCGAAAAATTATTTTTAATCGGATAAAATTTGCAAAACACGAAATCTCCGTTTTTTTTTTATTTTTGCACATGCACATGATTCTTTAAATCGATCACGCTCTTTCACGTTTAAAACTCTTTATTTCGATGAAAAACGGTTAGAGATACCGGAAGTATTTTTTTTTTTTCGTATAAGAGAGAAGGGGCAGAATCGGTGGCATGTCTCCTCCTTTTAACCTTGCAGTAAATAACTGTCAAATGTATTACACGCGAAAAGAGGAAAGAAACCAGTAAAAAAAAAAAAAACAAAAGGGAAAAAAAATTCAATTAGGGGGAGAAAAATCGATTTTTATTAAAATATTATTTTTAAGGTGAGGGTTTTGCTGTAAGGGTGAAAACTTTGTAAATTTCCTTTGTCACTAAAATTTATCGATGGAAATTTTTTTTTTCTTCTTTCAGCAACGACCTCAGTTTAAGCAAATTGCTTTTGTAAACAGATTTGCATGAACGTTCTAATTAATCTTTTGATTAGTTGTAAAAAAAGTACATTCGTCTTATTACATAATCACTTTAAAAAAAAAAAAAAAAAGCAAATCGTCTCTAAGCTTTAGAAATGATTTTATTTTTTGTTAGATGGACAGTTATCTTGACGGTCATACGTTGAAAATTTTATTTTTGACAGAATAAACATTATGGAAATAAAAATGATCGATGTGCATGATGTAACCTTTTGGTTATGCATACGTATATTTCATTTAACGATCAATTATTTAGTAGTTTCATGTGTTACAAGATATTTATGTTTCTCTAGTTGGGACGGATCAATAAGCAATGAAAAAAAGGAAGAAAAGGGGGAAAAAGCCTAATTATGTTAGCTGTAAATCCACTGGCTTTTGCGATAATGATTTTTCATACCGGTTATGGGTTATGCATCTTAAAAAAGGTTTTAATACGTCAAATTGTAAGCAAATTCGTGGTATGTTTTTTATTGTTTTTTACGCGTTGTTTTTTGTCTCTTCATTTAAAAAAATGTAAACGACCTTAATATATATAGTCTAAATTGCATCCGGCACGATTACGAAACTATGGTCGTTTGCTGTTCATTTTTTTTTTTTTTTTTTTTTTTGTGCTGTTTAGTCTATTACTGTCCTGAAATCTATCGGTGTAACTTTAAAAAAAAAAATTGCGATCACCTTAAAAGGAAGCTTCAGTGAGTACCTGAAGAAATGACTGCTTTGTGTAATAGTCGTTTTAAGGGGAGGGGGAATTCAAATTTCGGTATCTGGGTAATTCTTGAAAAAACGCACCGTGACGGGAAAGGACAAATGTTGCACTTTTTGGTAATATAAAAAAAGGTTAAAAAGTAATTAATTTTCTCTTAAGAAGAGGAATATCGTTTTTTACCTTCTAAAACATTAATTCACAACAAAAAAAATGTTTTTTTCGCTGCATTCTTAATGAGAAGCTGCTAACAAAACAAAACATGACGGGAGGACAAATAATTCACTTTTTAGATAGTTAAAAAGGTTTAAAAATAATTTTTATTTTCTTTTGAAAAGGGATAACATTCTTTACCTTCTGAAACGCAAATCCACTGTAAAAAAATTTTTTTTAGTGTGTGTTTGATAAGGTATTAAGCAATATTGCCTAAAAATAAAAATGTAGGTTTTTTTAAAAGCTATACCCATCTATGGAACTCCTTTGACTTATTCTTGCATTTTTGGTACAAGTTTCAACTTGTTCCAAGTAAATACGAACCCAGAAAACGAAATCAAAATTTTTTGGCCCCAAATTGTTTTTGATGATTTTTTTTTTTTTTTTTTGGCCGCAGATACATTTCAGACAAGTTCAAACTTGCAGGCATCGAACCGTTATAGCCCTAAAAAATTAGGGACCTTAGGGACCAAAATCGGGAAAATTAGGCACCTTTGGGGACTAATAACATTAATTTTTGAATTTTTTTTTTTTTTTAGGCTTAATTTGACCCCTTTACGCTTATTTTTGACCACCCGGCTGCATAGCACTAACTTTAAAAAAAATGTAAAATTTTTGAAAATAAAATAAGACGAAAGACAATGTGAAACAAAAATTAGGTTGAAGTTAAAATTTAAGCTTATGTTTGGTTCAAATTTTTTATTTTGGTTTGAAGTTGCTTGAAAATTTTCTCAAATATTATTTATCCCAGCTTTTCGGGTACATTTTTAGTTCCAGCTACTTTCTTTCTGAATTACATTGAAATAGACTTTAAACCAAGCTAAGCAAGGCGGAAGGTCGAGCGAAAAATTTTACAAATTTTGAGAGAAGATGGACTATTTTTTTGGGGGAGGGGGGAATTTTAGCATTATTTTCTGATTTAATAAAATATTTCAGGCATGAAAATTAAAGGGAAGAAAAATAGGGACTTTTAGAGACTCATTTTAAAAACAGGAACTTTTCCAAAAAAAGGGACGTCGGTTCGATGCCTGAACTTGCACTAAAAATTCCAGGGTGCACCAAATGAGTTCGTTAGATACCTAAAATTTGGATTTTTTTTTTCATTGTAAATCAAATATTTTGACATAACAGTCATTCCTTCCGACATTCATTGAAACTTCCTCTTCAAAGGCTTCGGTTAGGCACAGCCTATAATCAAGTAAACTAGGTTCAAAATTAACAAAATCATGCTTTTTTGGGTTTTCTCTCTTCCTTCTTCATTTTCGGTCCAACAATTCCTCCACCATGGGCCCTTGCTTTCATAATGCTAGCATTTTCACATGGTAGTGAACTCAGTCTGAATCTTAAAGCAGTAAAACCTTGGCATCATTTGAAGTGTCTGTAAGGTGGCGAGAGCCTCTTCCCCGTAAGGATTTTTGCCTTCCCCGAGGGTTTTAGTCTCCTGTCAGCTAAATATGGACTATTTTAGACTTCCTCCCCTATGTTTGTTTAAGCACAAGTTCACCGTTATTTTGTCATCAATTTTTCATTGATTTCTCAAATCCTTCTGTATTGTGAATTTATTTCTTCCCAAAACCGATGATTAAGATTGTACTTAAAACACTAAGTTTAGGTTATGACAGAGCTGTCGGTAATAGCTATTTCATCCTTCATATTTGGGTAGTTTTTGAAAAAATGTACATTTTAATTTTTAGGCAATGTACAGTACACTGAAAAAAATTTTTCGGCAGTGGATTTGCGTTTCAGGAGGTAAAGAATGATATCCCTTTTCAAAAGAAAATAAAAATTATTTTTAAACCTTTTTAATTAGCTAAAAAGTGAATTATTTGTCCACCCTCACGTTTTGTTTTGTTTATAGCAGCTTCTCATTAACGATGCAGTTAAAAATAAAATTTTTTGTTTCCATTTTCGTGTTTAAAATCCAGATTGTAAAAATCGAATCTTTCCACCTCTCCCCCTAAACAGAAAAATCAACAGGAAATAAGACTGAAAAAACTCTTTAATTTTTTTTTACTCAATGAATAAGAAAACCGAAAGAAGAAACAGTTTGACATAAGCCTAAGCCTATAACTAAACGTTCTGAGTAAAAAAAAAAAAATTAAAAAATTATATCGCGTGTTTCGACTCTTTTCAAAAAATGACATATCGCACATGTAGGGGTGATGCGAACCGTTAGGAACGAAAAAGCCCTTTGACGTTTCCAACTTGAAAAAAGTTCCGAAACATTCCTTTAAAAAAAATTGAAAATTTCCTTCCTCTAGTGCGAATTTACTGAAGTTTCTAGACAATTCTATTTGTCTTTTCATTAACCGGTAATTCATTATTGAACACAAACGCCACGTAATTTTTGTCGCACGACACAATAAATTCTTAAAATAATTTGAACGTGTTCCAATAACAAACTGACCGCGGCATTTTTCATTAAGAAAAAAAAAGTGATCCTTATAAATAAATTCCCTTGGTGCATTATTTGTCATAATAATTTTATATTGCATCGATCCTTCTTTTATTTCCCTTTTTTTGTAACATATCAAGGTTAGTTCAAGGCCTTTTTTTACATTCTAAGCAACTGCCACTGATTCTTTGTCCTTACCGAAAGCAAAAAAAAAAAAAAAAAAAAGATACACAAATAAAAAGCGCATGACCATTAAGATCAATGAAAACATCAAAAACTCACCTTATCGCCTCTAACGACTTAAAAATATCCTTTCACAGAAAGATTATATTAAAAAAGGAAAACATCCACCACCTTCGATAAACTCACGTTCGCTTCTATAATTTTTTTTTTTTTTTACGTGAACGTGTATGCGTAAACTCGTAGTAAATTTTCCTTGACATGTATTTTCTTTTTTTTCTTTGTTCACAGGGGAAGCTATAAAGTGCTACGAGTGCAACAGCCATAACGATACAAGATGTGCGATGGACACGCCACCCGAAGCTCTTGTTAAAGATTGTCAAGAGCATACAGAAGGAACGAAATATATCATGTGTCGTAAAATTACCCAAAGCATTGATTTCGAAGTAAACGGACGTAAGTATTTTCTTTCTATTAAAAAAAAAAAACATGCGGAATCGATAAAGCAACACGTGGGCCACACCCATTATTTTTTTCCCCCATTTTCGAGATCCAACAAGTTTAAAGTTCGATAATAAAAACCTGTTGTTAACGAAATATAAATTTGAAAAACGATATCACTTTGAAAATAACGTAACCCTCCCAGTCAAAAAAAAAAAATAAGCAGCGGTGATATCGATGAGGTCCGAGAAGTATTTCAAATGAGATTTTAGGTGAGGAAAAGGAAGCGAATACCGACAGAAAGGAATAGAGGTGAATAAAGAGAAAATATACAAAAGCTGGATTATCGCTTTTCCTAAAGCGGACTTAAAATTGCTTCAGTTGAATATAATTTAAAACGCGAAATAAATATATTTCTTTTTTTTTTGTCCCTCCGAGTAAAATTGTACTGGACGAATTTGAGAGGATAAGAATGTTATATTTTTAGCTGAAATTTTTAGTCCGGGCAAAATAAAGGTCTGGCTTTAGAAATGATTTTTAGGGTCGTACAAATGTTACGTAATGCTGTTTTCATTTGGTTTTGACCCTTTCCCCTCCCTTCGTAACTCTATTTTCAATACATTTTCTTCTAGAAATTAACTCTCCAGGAGTTACGTAATACAAGTTTTCCTTTTGGAATTGCTCATAAATTACCGTAAGCACATGATTGGGGGGACAGGGTTACGAGTTCTTACGAGTGCTTACGAAGAGGGGGGGGGGGGTCTTCAAAATTTTTACGTACCGATGTCATTCATTTAATTCCTGATTCAAAATGTTTAGCGAAATAGAGCTTTAAAAAAATCAAATGATTAGATTTTTATCAGCAAAACTCCTGGTTTTTAAAAAGTAAATGATTAACGTCCGCTCGTTTTGATTAAAAACCTTGCTAATTTCCATTCTTACAGGGCAATTAAAAAAAAAATTATGTAATTGTAGGAGCGAGGGGGCGATCTCGATTTTTTTTTTTATGGTATAGGCTCCGAGCGACTTTGATTGCAGCGCCACCATAAAAATTATGTTTAGCTTATAAAAAAGCAATATTCTTGCGAACTAATTGGGGAAATATATACGCTTCTATAAAGTAAACAGGTATATTTAAGTGTATATTTATACAAAAAAAAGTCGCTCGGAGCCTATACTGACTACCGGGGAAGGGGCCCAGATAGCAAAGTCTATTTAGATCCGAGGACGTCGTCAGGACATTATGGACGTCCGTTGGATTTACATATGTCCGCACTGATCCAAAAAGCGTCCTTTGAAAACGTCCTATGGATATACCCCTAGGATTTAGATATCCTGCGAATATCTAATGGACAATCCACAGGATGTCCCATGGTTTGGAAATGCCAACAGGGTAACTTCAGAAATGTCTTTATTTAAAACTCCCGAAAATAAAAAAAGCATTTTTTTATATTTAGGAAGTTTTCAACTCACATGCCAACTGGATGTGACTTAAAGTCTCTGCTTAAAATTAGTATCCATTTTTTACATATACCTAACATCATATTAAATGATTATTTAGGATCTTAAGAGGAGGCTTCACGGATGCCGGAAGGAATTGCTGTTTTCTCCAATACTCGATTTACGATGAAAAAATCCAAATTTTAGGTATCTAACGAACTCCTCTGGCATATCCTTGAATTTTTAAGTGCAAGTTTTAACTTGTCTGATGAAATGTATAGGCGGCGGGAAAATAATTTAAAAAAAAAAATTGCGGTCGAAACCTTTGATTTTGTTTTCCTGGCTTTGTTTGCTTGGAACAAGTTGAAACTTGTACCAAAATTACAAGAAAAAGTCAAAGGAGTTCGTTATATACCTAAAATGAGGAGGGTATAGGGATAAGGGGGTAGGAGGGATAAGGAGCTTTTTTCTGCTCCACCGAAAATATTGATAATTGACTTGGCTCACCAAATTTACCTAAAATAAACACGATGTTGAGTCGATTGCGATACAGTAGTCATTTTGCTTAAGTAGCACCTTGCTGCACTCTATAGGCAATCCGTAAGAAGCGTTTTTGGCAAAAAAGTATACTCAAAGTATACTCAAATCATACAAAAAATATATTCAAAGCATACTCGAGCATACTCGAAAGTATACTCAATTATAGCTTTTTATTTTTTTAAAAGTCGACATTTGGCCATGTTCCGCAAGGCCCCGCAAAATGAGATTTTGGGAAAACGACTACTTTAATATGCAGATATTTTTAGAATGGCTTTCATTTACTGACTCGTAAAAATTTTATTTATTAAAAGCTTTTTAAAACATCAAAGCCTCCCTATAAAAGTTCAAAACACGTTTTTTAGACTTTTAGAAAATTTCTTAAAGGCTCATCCAGTTCATCATAAATTTCCAACCCTATTGCCCTTTTATTATTTCGTGCACTTCCTAACCAAAGCAAGATGAGGGGGATAAGCACAATTATTTGCTTTAAACAAATAATATGGAGTTCGCTTTCCCGTCGTTTCAAAAATTAAAAAAATTAGGAGCTATTAGGGCTTAGCGGAGAACCGATTTCTAAATTGATTTTCCCATATTGAGTCGGCCTACTAAAGCTTTAGTTATAAAATAGAATCTAGAACGAATTTTACGGAGTCAGGAAAATCTTTGAAGAAACTTATCAATTTTTTCTATTTTTTTTTTTTTTTTTTTTTTTTTTTTTTCAATCACAGTTCAACCAGACACCAGAGTAATCCGATCTTGCGGATGGGATGATAGTAATTACAAAGGACGCTGCTATCAGAGATCTGGATTTGGTGGACGTCAAGAAGTTTGCTCATGTCTAACGGATCTTTGTAATAGCGCACCCGCATACAACATTCCAATAGTTGCCATTACTTTATTAGCAGCTCTTCAATTTTCCATCACCCGACTCATCTTCTGATTCCATTAAGCCTTTTCGTTTCATAGGTGCATTAAATAAAAAAATTTTCAATTTTAAAAATTTTGGACCAGTTCTATCACTAGTCATTTCAAAGGGGTTACAAAAAAAAAAAAAGAATTTTAAAAAGTAAAAAAAAAAAATAAATAAATAAATAAATAAAATAAAAAAAATATTCGGTTACTGCATCATTTTATTTTCGCGCCCGTGGTAGAATCGATCCTAAAAAAAAATTAGTAGGATTTTCGTTTTTTAAATTTGTTTTGTTTTCGGGTTTAGTGATGATAAATACGAAAAAAAAAGATACTTTGTAGATATTATTGAGTAGTTTCTCTGATGTAGAAATTTTAAAAATTTTAAATTAGACGATTTAAAAAAAATGGTAAAAAAAAAAAAAAAAAAAAAAAAAAAAAAGACTTCTGTGATTAGAAAATATATATGGTGTTAGCGTTGCGTATGTCTGTTAGATTTAACTTAAAAAAAAAAAAAAAAAAAAAAACTTCAAGTTACTTTTCTTCTCTTTGTTAATTTTATGCTCGGAAAAAAATTAATTTTCCAAGTGCAAATTTTAATTTAAAAAAAAAAAAATTGACGTTACGCAACACTTTTATCTTGTATATTTAGGTTCAGTCATTGTTTTTGAGTATAGAATTTAATGGTGTTTCAGTGCAAATAATTTTTTTTTTTTAAAAACTACACAGATCTGGTCACGTACCTGTATATAAAGTGAGCTCAAGCGGTGCGACAACTCAAGAAATAAATTAAAAAAAAAAAAAAAAAAGATTGCTTAATAGGTTTTTAGCCTGCCTTCGATGCTTTTCTTCTAGAAATTTAAACCTCGTCAAGGACACCGTTTAGTGAACGCTGAAAATGAAGAAGGGGTTGTGCTTTAAAAAAATAAGATATTTTTTAAAAAATTGTAAATGCGCTCACGTTGAACAAACTGCCATATTTTAAGAATAATAAAATAAATAAATAAATAAACAAAAAAAATGAATAAATAAATAAAGAAGATAAAAATAATACCAGGTTTCATATATGAAACGTTTAACTTTTGTGTTGATAATTGCGATCGTTTCATGTCTACAAAATGGTGTAAAGCTGTAGTTTTATTCTATTTTAATTAAAATGCTTTTTTTAATTTTATTGAGTCAAAATAAAACCTTGCTGTGCATATATTTTTATTTTTATTTTGACCATTTCAAAAATATACATAAATTAAATAATTAAACTCAGCCCACAGTTAGTAAAGTTATCTGTAAAGTGTTAAGAATTTTTATCAGAGTATATTTCACCTTCTGCTTGTTCAAGAAAAAAACTCGCAGAATAAAAAAAAAAGAACAAACATTTTTCAAAACATTGTCTCTTGAGTTTTCATCATCTTTAGTTATGTTTCAGTTCAATTGAAGCTCATCCTCGTTCCTTATATTCGAACTATAAGTCCTTAAAACTGATTTTCAACAAAAATGAAAGTAAAAAATTAAGCTTTAAGTCTGTTTTCATCGACTCTCAGTCTCTAAATCTTAAATCCGTAAGTTTTCTCATAAGTAAATACGAATAGAATTAATTTGCTTAAAGTTCTTTGTTGACGTAAGTGACGTAAAGGGGTACCAAAATGATCGTTTTGGGGTTTGATAATTGTTTGAAAAATCGGAAAGTATTGCAGAGGCCTTTGAAGATTGTATCGTTTTGTTGTTTACAATTTTTTTTTTTTTTTTTTTTTTTTTTTTAGCAACGACGCTTCTTATTTACGTAATGAGTTTCATGAAATTTAAACTGTAAAATATTTCTCTTTACGGATAAAATGAGAATAACGGGCAGAAAGTAAATGTAATCAATGAAGAAAACTTTTTTCGTTTTAAAAATAACGTGGCAAAGTGTTTGAAGAAAAAATTGTAGGCCTACGCAATGTGCTACTGAAATCCAATAAAAACTAAGTAGATTTTTTAAATGGATTATTTTATTCATCCTGTCAATAACGAGCAAGAAAAATTAGTCCCTAGTTTTCGTTTTAGAAATCAATTTCTTCAGGAAACAAGCAACAGTAGACACAACAGCAACAATAGCAACATAGAACAGAATTAGCAATATTAAAGAATTAGTAAAAATTAGGTAACATGTTAATGTACCATGAGTTTTAAAAACATTTCGGACATTACAGCCTGATCCTAAACACATCCTTTATAAAGAAGGGGTAAGCATTGCTCTTTTATTAAATTTAACTAGAAAATCTAAAAATATGATTTTCTTAGTTCCGGATTTTGCGATACGAGTATCTTACTTCCCTAGCAAATTTTTTTTTTTTTCAAAACTTAAAAACATCCAATTAAGAAGAGACTTCACGGATGCCGAAAGGAATGGCTGTTTTCTCAAATACTCTATTTACGATGAAAAAATCCAAATTTTAGGTGTCTAACGAACTCTTCTGGTATATACTGGAATTTTTAATGCAAGTTTCAACTTGCCTGAAATGTATGGGCGGCGGGAAAACAATTTCAAAAAAAATTGTGGTCGAAAAACCTTGATTTTGTTTTCCTGGTTTTTGCTTGCTTGGAACAAGTTGAAACTTGCTTGAAACAAGTTGAAACTTGTAACGAAAATACAAGAAAAAGTCAAAGGAGTTTGTTAGATATGCTACCTAAAATTTCATTTTTTTTCTTTGTAAATCGAGTGTCAGACAAAACAGCCATTCTTTCCGGTATTCCGTGAAGCATCCTCTTAATTATTCCAAAAAACTCATTTCCTTTCGGCGAAAAATTTACAAAGCTTTTAATTATTTTGTTACAAAAATGACTTCTAAAAAATGAGTCGACTTTGTAAATTTTTATTCCATGCTCACATATTTTTTTAAGTTAATTTCTCGGTACAACAGGTTTTAAAATGTATGTAGGTCAGTAAAAATTTGAACGAAAAGGGCACTGCGGTTGCCAAGGTGATATGTTGAAGTTTATTTACACCTAAGTTTGTTTACAATTAAAAAAAAAAAAAAGAAAAACTAATCATTCGTTTCCCGTCTTCCATAGTATGGACTTACATCAAAGAAAAACCGGACGTATTACATTACCTGGAACCGATATAAACGTAAGATCTTGCATACCAGCGTTCTATCCTGCCGGAAAACAATCCCCAATCATACAGAATAAACAGTTACAAGTTCAAGATGCTTTAATCCCGATTCAACATTCATCATGCTCGACTCAAGTATTTTCATTCGACCAAGGACCCCCACCCCCGCCACAGATGATAACCCACGAAGCAATAAATCAGCATCAGGACATAGAATACATCACGTTACCAGTTTACAAAACCCGTAAAAATGATCCTCCGCCGCATTTCAATCAAACGGAACCGACCGAAGGTAGATTTCACCAGGAAAGCAATGCCACCCTCGACCTTCGGACGTTCCAAAATCTCTCCTATTCTCCGATGCCGGAGCCCCATCCGTATTTTTGCCTCGCCCGACCCAGAAACCCGATTCACCAAGAAATTCAAAAGTTCATGGCTTTTCAGCCTCCTCCGAGGAGCCCGTGCAGGGAGCCCCCAGCCAGAGCCCTGATATCCCAGCACAACACTCACTACAGTCACAGCGAATTCGAAGGAAAGGAAGACCAGTTGTACTACCCGAAAAACTTCGTGATGAACATGCCGGGAAGGAGACCCGCAGCCGACATACAACTGCCGATACCGTTCCAGTGGGTCGAAGTTAACAAACAAAAAATGAACCAAAATGCCGTCATGAAAACAATCCAGGAGAAAGTGGAAGGTAATTTCAATATCCATCAGCCTTTCCGACGATGTCAGAATTACGAGGTGATCCAAGAGAAGCCTGAAATGATGGATAAAAATATTTTCGTGCAAAGGAATTGCGATTCGTACGATCAGAATAAAAAACTGATGGTCGACACATCCGTCAAGAAAAAATGTGCTCATAACGGGAAAGACTCAGCGTTAAAAGCCTTTATAGGTAATTTTTTCTTTAAAATATTTTTTTAGAAAGTTTTAATAATTTTTTATTAAGAGGAGGCTTTACGGAAGGAATGGCTGTTTTCTTTCGGTTTACGATGAAAAAATCCAAATCTTAGGTATCTAACGAACTCCTTTGCTATGACCTGGAATTTTTAGTGCAAGTTTCAACTTGTCTGAAACGTCTGGGCGGCGTGAATGTAATTTCAAAAAGGATTGCGGTCGAAAAACTTTAATTTTGTTTGCTTGGAACAAGTTGAAACTTGTACCAAAAATACAAAAAAAAGTCAAAGGAGTTCGTTAGATACCTAAAATTTTATTTTTTTTTTCGTAAATAGAATGTTAGACAAAAGAGCCATTCCTTCCGACATCCGTAAAGCCTCCTCTTAAGATAAGTTGGGGGGGGGGTCCCTACCCTTCAGGCTGAAATTTAATAGAAATTTTAAAGGCGGAGTATTAGGAAAAAAAGTACTTAATTAGAAATTGTTATCCTAATTTGCCTTTTCTTTTATTTGTATTTTTAAAAGTGGTTTTTATTTATTTATTTTTTTTTATTTTTTTTTTTAAGGACAGAGAGAAAATCAGCACCAAGATTCGTACTTGTCACCCTTAAATTTTTCGACTACAAGTCACAGTTCCCTCGATTCCATGTCTCACTACAGCACTCAGAGAAGCAGAGAATTGAAAAACGTTAAATGCAGCTGCAGCGAAGACAGCGATCGCTTTTCCCGAAAATCAAAGCGCAGCTTGAGATCCGTAGGGAACCAAACGGATTTCCTTAAGTCTCCTCTCGAAGAGAAATTCCTGTTCCGAGAAACTATCCTCTTCGGCTGCGACGAAATCGGTAAATGGGCAAAAAAATCACCGATGATATCCGAAATTTTAGAAATGGGGGACTACATCAGGGAGAAAACAACGCAATCTCGAGCTCAAAACATTTGCAGTGCCCTCGGTCTGGAGGTGGACGATCAGGTCATCGTGTCCGGGTATTTAAAAGTTTTTTTGAAAGTCGCGGATTCTTGGTTGGAAGCGAGAAATTGTTTCGGATTGACGGACAACTGCCCCAGAAAGGCTTGTCAATTGAACAGCCCGGAAATTTCACAGAATTATTTAGAATGGCAGCACGCATCCAGGAGGCTTTTAGGAAACATCATCCACGGAGTCGGGGGCACGTTAGCTCCGAAAAGTGACGAAAATGAAAATTCGAACGTGAACGGGGAAGAAAAAAGTGATTGTCGTTTAACTAGAAGTACTTCAAACCTTTCAAAAAGTTCTCGATTTCCAGCGGCTAAACGACCGTTACTTCAAAGGCAAAAATGGACGATATCTGACGCTGCCAGTACTACTTCTCAATGCTCCAGCAATGTGCAAATTAATTCACAGAATCCTTCTCGTATTACAGCAATCAGATGGCTAATAATCCGGATCATTTTCATTATTCACCAGATCAACATCCGGTCATGATTGCTGACTTACCTCATCATAAAATAACCCCGTTAAGTCAGATAGAACCTCCGTGTCTTCGAAAACCTGAAAGTTCGTCCCCGAGCGTCGACATATCATCGTGGTTTGATAAAAGCATTAAAGACGGCTCCATCAGTCAAAATCGGTTTCCGGTTCCTCCGCCTCAGATAAAAGCGATCAAGTCGAACATCCAAAAATCTCAATCTGTCACGGCGATCTATCCTCCGAACGATGGCTCTCAGGATAGTTCGGATGACG
Source organism: Liposcelis bostrychophila (assembly GCA_037577465.1). Taxonomy (NCBI): domain Eukaryota; kingdom Metazoa; phylum Arthropoda; class Insecta; order Psocodea; family Liposcelididae; genus Liposcelis; species Liposcelis bostrychophila. Next base: position 22,424,296 of record CM075213.1, on the reverse strand, counting down.
TTCAGCAAAAAGTTTACATGAAACCCGGGAGTTATAACGTGCCCAAAAAAAAATTAAGCAATGCTAAAAAACGTAATAACATGCAAAAGGCTAAAGAATCCTGCTGCGGGGATACCGACATCCCAAGAGGATATGTCATACCTTTCGTGAATGCCGGACCGTTTGTACCTCCTCCCAGTCGTGGACTCCAAAATCCAAATATCAAAATAGTAAAGCACGAAAAATCCGACTTCGCGTTTAAATCCGAAGAAAACGTGAAAGTTATGTCGAAAAATAATAACGAAAGTGACAAGAATTCCACGCCGGATTTAAAAAGTCTGAAACAAACTTCGAAAACAATGAAAACGGACGAATGGATATTGAGCACTCTAATTAATTCACAAGCTTTACGGTCTCAAAGTTTGAAAAGCGACGAAAATAAGTCCGTGACAAAAACAATGCAAAATCGTTCGCTCCTCTCGAAGGGAAACCGTCAACAAATTTCTACGAAGGACGTAGATTGTCAAGACAGGGAAGAAAAAAATCCGAATACGAGTCAAGGATCTCAAGGACAAAGTCAAGCTTCCAGCGATAAAAGTTCACATGGAGTAGATGAAAATATGACAAACAGATCTCAAAGTTCAGCAACTTCAAGATCGGTCAGTAAAAGTTCAAAGGGAAATAAAAATGTTTGGCATAATTCTAGGCGGAGGAGGGTGCTTAGCCCAAGAACTTTTTCCAGGATTGAAGATATTGTTAATGAACTTTGGAATTATGATACACCGGAATATATGAAGCAAGGAGTTAAGTCAGCTCAGGTGAGTTTAATTAAAAAAATGTTTTACGGGAGCTAATTTTTAAAAGTCTGAAACGCAATTAAAAAATCAAATAAGGAGCCTAAGGATGGAAAGAAAGGAAAAGCAACATACAAATAGATGGTAGGGTAAGCAATGCCAGGATTTTTAAAATTTTTGAAGTTAATTTCAAAAGAAAATTAAAACAATATTACCTTGCATCTTTATTCCGAAGCAACAGTTTGACTTTGAAGAAATATTATTTAATGAAATATTAAACTCAAAATCTTTGTATTGAAATATTTCTAAAAATTTCCAAAATCTTTGCTATCAGGTCAGCATATCTGCAAATAAGACACAAGTTATTTGACATACAGAAATAAAAATATACAGAAAATACCAACAAAAACTTGCAGCAGAATATTACATAATTTTTCAGTTAGTAAATCCAAAGAAATTTTATTTTATCATCTAATACTGACTCTCATCAAAAAAGAACCAACTTCATGATTTAAGTGATTTATAGATTTATTGTTGCATTTTCTGATCTTCATTAAATGTAGTGAAGAGAACTGTATAAATTGTTTTAACATTGTTTCCTTCGTCTTCATTTCAGCTTCCCGATTATTACAAAATTGTCAAGTACCCTGTTTTCCTTGAAACCATTATGAACAAAGTCAAAAACGGGATATACGAAACTGTCGAACAATTCATTCACGACTGTAGAAGACTGGTATTCAATTCGGCTCATTATTTTGAGGTAATGGTTTATGTTTCTCAAAGTTTCTTCGCCAATTCGACGATTATTTACTTTAACACAACTACTTTGAACACACTATGAAATACGAACAACCAGCGCCATCTTTCTTTAAGAATCCTGGCCCAAGTTTTATTCTACTGCCACGAAAAAACCGTTTAAAAAGAGTGTTGAGTTTTAGAAATCTGTAACCAGTGGCTTAAAAGGCCATATTAGAGATGTAACCACCGGCCTAGTTGTAAGGGATGTGCCTAGTTTGAAGTTTACTTATAAATACATTCGAATTCTGCAGGTCATTACGAATTATGACTTTGGTCAAGCAGTAGACTTAAAACCGCCATATTTTTTCCAAAAGGTCCTAAAGAGCTTCCCCAAAAAGCAATAAATCTCCTAGCGAAAATCTTTCACATCATTTCAATTCAGGCTTGAATCACCATAAATGCAATTGAAATAATTAATGATCATTCTTCCAAAGCTTCAGAGGGAAAGTTCAAGGCAAAAACCATCGCTGAAGTACTAAAAGCAAAAGCCGTGGCGTTGGCACATCAAAACAAAACAGTTTCTGCGCAAAAGCTTTTTTTGTTTTCATCAAAATTTCAGAATGACTATTTCTCTTAGGCACGATAAACAAGTGTTAAATTAATTTTCTTAAGTAAATCATCTCTAACTTCATTTTTTCACTTTATTTTTTCATGTAGAAAAACAAATCTGAAAACGAAGTCATAGAAAAATTCAGCAAGCATCTCGAGAAACTGATTGAAAATACGTTCGAAAACTGCGATTGTTGGAACCATATATCCGGTGATCCTCGAGAAGTGCACTTTTTTCCGGAACTTAGGTACTCGAATGGATGTGGCACGGGCAAAAAACGATCAAAAACTCCGAAAAATGGATCCAAAAAGCAAGACAAATCATTTGAAAGATAATACAATTGTCAGGATAATATCGTGAACCTCGGAAAGGCCAAAAAATGAATCGGAATATTAGTTTTTTCCGTAGTTAAATCACATCATCTATATTTTAATTACGCGCAGTAATGTAAATAGTTAGAAATGAACTTAAAACGTTAAACACGAGCGAGATAGTATTTTTATTTTTGTTATGTAATGAATTAATTGCGGATTTTCAAAATTTTTTATTCAACAGTAGGAATTTTTACTTACGGGTCTACACCCGTAAGTATTTTTACGAGTGTAGAAGTTTTTTTAATTGAGGAAATGAAATAGAAAGTAAGCTTAGGTGGAGGATATAGTAAAAAATAAATTGGACTGTCGCATTTTTTTATGAAGTACCTAGCTAATAAAATGAATGAAATTACCAACTTTGACAGTAAAAATTAGTCAGTCCATATTTTCAGTTTCATTATTTTATTATTTGCTTTTAAATAATTTCACTGCCCACTGATTATGAAAAAAATGGAATTTTGGAAAAGATTGAAAATCAGGAAAAAAAATTGGCATGTAAAAAAGCGGGACTTTTTTAAAACAACGGGCGAAGAAACAACCCGGCCAGTTCTTCAATGAGAAAATATTATGTATGCATCACTGCATTGCAAATTTTTTTGAAAATGAATTTTGAAGTTTTTTTTTTTTTATTAATTTCGAAAAATTTTAACCTGGTCTATTTAGCAAGGATGGGCAATGGACAGGAAGATCATAACTTTATGGTCTTAGTATTAATTATGAATATTTCGTAATTTTCACTCCTGCAGTAATTCCAATTTTAATTCCAGCTAAATGGACCATCAAGTTCAATTTTACGAAAAAGTGTAAATAAAAAAACATTTTTCTGCAAAAGATTACTTTAGAAAGGCACTTCTCCGCGAGAAAAAATGGTCGGGTTTATTATTCGTTAGTCTCAGAAAAAGAGCAATAGGCCTAAATTTAAACAAAAAAAAGGAAATAAATAAGAGTAAAAAAATACTCCAAGTAAAATACTGTCATTTTCGTTTTAATAGCTAAGTAAAAATTAGGTATTTTTCTATTTTTAGGTTTTTCAAATTATTTCCACTTTTTACTTTCAATTCTCCATTACAATTGGAAAAACTAACATAGGTGCAATGTGAATGAGGTAAAAGGAATTTGTTCAGATGAAACAAAATGTATTTACACGGTATGTTTTCTGAACGAATTTCCTCTTTCACGGATGTTTTCATGCATAAGAAAAACTGACAGTACACTGCCATAAGTGCAATGTAAGTCTCAAGACTGGAAGATTCCAAGATGCTAGCTTATATTGTAAAGAATGCAGTAGAAAAAAATTCTTTTAGTTTTACGTTTATGAAAAAACGCACTTTTTCTTTTTTATTTCAATTCCGAAAACTTATAATTTATTTCTTTTAGCATATATTTCGAGAGTTAACTATTTCAGATTATACTTTTAAAACTGCTGAAAAGCATTTTTTTTTTTATTACTAAATAAACATTATTCTATTTTATATTATTCGTTCATAAAATCAAATGTTATTAATTAAATTATATTTAAATATTGTATTTCAAATGTTTCTTTTTACTAAAGTATGTAAATTATAAAATTGAAATCACTCTTTAAATAAAGTCGATCACGTTTTTTTACATGCATATGCTTTCATTTAAAAAGAATTAAAAATCTCTTGCTCTCATTTCCACAAATGAGACTATTGGAAAACTAGAGATAATAAATATGAGACTATTATTTAACATTCCCAAACCAAAAAAAAAAAAAAAAAAAAAAAAAAAAAGATTTCAAATCACAAAAAATCACAATTAAAAAAGGAAAAGAGGAAAAACGCTAGAATTCTCTACTTATTTTCAACTAAACAATCACTAATCTAATTTTATATCTCCAAACATACAATCCAATTTGGAGCCTTTCATATTTTTTAAAGCTTTTTCTAAGTCGTCCATTGTAATAGGTCGAAGTTCTTGAGAGTCAGAGACATCGCTGCTGCTGCAAAAATTAATATTTTGGAAATTAGTATGAAAAGTACGCAAAATATTTTCAACATAAATCGGCGGAATGATATAGCTCTTTTGTTGCGTTAAAGCCACTGCTCTGATGAAAGAAAAATGAATAAATCAAAGACGAAGAAAAGTTAGATATAAGATTCTGATGAATAAGGCTGGGAAGCAATAAGATCAGGTTTTTAGGTGACTGAATCCTAAAGAATTTCGTTGGACTAACTTATAAATCAAGTCTGTCACGAAGGCTACGAGCACGTTAATTGTTTTTCGAAAAAGACGCAAACGTTATAATCTTCGACAAAGATTCATTTAAATAAATCAGATAAAGATACTCTACTCACTTAGTTTCAGATCGCATTTGCTTATGTAGTTCTCTAAGCCTGTACAAGGAACCAATCCTGCATAATTCTCTTAAATCGGAACCGGAATATCCGTCAGTACTATTTGCCAAACTATCAAAATTTATGTCTGGAGCTGTGTTTTCTTCCTTAAGTATTAATTTTAAAATTGCTCTTCGTTGGATTCTATTCTGTAAAAAAAAATTTAAAGAAAAAAATTTACTACAATGTTTTTAATAAATTAATTAAATTAATAAAACAACGGAAAAAAAAAATTAATAAATAAACATACAGGCATTGGAATTCGAAAAGTAGCAGGCATTCTTCTTAAAATTGCACAATCTAAATCTTGGGGTCTATTTGTGGCCCCCATTACTATCACAATTTTGTCAGAATCTGTACTCAGCCCATCCCAAAGGAACATAAATTGTGCTTTCATCATGGCAGTTGCTTCATGATCCTGAGAACTTCTTGTTCGCAACAATGAATCTAAAATAAAAAATTTCCATAATAATTTAAATAACTTTAAATGAAAATATTTATTGAAATATGTTAATAATCAAATTAAACTGCTGAATTACCTATTTCATCAATAAATATTATACAAGGTTGAAGCTTATCAGCTAATGAAAAGAGAGCAGTCACTAGTTTTTGACTTTCTCCATACCATTTATCAGTCAACATTGACATATCTAAATTAATAAATGAAGTAACAGCCTCTTTGGCAGTAGCTTTTGCTATAAGTGTTTTTCCACAACCTGGAGGTCCATACAAAAGTACACCCTTTGGAGGTCTAGTTAATTTGGAGCTTGCTAAAATTTTGCTTTCTTTAATTGGGAAAATCACAGTCTCTTTTATTTCAGCCATTATATCTTCCAAGCCAGCTATGTCATTCCAATCTACATCAATTTCTGATGGATGGATTAAATGACTTGCAATCAGCAATTCATATTCTGTTAATTTTGCGTCATTTTTTCCAATACGTTTCAGCTGAACTTCTGCCTAGAAAAAAAGAAGAGAAAAAAATTAACAATTGAGGTAAGGTTTACTTTATTAATAAAAGTAATAAAAACAAAAGTCCATTACAGATAAACAGATAAAGAATTGCAGATTCACTTTAAGGATCATTTTAAATTTATTGCAAAAAAAAAGAAAAAAAAAAGTTGTTGGTTCATTGAAGTCATCAAGGTTATGAATAATCAAAGCCACCAACAAGATAGCAATATATCGTCATGCTTTCTTACTTTTTCTTTAGCAGTCTTCTTTTGCTTGTTGTTAGTCGGATCAATCTGTTTTAAAAGCCAGTTAATTGCACAATACGAAATGCCAGTTATCACTGATATTTTGATCACTGTCACAAGCACTTCTCTTTGGAATAACTGGCTATTGAAATCCCCCATGTTTAATAAACGTGTCAATGTCTTTTTATCCCATGCAAATGGCATGTTGATGTACACCGTTTAAACATGTCAACTGAAGAAATAATACGGCGAAAATTTAAAAAAAATTAATATTTTTAATCAGGTTGGAAAAATTGAAATAAATAAAGCAAAACAATTTGGCAACGTTCAAATCGAACTTCGACGTGGAACAAGATTAGGTGTTTGTTTGTTGTGAAATTTAGAGAATGTAAGGACTAAATGGAAATTAAAATATCATTAGTAGTAAAATTCCAGGTATAGAAAAAAATCCTTTTATTGCTGAGTATCATAGCTTTAATTGTGAAATGAAAATATTCTGTTTATGATTATTTTCCATTGTTTTATTTTAACAGTGCTTTTGAAATCGGATTTTATTTCCTGTTCCTTCCACGAAAATAGTCAGCTATGAAGTGTTCAGTTAACAGCCGGTTACTTTCCTTTTTGTGCCTATAGGAAAGAACTGAGGTAAACAAATATCAACTGAACTTTCTGGCTCTGATTTAATCATGCTTTATTTAAATGTTTATTGGTGGTATTATTTTGTTCTTTATTTTAGATTAAAAGATTATTTGGAAACATGTGCTTTCAATAAAGGATCCACTCAGCTGTAATTCAGTTTTTCTTTTGTAAGTAAAACCAATAATTGCTCTAAATTTGTAGTATCTTACAATTTAAAGGATAAATGTTGAGAAGAATCTTTCTGGGGCAGATTTTAAAAAGTTCAAGTAATAATATAAATGTTTTTGTAAAGATTAAGCTGGAATTGATTAACAAGATTAGTGCAGGTAGAATGATCCATAGTCAGTTTAATGGTGCAAAACACTCTAATTCAATAATGTGAAATTTAACTAAAATTATTAATCTTGCAGTTAAAAAGCCAACGCTTTCCTATTCTTTTAATTTTTCTGTTTTGATTGTAAATTACATTGAGATGCCCAACTAATTTTCTAAATTTTTAAATCTGCTCCTTAAACTGAAATAAAATAGGTTGATGAAACAAAATAAATATTCAGATAAGTTTTCTTGGAATGTTTATTGAGTAATTAATTTGACATAGGTTGCACTAAATTGGATTTGTCAAAATAAAATCATTTGCATTTTGTATGTGCACAAAAAATTTATAATTCATGCCCGCTCAATGCAATGAAAAATTTTAAAGGTTTCGCTGTATGAATTTTGAAATAAAAGCTGTTGATACATAAGAAGCCATTCAAATGTTACGTCATTATTTTAGGGGGGTCGTTGGACTGATGATAAGGGGGAGGAGGGGTTTACAAGGAGAGCAGAATTACACGTGAAAATTTTTAAAAGTTTTTTTTTTTTTTTTTCAAATAAGTTTTTAACAATTGATTTAAAAAGAAAAAAATTCCTTGGTGAGGGGGGGGGGGGGGGGAAGGAGAGGGTCTAGCAAAAGCTGACGTATTTTTAAGGGGGGAGGGGGTGTTGGTAATGATGACGAATGATGATTAGGGGGAGGGAGGGGGTTTAAAATTCCGAAAAAAATTATGACGTAATATTTCAATGGCCCCTTAATTTGTATTTCGTAACTGAAGTTCTTTTTGTTATAATGTTTCCAGTTATCCATCTCAACTGGCTAAGTTCCTGGCATCATGGAATTTCAGTTTCAAATTAATCTACGCAGGATGGCCCTTCTTGCTTCCGGCTTGTCATTATGGAACAAGGATGATATTCAGTATAAACTGAAACAATATTTGTATCCTTATGGAAGGAAAGGAAAAGAAAAATTTTTTAAACAACTAATTTCAGAAGTTATAAAAAAAGTTGACAGAAAGTTATTACCAGATATTTTGTACTGTGAATTGATATTAGTGATTAAGGAATTAGGGTATAAAATGAACAATTGGTTTTATTACTTGAAAAGGAGAAAAGTATTTCGTGATCAATCCCGTAGACAGATTTATGATAAATATTTTAAAAACATTTATTGGACACATTATGGACGAATCAATGAAGTAAGAATATTTAGAAATTTTTGGTTGAATGCTCCAAACGTTGATTTAATCAAAATTTACATCATAGCATGTTGTTACTGTATGGAGGATGTCATTGAAAATTTATGGGGAAAAATTTCTCTGTACGATACTGTCCGCTATAGTCAACTGTGTGCGAGACTTGGATATCATTTGGTTGTTTATTGGAATAAACGGCGAGAAAACGATTTAGAAGGATTTTTTAATGACATCATACTTCCTTATTCAGGGGATTCTGATACGCTTTACGATATGAATGAATCTGCGGAAGTAAATATGTTAAGGTTGTCAGTACGGAAAGGATACACATCAGCTGTTGTGTTTTTTTGGAACAAAATCTCTGATTCAGAAAAAAGTGAAAATCTTGTTTTTTGTTTGTCTTGTCCCGTACTAAAAAATCACGTATATTTTTCATACAATTTTGCATTATTTTACAAATGAAATTCACCTAGAATACCTATATTTTTTCATCTATTATTGCTTTGCGTTTCATATGAAATGTTTCAAAACCGTTCCAATTTTATAGGAATATTGGTGCTTCTCAATTTACGAAAATGCGGACGAATAATATAGGTATTGTATATGTATTGTCAACGTCATTTGAATTCCACGATTGCTATACGATTATAGCAAACCAGAATGAAACGCAGTCGAAAAAAAAAAAAGGTTAAATTGAATAAATTATCAACAGAGGGTATACAAAGAACCTTAGCAAAGAACATCAGGTACAGAAAAATCCTAACTTAGATAAGTTAACATTACATAAGCTAAACTTTACAAATTACACTATTATAAATACACAGTAATACAACTAATACACAATTTTGAACCATTACATAATGACAACAAGAAGAAAATTTTTTGTATATATAGTGCAAGATTGAAAAGCAAACTCACCGCGAAATATGAAATTTTGTTTTAAATCTTGTTTTAAAAATAGGCTTTTAATTTTTACGGTAAAATTATTACATGATACTTTTGTGAAAGCCAAAACAAAGATCATCAAGTTGAGATTTTTTTCAAAAACGAATTAATAAGCGAGATATAACTTATTGCGACAAGTCATAAGCTAAATACATCACAGGATCATAATCACTAAATTTTATAAACTCAGAATAAGATGCGAAATGTCTCGTCTATTACAGCTAGTCGATTTATTTTGCATAATTTAATTACTAATAAATGTTTGCCGGTCACATTAGATTCGGGACCGGCGTCGGAAACAGATTTGAACTGAGCAAAAAACTTTCAGAAAAGTTTCGGAAAACGAAATGAAAATTTTAGACCATTTTGTAGGAAAAAAATACCTAAAAAGACCTATTGGACGTGATTTTTATCAACTTCATATGAATAGCAAACCCCTTTTTCAAGTTCGGCATGAAAATTAGATCAAACATTTTGTACATTCCCTTCGGCTAGAAAATAGCTTTTCCACTCCTCCAAAATTTCTTTTTGAAATAAAGAGTTCTAGTAGAAGCCACTAGAAAGAATGATATATGTGTTGTATTGGAATCTTATACCTCCATGGGGTTTTAAACGTTTTGATTTGATCCCAAATACAACTTTTATTCCTAATATTTCTCTCTTCAATATACTGTATATACATTTAAAATAGATGTAATACGAAGGAAAAAGAGATGTAGATCAATTGTGGATGAATATTATACCTAACTTAAGTTTTTCCATCCATATAGAATTTAACTATTATTCCTATCACATTCCTCTCTTAAAAATGTATATTTAAAATAGATGAAACTCGAAGGAAAAAGCGATGTAGATCAATTGTGGACGAATATTATACCTAACTTAGGTTTTACCCGTTCATACAGAATTCAACTTTTGTTCCTATAACATTCCTTTCTTCAAAATATATATTTAAAATAGATGTAACTCGAAGGAATAAAAGATGTATAGCAATAATGGATGAATCTTATACCTGAATGAGGTTTTACTTATTCATATAGAATTCCTATCATATTGCTACTCTCATTTATCTAAAAAATTATAGCTTGATTGAATGTAAATTATATGAATAAAAAATGAAGATGAATAAAATAGGAAAAATATTGCAAAATTATACGTGTATATTACATCTCTAATTCCTACATTTTTGATATACATCGAAGTTGGGTTTTTTTTATATGAAAGAAGATGAATCTTATATGAATCGCGGATGTAAAATTCGGGTTTTTAGGAAGTTTATATCAGTTCTATATGAAATGGAGACGTAATTTTTTAGTACGGGGTGCCTTAAATAAATATTATGAAATTTATTGGGCCGAGTTTTATAGAATAGAACAGTATACAGAAATCGTGTTTTTCTTAATGAAATTTTTAACAGAAGAGAAGAAAAAAGAAATTTTTGAGGATTCAGAAACGTTTGATTTTTATTCGGACCGAGAATATCCGAGCGGTAAAAGAAGGCTGAGAGTTATTTTAAAAATGGGGATTTTTTTGTGGCCTTGGCAAGAATTTTTTCCAGATATATTTAAGAAGGTTGAAAACTTTCTGGATGAGGGGCAGTATAAATCATTAATCAGAAATATTATACGAGAAATCGATATAAACGATAAATTTGGGGTTCCTGCTCAACGTAGTATATCCGACAGACAGCTACATCAAGCTTGGGCCTCAGTCCCTTCCAATTCAAAAGCTAAAATAAGTACAAAAATATTTTTTGATATGTTATTTAAATCTTGGTGCTTGTCCAGTGTTAAGCTAATTTTAAACGACAGATACATAGTTAAGGAAAGGCAGAATATAATTAAAAACAATTATTTAAACGTTATTTCCCTTGTGGAGGATGGGAAATGTCAATATTTATACGAATTTATTAACGAAATACTAATTTCTCCGGAGTGGGACCTAACACTTCAAGAGAGCATTAAATCTTTATATGAAGTAATTTTAAAAGGTGAACTGGATTTAGCAAATGGAATTATACTCAGTTACTCCGAGGAAGAAAAACCAAGTATAAAGCAGAAAATTCATCATAAATTTTTGTGTTATTACTTTATTATCATGGAGCAATATGACATGGCTGATAAGCTTTTGCACTGGAGATTGGAGGACCTAGAAAAAATTGAAAAATATAAAAGCAGTTTCGAAAAAGATGACTTCACAATGAAACGCATTTCTAAGTTTTGGGAAACTCCGAAAGAGAACGTAGAGACAGCCAAAGCAAAATCTCAGAATTTTTTGCTCTGGTTTTTAGGTGACGAAATCTCAGTGCTTCGATACAAATTAAAATTTGTTAGTTTACCGATGTTTGAGAGACCTGAATATACTGTGTATTTTAATTGGAGAAAATACGTAAGTGATTTTGAAATATTGGACGACTTTTTAAGTTGGTGTTCGTTCACTCCAGAAAACATTCAAATTGCAAAAAGAACCATTGTCAAAGAGGACATCGGTTTGACAGACATTTTACAAGGCTGTATGAAAGAAAATCTATTAGATAGAGCAGAAGCGTTATTAAAATGGGCATTTGAAAGTCCTGCTGAGAGAAGTGAATTCATGCGTAGTTTCCTGCTTTCCAAAAAAGGAATAAATGCGTGCCAGTTGTACATTGGCAAATACATTTCTTTGAATGTTTATGAACCAAAAGGGAAGAGAGAAGAAATCGTTGAAAAATTTAACAAATTCATAAGTTTTTTTATAAAACCTCATTTAGATAATTTTTACGATTTGAAGTCGGCGTTGAAAGATTGGCCGTTAATTTCAAAAATTCAGCATGAAATAATAGCCAGTGATGAGCCGAGCACTGAGGAAATTTTTAGTGAGGGGGGTGATTTGGAATACGAGAATACAGCATATTGCGATGATAGTAATTATAATTTATTTCTAAGTTTGTTAGACTCTGTTAATAGTAAAAATAATGATTAATCAACCAGAATATTTAATATGAAATGTTATTTGCACAGGGTTTTTTTTATTAACAAAATAATATTTTTTTTTTTTTAATTGTTGTAATGCGTTATTGCTACATAACAGGGACCGGTAAGCGTAGAAAACAAACGAATAATATTATTTTTAAACAATCATTAGTTAATTTGATTTGCTTGAACCGTTATATGCTAATTAATCACTGATTTTTTCTTGTTCAACAATAATAATTTCAGAACATAAAGGATGTGGGTAATGGAAAAATTCAGGGTACGTTTATTGCTGTATTATACATTTTATATAATATATATTAATATAGTAATTTATAAAATATATTATGTATGTATCTTTTTTTTTTCAAAAAAGTCATTTTTAATGAATAAAATTAATTGATATCATTGTAAAAATTATTCTGTAAGTCTATTTAAAAAGCTCGCGGAATATGAAATAAATATGTAAATGAAAACAATGTTTTTGATCATCCTATTTTTGATACTTGATAAAAAGCTTATTGCTGCCATCCCTACCACTCTATTAACAAACACACCGCTAACATTTTAAATAATAGATTATTGCCTGCTTTAAGACTGTACTTATCTCCAGAATATTTCGACTGGGATCACTTAAATCTGGGTTTATCTTTCAAAATCTACCAAGTTTTCTGCTTTACCAGTTACTTTTAAGAAAAAATATTACCGATAGTGCCTACGCCTTATGATTTTCAGACTGTGAATCAAATAAGTGAATTATTGAAAGAGAGACAAGAGTAACATAAAAGACCCGCAAGCCTAGAAAAATAACATGGATATACATTTTACCGATGTTCTTAAAGGGGCACCGGGACGGAGGGGGGAACAATTCTCCTCTGCGGTTACAGAACTGCTATATATATTGTGACCAGGGCTGCGATTGCGACTCCGAAAGGTGGAAAAAAATTTCCAATTTCGAATAAAAATTAATCGGAATAGTAGCCCTGATTGTGACTTGTCTCAGACTATTAGGTTAGGTATATAAAATATTTTTACTTACCTTTTTCCAGGCATTCGGAAGATTTGGATGACTTTAAAAATAAACTAAAGCAATTCTTTAAACATTCACTTATCATGACTGCACTAATTTTTGACATTCCGTTCCCCTTTCTCTCTTATTCGTTGCAGGAGATTTGACACTAAACGACCGTAGTGTTTTACTTATGAAAACATTGAAGGTTTGTTTACTTTGCTGATGCTATCATTTGTTCCACTCGGTTAGTAATATCCGTGTTTGAATAGTATCCATAACTTATTAAATATATTTGAAAAAAAATTAAGTTCATTTGAAACACTTAACGGCTTTTGCAAATTGGCGGGAAATCTAAGTAAAAATGGCGTCTGTTGATTCATGTATGTAAACAAATTTACAAATAAAGTGTAAACAAACTTGCTGTGGCAGACCGAATTCGTTCGCCAAAAAAAAAAAAAAACTTTTAATTTGAACATTTGCTTTGCTCATGTTTCCTTGTACCTATATATAAATGGAGTTTAAGGTAGATATAAATCTTAAACAAATAGCTCTTCTTAAAGCTGCATTATCGATTTGGGAACAAGAATCGATAAAAAATGAAACGGAAGAATTTTTTTGTTCTAAAAGCAAGTTAAATAATAGGGATAAGTGGTATAACATAATAAGAAAAGTTATCAAAAAAATTTCACCAGCATTCCTACCAGCTGTTTTGTATTGTGAACTTCTGTACACTGTTAAACATGTTGGAATTAGAATGTATGAATGGTTCAGACACTTAAGAAAAACAAGGCTCTTTGGTCACACTAGTAAAAAGGCTTTGTATGAAAATTACACAAAACAAATTTATTGGACTTCCATAGGAACAATTGATGAAGTGAAAACATTAAAATTGTTTTGGTTAAATAATCCAAATGCAAATATTTCTAAAGTTTATAACATGGCTTGTTGTTACTGTTTAGAAGAACACATAAATAGTTTATGGAAAAAAATTCCGAGGAACATTCAACTGGAACGTTACAGCTATGCAAGTTTATATAGAAGACTTGGATTAAATATTTTGGCTTATTGGGACGATATTCGAAATTCTGCATCTCAATCATTAATCAGTGATTTTTTAAGATACATGGAAGATGATTATGACTTCTACAATCTTGATGAGTTAGTAGAAGAAAACATGTTAAAACTTTGTGCAGCAGAAGGATATCATGTAGGATTAAAATACTTTTGGAATAAATTAGATGATGGAAAGAAAAAAAATAATGTGGTAGTATGTTGGAAAAAAGCTATGGAAAAGTATATGAATATTTATTCTCAAAGGCAATATCGGAAGGACAGATACATTGAGATATGCTTATTTTTATTTCAGCATTTAACAGAAAGTATGAAAAAGGAATTGTTTACCCCAATTAACAACCCAAACGATTCAAGTAAAAATGCAAATAAATATTTATCAGGAATGAAGGACATATTTATTGAATGCTGGCCCTGGCAAAATTATTTATTACCAGCTCTGGATGACATATTAAAATATTTTAGTGAAAAAGAATACATAGATCTTTTCCGTTCCATTACTTATGCTATGCAAGAACAACCAGAGTTTCATTTGCCAATTCAAAATAGTGAAATGCAAAGAAAATGTTATCAGTTATGGCACAGAATTCCTTCTGAATACAAAGTTTCAGTAGCAAATGAAATTATTCAGTCTCTGTTTGAAGTTTGGGATGTGTTGAACATCAAACTAATTTTGAATGATGTAGATTTAGCTGAAGAAAGACAGGTGCTGTTAAAGAAGGGTTGTAAAAAGTTTCTAGCTTTGATTAAAGACAATCAGCAAGAATTGATAAAGCAGTTTTTTTGTGAGATATTAGTTTCTAAAAGATGGGAAGCAAAAATGCAGAATATAGTGGCAACACTCTATAAATATTTAATACAAAATGACTTGGATTCAGTAAAATGTTTGTTAAATGCTAAATGCAATTCTGCTTATGAAAAAGGAATATTTAAAAGAAAAATAGATGCAAAATTTGTTTGTTATTATTTTATTAAAAAAGAAGAACTGGATGAAGCTAATAATTTTTTATTTTGGAAATTTGAAACTGCTGAAAAAGTTAAAAATTTTAAAAACCATTTCAAACATGACCAATTTTCAAAGGATCACATATTTAATTTTTGGACTACATCGGAGGATAATTTAGAAATAGCTGTCAAAAGATCAGATAATTACTTGAAATTTATTTTTGAAACAGAAGAAGAAATTAGCTTATTTAAGACAGAAAAATTAAAAAGAAGCGTCGCTGAAAAAGATAAGTATACTGATGGTTATAAAATTCTTAGAAGTTTATTTATTGATGAAGGACATTTTGAAATAATTGAGCATTTTTTGTCCTGGTGTTCATTATCTGCAACTGAAATCAGAGATTTGAAAGAAGAACTAGTCTCTGAAATCATGCCTTACAGGTGTGAAGCATTTATTAAAACTGATGAAATCGAAAATGCAGAGAAACTGGTTAATTGGGCATTTGACGATGAATATAGAAGAGTCCGTTTTATTCGTGAATTTAGTACATCGAGTGGAGGATTACTGGCTTTGAAGTATTTTATAGGAGTTACCTCTGCAATACAAGAGAAACCGGGATTAAAAAAGATAGAATTAATCCGAAGGTATACAAGGTTTATTGATTTTTGGATAAAACCTTTGACAGCTCTTGATGTAGTGGAAGAAGAGTTGGCTAGTTGGAAAAAATTATCAGTTGACAAAGAAAATGAAGGAAGTACTAGCAGCGAAGTGAATAACATTTATGATTCTTCCAGCTCTTTTCAAAGTGACAGTGAAATGTCGGATGATGAAGATGGCATCTGTGATGTGTATTGTCAAAGGAAAAAATTTGATCTTTTTATGAAATTGTTAAATGCTTTGCACCTTTCAACTAATGATAGTTTGGAAGATTAATTATAGATTAATACTTTTCATTAATTTTAAAATAACTTAATTCATACAAGTATTCAGCTGTTAAAATATTGACTTAAAATCTTGTTTTGATTTTTCATAGTTTTCATTGTAAATTTTTATTTTCCTATTACACAAATAAAATAATTAAGTTTTGTGTTTGTTACAAGGTTGAATTGTTTCAAGTCTTTCACAAAAGGCATTTCCTAATTTTGTTCCAGAAATAATACATCATAAAGTCTTGAAATTATGAGTTGTTCAATTTGTTTATTTTCAAAAGTAAAGAATTGAAATGAAGGACTGATTTGGTACTTAAGAAAAGACTGAGCTGCAGGAAAAAGCCAGTCCTACCAATCGGCTGCTTGTACCAGCGGTAAGGTGATGACATGAATACCAGAATTACATGCAGTGGTTTGCTCTTTGAAGCGACTACGAAATAACCCCAGCTAATTTCCATGAAGACCAACTGAGTTGGTTAACTGAGTTGGTTACTGAGTTGTTAAGATCCACAGGCTAGTAAACATCCCAAAAATTTGCCAAACTCTCCTTAATTGATAATATGCTCACTGGTCAAGGGAAAGGGACATATGTCATATATTGTAAACATTTTACAAGAAAGAATAACTAGAACATTGTATCACGATACTATTATAATATTTAAAAACCACACCCAAAATACCATAGGCGGATCTAGAATTGTTTTCTTAGGGGGGCTAAGAATAGGAAAAAAAAATTTCTAGGGGGGGCTGACCCTATTTAGGCCAAATAATTTTCAAAATTCTAGGGGGGCTATTCTGCTTCCTGGGAAGGGCTAGCCCCCCAGATCCTCCCATGCAAAATATAAAGGTAGTTGTTTGCTTTCAGAACACTTAAAATTTAAATTACCGCGACAAACTGCATTCTACCAATCAGAAAAGGGTGTATCACTGGTGGAAATTTTGATGTGTGACGTCAGGCGAACACGATTCATTCATAACAAATAAAACAGCGAGTTTGTTGAAAACGATCGTAAACAGTATGAAAATCGAATTTAAATTAAGTCTGCAGCGTTTGTCCTTACTAAGCGCATCTCTGGCTGTATGGGAACAAGAAGACATAAAAAACGAAGTCATCAACCATTTTTTAAAGACAAAAGTGCGTGACAGAAAAAGTGAATGGAAGGTAATAATAAAAAGAGCTTTAAGGAAAATATCTCCTTCATCTTTACCATCGGTTTTGCTTTGCGAATTATTGTATGCTATAAAAAGTGCAGGTGTCAGAATATACGACTGGTTTATCTATCTGAGAAACATTAAAATGATCAGTCAGACTCTTTCAAGAAACGAGTATGAGAAGTACTTGAAGAAAATCTATTGGACTCCATATGGTACTATTGATGAGATAAAAACATTGAAGAATTTATGGTTAAATAATGCTAATATAGAATGCTGGAAACTATTTGATTTCGCATGTTGTTTTTGTGCCAAGGATGTAATAGATGATATGTGGGAAAAATATTCTACAATCTTTCATGATTCGCATAACTGTCACCTCTATACCAAATACAGCTTACACATATTGACATACTGGACCCATCATCAAAGTTCTGCTTTAGATAGTTTACTAGGGAAAATTGAAAATCATGCTGGAGATGTAGATTCAATATATGAAACTAATTATAGCATAGAGGAAAACATGCTTAGAGCTTCAGTTAAATCGGGTCATCATTTAGCACTTCAGTATTTTTGGAAAGCTTTGACTGAAGAGCAAAGAGAAAGGAATGCAGTGTTTTGTCTTGAAAATGTGCTAGAATCTTTAGAAAAATTTGAAAATGAAGATGATGAAAGCACTAGACAATACGTAAAAGATAGAATTATAGAAATTTGTATTTTTTTGTTTAATAATGTGTCAGAGGAAGCAAAGAAAAAAGTTTTTGAAGTGGTGTATTGGAGTGATGGCACACGTAAAGTAAATAAAAACTTGAAGACTTTTATAGAAATATTCATGACAAGTTATCCTTGGAACGATTTTGTTGCACCCATAGTTATTGAACTAAAAAATAAGAACTATTTTACATTTACTGATTTAGAATATCACTTTATCTTTCGAGGATTAACAAACCAAATGATTTCTGACTATGATTTAGGGTTACCAATTGATAACAGTGTAATGCAGAGACAATTTTGTGTATTATGGCAAATGATTCCATTGAATTTGAAATCAGGAGTAGCATCATTCACATTGTGGAAGTTTCTTGATTTGTGGAATTTGAAATTAATTAAATTCATACTTTATGACAAAGATTTGAAATTGAATAGAATGAAATTGTTGGTTGATTCATATGATAAATGCAAGTACATTTATAATAATGACTATGAAATGTTAGGTGAGTTCATTGATAATTTACTGATTTTTGATGACTGGGACAATAATATTAAAATATTAATGAAAAAATTATACAGGCTGTTGAAAGATTGTTCAATAAAAGAAGCAAATGAAGAGCTAATACAAGCTGTTAAAGAACAAAAAATTGCAAAAAGTATGATTTGTTTTGATTTGTTGTATTTTTATTTAATTAAAAGTCAGAAGTTAGAGTTAGCTAATGCTCTCTTATATTGGATGTTTGATTATTCTGAATCATCTGTTAAAAATTTCAGAAGTAAATTAAGGAATAATAACAAATTTTCAAGATATTATATTTACAATTTGTGGGCTAATGCAGACATTGAAAAAGATTTTAAAAGAGCAGAAAAATATTCTACAAAATATATACACAACATTTTAAATTTGAATACAAAGGACAAAATTAATTCATATATAAATGAAATTTTGACAAGTTTACAAGCCTCCAAATTTTATGAACTGCAAACTTTTTTCGTTTTAAAAAATAAGTTTAAATGTTTAAACAAATTTTTGAACTGGTGTTCTAATACCAAAAATAAGCCTACTGGGATGAAAGAAGAATTTATAAAACAGGGTTATGTAGACAAAATATGCAGGCGTTATATTGAAGAAAATGACTTGCATTCAGCAGGTCAACTTCTTCAATGGGCATTTCCTTCTAGTCAAAAATTGCTCACTTTTAAACTTAATTTCATAACGTCTGATAAGGGAACAAAAGCTCTGCAATATTTTATAGCAACTGCCGACGGAAATGATTTAAATCCCGAATCGAGAAAAAACGAAATAATTGTAAAATTTAAAGATTTCATAAATTTTTGGATCAAACCGCTAAAAGAAATTACTGAAATAATAAAGACCTTAAATGCATGGAATCGACAAGTTGGTCAAAATATTCGGAATGATTTAAACGTGTCAAACCTAGATTTTGAAGAGAATGAATCTGTAGTTGGAGGATTTCGCCAGTACAAACGCTCTTTTAACAAACATTTATTTTGGGACACTGGAAATTACGCTTTGTTTATTAGGTTGTTGGGGTGTTCCCATTGCCATTTTATGAAATCTTTGAATAATGTGAATGAGGATTGTGATGACTGAAGAAATCTTTAGTTAATTAATAAAAATCAAAATAATCTTACAGTTGACTGATTTTTTTTTTTTTTTTGAAAAGGCTTGGTAGTTGTAATTTTTTTTTAATTTTCCTTAAGTTATTGTTAAAAAGAGTTTTTATTCAGCAAAAAAAAAAAAAAAAAAAAAAAAAAACAGTAATTGTATGTCAGAGTTGTTAAATAATAAGTGACGTCCTTGTGTTGCATGTGTTAAGAGTATTTTTAAGATTGATTGTTAATTAAAAAGCTTAAAACAATAAAATTTTCTAAAAGTTTGAAATTCTGAATTTTATCTCTTTTTTTTTTTCCTTTGAAATATATACTATTTTATTTTAATTTTTTGGTTTTTTTAACGAGAATTAGATTATATATATATTTTTGAAAAAGCCCGATTGAATTTTGTGAGCTAGGTTCAATGACAGAGGAAATCAGTTTGAAAACGATTAGAATATCTCAAATATTCAAGGAAATCTTAACCCATAATTGATGAATAAACATTATAAATCATGACCGATAAAATAAGCACAGCCAAAATCATACTTGTTTTTGATCAATGTGTAAATTACAATAAGTGCTTGCACCATTTTCCCGCCCCCGATTATGACCTGATCACTTTGATGTCGGTAAATGAAAAATCTGCTTCCGTGCGAGAAAATCTGATCCATTTAGTTATGTCTTTCCTACCAGTTTGGCAATTTTCAGGACCGTTACCTCAAATTTTGGGATTACAACATGAGTTCCGATCGTCATTGATGAAATTCGTAGCAGTCTGCATTGAAATTCAAAATGAAAACAAATACCAATTTTAAAAGAGTTTGTATTTGAAAGTGTTTGAAAAGATTTACTTTATTAACTGGTTACAAAATTTAATTTTTTTGTCATGCAGACTGAAGGTTAGGGTGTCCCTTATTTTGCGAATTTTCGAATTTAATGTCGGCTCGGGTGGAATTTCGTTCTCTATGGGGCCGTAATAAACTCTGAATTTTTTCAGATTTTTTACTGAACGGGAAGGCGTGCCGACTTGAGCTTTAAGTTCCGAAAATCCCAAGGGAAAGAACGCCGACAATTTTTTTTTTTCGCGGAAAGACGTCGTTTCCTGTCGGGAATATTGCGTAGATCACGAATCTGAAGGCTGTTTTTTAATATCTGGTTTGGCTTTTGAGTTAGAGGCCAAAAATATGAGCAAAACTTAGGACTTAGTGCGTTTTGTCACTTAACCAAGTTTTCTTGCCACATTTTCTCCTTTAACTAAAAAGCCAAACCACATATAAAAAAACAGACTTCAGATTCGTGACCTACGCAAAATTTCCGATAGGAAACGACGTCTTTCCGCGGAAAAAAAAATTGTCGACTTTTTTTCCCTTATGGGATTTTCGGAACTTAAAGCTCAAGTCGGCACGCCTTCCCGTTCAGTAAAAAATCTGAAAAAATTCAGGGTTTATTAGGGTTTCATAGAGAACGATATTCCACCCGGCCCGACATCAAATTCGAAAACTCGCAAAATAAGGGACACCCTACTGAAGGTAAGTTATGATAATTTAGGATTCAAAAATTGAGATTTTAAAATTAATATTAAATGATGAAGATTTAAAAATGGAAGGTCGCGATTTGAATTTATTGCTTGTTTGCAAATGGGAAAAATTGCTGGAAAAAGAAAACTTTTCATTAATAAAAAGAATTTTAAGTGGGTTAGTACTCTTAGACAGCCTTTAGGTGTTAAAAAGTTTTCACTGTTTTCATTTTTTTTTTTTACGAACGCTATCCGGCACGAAAAATACAAACAACGATAATTCTACGAAATTATTTAGAAAACCAACAGTTACGACAGAAATAATTAATATACAAGTACTTTTAAACAAAACACGATCTTTCCGAGACTGATTTTCAGGACCCTAAAGAGAAATAAGAACTTCGATTTTAAGTCTTTTAATGTTTTATTACAAGGTAGTCTTTTATAATAAAATTAAAAAAAAAAAAGACAATATAAGGTAAATACTCTGACTTTAACAGAAATTTTATTTACAAAGGTGCTGGAGTTGGCACACTCATTAAAGGTGATTCTAAATAGTCTAAACTAGGAGGAACAGGCGGGGCTTCTTCTTCCCGAGCTATTTTCTGCTGTAAATCATGATAGAGCTGATGAACACTTTCGATATGCTGCGAAGTCGGTTCTAAAACTTTCATTAAAGTATGCAATCTATTCGGAGGTAATTTCGCGTGAACGTACCACATTAATTTTAATAAATGCCGAGTTACATTTTCCCTTTGTAAACCAGCCAAAAAAAATTCATCGAAAATCACGGTGCAGAAATCTTCTGCAGCAAATTCATCGCTCATATGAATTAAATGCGAAACCAATAAATGCAGAAAGGGGTCTTCATAAGCTCTATCATTATCACAAGTAGCTAGAATTCCCAAAACCCTCATCAGACCTACTCTATCCTTTTGTTTAGCTGTATGAACTGTATAATACATGGCTAATATACTTGCAACACTGCTTTCAGTCACATAAGCCTGACAGGCATCAGGAGCTGGTCCCGAATGTTCAATAATGGTAATAGCTGACTCCCTTTCATCAGGCGGCAATTTGGAATTTAAAGTACGAACTTGATCATCAACCATTAAGGACATTAATGCAGGCATGAATTTGGTAACTACTTGACAATCTAATTTTGGTTCTTTGAATTCTTGAGTGTCAATCATATACCAAGCACTCAATCCCAAAGCTAACATTCTTAATAATAAAATTAAAACAGTATTTTCCCTTGGCAAACCTTCATTGTGAATTAAATGTTGCAAGATTTTGATTGCTGATTGCGCCAGAAAGTTAATGGCATATGGGTCACATAATGTCATTGATAGATCTCCTAGAACTTGTTCCTGTCCACGTTTTATGCTGTCTAAGAATCCTTGCAGCTCTCTCGATCGTTTAATATCCACACTTTTTTCTCTGATACAAGCATCCAGGCACCATGTGAATTTATGACAAGGATCCACTGATATAATATCCTGAATCTCTAAGTCATGAAGAGCCATTAAAAGCTCTGCTCTTAAAGTACAATAATGCACATTGCTTGTCCGAAGAAATAATGTTCTTAAAAACTGGAGAACCATGTCATAAAGTTTAACACTTGTTCCAATCATATGAGCAAGTTTCTGAACAACTTCACTTTGCCTTCGAACTTTAGGTGATGAGGAGAAAAATAGATTTGTTAAATTCAAATGATCAAACAGAATATTTTCCTTGTCTTGAATATACTGCGATAACAATGGGGATACTTCATCGCCAAAAAGAGATTGATTGTCTTTCCAGATTTGTCTTTTTACTTCTGTGTCTGTGTCGCTGTAAAGCTCCCTGTCACGCACTAATATATTTAAATATTTATCATCAATATGCGGCGTATTTCTTAAAATACACATCACCACCGGTCGTAGTTGCTTAAAGCGTACTAACTTAAAGCTTTTCGATAATAAGTCTTTCAATTTCCGATCACGATCTCTACCTTCCTTCTGGCCGATTTCATTTATATGAGCTATCAGCTTTTCCCGCAATTCTTCCAATACCGAAGTATGGAAATCTAATCTTCTAATCCCGTGCAAATCCAATAAAGGTAGCATCGGTCTTAAAGAAGGGAGCAAGATACCATTTTCAAGCTGGAATTCTTCGATGGCTTTCAAAGGATCAGTACAGCTCGTCAAAGCGTCCCTTAGAAATTTTTGTCCAGGTATATTTACCTCTTCCAGGGTGGTACCTGGAAGTTTGTAATGCGAGCTCATCGTACTTTTCGATAATATTTCACAACAAAGCTAAAAAAACGATTCACAATATTTTGTAAACATCCACCATTAACAAAATGATTCAATTTTTTCAAACCTTCTAATTCCACGACACTTTTCCGCCATTTTAAATGTAAAGTTCAAAAAAAAAAAAAAGAATGTATACTATTCTATACTTTAAGTCCTTCAGGCACATTAGGAAGGAGTGATAAGCAGAACATTGCAAAAATACATCTGTACAGAAGATTAACGCAGCGCTTTTTTCATTTTAATTTAAAAGCGTTTTGGCGCCCATCAATTCCTGATCATTTTTTGTTACATTAAATGTACTGTCCTTTTTAAAAAGGAAAGGAAAAAATTAAACTCATTAATTTTTTTATTTTATTTCTTTGGCTATCACATTTGTGATCCATCTCTCACCATTTCACCAGATATACAATAATTAAGAGTTTCTTTGCATTCAACAAAATACAAAAACAAAAAAAAAAAATATTCCACATGTAACAATCACATTCCATTTATGCTAGCATTGTCCAAATGACAAATCACAAGTAATAAAAGTTTTTTTTTATACAATGATGAATGTTTTGTGAAATAAAATTAAAAGAAATCTGAAGCATTATGAATAATTTGATCAACACTTTAGTACCAAAAAAAAGAAAAAAAGCTTGTTCCCTCTATTAGAATTGGAAAAAAAAATTAATACCAAATGCTTCACTTCTAGACATTAAATACTTTGAAAAAACATACAATAGCGGCACTTAGGCATAGTTTGACCATCCATGGCAAGATTTTAGATGCTTAAGATGATGTCAACTGAAGATTACTCATGAGGTTTTCTAATGAAGCAACACAACTTTTTTCAGATTGAACCTCAGCATATTTTTCTTGAATTTGCCTTAAAGCCCATGAAGCTAGTTTGCTCGATTCTTTTTTCTTTTGTGACTGAGTCCTCTGATTAACTGCAATGTTTGTAGCACACTGAAAATATCATTAATCAAAAAAATTTGCCACATAAATTTTGAAAAATTTAAATTTGAAATATTTACCAAAAAAAGCCCATATAAAGCTCTCATGTTATTAGGGCTTAATTTTAAAGCAAGACAATAATGCGACCGAGCTATTTCCACATTATCATACCCTCCTTGAGTGAATTTTATTTCAGCATATCTTTGATGATACAAATGATTATGTGGGCTAATTAATATAACTTCCTCCAAGCAAAATGCTGCCTTTGCATATTCCTGTTCACTTAAATATAATTCACTTAATTCCTGCCATGCCTCTTCATCACTCATAAACCTGAAATAAATCGATTCAAAAATTCATAAAACCAATAAAATAATTACTTTTTAAAATTACAAATGGAAACATACTTTTTCAAATACTCAGTTAATTCTTTAACTGCTTCTCCAATATAACCTCTTTCTTTCAAAATAGCTATTTTCTTCTTCCTTGGTGCAGCATTAGTTTCGTCAACTTTACATAAGTCATCTAAAAATTTTAAAGCTTCATCAAATCTGGAAATTACAAAAAAAAAAAAAAAAAAAAAAAAAAAAAATGGTTTAAAAACTTTAGCTTTTACAATGCAATGTAATACAATACAATTAATTTCATCTGAAAACTAACTTTTCTGCTAATTCCAATTTTAGTACTTGCAACTGTTTAACTCTCAAGCTTCCAGGAAATTCCTTGTTTAAACTATACAAGCA
Source organism: Liposcelis bostrychophila (assembly GCA_037577465.1). Taxonomy (NCBI): domain Eukaryota; kingdom Metazoa; phylum Arthropoda; class Insecta; order Psocodea; family Liposcelididae; genus Liposcelis; species Liposcelis bostrychophila. Next base: position 22,399,263 of record CM075213.1, on the reverse strand, counting down.
ACGATCAATTAAATCCATTCTGTTTACATCAGCTGCAGCGATACATACTTGTTCAAGAACAAGGAATCCTACAATTGAAAAATAAAAAATAATTAAAGAAATTAACACAGATTTTTTTTTTTTTTTACTTTTTTTTGTTGACATTAAACTCACTTTCATCTCCCAACTTATGTTCTTTACTTTGTAAAACTTGTTCCCATAAATCAATCACCACTTTACTTTTCCTAACATTTTCTTCCCTCCATTTCCTAAATAAGTCTCTAACTTCTGAAATATAAAGTAAAGATAATAATGATAATGAGTTACTTTTTGGTTTACTATCAATTATCACACCTATTTAAATACTGCAAAGGCTTTCAGTCATAATTAAGGTCAGAAAAAATAAATGATTTGGCTTACCTATCCATGACATATTATCGTAATTAGGCTCCATGATTATAATTAACTATAAGTCATAAACACTGATCTAACTAATTAATAAATTTAATACTTATAGATCATTCTTTTCTTCTGTTTTTTTCCCCTTCTTCAATCCAATCAAATAAGAAACACGTCATGAAAATTAAAGTTGGTAATGACGATTTTAGTTAACGGATATGTAATAAAATTACAACACAGTAAAAGACCACTCAGAAATAATATAAGGCATGCCAGATTAATTTCTATCCTATTTATAATAATAATGTCTATAATGAACAAATCCGGTTGAAATTTTTTTTTTTCTTTTCCGATCGAGAATTGTTTCCGGTCTTGTTCGTTTGTTGGGAGTTATGACGTCAAATTTTCGGACCAATCAAAATGTTTTGTCGAATCAAGTAGGCTTCGTTTCGTTTAAAGTTAAAGTGCAAATAACCTCTTCCAGTTCCAACTCATGAGTAGTTTTTTAATAAATTAAATAGTAATCTATTGTAGTAAATCAGTTTTTAATTTTTTTCTAAACAAATACTCTAGTCAATAATCCATTTAAAATAATGTTGAGATCTGTTATATGTTTATTTCTGTTTACTTCCTTATTTGTTTATGGTGGATCTGAAAATAAATACTCAGCTGAGGCAAATAAAAACCTGAAGAATCATTAAAACTGAATCCCACAGTTGATTTTAGAACATTAGACAAGCCGTTCAGAATGGCAAAGTTAAATATGTTATGGTCTAAAGCTCAAAGAGTAAGTAAAATTTATTAAGCTTTTCATTTTATGCAATTTGGGATTCTTAAATTTTCATATTATGTTGCAGAGGCTGACCGACACTAAATTAAAGTCATTATATACTGACTTGAAAATCCATGACAAAGAAGAGATTACATGGAAAAGACTGAAATCAGAAGGAGGGGATAAAGAAGGTCTCAAAGAAGCAGAACTACGAGAAAAATTAATAGGAATAATGAGCACATACGGTTTATTAGAACATTTTCAAGATGTGACAGATCCTCAAAAACTAAAAGCACATAAACCTTTAAATGATCCATCTGTAAACTATTTGAACAAATCATTATTTAAAGACAAAAGATTAAATCAACTTTGGGAAAAGGCTGAAAGAGCTGGCTTTACTGCTGAAGAATTAAAAGCGTTACATGAAGAATTCAATCATCACCAAGAAAAAGTAGATCAGTTTTATTCTTTATTAGGAGAATTGGAAGGTGGAAATAGTGATTTGACTGAAAGTATGATATACTAGCAAAAATATAATAAGAAATAGGACCATTAAGTCTTTAATCATTAATTTTTTGTTTCAGATTCAGTGGATGAAAAACTTGACAGGTTCAATTTATTAGCAGACTTAGAAGATAAACCAGAGAAAAGATACCAAAATAAAGCAAATATGTTACGAGATCTTCATTATGAATTAAAAGATGGTTATGACCGGTTGCATTTGATCGCCGCAAAAGGACCAAATAGTAGGGAATTTGTTGAACCCAAAGTTCAAGGACTGTGGAAGCTTGCTGTAGAAGCTAACTTTTCTAATGATGAATTAGAATCTTTAAAGGTATATTAAAGGAAATTTTGACGGTCATTGAAAAAGATTTAATTAATACAGAAATTTTTCATTCCAGACTGAATTATTGCATTATGAAAACAGACTTTTAAAATTAAGGCATTTGCATGCTGAAGCAGAAGCAAGTGGTGTAAGGAAAGTGAAATTAGCTGGGCATAAACCATCAGAAGGTTCACTTTTGATGGAAGATACAATAAAAAAACAAGAACGTAAAGTTGAAAAAATTCGCATCGAGTTGGAATCAAGAATATTGCAAAAGCATATTGAATTGTAATTTAAGAAAAAAAAGCAGCTAGGATCAAAGATTGCATTTAGAGATTTTTTAAGCTGTAACATATAATCTGTTTGTATCACTGTAAAAAATGTTCCATTTCCCAAAGGCTTGAATTTGTAACACAATAAAAAAAAAGTTGTTGACCAAAGAAATCATATATTTAATAATGGCTGGTGTTTTTTTGGTCAGTAAATTTCAATCAAATGGCAAGTAAAAATATCCCAAATCCAAACCTTTGTTAAGACACGACGTCGGCTGAGTGGCGAGCGTGCTCGACTCCGAAACGAATGATCGTGTGGAGTCTTGTTTCGAACCTGATTTCAGTCAGGATTTTTTTCCGCCAGCATTCACCTCTGATACTCGTGTGTATCATGTGAAGAAGACCGATGTGTCACAGGGTTCGGATTCCCTGTCTAAATAAAGTAGGTCCCGCTCATTCGTAAAATACTTTTGCGATATGAGTGCCCCGTCTTCGAGCTCGTCACTCGATACATTAAGGGGAATGACTCATTGGGTTCCAGTACAAAGAACTAACATATCATGTTTTTCTGGCGTTAGTCTTACGTCGGTTAATAATGGTTCTATAATTGATTTTATGTCATCTCGATTTTATATACGCTTATATAATTGATTCAAAATCTGGCTTTTTCAATCCCTCTAGAATAGGCTGTATCACGATATTACCAGGCATCAATGTGATGGCAATACTTCTGCAAGGACTGCGGAATTTGTTGGTGGTAAGGAACAGCGTTCTACAAATATAAAACGAATCAAAAATTAATTGATTGTAAAACGTTTTCAATCATAGCCATGGGATCGTCAATAAATTACGAAATCTTTTTTTTATTCCCAAAAGGCATTGTAAAAAATGGCTCGTGTTTATGTACTTTTTTATTTAAAAATGTGATTATGAAAAAAAACTGTAACTTCGAAAAAGCAAATTTTTTTTAAACAAAAATATTTTATTTCACTGCTTACGCTGAATGACATAATGAAAAAAATCAGAAGCCATAAGCACACAGTAAAAAATATTATGTAAATATGTTCTAAGAGATCCACATAAATTTTTTATGTTGTTTCTCCCATAAGGTAAACATAAAACAAAAACAACATAAAAATTATGTGGATCTACTTATGTTGATTTATGTTGATTTTGACATAAAATTTTTTACTGTGCATGAATGCTTTTAACCTTTCCATATATTTTCTACTAATTTAGAACCGAAAAAAAGGGGGAAATGAAAAAATTACTGAAAAAAAGGGTGTCGCTAAGTCGTTTTCCATAATTTAAAAGTGTATGACGTATTGATAGTTGATAGACAAAAAGCAAAAACGTAAACGTTGCTAGGTTTAAGAAATGCCAGGCAAATATTAAATACGACATTGTCTTGATTTAGCACCTCTCCTTTTGCTATTACGTCAGTATACATATACATGTGAGTAAATTTTTCCGCATTTTTTTTTTGTTTTTTTGCGCGCGAAATATTTTAAAGTATTCGAAGTTCTCCAAACTAAAGTATGAAGATATCGGTAGAAATCATCTTAAAAGTTGTTTACTAGCTTCTGTCAAACAAATTTCTTGTTTATGTTTATAAAGAAGCAGAAACGGAAAAATAATAATTTTTTGCTCCGATCCGGAACGTGGCAAAAATTATGTCCGTTATATCTTTTTCTGTTGTGCGATTCTCATTTAAGTGGATACAGGGCTGCAATTCCGTTTCCGATTCCGAAAGCTGGAAAAAAATTCCAGGTTCTGATTCCGATTCCAACTAACAAATATTTCAACAATGCCGATTCCGGTTTAAACCAAAATTGATTAACTATAATAACGGTATATTTGTGCTTTTCAAGTCAATCTGAATCGAAAATTTTTTTTGGATGCCGATTGCGATTCCGAAGATTCCGAACTGTTTTTAGACGAGATTCCTGTTTTAGCAGATTCCGATTCCGATTCCGATTCCGATTCCGATTCCGATTCCGATTCCGATTCCTAATAAAATATTAATCGGAAGCGCAGCCCTGTGGATAATGTCAAAATAATACATAGAATGAAAGATTAAATAAAGTTTTGTTATATTCATATTCATTTAATCATTGCTATGCGTTATTAACATTACTTTTTCAGATAATTCAAACTTTTTTCGATTTGTTAAATGCCAATTGGATCACGGTCATATTTAAAATCTGATTTTCAAAAATTAAATTTGCTTCCCGCTTTGCCAAGCCGAAAAATTCGATTTCTCCTTTCCTTCCTTTTTAGTCTCACCATGTTGAAAAAATCGATTAAAAAATAATTCAGATCCGTTTATTAATATCCGCTTCCCTTCCACTACGGTCTTTTTTTTTCAGAAGCTGAATTTCCTATCCCTCTCCACCCGGAAATATATATTCTTTGCCCGAAAAATGCCTCTTAAAATCTTCAACTTGCAAAAAAAAAAAAAAAAAAAATGTTTCCCGCGATATTCTAAAACTGAAATTTAAAAAAATAAAAATCAATCCAACAGGGATACGATCTACCGATCCCTAAACACGAAGACAACTCGCCGTTGACGCACAAGCCAATTTCGTAACTGACTAACGACTGAAATTACCGTATGCAGCACACACGCTATATCGGACTCTGTTGATGCTTCCAAAAAGGGTCGACTTTAAAAATCGCTTCCTTTGCTGTTTACGGGCTGATTTTTTTTTTTTAAATCCATAAATTAATTTGGACTTTCCTCTAAAAGATGAGCAAAAAAAAAAACCTACGTCCTCACTGTAGAAAAAAAGTTAACTGGTAAAAACAAAAGCCTGTGTCACCCTCTTTTTTTTTTTTTTCATCGGCCGTAAGTTAAAGATGGGTTTTAGCGCTTTTTGTTTTACCTGGATATCTCAAAACGGTTTCGAACTACGAATTTTCGAAACTCGCATTCATATGTTTAGATAGAGGGCAAAAATGACATAGTTTGACAATAACGTTACAGTTTTTTTCACTATCACAAGAGTCTAAGGATTAGAAATCAATTTTATTTTAAAAAGTCCAGCGAAATTACCTCCTTAGCTTTACCTTCCAGAGCCTCGAAGACGTTCTGAATATCGTTGGAACTCAGGACCAACAAATCCGAATTTACATCTTTGAACATTTTGGTAATTTTACTTTGAACCAGTAGTAAAAAGAAATAATTTTCAGTGACAGTTGACACACGTGGAAATACATCAGCGCTTCATGCGTTAAAACACAGAACCTCTGTCCACAGATCAGGATTGATTGAATTCAAACGATAAATCCAAATACGGTCTGGTCTGTAAGAAAATTAATCGGGAAATGGCCAGCCTGTACTTATTCACTTTATTCAGTTCGGAAAGCTCGAGTGAAAAAAATTCGGTTTGGCCTGTAAAGATTTCGAAAAAAAGGTGGCCTGTAAATTAGGCTGACCAATAGAAATCAGAGATTCAGTCAGACCAGTTTAAAGCTTCAAAGCCCTAAATTTAATTACTTGTTAATTGTGACACTAATAACTTTGTTATAATTGTGAAATGAAAATAAATAAAAATATTTATTTATTATTATGTACGTAAAAAATAAAAAACATATAACAGTTTCATGAAAATTTCTTTTTATCTTTGCATGCTCCTGTAGGTATCAAAATTAGTTGAAGGATGGGGAATTCTAGCGACAATGTTTTTTCAACAAAATCCAGTCAATTAATTTTTAATCATCCTGTATTTAGTCTCATATACAAGCAATATTACAGACTCCGGTATCCCAATAATAATTGAGGAAGTGATTCATTAAACGAGAAACAAAAAGCCCCTGATAAACCTGGCCGAAGTTCGATCAGAGGCTTTTAGTGAAAATAAAAGAAAAAAAATACCATTTTCATCTTACTAGTTATGGCATTATTTTTTATGATTTTTTAAATATATATTTTTCTTAATTTTTATTTTTTTTTTTTTTTTTAAATTTTAGTTATTTTTATTAAGTTGTCTTAAATATTTTCTTTTTTTTATTAAAATATTTTGATTTCATACATGATTCAAATATTGATCACGTGTATTTGACCAGAAAAGGCTGTCGCATTGCCACTACTAGAATCAAAAAGACAGCTCGAATCTCGCCATAGCTCAAGTACTTCAACAAATGCGGTTCACGCTACATGATTAATTTACGTCTAAAATCGGGCACGACCGCATATTTTTTTATAATAGATAATAAAATCGTAATGATACTCAAAAGTGCGGTAAAAAGATTCCGCTCCGCTAACAAAAATACATAAAAAAGCTTTTTTTTTTTGTTTTTTTAAATTTTTTTTAAAATAATTTTTTTTTTAAACTTATTTTTATTAATTCTTGGAAAGTTGCGAACTACGAATGAAGTTATTTTCCATAAACTAAACATGGTAATGATATTCTATCGAACGAGAAATCGCCATGACAAATATTGTAGCCGTATCCATATATAAAAAAAATAATACAAATAAAGAAATATGCAATAATATGAAGAGATTCAAATCAGCCGAACCAATTTTTTTTATATTTTTTATTTTTTTTTCTTACGCTGCTACCTACCCATTGGGATAAAGTATTCGATATATATTAATTTTTTTTTTCATTTTAAATTATTTTTTAAGCTTTTTTTTTAAACCGTTTTCGTCGTCAAGGCAACAGAACTAAATAATTATTTTATCCACATCATTCTCTCAGCAGAAAAAACGAATAAAGTTATCTCTTTTTTTTAAAATGACCAACAAATTTTGAATAACGATAAAACTTTTCAGTCAATCAACAACAATACAAATCGAAGATTCAATCTCTCCGATGGTAAAATAATTTAGTTCCTCTCCTGAAGTCTCCCTCTGTTTAATGGCTCCATTTAGTTGCCCACCCCTGAAAAAATTTCCATTTTACATTGATTTTTTTTTTTTTTTTTTTACTTTCGAAAGTCTAAAATTTTAGTAGCATGCAAACCCAACACCCGACAGTTAAATTTTTACGGCAAAGTTAACGGCAATAACGTGTTTTCCAGAATGAAAATAAATACATAAAAAAATAAAGAAAAAAATAAATAAATAAATAAAGAAAAAAATAACATGCAAAAGAAAAAAGGGAATTAATAATGATATTTAAATATATTTCAAAAATAGATTGTCAAACGAATTAAAGAATAAACTCACATGTTTATTATCGTAAGGAACATCGCCAATTCCAAGTCGTGTTGGATCCCATCCTTGTTGGTCCATTTTTGTGGGATCCAGCTGAGGTACTTGCGATGCCATCATTAACTGTTGGGCTAAAGCCGCTGAAGTTCCATTGTGAAACTGGGGGTCGGTAAGTCCAGGCTAAATGAAAGGAAGAAAAAAAAACCAATATTGCAGTACTCAGCAATGACGTCACAATTATTTATAAAAAAATGTATGAGTTCGATAACACGTCAATTTATTTATAAAAAAAAATAGAGAAAACAAGCAACATTACAGGCAAGCCGGAAATCTGACCGGAATCTGACCGGAAATCTGAATAAAGACTGAGAATGACTAGACGTCAAAAAATTGCGTTATAGCGCTAAGTCACTAGAGATGAAGGGCGTTGTAGCAAGTTTTTATTTACGTTCTTCCATTTAATAAACATTCAAGGTTAGTTTTTTAGAAAATATGAAAATATTCAAGTTATTGCAAAATGTTTTACAATATTAAAATGTCTCAGAATATATAAAAATTTTGCGTTACATTGTAAAACCTCCTAGAATATTGCGAAAGGTATGATATACGCCCCCCGTAGTTTTTCACTTAAAACACTTTAATGCACTGGATCAAGGTTGAGCTTCGTTAAAAGGGGATAAAAAGCTAGTTCGTATAAAAAATTCAGCGGTGAAAAAATACTGCATTCACTTAGTAACTTGAAATTACCTGATAAGGAGTATCAATAATTTGGGGTAATTCTTCTGGTAAAGGTATCCTATATTGAGGGTTTCCAGTAAACATTGGATTCGTATTCCTCGTTCCCTGCCAGTTCATTTTCGGTTCTACCATCCAATTGGCAGGATCCATTTCTCCCGTTAGTCCCATTCCATAAGTCGTGCTATGGCCTTGACTATTTTTCCAATTCCTTTCCGTACCGATCGGTCTCGGTATTTTCCTATCTTCAAGCTTATGATCCACTATAAAAAAAATTTACAAGAATGATTTTTTGCACACTTCCCTATTTAAAATTATTCCCCTTTTCTTTGCTTCAGTCAGCAAAACCAACCTTGAGGGTTATTCGCAGGTGAAGACGGAGACATAGAAGGCGAATTAACCATACCACCATTCTCGAAATTGGAAAGTAATTCAACGGCAGTCGGTAGGACATTATGGTTGGTAAACATACCGACCATTTCTTGGGCTTGAGGTTGATAACCTTGCGGTACAGGACCGTAAGACCAACGTGCGTGTCCATTTGATGTCGGTCGATGGTACTGCTTTGTCATGTTATTCGCCAGCGCTAAGGCAGCCATATTCTGATTTGCAGTTTGCTGAGGATGGTACACTTGCTGCTGCTGCTGTTGTTGTTGCTGTTGCGGCTGCTGGGGTTGGACTTGCTGTTGATGTTGTTGTTGCTTAGCGTAGGAAACGGAAAAATCGGGTGCTCTCGGATTGAGCCTGGACATAGACACTGTAGGATTCGTCGTCGGCGCAGGGGGGGAATTTTGCTGAGTGTAAGCTAACTGATGCGTGAAACCCATCATTTGATTCTCCGGGCTAATTTTCAATAAATCCTGACCGTAGGAAGATGAACTAACGTTCGATGTGTACAATGGTTGATCCGTTTGTTCGGCAGGTATGTAATTTGAACGTGACGCAAAGTGAGGCGGACCGATGGCTCCGGGGCCTGGAGCTGGGCTAGAAGTTAACGTTGGGTCTATATGCTGAGAAGCGGGTAGAGTTCCAATCTATAAAAGAAAACAAAAAATATAATTTTAATTATGAAATATTTCATGCAAGATGATTCAAAAGAAAATAAGAACTTACATTAGAATTCATAATTTCCATCGACGGCCTTACGTTTGGTAAAGATAAACTAGGGGCTGGTTGTTCGGAAAATCCGGAATAATTGGACATAATAGGAAGGGACGTATTGTTCGAAGATTTAGAAGATACGGGGGAACAAACAGAGTTGCCTCGGTATCCAGGAGCTTTCGTTACGTCGACATGAGTTTGGGCTTGAATGTCTTCAACAAATTTCGTGCTATGTGTTTGTTGGGCAGGAGGTAAGCCTCCCGTTGCAGCAACGCTCGCAAAATTCAATTTCTGATTCTGTTCGTTTTCTCTGCCCCACATGGTCGGCTAAATAAAATAAAAAAAATAAATAAATGAAAATTAAATATTTTTTTGTTAAATTTTTTTTATTTTTAAAATATTTACCTTAGTAAAACTATCATTAAACAAGGAATACTCCTGAGGAAGATGATTCGGATTAACGTTCTCATTTTGTATAGGAGTGGAACTTCTTGCCGGGGGTTGTTGCATCATTGACATGGACTGCACAGCCGAAGACTGAGGAAAAGGGGCTTTTCCAGGAAATTGTCCCTGCATGTTTGGTGGTGCAGATGCGGTTGGCTGCGGTCTGCTTGTTAAAAATTATAATTAAAAATAAATGAAATATCTGTGTTAATTTTACTGAAACTTTTACAAAAATTAAATCATCTCGTCTTTACCTATGGTGTTTAGGAGACGATAAAACTTGTTGTGGGGGTGAAACTTGAGGACTGACTGGAGCAGTTGCAGGGGCTTGAGGGGGTCCCAAAATGGTTCCCGAACCCATCGGAGCTCGTGGTTTACCACCCATGGACATGCTTGCGGTATTTATGGTGGACGATGAACTTGAGTCCGTTAATTTTGCGGCAAAGGTTGACTAACGATTGGAGGATTGTTTTTCATATTCCGGCCAGAAGTCATTATTGCCGAAGTATAAGACATCGTGGTTTTTGTATTTGGAGATGACATGGATCCCCCGGTGCTATTTCGTTTTTCTGCAAAAAATTGAAAAAGTCAGATTAGTTTCGAGTTATAAAACAAATATATTTTTCAAGTTTAACTCAAGGATACCGTAATTTTTGCAAAACGCGATTTTCTGAAATAGAAAAATACATACCAGAGGCAGTGAGGCGTGAAGAAGCGCCTTTGGTGACTGTTGTAGAAGAATAAACGACTTTAGTTGGGGCGGACGCTCGTACGGTAGTAGAAGAAATATTCGCAACGCTTGTTTTATTCGTGACAGAAACTGGAGCATTTATCAATGTGCCATTCATTAATTTTGGTATAGTACTCTTTGATTTATTAGCAACCTAAAATTCAAATTAATTTGATTCATAAAAAGTTTGGATAAAAAATTCAATGCAGTCAAGTTGTAAAGAGACTACTTACAGTTACAGGAACTTTCTCCCATGTGGAAGTGACTAATAATGCAGGTGTTGTTTTGGACTGCTTAGGCAACTGTTGTAAAATATCCACATCAGGGTCTTTAATTAACATTGCGATTAAACTGTGTGCTGTTTTAGTAGCGTCTGCAGAACCCCTGAAATTATTGGAACGAATTGTAAGATGAATCGTAATTTATTCAACTACCGATTGAAAAACGTAAATAAATAAATACATAAACAAATAATGAAATGAAGGATGTAAAGGAAGGACCAAGGAGTTTTAAATTTTAAAGGATAAGTATCTAAAAGTTTCCTAACTTACTTAATAGTGATTATTCGTTCTCCTTGTCCCTTCCCTTGTTTCTCAACTTCAATGTGTGCTCCAGTAGCGGAGCGAATTGCGTTGATATTGCTTCCGCCACGGCCGATGACCCTACTGATTGCATTCAGTGGGACTGACACTTTCTTTGATCTGTACGGAAAGCTGAAGCAACAGTAATGAATAAGAAAACAAAATAAACACTGATACTGACTGAAAATCAATTAAACTTACTTCCGAACGACTTCCTTCCAGCCTTCCTCTCTCTTACCGCTTCCTTTTGGACTTGTATTTGAGGTTTGGCTTTTACCACTATTAACATTATCCGATTCAAAATGATTTCTGAAAAAAAGTTAAATTCAAAAATATTGTTGATTTAAAATCATTTGTTACACATCGAAAAAAAAAAAAAAAAAAAAAAAACTCACGTATAATTATTGCTTTTTCTGCCTTTACTGGCTGGGACGTAAGTTTCGTTTCCTGTCGCTTCAAAATCTTCCCGATCGGCAGGATGCCTAGACGATTCGAACACCAAACTATTTTTGTTGCTCTTTTTCTCAGAATTTCGACCGCTTTTCCCTGGCGTATGAGGCGATATATTTGGCATATTTGAATAACTACTGTTACTAGATTGTTTTGTATGCGTGTTGACATATTCTTCGCTACTTCTAAAAATAAAATCAAATCAAATCATGATTGAAAAGCAACATAATTTATTCTCTAAAAATATTGACTAAATAATATCTAATCCAAAATTTTTACCTTTCTGGAACTTCATTACTACTGTGATTTAATTTTTGATTCGTGTTCGTGTTCGGATTTTCCGGACTTGCGGATGACAGTTCATTAATGGTACTACTACTGGTAGGTTTCTCTTTATCGTCTTTTCCTTTCTTTTTCTTTTTATCTTTCCTTTTCTCTTTCGATTTAACATCGTTAGATGAACATGATCCTTGACTATTCGCGTCGATTCCACTATCACCCTCCTCCTTATCCATAACTTCCCCGTTTCTAACGGGAGAACTTGAACCTAATCGCACGTCGTTACTTCTCGTTTCTCTATGGGATTCCTTCCCTTTCAATTTTTGATTGTAGGTAAGGACTTTAGGGATCTCTTCTTCGACATCGGATTTTTCGTTTTCTTCCTCTCCGTCACTTTCCACCCTTTCATTTTTCTCGTTCTTCTTATTTTCTTCGAATAACTTTCGCCTCTCCTCCTTTTTCTCCAGTTTCTTTTTCTTTTTCCTTTCGCGGCGCCTAGCTGCCGCCGCCCTTTTGGATTCCTCCCTAGTTTTCTCCATATCTAATTCTTCTAGTAAAATTGATGCATTTTTATTAGCTTTAGCGGATTGTAAATCTTTTGCGGCTCGAATGACTTTTACGCATTCGTGGCATTTTTCGAGTAGCTCCTTATCATTGACAGTAGCTATGAACCTGGTCATCTCTTGATCACTTGGGAATTGCGTAACATGATTAACCATCCATTTAACTACTTTTACGTGGCCCTTTCTAAAAGCAGCCATTAAACAGGAAACCTTTCGGTTGTCCTGAGAATCTATGTCGGCGTCTAAATTGTAAAGAAGTTCAACAACGTTAAGGTGACCCCCGTTCGCGGCCAGCCAAAGCGGGGAATTACCTTTTTTGTTTTTCACTTCCACCTAAAAATTTGAAAAAGTACGGGTTATTTTATTTGAAAAAAATTTTAAAAGAAAAGAGGTAAAATGATTTACCTGTGCATTTCTGGATAAAAGAAGTTCGACGAATCGACAATGTCCCTTATCAGCAGCAATCGTTAGAGCAGTGTCACGTGAGGAGGGTACCGGAGGAGCGTTTACGTCAGCCCCTTTATCTAACAAAACTCTTCCGACTTCGACATAGCCCCCACTAGCAGCTTCCATTAAAGGTGTTAAACCCGTCTAAAAAAAATTAAGTAATTATAAATTTGTCATGAAGTATTTTTAAAAAAATCCAATGGTTTACGCACTTTTGCTCGATGTTCTACATTCGCTTTCCTATCTAACAACAAACTCACAACCTCGTGCCTTCCTTGAAAACAGGCTAAGGTTAGGGCAGTGTTTCGATTTGTTTCTATTTGCGCATTAATGTCGCTTCCCATATCTAAAAGTAACCGGACTGCTGCTGTGTGACCGTTCATCGCCGCAAGCATTAGCGGGGAGATACCGAGCTTACTCCCAGTTCTAGAGTTAATTTCTGCACCATGGCTTAACAATAATTTGATAATATTAACGTAGCCTCCTGACGCAGCTAAACTTAAAGGTGTATAATCGGAAACGTTTCTATGTTCTTTGTTCGCCATTTTCGTAAGGAGCAGTTCGACCACTTCGTACCTCCCACCGGAACAAGCTAATGATAGAGGTGTATCTTTAGTACGTTCAGACTGAGCTTCGATATCTGCTCCGTGATTTAATAGAATGTCGACGACCTAAAGATGAAAATTAACATTAATATTAATATTAAAGTGTGAAGTAATAAAGAAAAAACGAAAACTGAATGAACAAACTTTACCTTCTCGTGACCCGCAGTCGCGGCTAATATTAACGGAGTGAAACCTTTTTTATCTCGATGTTCGATATCGGCTCCTCTCGATAATAACAATTCGACAAGTTCTTCATGCCCACCGGCACAGGCAAGCGTTAAAGCTGTATCGTGATTGCTATCTGTTTCGGAATCGACATCCATGCATGAAGAAAGTTGCAGTGGTGGATGGGGAACAGGGAGAGTTTGCTGCTGTTGACACTGGGTTGCGCTACTGGGTTGTGGATATTGTCCAATACCTAAAATTAAAGACAATACTTTATTTAGAAGCAATTTCCAGTTATAAAACGACTAGGATTTTGTTAATTTCCCAATGAAATCCTTTTTTTTTTTAAATTGTTAATTTGCTTTCTGACTAAAGTTATTATTTGACTATTAAACAAATACGCACCTGCATTCGGATCAATTTGATAACTATTTTGTGATGTGAAATTGGCGTTATGTTGTCTTGATTGAATTTGGTAACGAGCTTTCTTCCCTTTAATTGGCGGATAAGATGACTGGGGATGGGAAACTTTCTTCTCCGTAACTGTTTGAGTTGCCACTTGGACCTGTCTAGTAGCACTTGCTTCTGTTGTAACTGGGCAGGTAAATTGGGCTGTGCTCGTGCTTGACTCGCTAGTTGTAACGGTACGACTTGGCAAAGCTGTAAGCGCGGTTCATTCCAGTCAATATACAATTTTTAATCAATTATTTTTTTAAATAGCGAAAGAAGCCACAAAGCGAATAAACTAATAAAAAATTTTGAAAAATTGATTTCAGAAGTGGCTGTTTTAAATAAAAGATATTTTCAAGGCAAGCGTTAGATATTATTCGTCGATATACTTAACACCTGGGTTTATTTATTTATTTTTTATTTTTTTAAATTATCATATCAGAATAGTTAGGTAAATGATTAAAGTTGAGTTAAAAAAAATTCATGCTCAGTTAACAATAATGAAGAATTAAATAAACCATTGACTTACACAGAGGGGGTGAAGGTAACAGAAGTTGAGATTGGAAAGGACTGCTTCCTTGCTCAATTCTATTCAGGGGGTTTAATACATGATGTGGTGCATTAGCCACATGAAGTGGAGTAATATTACTGGCCCCGACTTGAATGCTTTGAGGTGTTTGCTGTACAGTTCCATTGGTAGAAATATTTCCTGAAAAAAAGAAAACAAAATTATTTGATATAAAAATTTTCTTTAAAATTTACAAATAATCGGAGCCGATAATTTTTAAGAAAAAAAAAAAAAAAAAAAACAAACAAAAGAGTGGGGACGGATCGGGGGTTATAAGAGTACCTGTCGCCAATGCAGTATTATTCGCTATCTGCAAAGAGTTATTAGCAGACCACCCGGCAGCATAACCAGTAGAAAAAGCCAGCTGCGTAGGTGTAGATCCGGATATTTGTAGTGGAGCCCCCGTACCAGATATTTGAACGGCTCCTAATTAAAACGGACCCATATCATTTTACACGGCTGACAGAATTTATAATACCGGTTGTAATTATTAAATGAAATCTTACCTTCATTGGTCCTAGTCAAAGTAATGGGTTGGCCTGTGGTTCCTGGTAGCTGTAGCGGTGTGCCAGCCATTTGCATGCCTGATGACGCGTCTACAGTTTGAGGATGAATTTCATGCGTGGTGGCGTACTGATGGTAAGCGAGTTGTAATCCTCCTTGATTACCACGCTGGAAGGGAAAATAAAATTTATTAGAGTCTTGTCTTAAAAGTTGCGTAAGTCAAAAAACAAAAAATCCCATTAACAAACCTGAGGCTGTTGAGAGGAAATTGCAGGAACAGTGATATAACTTAAATCTTGTGACGTTTGCTGCTGTGCAAGGAGGTTAAATGCTTCCTCCTCTGCCGCCATTGCTTCCTCTGTTGACAACTGTTGCTGTGCCTGGGCCATTAACCTATCTTGTTCTGCAACCGGATCCAAAAATTAGCAAATGTAAGATGGTTTCAACTTTTAAAATTAAAATTAATAAAATAAAATAAATAGTATTTTTCAATACAAGGACTGCAAACGACAAAACTGCCCGTCGAGACCGAGTTTTAAGCCCGAGCCGAAGGCGAGGACCTTAAATAGGTCGAGACGGGCAAGTCGTTTGCATTTCTTGCATTGAAAAATATTTTTTATCACAAGGTACGGCGTAAAATAGTCTGTAAATAAACTGCCCAGTACTGAAAAGTTCACTTTTCAGTACCGTGTGATGAAAAACTAATTCTCACCACTGGTTGTTTCCTCCAGACAAAACGCTTCTAATTTATGAGCGAAATCCATGACTAAATGGTCAATTTGATCTCCTGATGTTTTGTCGAAACATCCATTTTTACTGTCTTCTTTGGCTTTATTACCTTCTTGAGATGAAGCAATTGCAGCAATAAGCAAGGATTCGGCTACGACATTTGGCCTCATATTCTCAGAATCTTCAGGATTTGGAAATAATTGTAAGTTCCGTTGAGACTGTTCGGATAACATGCCCATGGCAATTTCATTAGCTTCAACACTAGTATTAGGCGCAATCTGTTCAAAATTAATCAAATTAAAATCTACCGAATTCATACGCTTTTTTTGATGATTACAGACCTGCTGATGTAAAGTCCATAACGAATGTTTTTGTTGTGACAACGATGGTGTAGCCGTTGCAACGATCGCTGGATCGAGCTGCCATTGGGCCAGTGACTGATTTGGTGTCATACCTCTACCTGCAATATTTCCAGCAAATTATAAAAAACTTATGCTTCAACAATGTCCACAAATATTTTTAAAATGTTTTACTTACTGTTACAATCTTGAGCCTGTTGGGCGAGATTCGGCGTCGCCTGGGTTTGATTTTGAGGTGGATTTTGACTGTGATTTTGCGTTTGGTTCTGGGCTGGGGTTACAGTTTGAGTTTGTGGTTGTGCCTGAGGCTGCGCTTGCGATAGGGGTTGAGTTTGTATTTGTAATTGCGACGGCGCTTGCGATTGGTTTTGATTTTGCGATTGCGTTTGTGTTTGGGATTGTTGATACTCTTGCGGCAACTGTTGCAAATCGAACTGATGCTGTTGAAATTTACGTAGATTCTTTCCTTCCTTTTTGGATACCGGTTTAGCTTTGGGTCTGTCACTAATTGCTGTGTTCTACAAATATTAAAATTAAAAATTTTGAAATAAATATTCAATCTGGGATACATTTGCATAAAATTTATAAGTCGTCTACTATACCTGGGATACTTCAAAGGGTTGTTGAGGCGGAGAACTGGGCAAGGGTTGCTGTGGGGGCTGGGGAGGAGAGCACGGTTGAGCAGGTAGAACTACCTTCCCGTTTCCAAAAACAAGACCCTGCTGCGAGGAAAGGTCGATGTTTAGACCAAGTGGTTTGGAGCAAGGAACTAAAGTCGCAGTCGACCCATTAGGGACTTTCTTTTCTTCTTCTCTGTTAGGTGTTCCTCCGCTTCCCTTATCTAATGTATTGTATTCACATTCCGGCACTGTGTGATCCAGCGCCGATGCGCTCTCACCAACTGGTTGTGTCCTCACCTTTTCGGAATGAAATATAAGTTTTAACATCACGAAATTAAAAAAAAAAAAAAAAAAAAAAAAAAAAAAGTTATAAAAGTATAATTAATTACCTGCTGGGCTTCCGCAGATGTTAAACCGGGCTCGGATGTCGATGGAAGTTTATTTTTTCGAAGAAGTGATAAAGGTTTTTGAGGATTATGATTTTTATTTACGCAGTGCATTGGTAGTTTGTTATTCTGCGCCCCATTCTGTTCGGCTTCTTTAACCGCAGCCGCAGTTGCTGCCGCAGCCGCCCTAGCTGTATCATAATCCCTTAACGACTCCTCCGAAGGCTGTGGAGGGACCGCAGGAGGTTGCATCATGATAGAATGAGGATAATCCAATAACAGATGAACTACATTTGTGTGCCCGCCTTTTGCTGCTTCGATTAACATTGTTGAATTATCCTGGATTAAAGCATATACCGTTATAATCCCTATCCAAACGACAGCTTTTGAAAATCCATGAAAATCTTACCTTTAGCCTGTGGAAGGGGTCTGCGTGATTAGCTAAAAGGAGCTCAACAACACCGATATGCCCACCGGCAGCAGCCAGGGACAAAGGTGTATGATCATTGTTGGTCGTGGTTTTATTAACATCCGCATTTTTGGAAATGAGGAACTGCACTGTATGCGTATGTCCTGCTCGGCAGGCTTTCATCAATGGTGTTCGACCTCCTTCGGACTCGTGTTCCTTTAAACCGAAAAAATTGAATCAATGAATCGGTATGATTTAAAAAAATCAAAATTGCTTACCAATTCCGCTCCATATGCTAAAAGAAGAGCAGCAACCTCCGTATGACCATTTTCGCAAGCATACGTCAGTGCTGTGTCTCCTGTTTGAGTTTGGGCATTCACATTTGCATGGTAAAATTCCAACAAATACCGAACCAATTCTAGATGACCTTCCTGTGCGGCTTCCATCAACGGTGTGGAAGCACCCAATTCTAAATCAGCACCAGCTTTTAAGAGAAAGTCTGCGACCTCTAGAAATCCTCCACAACAAGCTAAAGTTAACGCGGTTTCTTGCGTTTCTTCAGTCTGAGCATTAATGTTCGCGCCCTGACTAAGTAAAAGGGCCACCATTTCTTCATGCCCCTCTCTAGCGGCCTCCATAAGAGGAGTATAGCCTTCGTCGTTGACTTCTTCTATATTCGCACCTCTTTCGATTAATAACATGGCTAATTCCGTATGCCCTCCGCATGCTGCTAATGTTAACGGTGATTCGAAACTATCAGTTGGCATGTTAACCTTAAAAATAAACCATTATTGTATATTTTTGTAAGCCAGTAAAACAGTCGCGACTTGTCGGAACTTACCTGAGCGCCGGAATCTAGAAGCAACCTAGCAACTTCTACATGGCCATCCATAGAAGCTTCCATCAAAGCGGTGTGCATTTCGTCGGTTTTATGCTCTTGATCAGCCCCAGCTTCTAGCAAAAACCGCACCATATCTAAATGACCCTTGTAACAAGCTAAAGTTAACGCAGATTCTTTAAATTCGTTGGAATGAGTGTTTATTCCAGCTCCATGTTCCAATAAAATTTTAGCAACTCCAACGTGACCTGCACTAGCTGCTTCCATTAAAGGCGTGTGTCCGTTTTCATTATGATCTTCTACGTTAGCCGCATTTTCTAGTAAAACTCGGACGACTGCTTCGTGTCCCCCCGCACAGGCATACATAAGCGGAGTATTACCCGACGAGGACTGAGCATTAACTTCAGCTCCATGATTAATTAATAACTTAACAATATCCGGATGACCAGCAGAAGCTGCTTCCATTAAGGGTGTGCAATCTCCTTTAACGCCTCGATCCTCTACATTCGCATGCATCGCTAATAGGACTTGAGCTAATTCTAAATAACCTGCTGAGCAAGCCAAGGACAATAAACTTTCTCCCTCCTCTGTTGTTTCGTGAACGCTTTTCCCTTCAGTTAGAAGCTTTCTAACCGTACTAACGTCCCCGTCTGAGCACGCTTCAACTAACGAGCGGGTTTCTACTTGAGGTCGAGGGTTTTCCGTTCGCATGCGAGTCAACGCAGCTGCTGCTTCGTCTAAAGCGCAAGATACGCTGGATGTAAGGCGACGGAGGACCTCTGGATCGGCTAAATGCTTCCCATCACCCGAGGATAGCTTTCCTATTCCAGCAGCTTGAAGCAAAGCTTCCAGCCGACCTTGAGTCTCCGGATCTACCGAACTTTCAGATCCTTCTGTACAACTACCGCTTAATAGGAATTTGGACGTATCTAGACGTGAGTCTTCGTCCAATTCCTGATCTATCATAAATGATTCCACCTGAAAAAAAAAATGTTTACTTTAAAATCAGTTTTTCCCGTAAAAAATGCATTTTGGAGACAATTATTTTACAGTTGATGTGTTTTCTTTAGCAACAAGCTATATTAAACAATGCAATATCAGAGTGCAAATCATCGCCGTACTTTCACTCTCGATGCACCGAGTACACGATTTAATGAACGGAAACGTTTTATTCGTTGGCCTTATTCAATCCGTTTTAGGTTTTATTTTTCCTTTACATTGTCCATTTAGTCATGCCCTGTCTCATGGTCTTTTC
Organism: Liposcelis bostrychophila; assembly: GCA_037577465.1. Lineage (NCBI taxonomy): Eukaryota > Metazoa > Arthropoda > Insecta > Psocodea > Liposcelididae > Liposcelis > Liposcelis bostrychophila. The sequence goes on along the minus strand of CM075213.1, from coordinate 22,379,636 downwards.
TTCTAAAGCGGTTTTGCAATTTATATGTGCTTGCATAAATAATCAGAAAAAAATCGACACATTTAACGAACTTTAAAAACAAAAAAAAACAAACCTTTACTTTTCTGTAAAAGAAAATTTTTGCAATTCAAAAACCAAAGACCTCAGCTGCTTTCAAAAGTTTACACAATTTAATTATATTCCATTTGTCTGTTGGTCTAAAACTTCCTTTCTGTTAATTTTCAGCATGAAGTGAATCAATAAGTAACAAGTGAAAATGAAATAACAATATAAGAAATGGAATTAATGAAAAGATCAAAGGACAACAGGTAACTTGGAATGTGATATTAAAAGTTCAAACTTTTGTTAATAGTACAAGGCTGCATCAGTTTAAAGATTTTATAAATGCAAAAACATGGTAATAAAAGATTGCAATGGCAATAGTTTTTTCGTTATTTGAAGAAAAATATAAATAAATATTATAGGAAAAAAAAGTGGCAAAAAAAAAAATTATACATATATATAGAGTAATGATAATTAACTTGAAGGCACCTAAAAAAAAAAAAAAATATAAATCTAGGCCTATAAAGCCTATATTTTTATGTAGCTTTTATATAACTTGATCCTAGAAACATACAGAGTGTCTAAGCTTAGATAAATCACTCTGATTTCAAGAGTCAAGTCAATAAGCCTTCATTGCTTTATTTAATCATATTATAGATTTTATTGCAATCTCTATGATGAAATGAAAATGATTGCCCATAAATGCATCAATGTATATGATCTTATTTTCAAGATATTGGAAAATAAAGATTTAAAATTCAAACATTGAAATTTCAAATCACACCTTCTGAAAGAAAAAAGGGGTTACCTTTTCCAACAGTAAGCTGCGATTACATGAATTTTTAATGAAAACATTGATTATTTATTAGGACATATTAAAATCACCTGTAATATCATCCAATTCTATATTAAGAAGAATCTTAATTTTTTTTTCACAGTAAACATACATGCAATTTCACAGACATTCGAATGGTCAGTGACCTACGATTCAAAATTGTCAGGTAGAAACATATGCTGATAATAACAAAAATTTAATAAAACCAATTTTTTCATTCATAATTTATTTCATTGTCAGTGTACAGTCAATTAATAACAATAACAAGTAAAATTTATTAATTGAATTCAACTGAGAAAAGAAAACAACAAAGCCATGTTGTTCATTAACACAATCAACCAAGTCAGGTATCAATGGCTGACATACTTAGCGAGAACGATATTTACATCGGATTATTTCAGGAAAACAGCGGAATCAACCGAAACGAGAAAAATTAAGCTAAATCAAGTGCTTAAAAAGCGTGGCTTAAGAGAATCCTCCTGATTCATCTTCATTCTTTTTTTAAAAATGCAAATTACGGAAGCCATTTTGTTTATTCACTGAAAGCCTAAAAGTGATACTAAAACGTGCGTATCTTATTAATTTACTATCGGGAAAGCGTAAAAACACAAATTGCTGCCGTTTTATTACTAAATACGTAAATTTCGATACCGTTAATACATTTATTTAGGCCTATTGTTCGAGCTTGCTGGCACAAGATGTCTCTCAGTAAGTTCATTGAAACCTATACTCGAGGCCACACGTAATCGCTCTGATTTCCTTTGTACAAATTTTCCTACCTCTGAAACGTCGTCTTCCTCGCTTTCCGACGAGTCAGTCATAAATTTCGGTTGTAATTCTGAAAATGTTTCCGTTCCTGATTTTGTAGGGCTTGAATTTGAAGATTGGGGAGTAGACGACTTTTCTGTATCGTGAAGAGCGTTCCCTTTCTCAATTTTTTGACTATCTGAAGAGGAACCTTGTGCTACATTCTGCATTTTTAACTTTCCTAAGTCTTTAATTACATTAAATGGCTTTTTTCTAGAATGGAATTTCAACACAGGCACTAATAAATCCTGAAATTATTTTAATTACAATCACCATCATTCACTCAAATTAATATTCGCCATGTCTACTATGAAGTTCCCGGATGCTAAAATTCCCTGTGCTGCTCTCTGACATCAGAATGGCAAACTTCAAAAATTCTTAATTTCCCTGCACGTTACAAATGAAAGTCCCAAGGAAAATCACTTTCTAATTTCATTTTCCTTCAATTATTCTCCGTAAAAAAGAATCATTCGAAAATATTTTATCGCAATTGTTAATACAATAATCATTTTAAACACTTTAACGGGGTTTATATGTCACATTTCAGATTTGAACTCTTCTAACGATTTAAAAAAATAAAAAAAGGCGCCAAGAAGAAATTTTACAGAAAGCAGGGAGCCACCGACCACAAAGAGTTATAAAAAGTTAATCATGCAATTAATGATTTAATCTGTCTCCTTTTAATCTACAGCGATGAAAAAGAATGGATAGGAGGCTTTGTTTTAATTTTATATTTATTATTCAGAATTAATTTTTTTTTTAGGTCACGTGAGGAAAGCCCGACGATTGATTGCATCAGTACTGAAAAACTGAAAGCTCCGATTTTGAAAAATCACAGCTTCTTATGCGCATAGTGACTTACTTTTCTCTATTTAAAAAACCATCAATACAGAAAAAAGGATAGTATTCAGGAATGACATTTTGTCCCTCTGCCTGGAAAAATATGATTATTTAATGAAACCACTTAATGATAAATTAATCCAATTAAAATGGCGACAAGTCGATTTCATTCTTTATTATTTTTAAATTATTTAAAAAAAAGAGCGGGATATTGTATATAAAATAAAGACTGCAGTTTCTGCTTTGATTTATACAAATGGTTCAATATTGATCTCTAATGATGAACAAGGCAAATTCAAATCAAAATCCTTGATGACTAGTGGATGGATAATACCCATTTTACCTATCACATGTCCGTTGCAAACAACTTCCGCGCATCTTTTAGGAAAGAAAGAAGGATCTGAAAAAAAAGAAGAAAAAAATAATAAGGTTATTATGTTGAAACAAAAAATAATTAGCTGCAGCGCCTATGATAATTTAAGTAATTTTTCATTGCTACAGAAAGTATTTCAATACCAGGCAAAATTCAAAATGCTTAGAAATTTTTCATTCATTTGTTCTCTCAAAATTCTCAAACTTTGAAGTATTTCATTAAATTTGTCGTAGGTTTAAAAACGGAAAAATTTAACGTTAAAAAAAAAATGAAATTACCGTCGCAAGCTCGAAGATGATACCCATTTCCGGTCTTTTTTTCGTCCAATTTTACATCTAGTGCAATCATAATTCGGTCTAAAAGGCCGTGAATAATTTCGAACCCAGATGTTTTACTATAATAAACGGCACACAGATGTCGTTCATTTCTTGCTTTGACCTCCGATTTTTCATCAGCCAACACAATGTCTGATATTTCAAAAATTTTCATAGGAAGAGGCATTTGTTTATTCGACGCAATCGTTTTCAAAATGCAGGGCAAGATTTCCGTCCTGCAAACTTGAAATTCAAGTGTTTTTGGATTTGATATATGCACAGCAGAAACTTCCGAAATACTTTTTCTCAGTTTCGTAGATATATCATCTGTCGAACACTGAAAGTAATAACACAATCAAATATTAACTAATTTCATAAAAAATCAAGGTAAAAAATTGAAAAATATTACCAAGGCAAAAGTCAAAGCTTCAGTAAATCCTGATCTGCTAATTTCATCCCTTAACTGATCTGATAATTTATTTAAAGGGAACTCCTGAGCCACTGTTGCCGTTTTCGGAAAAGTTTTCTTAATGTTGTTATAACCGTATGCGATAGCTAAATCTTCGACAATGTCTCTTTCATGTAATATATCATGCCTTGAAGGAGGTACAGAGACAACTAACTTGGACTTGTTTTGGTTTGGATTAGGAGTAGCTGTCAAACCCATTTTGGACAGTAATTTAATGACATTTTCTTCTGATTCATCAATGCCAGCTGTCATATTAGCTTTAATTAAGTTAAAATATACAGTCCTGTTTTGAAGTTTTGGTTGAATGTCTTTCTTATTGTTATTAGCTGTTCTAATTATTTCTACTTTCTCATAAGAATATTTAGGAGAGCAATATTCACTGAACATAGCTACCAAAGTGTCTATGACAACCTCTGCTTTTTTTAAATCTGTTGCAGTTGCTTCGATGAATACATTTTTGGTGTTTAATGTTATTTTAGAATGATCACCATTGATAATAGGTGGCAGTGATAAAACAACCCCTTTGCTGTCAGTGATAATTGGATAGACAGGGCTATCCCTGATAATTGGTAAGTACTGCTTTAACTGAGCATGGTTCTGAAAAAAAAAAAATTGTAATAGTTATTTCTTTTTTAATAAGAGAAACAAACTAACTTACAGCATACAATTCCATGATTTCCGTTCCTGTATACTCCTTAGTTTGATTAAGAGGCTTAAATTTAATTTCACTGGGTGGTTTTGCATCATAATAGAAAGGTCCTTTAATTGTATCTAAATCATGAGTACCTATAGCAACTAAGCTTCTTTTCCTGCAAATATTTTGGTGAAGCTTATCCTGGAGATCTATAAAGCTGTCATATCTGTCCTTATTAAATTCAATGTTTCTTAAGACAGCACAAACAACATATGGACGAATTAACTTAGTCTAAAACCAAAGAAACAAAATCAAAATTAATTGGTATTTAAAAAAATTAATTCACAATATAATAAATTGATAATCAGTTTTCCAAATATTGTTTAGTCACAGGAAAGTTTAATTTTAAAGACTTTTTTATTCTTACATCAGGTAAAACAAACATCTGTTCTTTTATTTCATTAGCTGGAAGAAATTGTGGAGGTTGCAACCTAAAATAAGAAACATAAGACAAAACTAGAAACAAAGAATGTCATGAGCCAGACATCAAATCTTAATTCATTATACATACAATCCTTGGAAAATCAGTAAGCCACGAGTTAGTCCCTCTAAACATAACAAATCATAACGATTTGCAGGTATATCGATCCTATAAATAACTTCTTCAGATGCATTCTGAATTTGATGTTCAGAGCCAAGTTCTTTGCTCAGCATCTGTTTTTCACTTGTCACTTCATCCAGCTCCAGTCCAAAATCAAAGCACAAATCCGCAAACTGATCATCAGCTTTAAAAAAAAGGGGGAAAAAAAAATTATGGATTTGTACTCCACATGCTTTTACATAAACAATTCATTGCAATTGATTATACAGACTAATATAAGGCTCAATACTTACTATAAGATTTCCCGAGTGCTTTAAATAACAATTCCTTTTTAATTCCTAAAGTCGGCATTTTATTTAGATTTTATTTTCACTGATGAAACACTAAAGTATTTATCATTTCCCGGAAAGTTGTAGGGATATTGGGAGATATGTATACAAGATACATATACGCGTAAATATACGTATATATACGTATATATACACAGCCATTGTATACCCGTATATTTTAATATTCGCGTTTTTAAAGAAAATACGCACATTTATGCAATGAAAACTACGTAATTAAATAAGAAATGAGTAAATTAACTCATGATTAATGCTCAAGTCGGTTAAAATTAATTTATTTACGGTTTAAAAATTAAAAAAAAATTTGTGTGATGACGTCATGTCGGCCATGATTTCCCTCCATTTGTTGAGTGATTTGTTTGATATTACATTTATGACATAAAATGTCTTTGGTTTCTTGGGAAAAATCTTTTAAGTGAGATTTAGTAGCATAACAAGGTGTTCCTGAAGAAAATAATTTTTTCTAGTAAAATTTAAGTTACCTCATCGGGAATGTGCGGGTATTAATAAAAAATTTTGATCTCTCAAGAGTTGAAATTAGCAGGAGTATTAATGATGTTAACTTAAAAAAAAAAATTTAATTTCGTTTTTTTTTTAAAGATACTTGTGTAAATGTTTAATTATTTCAATTCCCCTTAATTTCCGTCTTAACAGTCCTGAAAAAGCAGAGAAGTTTTTTTTAGAACTTTTCTTTGATCAAAACTAAATATACCGTGTATACCAGCATTGTATATATATACGGATATATATACGGATATATATACGGGTATATATACAGAGGAAAAAATACCGTATATCAAATATCCCTAGAAAGTTGATGAAGTGGCCGGGCCCTTGTCTTCGGCTTTGTTCGTATGCCAAACTTGGACCTTTTACACACTGTAATTTCAATTTTAAAAAATGATTTAAAGCATTCATGCATTTAATATGACCATGTCATGCTTTAAACTTTATGAAAAATTTTAAAGTACTAATGATGATTAAAAAAGGTATTAATTACCTTTACAATAATTTTTGAAAATTAGTACGGTATTTAAGGAGGCTTTGAAGTCTCTCCCCACCATGTTGATTAACAGAGCTGCCAACTATTGTTTACATCAACATTTGGATGTATATATAGTCAAAGTGAGGAAATTTTTAAAAAAATTTATAATTATTAATTACGCAAGATGAGGAATTTAACTCTGCGTAATTACGAAAACTATCTCTTAGAGGATTTAAAATTTGGCGAAGTCTTTTGTCATGACCGGCAATATATATATGCGTATTCCAAAGGCCATGTGGTACGATACGAAATCAATGAAGGCGCCACGCGATTTGAATTGTGTAATTTATTAGAAACTTTATATCCTGTTCACGAAGATGATGATATGCTAAGAGCTGTGCGGATTACTTATTCCTATGCAAAGGAAAACCTTTTTTTGTTTCTCTTCAATGGGGATATCATTTCAATCGATTTAAACTCAAATAAAGCAGATGTCATCGGCTCTGTTGATAATGGGATTATAGCAGCCGAATGGAGTCCAGAGCAAGAACTGATGACAATAATCACGGGAGCTTACACTGTACTATTAATGACAAATGATTTGGATCCTATTTGTGAAGTTAATCTCCATGGAGGTGGTTTTGGTGAAAAGCAGTTCATAACAGTTGGTTGGGGAAAGAAGGAAACACAGTTTCGTGGATCTGAAGGTAAACTTACAGCTAAGCAGAACAACAACAAGGAAGTTTTGACCGAAGGAAATGATAATGGAATTGTTAGGATATCTTGGAAAGGTGATTCTGAATATTTTGCTGTTTCAAGTATAAATCCAGAAACTGCTTTAAGATATATAAGAATTTTTAACAGAGAAGCAGTTTTACAATATACAAGTGAACCATTGACAGGACTGGAATATTCTTTACATTGGAGGCCATCTGGAAATTTAATAGCAAGTTCGCAAAAGCTTCCAAATAAATATAATATTATTTTTTTTGAAAAAAATGGTTTAAAGCATGGGGAATTTACTTTACCATTTAATTTAGATGAAGTTGTTGTTAAGAATTTGTTATGGAATGAAGATTCAAAATTGTTAGCTGTTACTTTAAAAAATAATAATGATAAAAAGCATTTAATTCAAGTATATACTGTTAATAATTACCACTGGTATTGCAAGTATACAATTTGTTTTAATGAGAGAAATGAAATTTTGTCAACTGAATGGGATCAGAGAAATAACAATTGTTTACATATTATTCATGAGCATGAAAACAGCATTTGCTATAGTAAATATTCTTGGTCATGGGTTGTTAATAAGAGTAAAGGATATGGTACATCAGATAAAGCTTTTGTAGGTGTCATTTCCGGATGTAATTTATTAGTTACACCATTTAGAAATGGCATCATTCCTCCACCAATGTGCAGTTATTCTATTCAGTTACCAAATTTTATTAATCAGGTAGAATTTGCCTCTTCATCAATTAACAGTAACGATTTTTTGGTTTATCTATGTGATGGAACAGTCATGATTTATAAATGTAATGAATCGGAAAAGGTTTCACATGAATTGTTTAAAAAAGTTCAATTTAATCCAGACGGAACATATTTCAATATTAATTGGATTTCAGATAATATTCTTATCGTTTCTAAAGTGAAATGTTCGAAACCATTTTTAAGCTTCGCGGATTTATCAGTGACGGAATCTAGTATTGATTGGAATGAATCTGAAATCCAGATAGAAGCAGCTGCGTCAGTTATTAGACCTTTCACAAATTCTTTAATTTTGATACATGACAGCAAAGGTCAACTGTATTCATTTGATATAAATAAAAAAATTCGAGCGGAGATTTATGATCATTTATATCCGAAAAATAGAATCAGTTTGAATGAAATTGAAATAGTAAAAAAGAAAAATGAATTTGTAATTTTCGGTCTAGACAATAACAATAAATTTTACATGAACGATAATATCGTTGCAAATAATATTACGTCGTTCCATGTCCACGATGAATTTCTGTTATTAACAACCTTAAAGCATCAGTTGTTGTGCTTGAACATAGAAAAGGAATTACATAAAATATTTGACGATAATAACTTGACTGGTATATGCACAAGAAGAATCGAAACCGGTAGCAGAATTGTGACGTCAATAGCCAATGATACAAAAGTCATCCTACAAATGCCGCGCGGAAATCTAGAATGCATACAACCTAGAGCTTTATCATTTTTTGTAATAGGCAAATTTTTGGATTCTCTAAATTATTACCAAGCTTTTGATATTATGAGAAAGCAGAGAATTAATTTAAATCTTATTTATGATCATAATCCAAATTTGTTTTCTTCCAACGTTCACAAATTTGTGGAGCAAATTGAAGATCAGTCATGGATCAGTTTGTTCCTATCGGAATTGAGTAACGAAGACGTAACCCAAACCATGTATTCCGTTATTTACGACCGTAAAGGTATGCCGAAAAGTGAATCCGAAATGAAAATCAAAACAATTTGTGAGCTGCTGGAGAAAACTTTGAGGGAAACAGAAAATTCCGATAAATATTTATTACCGATTTTAACGACTTACATAAAACAAGGAGAAGTTTCTCACATTGAAAAAGCTTTATCCGTCCTGAAAACCGTGAAAGAAAATGAACTGAATAAAGTAAAGCAAGCGGTATCTTTTAACGAAGCATTCAGGTATATCCTTTATTTAATTGACGTCGAAGAACTTTACAAAGTCTCTCTTGGGATGTACGATTTCGAATTAGTTCTTTTAGTTGCGGAAAAATCTCAAAAAGACCCGAAAGAATATTTGCCGTTTCTAAACGATTTAAGAAAATTGGAAAGCAACTATCAGAAATATACGATCGATAAATATTTAAAGAGATATGAAAAGGCGTTGGGACATTTGATGCTATGCGACGGTGACGAATTTTTTAATGAATGTTTAAATTTTATCAAAATGCATAAATTGTACAGACCTGCTTTAAAATTCGTTTCAAATACTACCGATCGATATAAACAAATTTGCGCTGCCTACGCTAATGAATTATTGAACGATCATTCATACGAAGAAGCAGGAATAATGTTTAGCAATGCGAAATTATTCACGAATGCTGTTAAAGCCTACAGAAAATCGGGAAATTGGGAAGAAGCAATTTTCTGCGCTCGACAAACTTTATCCGAACAAGAATTGACCGATTTTTATAGGAGCTTAGCAGTAGAATTAATCGATGCTAAAAAATTTAAAGAGGCAGCAACAGTGTACTTGGATTATTTAAAAAATTTAGATGAAGCAATTATCACTCTATGCCTGGGAAGGCAATTTACTGAAGCTTATAGGTTGGCGGACTTATTAGATAACAGTAGAATAATACAAACTCACGTCAAACCAGGAATCGTAGCTCATTTTCACGTTTTGAAGATGCAAATAAATAATTTCCGGGAGCTCTTTTTAAAGCAAAAAGATCGTTTGGCAGTTGTAAGGGAAGAAAAATCCAAAGCTGCTCCTGATATTGAACTTGGCCCTGGAGAACAGGACATGTTTTCGGAAACTAGCACGATAACGACTCAGTCTCACACTGGATCGCGAACCACAAATCGAACTTTTAGATCTTCAAAAAACAAAAGGAAGCATGAACGGAAAATGTTGAGTTTAAAAGAAGGGAGCCCGTTTGAAGATCTTGCCCTAATTACCTCGCTTTATAATATCGTTACAAATTGCTTTGAAATGAAGGAAGAAATAAGGCGTTTAAATAAATGTTTGATCAAAATAAAAGAAGAAGAGAAAGCAGAAGAATTACAAAAAATATTCGAACAGTTACTAAAGGATATTGAAAATGGAAAGTCGGATATTTGGAACGCAGAATTGCTAATGGGAAAACAAGGATATGGTCCTGACGCCACTTCCAATTCCATTGCAGCAATGCATATGAAATCCGAATCGTCAATTCAGGCACCGCTTCTACAACCTAAATATTTGATTCCTCCCGACGTAAATTCTAATTTTCAATGGCAGTTAAAAATTTTAAGGTCGTGATTTTTCAAAAAAGTAATATACCAATTTCAGAAAAAATATTCACTGTTATATTTTTTTTTATCATTCCTTTATATTATTAATTTTAAAAAGGAAATATTACTTTTTATTTTTACCTCTACTTCGGTTTTTATTTTTAAACATAGGAGATTTAACTTTACTTTTATCAGAGAAATTTTTGCGTCTAATGTCTTTTTTCTTAGTTAAATCTGAACTATGACCACTCTTTTTCCCTCTTTTCTTTTGAATCGCTTCCTTGAATGGAATTTTCCTTTTCTGTCCAGGCCTATTAAATGTATCCTCATCTGGCTCTTCACCAACTTCGTTTTTAAACCATTCTGCATCATCTATGTCAGGATTAGCTTCATTAGCTTCTTTTATTTCTTTCCTTCTGGCTTCTTTTCTTGCTTCCGCTTTCTCGGCTTCCCTGGTCTTTAATGACTCTTTCCTTTTCTTCCTGTCCTCTTGGTCCTTTTTCCTTTGCTCTTTAAGCCTTTTCTTTTCCAATCTTTTTTGTAATAATTCATTTTTTTCTTCCTCGGTTTTTGTTATAACTTGATGATATAACACTTCTCCAGTCATGAAATCATCTTCAATTTTTAATAATTGCATTGTCATCCGTGGGCCCAATTCGATTAAGCGAATCGATGATTGATAAGACGGTAAATTGCCTCTTGAAGAGATTTTTTGTGCTAAAGTTACATGACTTGCAGGATCATCTTCTCCTTCACTTTCAGACAGCAAATTATCTCTGGAAAAAAGAAAATATTATTTTGTCATAATACTCAATCATTTTTGAAAAAAACAATTATTTTTAGTGTAAATAAGTAGTAAGGTAAATTAATAAGGCTAGACCCATTTTTTTTCTATCTTGTTATAAAGTATTGCTTCTATCCTGTTGTAAAAACAGTTAAAAACTGAAAAGGGCTTGTCTAATACTTCCAAAAAAATTGAAGAGCTTCTAAAGAAAAAATCAAGTTTAGAGATTCATTTAAAGATGGATGAAGGTAGATGAAGCTTTTCATATTTGGACTGTAAAGTGCATCAAAAATTTGATATTAGCTTTGAAAAAAAAAAAATAATTTTGTGAAAAACTAATAGACTTTTTTGAAAAAGATTTGAACAACAAATAATGCTGTGTTTTTCCACCTTGTTTTTGAATTTAAAAAAAAAAAAAAAAGAGCCACACTTTTCTGTGATTCAAAATTTTGGCGTATAACATTTTTTTTTTTTTCCACTTACTTTGCAATAAAATCTGCCGGATCCTCAAATTTTGATAAGTCTGGAACTTTATTCTGCACTATCTTCTTTACACCTTTTGAAAGGTTTACTGGAACAACTTTAATTGAATAATGCCTGAAGTCAATCACATTTGTCTCTGGATTTAAATTAAACAGAACACATCTTCGAACATTATTTAAATTTATCTGAAATAAAAAAATAAATTACATCTATCTTTTTACCAAATATTTGAGTTAAAAAAAAAACTTTTACAAACCTTAGCTAAATTTAATGGGGGAAACATGTTCTGAAACATAGACGCCATTATTTTCTTATGAACATCTTCACCTCCGAAGTTATTTAATATAACTAAAGGAGGGTGTTGGAACTGATATTCAAATTCAAGCTGTTTTTTTAAAGATGATTTGACATCCTTTGCAAGACTATAATTTAGAATTTTAAGGTACAAAGTAGGTCCTCTTGGTGTCCTGGCTACTTTTAAACTTGTTACATAATCTGATGATGAAAATATACACATATGAGAAACATGAAGAAGTCCTGATACTGAGAGAAAATCTTTCATTCTGTTGGCTTTTGTTGCTTGCAGTTGAGATGCAGTAAAAGGTTCCATTACTTTTCGAAAATCTTTACTTAATTTTTCTATATTCTCGACGGTTACGTTACCCCGGTAGAACACAAATGAATGAGGAGCATTTTTTAATTCCGAAGGTTCGTCAGTATTTAAACGCTGATTATTTCTTAATAAACAACGCCCTTCTTCTTCTTTCTTCCACGGCGTATTTTCCCCATATTTAAAAATATTTAATAAAAGCACGTGTATATCCTACCTAACCTTAATATTTATTTTTTTTTTCAATGAATGTAGTGCTACAAATCATCACTTGGAGGAGCTGTAATCGTCTCAAGCAGACAGAATTAAGCAGAATGCCAACTAAAATAAAGATGTCGTCACTTTATAAACAAATAAAATGTACTTGTCAAATTTAATTTGGAATCTTCTGTTTCTTAAAAGTTAAAATAATATACGTTATCGAGAAATAAATCGAACCGCAGAGGGTTAAAATAGATTTATGATTATTTCTCATTATGGCTGTGCACGAGGTAGGAATAATTTACAGAACGAAAATTTTAAATCATGAAAGCGATTTTAATTATTTTCAATTTATTTCACAGTTAAGAAGATTCAATTTTTTTGATCTGAACATTGATTCTGATAAGGGAGTAGTTGAAACCTTATTAAAAGATGCCCAATTAAAAGTTGCCACCAGCGGACATGGTAACTTTATCTTATGTGATAATGAAGGGAATATTCATGTCCTAAATAAAAATTTCAAAGCTACAACATTTAGAGGATATGCTGTCACCACATCATTGGCTGAGTATGTGAAACATTCTCCTTTTTTAATCACTATTGGGGAAGATGAAGTGGGTGTCAACCCATTGTTAAAAGTATGGAATATGGAGAAATTAGATAAAAATGGTAATCCAGTATGTGTAAGAGTAACAAGGTTAAGCCCAGGCCATAAAGCAGTTCAGCCTTCTTGTATTTGCGTTCATGAGGGAATGAATCTTCTTGCTGTTGGATTTCAAGATGGCTCAATACTGTTATTTAGGGGCGATTTAACAAGGGATAGAAGTAGCAAACCAAAATTATTAAAAGAAAGTGGAACAAATATGGTTACTGGATTAGCTTTTAGAACATCAGCAAAATATTACTTTTTGTTTGTGACATCTACTGATCATGTTTTCTTTTATGATGTATCTAATAAAGATAAGGAAATAAAGGTAAAAATGAATTTTTTTATTGCCCCCAATGCGAATTTATTTTTAATAACTTTTTGTTAATTTTTCAGATTCATTTAGATAGTATGGGGTGTCAGCTTGGTTGCAGTATAATGGCAGAATCTCCACATGGCGCTCATTTTGTGGTAGGAAGAAAAGATGCAGTCTATTGTTATACCACAGATGGAAAAGGACCATGTTATGCAGTTGAAGGGGAAAAAATATTAATCCAGTGGTCAAAAACATATTTAGTAATAGTATCAAAAGAAGAAACAAAAGCATTAAATAATTTTAGACCAACTTCTTCAACAGAAACAAATTCATCTTCAGAAAATCATATCATAACTATTTTAGATATTCAGAATAAATTAATTGTATTTTCAACATCCATGAAACCAATTTTAGCTGTGTTGGTTGAATGGGGTTCTTTTTACATTGTTACAAAGGATCATAAAATACATCATTTGGGAGAAAAAGACGTCCAATCTAAACTCGCTTTATTGTTTAAAAAGAATCTTTATGATGTAGCCATAAGGTAAGTTTTTGTAATAAATAAGGCACTTTTTTCTTGAAATATTCTTTTTTTACAAAGTGATTTTTTTTTTTCAGAATGGCAAAAAGTCAACATTATGATGAAGAGGGCTTGGTAGATATTTTTAGGCAATATGGAGATCATTTATATGCAAAAGGAGATAGATTTGGTGCTATTGAACAATATATAAAAACTATAGGAAAACTGGAACCGTCTTATATTATTAGAAAGGTTTGCAAATTTGAACAACTCCCTTTTGACACTTAATTACGAAAATTAATTATAAAATGTTTTTAGTTTATGGATTCAGCACATATGGAACAACTGATGGAGTATTTACAAGCTTTACATAGAGCTGGGTTGGCGACTGGAGATCATACAACACTTCTATTAAACTGTTATACAAAGCTTGGTAGAACAACTGATTTAAAAAATTTTATAATGGTAATTACAGCAAATATAATTTTTTTTTCTTTTGTTGATTGGAATATTGGATCTGATTTCAATTTATAAATTTTTCTTTACATTTTGCAGACCAAAGACCGGGAATTAGATTTTGATATAGAAATAGCCTTAAAAGTAGTTCGAGGTGTAAACCCGGATGATGCCTTACAATTAGCGAAAGCTCATGGAAAACATTTATGGGTATTACGAATCTTACTGGAAGATCAAAAAAAATATGAAGACGCCATCGTGTACATCTCCGGATTGGACCTATATGATGTAAATAATTTTTCTGTTAATGTACTTATATTTCAGTAATTAATAATAATGTTTGATTACAGGCAGAAAAATGCATGCTGGATTTTGGTGATATTTTAATCAATAATGCCCCTGAAGCTACCACTGTATTTTTGAAGTCTTTCTGCACCGATAGCAAATTTCAAACCATTGGAGTCGACAGCTTATATGCTACTCCGGGGGGCATTCACAAAGCTAGGCCTCAAGATTATTTACATTTATTTTTAAATAAATCGGAGTATTTGGTTGAGTTTTTAGAGCATTTAGTTCAGTCACAGACAGGATGGAGCACACAGATTTATAATGCTTTAGTTGAGCACTATTTGGTAGTTTGGAGTAAATCCGAAGAAGGGAACCGGACACAAATAGAACAAAGATTAATGAAATTATTACAAAATCCAGATGCCATGTACGATCGAGATCAGACTTTTATATTATGCAAAATGTACAATTTTTCTCCTGGTATAGTTTTGCTATACGAAGAAAACAAAATGTAAGTAGTTCAAGCACGTAGTCGTAAATGACCGAAATTGATGATTTCTTGTTTTTATGAAGGTATTATCAAGTGATACAATACCACATGAACCAAGGTAACTACAAAGCTGTACTAGCGACTTGCAAAAGGTACGGCCATCAAGATCCGTATCTATGGGTTCAAGCTTTATGGTCAGTTGCAAGAGAGCCTGACGCACCGTCTCACCTTCTTTCTGATATCCTTCAAGTTATCGAAAAAGAGAAATTATTGTCCCCTTTATTGACGGTAGAAGCTTTAGGAGACACACCAGCTTCATTAGGGCAAGCTAGAAAATATTTAATGGCCGTTCTACAAGCCGAAGAGGAATTAGTGTCGCAAGAAAGAGCTTTAATCGAAAAATACAGTGCCGAGACTGAAAAAATGAAAGCCCACATTCATGACATACAAACCAATCCAATGATCTTTCAAGGATCGAGATGCAGCGTCTGTCAGCGTCAGTTAGAATTACCGAGCATACATTTCTTATGTCAGCATTCCTATCATCAGCAGTAAGTGTCACGACACATAATGAATTTAAATCTCGCTGCTATGCAATTTAAAAGACCATCATAAATTTTTACGTAAAATTTCTCTTCCAGTTGCTTTCAGAGTTACGCAGAAAATGAAAATGAATGCATTGCATGCAGAAGTAATAACAAGCAATTAGTAGATATGATTAAGTCTCAAGAACAAAATCACGAACTTCACGAGGCATTCCACAGTCAGTTGGAAAAATCGGACGACGGTTTTTCCATTGTCGCTGATTATTTCGGACGAGGAGTTTTTAACACTGAACCACCTTTAATCCCACCAAATGGTTCTGCGCCTTTCCAGAGACCTCCGACCAGGAAGGAGCCCGAAATGAACAAACCGACTGAATTATTATTACCGAATAAAAAAGAGCAAACCGATTTGGTTTTGACAAAGCGCAAGAGTCCAAACTACGAAATGATGACGGGAAGCGTATCTGGACGATTAGAGGCGAATTTAGCTGCAATAACTCCCCCAGAAGAAATACCTGCAAACAGGTATGTTCATTTACTGTTCATCTACTGGAAAGCAGATTGCATGGATTAAGTCTTTGCAGGATTGTAAAGCCCATTCACGATATTCCACTTCCTCTTTCTGATCCTCCAGAAAAGATAATGAATCCAGAGTTCATTTTTCACGTAAATAAGAAATACACCGCACGATTTTGTCACGGTATAACAATTCTTGTTCGCAGCAAGAAAATAAAAAGTATATAGCCTATATTTGTTGATTTTCTTAGTTTATCTTATAGTATTTATGTAGTCCATAAAAATGTACAATCTAGTTGTACGACCAACTTACCTAATTGTCCCTAAGTCATACTTTCGGGTTTCTGTCTTTAACCTGATTTAAAGAGATGTTTTTCTTCATCGGCATCTCTTAAACAACTTCTTCCTTGTACCGAAATTTGGGTCGAAGTTAGGTTTAAATAAACAAAAAAACTTTTTACTTTCATCTGAAGCTTTTTAACTTTAATGACTAAAAACACGAAATTGACAATTACACGAATATATTCATTTTATTACTTTTGTTTTTTTTTCTTAAAATTACAGATTAGTTTCAGAGATCTCTCCAATAACCGTGGACCCCGCTTGTAATAACCCGTTTGACGAGGAATACGACGAAACTAAAAATCCGTTTGCTGACGACGAAGAAGATTCTACCAACCCTTTCAGTTCAAAAGAAGATACTTCCGACTATGATAAACATTTGAATCCATTTGCTTAAAATCAAGTTGAAAATAATTTACTATATTAAATATTTTAAAAGTAATTTCTTTGTTTTTTTTTCTTTGCATTGATGACATTTACGTCTATATAATCTAAATCTTTTTTTAAAAAAAAGTATCTTGTATAAGTTAAAAATTGAAAATTAAAAAAAAAAAAAAGGGTAACATAATAAAATACTCATAATAAACAAATCACAAATGTAAACAATAAAAAAGAATCCGATTTAAAAAAAAAATATATATATATATGGCAGCGAAAATTAAATAAAAGTACCTCAGCATCAAATGCCGCTTCAAACTCAAATAAAACTGAAGGTGGTATTCAGAAGATTCGAGTCAGCAACGTTAAGTACGGATAAATAAACCACATGACAGGAACTCTTGGCTCTGTAGCTCAAAACTCGTTTTTAATCGCAAGTTGACTACGATCTTCCGAATACCCATCATTTTAGCTATAAAGCAACGAAAAACAAAGAACATCAAGTTAAATAAGCTCAAGATATTTTATCGCGCCAGAGAGCAAAAAGATGGGCAGGGACCCACAGTATGAGAGCCGCTATAAATTGGCATACTCGTTTTTGTGCCGAAATGCAATCATTTCGCGTTTTAATCAACTGTGCTTGTGCTACACAAATATAAAATGCAAGTAAGCGAATAAAACGGAGTGAGAATCTGGGTAGTTCTACGTAGAGAGTAAGATAGCAATTTTTTGAGAGCAAGGGTGAGGGCTGGAGACTAAGGGATAGGCGCCGAGCGGCAGGTGCGCTACGGGCCAGCGCGGACCCTCAGCTCGGGAATTTTGAATAAAACGAGTAGGTCAAATCGTAATCCTTGAGCTTGCAATACTGGACATCTTGACGTTTCCAGCGATCAAATGATGCCAATTTTTCCACTTCACGAGTTGTTTCAGCGGCCAGCGAGTCCTGAAAAATAAATAAAACGAGAAATTAATTAATTCTATTCAATTAGGATTAAAATTCTAATTTGATTATGCAGAATTGGGCGTACCTCGTTTGCAAAAACTGTGACAACGAAATTCCCAGGTTGGAATGTATTGATAACACGCTGTATTACATCTTTGTACGAAGCCTGAGGAACGTTCGTTTCAAAGCTAACGTAGGAGAATCCAGGCTCCGGAGTAATGTGAATGGTCATGTAGGAGCCCTGTGAAAAATTTTTATAGAAAATGAAACATCAACGTTTTTTCGTAACTATTGAGTCGTATTTTAAAATTAAGCAAAAGCAAAAGCTTTTGTTGGTCAACAATATTTAAGTTTATTGTATATAATTAACTTTAAATGAGTTTTGCAAAACTTAATTTACCTGATTTTAACTTAATTAATTAATTAAAGCAAAAGCTTTTGCTTGTTTTTAAAATACGACTCATTGGTATTTTAAATTAATTAAAATATGGAGTAATATATCTTATCCAACAAAAACCTAACTACAAGCGAGAAAAAAAATTTAACTACATCTACGCTAAAAGGTCACCAAGTAAAAAGAAGTATTGAATTTTGGCATTAATTTTAAAACTCAATAATAAGCTTAATGCTAAAATTATATTTCTTAAAATAAATTACGACGCATTTTCTTTACTGAACTTACATTCTTCGAAATTCCATTCATCGAATACCCACATGGTTCGAATAAGAAATCATCAATCACCATATTGGGTATTAATTTATCAATTCCCGCCTTTCGGGTAGCCTGAGCAGCCGAGGACGACTCTAGCCGAGTAAAGATTGACATTACCTGTAAAAATTTTTCAACTCATGTAGATTAATTCGGATCAATTAAAGTTATCATTTTATTAGGCTACCAGTAACATTTTTCTCAAAGGGTTTCAATTTTTTTAAGCAATGGTGATTTTCTTGCGTTGTTACCTAACAAACTCTTTCAAACAATAAGAAATGCATATTTTGATAAATATTTCCGGAAACTTTTCAAAATGTTTGTCAAATTTTTCAAACGCGGCTTCCCACCGTAAGACGTTCGCGAGCTGAGTATTTTTTTTTCTTTTGATATTCAAACGGTTTACGCTTGAGATACTTTCCATAAAAATTTCGCATCTAAATATATAAATAAATGAATAAATATTTCCCCCTTGGTACGTTAGATATCGAATCGAAAATAAAATCTCTGTCAGCACTATACAAGACCACCTAAAGAATATCGTAATGCTGATCATAAAAGCTGAATAGAATTGGAACTCGGTTTAAAAAATGAATAGAATAAAATGAAGAAAAAGAGCGACGAGTCTTAAAATAACAAGAAATCACAATTAAAAATAAAGACTAGCTACAATACTTCTGAGTTTATCCAGGGTATCGACGAAAACTTTTTCTGTCGAAGGTGAGTGACGACAAAGCTCTATGAAGGTTTTGCTGTATCTGGTTGATGTTGACGTGACACCTATAGTAATATCAAGTTAAGATCTTTCTTGACAATAGTAATTTACTACTATTAAGTTACAGAATTCCACTTTTTTAATTTTTTTTTTTAAAAATACTTCACCCAAAAAAAAAATCCGTAATGAGTAAATTCCTTTTCGTATAACGGTCGCCGGGTTGAAAGAAAGAAGGAAGAACGGGGAACGGAGAAACTTTTATTTAAGTTATATCAGAATAAAAAGGAGATTGGGTTATTGTTTTTGTACTTACACTTGGATCTAAATTAGTCATAAGAACCTCTAGAGTCTGGTCAGGCTCTCTGTTTTTACGTTTCATTGCGGGTTCCAGTGGATTCAGAGTATACAAATACCAGCAAGATCTGTTAACGGCTCCAAAGCAATAAGCAGATCCCCCTTAGAAACAAAAAAAAAAAAAAAAAAAAAAAAAAAATTAGTTGATTCTAATTGGAAAATTCCTGTAAGATCATGAGTATTATATTTCGGTGTTAAATGATCAGAAATATTTCAAAGTGTTAATGTTTAAAAAAGGGATCAAATGTCATTAGAGACATACCTCTGTCAGCAAAAAACGAATCTAATAACGCCACTTCGTGTTCAAAATGTTGATGAGGACTCGATTGAAGATCTGGCCTTTTAAAATTTTTGCGGGAGTAAAAAACGTCTTCGACGTAATCAAATCCTGTCATCTGATAAACGAGATGAATCAATGCTTTTAAGCATTTAAGGGGAGTTGTCGTCCCACAAGTTTTCAAAATTAATCTTCTTTGAGCAACGAACATGCTGCTTTCGCTGAAATGAATAAAAAAAAGAAAAAAAAACAATTGTTAAATATCATATCAGCTTTACGGTAGGCCTGTATAATTTTAACTTTTTAACAAAAATAGAAATGACTGATTAAAAATTGTCAAACTCCTCATAATAATTAGAACATTGATAAGGAAAGCCATAAATTAACGAGTTTAATGCATTTATTATAGTAAATCAACGGAATTAATTAATTAAAATATTCTTACTCTTCACATTTTGATCGGGATTTTTATCCCCATTAAAGTTTTTAACGCTATCTTATTAGATGATAGCCTTCCCTCGTTTCGTTTTTTACACGATTTAACGACTAATCTTTGATTTTCAAAGTGAAAAATTGTCTGTGAATCGCTGAGATGGAAAATGTTTAGTAATCCATTTCTTATCTTGAATTTTCTCACTGATTTTCCCATTAAAAAAAATCAGAATTAAAACCAATTGATTGAAGAAAAGATTCGGTTAATTGGAATAATTAATTGGAAGCATAAACGTCACTTAATGACGTCATAAGAAAAGTAGCTGTTCATTGGCCAAAATCAACTTTGGATACCCCCCTGAATGCATGAAGTAAAAAACCGACAAATTGTGCAACTTCCTCACTATCCTTTCTTTTGAAAGTTTTTTATTTTTGCACTGTGCGTCATGTTCTACAGAATATTTCATAGTTAAAATCATAGACTTAATAAAAATGTAAGCAGTTGGTCATGTCATCGTCACCTTTATAAATTAATGACTAAAATGAAGAGAAAATAATTTAAAACAAAATAAAATAAAATTATGTGAGAAAGAAGGAAATAAGATGAAATACCGTAGCCTTAGTTTCACAGCTGATAAATGTTTTTTTAAATTTAAAAATCTATCCAAGGACAATATTGTTAAAATCACATGAAAAAGAAAAATTTTAGAGCCATGTCCTTCTGTTTCAAAAGCTCTGCCAGAAAAGAGGATTATATTAAAAAAAAGCGCTTTGACTTTTTTCGAAACATTGTTGCAATTTAAAAATATAGGCAGGTGCTGGTAACAAAAATATAATAATTTTACATTTAAGACATTTAGATTATTAATTTGATCATTCTTCAAATGACGTTTTTTAAAAAAAATATTTTTTATTTAAAACCGATTGCAAAATATGATATCCTATCATATCCAAGGGAAATTAATTAAGAATATTGTACGGTACCTTCTATATCAAAACCTTGGAAAGATTTTTTTGAAAAAAAAAAAAAAAAGTTTTTATTTTTATTATTTTGCCAATTTTTAAATGTGGGATTTTTAATAGAATAAACTAAATTCAAATTACGAATGGAAACGACAAAAATGGATTCATTTAAAAAAAATCCTTGGTATTACTTGTAAAAACCTAAGCGTGAAGTATTAAAATTTTTTTCAAAAAATTTTTATCATAAAAACATTTTGGCTACCGTGCACTAATAAGCGGCCAAAAACATCAGTCCGTCACTGAAATGCATTTGCCAAGGCATATTTCTTTTCCTGTTTTTCTTAATTTTTTTTTCTTTCACAAAGTTTTGTCTTAAGTTGATGCTAATCATTCTAATGAAGGAATGAATAAGCCCACAATAATCTGTTGTTTTCGTTAAATGTAAACACCTTAGAGCTAGATATGATGATATCAGAAGCATTTATAATTAAACTAGAGTCAGAGTGACCTTTACAATAAGACCTTGATCATGAACCTGGTTTAAAAAAAAAAAAAAAAAACGATCAAGCCATAGCCTTTTCTTAAAAAATTTTCGCCAACTAAAATAAGACGTCGACCTTGTGTAACTTTCAAAGCCGTCTGGCCAATAATGCAAATATTTATACGAATATAAAAATTCGAGAATAAACTGGCTGTTCTTACGGTGTAGCGAATGAGTTCAAGGTAAGTCGATAAAGGCGCCATGTGGACATGCCGATTACTATATATAAACATAATACTCATCAAAAGGTTCTATATTTAGATATCGTGAAAGTGAAAGTAAAATCGTTGTGGCTTAAATGCAAAATTTGTGGAACCTTTTACTTCCTTATGGGAAAACAAAAATGATTTTCAGTAAAACATATTCATGGCGATATTTTGTCTTTATAACTTAACCTTTTTTTTTTCTTCCGCCTAGCCTCATCCGATTTTTAAAGGTGTTGCTATGCACAATTTCAGTGATGTCATTCAAAAAATTGTAAACGTCGCCGATTTGGCGCGTGAAAATGAATCGCAACAAGTTTTTAATACAAGTCAAATAAATGATTTAATGACTGGATTTTACTATAATATGTAAATTTTGATTCAACATTTACATGCTTTGAATTCCAATTCCACGTTAAGAGGAAATCCTTCGACTTTTCAGGGTAAAGATTCTAATGGGAAATAAATAAATTAAATAAATAAAATGTTAGGAGTTATTTTAAAAATTTAAATGCACCAGCTAATTTCTAAAAATGTGAAAGTCAAAACTACTATGCACTATAACTATAATCATTTAATATCCTATTTATTTTACATATACTAACTTCATAACTAATTTACTTCAAATATTGAATAATAATGGCTTTAAAATACTATTTCAATGCAAGAAAGATTATTATTGATTACTTAAACACACTTCATAATAAACATGATAAAATATAAGATCTGTTTCATTCAAACTCAAACTTTTGACTTTATAATGTAATCCTTTAAAATTAAAGTTACAATTAACTCAAATTATTACAGAATATCAAACACAAGGGACTGGTTACAACATATTTCCATAAAGAGCATTTTTGTTTTGCAATTCAATTTTGTCCCACAAGCAAAACCTAAGTAAAATTCATTATAAAAACCTAAATAAAAAAAAAATTAAATAGGTTTACCTTAAAACATAAGCATCCATATGTTCATTGCGTGAAAAGCTTATAATTTCACAGTGTACAATTTTCAATAAACTTTCCCATTTATATCTGAAAAAAAAGAAAGATTAAAATTAAGATCAGTTTAATGCATTAAAATCTTTATCATTGGATAAAGTATTCCGATACGTTTATAGAGATTCAATAGATCTTGATTTTGTTAATACAGCAACCGCCCCAGGCCGGGATCGATTTTTCGAATTTTAAAAATAACCTAATCTTGTTACAGTTCGAATTTAAATTACTCGTATAGGTGATTGCATTTTATAACTTCATGAAATAAATATTAAAAAGTAGGTCTCAATGGCCTACAAAATATATTCATGTTCGATTTTCTGACCATCCTCAAGACCACCATTTTGAATACTTAGCATAGAGGCCGGGTTTTGATAAAAGTGCTAATGCCTAGGTACAAATTAACTTACCTTGGGATTTCACGAAGGTCGCAGTTTTCAATTTCACCATTATTTCTTGTAAACCAAATTTCTAATAATTTCTCCACTCCTTCAAAATAATTTTGATCGTTTTCTGCCATCCTCGAACCACTGCAGGCTACCCCGTAAATGAATTTGACTGGATTGCAAAAAGTCACGTGGGTGATCATGCGCTGTAAAAGGCGCTGAATGGCCGGGGAGTTTTTTTTTTTCTCTTTAAACATTATTATTATGCTACTATACAATGCCTTTAGATAAATGATTTGTGCGATATATGTTATCAGATTTCTAGAAATGTTGTTTAATAAAACGAAAGCCTTTCCACGAGTATATATAGGTTTAAATAATTATCTTATATATAATATATTTATCACCTGCATTACAAAAGACAATAAGAGTACAATAGTTTTTATAAAGTAATTAAATTAAAATAAATTGAAAAACAATTATGATACTACAGGATATGTTCTGAAATGTAATCGATTAGGAAACTTATAACACAGAGAAAATTAAATATAAATTATAAAAAGAATTTGAATGGAAAGATAACTTTTCTCGAAATAATTAGTTACTTATTGAATGGATGTACTTGCTTAATGATTTTATTGTTTTAATTTCCCTACTCGTGGTAAGTTTAAGCATATACAGAAATTAGTGATTAGATTCTTTATCTAATCTAATGTTTACCATTTCGAAAAATCCGCGCGGATTGCAAAACTATTGTGAATACCACGACAAAAATGGAAGTCGTCGTGGAACTAGATAATTAAAAAATACTTTTTTATTGTTATGCTGTTGTGTTGATGGAATTCATGAGTTTAATTTATCGAATTTAATATAGCTACTAACAATTTAGGTAAGAGATATTTATTGTTTAAAGCACTTCAGGAAATTTTAAATTCGTGCTTGTATGCTTTAAAACTATGTTCGCGCAATATAGTGAGAAAATAATTAAAAGTCTTGGATATATCAATGATGTCTTCAGCACAAAAGATACTTTCTTAAGAAAGAAAAAGTTGGAATTACCTCACAAAGCTTAAATCATTTTTTTATTGCCTTACTGTTGTAGGTCGGCCATGTTCCACCCAGATTTGACTTCTCCATACGGGGAAAACTGGAAGATGGCCGTATTTTCACAATCAGCTTCGTCTGGGGAAGCAACTAGAGATGAACAGATGGAATCAACGACTCTCAGGAACAAAGCACAACAGAAATGGAAGATACATTTGGCTTAGAATTTGCTGCTGTGCAGTGGCTGAATTTAGTTACAAATGCAGAAAAACTTTTTAATAATTTATTACATAGTATATTACTCACTGGTGATGAAAAAGAACAAATACAAAGGTGGTTGTGTTTGAAGCAAGAATGTGAGGAATGTGTGGCTAGTGATGAAGCCACAAGTCATCACAGACACTCATTAGAGCGAATTGACGAATTGACTGAGGATGCAGAAGATATTAGTGATGAGAATGAAAAGTCAACAGATAGCCAGTATGAGTCAGATACTGAAAGTGATTTTGACTCACATTTTCCAGATTTTGAAGAAAAATTAGATGGTTATATGGATCGTTTTAAAGATAAGACAGATATGTTAATTGGGAGTAAATTAGTTGAAGATGACCACATTGAAGAAATTAATGAAACTTTAAATAAATCTTCAAATTTTTCAGTCAAATCAACTCAGATGTATCAATCAGGTTTGTATTTCTATAAGTGCAAAAATTTCCTGGAATGTTAATTTTTTTATTTTTATTTTTAGCAAGAAGAAATAGTTTACATCCTGAAAGTAAAGAATTACCTTTGTCATTATTGAACAGTAGTAGGAGAAAAGATTTTGAAGATTCAGATTTTAGTGAAAGTTATGACGATAAGAAAAAAGGATTAAATAATCTCAAATTATTAGCACAGGCTTGCTCCTCAACAAAATCATCAAACAGTGAATTGAAAACCCTTTTAGTCGAACTGGAATCTCGGAGAAATAAAATAAAATCAATCTCAGATAGTAAAGACCAATCTTGTAAAATTATTTTACAACTTGAAAACATAATAAAATCGAAAGAGAAATTGATCAGCGAAATCAAACGTAACAAGAAAGTGACGTTATCAGCAAGGAAAAAAATATGTAAAAAGAAAATAGACCTCGAACGTGATTATTACGAGATTAAATTGCAAACTGCGCAAGCGGAATATGAACTTCAAAATACTCGTGACAAAGAGAAAGTTGATAAACTGAAAGAGACGATTGAAGAATTTAAAAAGTTGGGAAACAAATATGAGGAAAGATTGAGCAACACTAACAAAACTTTACACATAGCAGAAGAAGCAGAGGAAAGCGCCAAAAGAATCCGAAAGATAGAGGAAGAAATTCAACATTTAAAATTGGACATCGAGAGAGAAGTTGAGACTAAACAAAAATTGGAGAAGAAATATGTGGAATATAATAAGAAAATAAAGAATATAAAACAAAAATTAAATTCACAAAGTTTTAAGGTTTGGAATCCAAAGAAAGAAATAGTAGAAATTGATCGTTTTAAGCAAATTGTAGAGGAAATCGAAAAGTTGGCAACGACAAAAGAATCGTCTAAAAAATTACAGCAGTTAGTTCAGCAAGTTGTCGGGAAAGAAAAACAAAAAAATAAAATGAAGAATTCTAAGGAAGACAAATCTGTGGACAAATCGGAAGAAAAAGATGAAAAAGTTCATAGGAATGATATCGAAGATTTACGCAAAATAAGGACTTCGGTATTAGATGAAAGAAGTGGTCCGGACGAAAAATGTCGTAGAGATAGAGAATCATCATTAATGGATGATAGAAAACGTTTAGAAAATGACGAAACAATAGGAGCCATAGATGCCGTTATTGAATATAAAAATGAATTACTTAGTGGCAGGACAAGTACGGAAAGTTTAGAAAGACATAAGAAAGAGAAAGGGGAGCAAATGTTAGGTTTACTCGACCGTCTGTCTAAAATTTCCCCAGATGAAATTCGGGCTCTCTTGTATTACTTTTTCCAGAAAGTAATCGATCTACGGGACAGCGGTCGAAAAATAGAGCAGCAGTTATATCAGTTGGAAAAAGAATACTATGAATTAGAAAAAGAAAATGAAGAAAAGAATTACATCATTCGGAAACTAGAATGTGAACTTCAAATGCAACGCCACGGAGCTGAGCAGCGTATTGTCGCAATGAAGCAGAATCATCAGGTGGAAAAATATCAGTTGCTTAAACAAATCGCTGAGGAATCCGGAAGCTCTGGTACTGACACCAAGAAATATTTAACCTTTAAGGAAGATTTGGAATTAAGGGAAATCCGGGAAAAGAAGCATAGAAAAGGGAGGTCTACTGACATGCAAGCTTTATACCAAGCTGCTGCAGCCACTATGAGGATTCGTAATAAAAGTTCTAGTCCTGATGGAAAATCATCCAAGGCACTCTCAGTACCATCGAGTTCAGCTTCCACGTCTAGAATTATGCACGAGAAAAATAAGATTATTTTAAGGTTAGAAAAGAAAGACGAAAAAAGGAAAAAATAAAAATAGAAAAAATGAACTTGTAACTTTTTAAGATGTTTGTAGTCAAAAGTACTCCGGTAAAAAAATTCAGTTTTTGTTTTGTAACAAAGCATTTTCGAAACATTTTTTTATCACAATAAAAATGCCAAAAATATACTTTATATGTAATAATTAGTCCAATAATAACAAATTTGCTTTAGAAATTTTTTCTAAAGTGTAAATGATGTTGCTGAATATTTTCAGACATATAAAAGCTCAAAATCGCAATGTCTCGCTGGGAATTTTTTTTTCTTTTTTTGAAAAAAAAAAAAAGAAGACTGATTAAGATATTATTTTATATACTGTATAAACCTAGAGCTTTAACCTGCATTACTTTTAAGAGTTATCACTTAATTCTTTTAATTATATGAAGAGTCGAAGACCAAATAAGTTGCACTGAAAAAGTTTCCTAAAAAGACGCTTTGTTGGTAAAGTAGTAAGAAGACTAAAATGAATGTAGAGTCCGAAAACGCCGCTACAGAAATTAGTGTAGGAAAATCAAAGAATAAGCTAAACATTGACGGCAATAATTTAAATTTTGTGTTGATAGTTCACACTTCAATTTTATCCGTTTAAACGATTTTGCATTTCTGTAGTTCTTGTTATACGGTGAAACCAACAATATTTTACTCCAAGTGTTTTAAAATGTGCCTTTTAAACTTAGTGTTTAGGCGAATTTCTCTGAGTATCTAAAGTGTGCCTTTCATGTAGTTATTGAAACAACTTCGAAACTCTGGTGCCTTTTGATATTATTGGTGAAATTGCTATTAAATTAATTTTTGGAGATTATTTATTTATACATCTAATATGTCTTTTGATATTATGTTGTTCACATACTCAATCAAGGAATGTTTTTCTTTCTTGTATCAATTTATTGATTAATGACTAATTTGTTAATAAAAGTGACTTAGTTTTTCATAATTAGTTTTTATCTAAATCCTTTATGACTTTGTCCCCACTAACTAACATAGAGATCATCGATTACCATAATTCCCGTCGGCCGAAAATTCTGAATATCAAGGAAAACCTTCCTTTCAGTCTACCATTTGACGAAAAATTCCCCAAGCCGAGGAAATCGAAAAAATTCAAAAACGGCCTTATCTTATGGAAACGGTAAAGTATAAGCACAAAACGAAAAATTATGCTGCAATATGTTACGTTGAAAAAATACTTGAGATCAAACCTCTAAACAGTGTTCCTTTGCTTGAAAGACTTCAGCACTTAAAAAATGATACTTAACTTTTATAAAATAAATAGTATAATAAAAATAACACAACTATTTTATTTTTTGCCTTTATTCGTTCCGAAAATAATCTTTTCTTTCTGTTTTTTCTTAAACGCTGACTTCACTTCTTTTTCCATTTTATAAATATTTTGCGCGCTCATTGGTTCTATAATTGCACCTAGTTTGGTTTCCACTGGCTTTTCAATTAATTTTTGATGAGCTGTTTCTGGAACCCAATCTCTTCCTATTGGAGCTCTGACGTTAGCTTCAAAATCGCTGGTGGACGTAAATGGGTAAGGGAGTTGCTTTACCTGTGCAAAAAATTGATGTATCAAAGTGGTTTCCAAAGCATAAATTTTTAAAGAACTTACCATATGATTTTTAAGTTTAGGATTGGAATCTTCATTAATAATTACATCTTCTTTATCTTGATCTTTTCTTGGCGGAAGAGGTACATTTATCATTTTCCTCGGCTTCTTTCTTTTCCTTGGCAGAAGGCCTGTACCCCCCCAAGAACCCCAACCGGGTAAAGTTGGTACTAATTCTCCTAGATCCGTTCTTTTGGTTTCCTGATCTTTCATTTCCCTTTAAAAAAATTTTAAGATTAAGCATCATTACTACGAAAACATAAATAAATAAATAAATAAAAACGAAATCTTACTTGAATTCAGAAATAACGTCGTCATCAGCAAAAGCTTCCATTATCGTCATTTTCTGTTCTTGAGCATCATCCATTACATTGTCATCTTGCATAAACTCATCTGGAAGTTTCGTATTTAGCACTTTCGGCTTTACATGAATGTATTTCTTGGGATCTATTTCAAACGACGAAATATTATTGGAAGGTGTCGAACTGATTTCAGTTGCAATAATTAATTTTTCTTTTTCAGCAGCCATCCCTCGACCTGGAGCTTCCAATAATTCTACATCTTCATTTGGTCTTTGTTTATTATTTCTTAAATTTTTAACAGACAATTCCAAATCATCATCCGATTCGCTTTCCATCCTCGAGTTATTTTTTTCTTCAACTTCATTGATTAAAGTCATATTTACTTTTTTTAATTTCTGTTTAATTCTTTTTTCCAAATTTTTTTCCGCACGTTCAAACAAATCGTCAATAGAGGAATTATTTTTATTGGACCGATTTTCTGATTTCTTTATTTTTTCTATGTTATTTTTATCATCTTTTTCCACCACTGGTGACACAATCCATAAACCGGAAAAATTAGTGTCCAGCACAAGCTTTTTCTCTAATGATTTTTCTGATTTCTTTTCCTCAGGTGTTCTACTTCTTTTGCTTTTCTTCTGCCTTTTGGTTTTTGGTTCTTCTGCTAATAATTCAGAAGAATCTAGTTTTATTTTTTTAGCATTCATTTCGGCTCTTCTTTTCCTTTTCAATTTCTTTAAGGATTCATCTTCTTTATCAGATAAATCCGACTTTTCATCATTCTCGCTACTTTTACTATCAGATTTTTTTTCAAGTAATTCTGCTTGGTTTTCCACAACTAATGCACTGTTTGAAACATTGTCTGCCACTTTATTATTTTCGTTTGCCAAAGCCTCTTTGTTTTTTGCTGTCCAAAATTTTCTATATCCAGATACAAAGTCCTTGAAATCTGGTGAAATATCAATATTCCAAGGATTATCAGCTGCATCATCAAACATTTTTAAAGGTTTGGCATTGTCTTCCTCTTCATTTTCTTCTTCATCACTTTCTGTTTTTCTCATCTTTTTTGTAAGATCTCTGCTTACAGATAACTGATCCGCCAAGATTTTTCTGGTCTAAAAGAATAAATAAAATTAAAAACAATTCTCAAGGAACCAAAAAAAAAAAAAAAAAAAAAAAATCAAGGACAATAATGATTTTACCTCCGTATCATATTTAGCTCGCACTTGTAAATTTTTAGCCCATTTCCCGGTATTCCGATGTCGAAGTGATGCACGTTCTTGGGCTCTAATTTTGTCTATTTCAATCAACTTTTTCAAAGCAGCTTCAGGATCAGTTCTCTGCAGTTGTTCAAATTCTTTTATTTGCTCTTTAATTTTCTCTCGTTTCAAAATTCGATGATACCTTACAGACAAATATAATGTATATAACAAATAACTGAATGCATTAAAAAATATTTTAACTTGCACACTTACTTTTTGCTCTTAATTTTGCTTTGCCTTTGAGCTTTTGCTTCTTTATATGATTGACGAGCTCGTAAGTTTGCCATTTCTTTCCTTCTTTCTATTATTTCTTCTAAAGTGAGAGGGAATTGAAGAGTGTCATCTTCATTTTCTTCTTCATTTTTATTGTCTTTCTTCATTAAAATATGTGATAACTCTTTCTCAAAACTTGTCATTGGCTAAAAATAAGCGAAGTTTTTTTTCATTAATATCAAAAATTAATTGAAAGTTATTACATGAAATTAAAAAAAATCTCTGTACCTCAAATTTTTCAAAAAAGTTATTGTTGTCATGCACTGAAACATCACTCTGGTCTAAAGGAAACACCAGATGGTCATCCAAACGATTTCTATCCACAACAGCATTCCATTTTTTGAAACGGTCTTTGACAAAAGTGTAACCAATTTGCCTTTTAATTTTTTCAGCTTCAGGTTTTTCTAAAGGTTTTGACAATGTTTTATTCTTTCCAGTAAATGTTTGAAGATTTTTATTTATATTTTTGTGAGAACTTTTCTTTTTCAAAATCTCTGCAAGCTCATTTACGTTAACAACATGCTCTGATTCTGTGGGTCCTTTGTTTAAATTAAATTCGGATACATCAGTTGTCAATTCTTTCCGCGATGCTGGCTTCACCCTGTGAAGGATAATTGTTAGTTATGTTGAAAAAATTGAAACAAAAAAAAAGTGAATCAATTACCTTTGATTACTATCAAGTTGAGATACAGAATGTACCAATTTAGAATACTGTTCCTCATTATCGGAAGAATCTGACCCTCCATACATATCTAAATCTACTTCAACCATTTTCAAATATATGATTTAAAATCTGTCTAGGACTTGACCGAATGTTATAATATAAATCTATAAACCATCATAACCTCAACTGGACGAAGCACATGAGAAACCTGCCACGTTGTCGTGTCATATACATATAACGTGTCTTATTTTTCATTTTCCCTCCATAATAATTTTAAACTTTTCGTTTTGTTTTTCCCAAATTAATAGCACTAATTTCGACGCCAGCTTCATTAAGGGATTATAATACTTCTTGTTTTCAAAATATTTGGATAATTGAAACAGCAAGATGAAGAGATTAAAGTAAAAGAAGTTAAGTATATGTCACAGTAAACAAGAGTGTTAAAAAAAAAAATAAAAAAAAAATAATAATAATAATAAATAAAAATAAATGAAAATAAATAAAAAATTTAAATGGATTAATATATAATACTTAAGTTACAACTGTCTTAATGGGCAACAAAACTGGGATGGGTAAAATAATTATCATAACTTCACACCGATCCGCGAAAAATAATTTAAACTCCTTCAGAAGTTTTATTCAATGATCACGTTGGATCAATTGAATTTTAACGAACAATACTTTTTTACTATAATGCAACTTACATAATTTTTTTGTCGGTAAAGTCAAGCCGTATTATCATTTTTTTCTTGGACATAGACAAACACGTTCAAGATGAAAGAGAGAAAGTTTGGAATGCTTTCATTATTTTTAATAAGGTTCATGCATCCAGAATCCTTACTGAGTTCGATGCAGTCTAGGAATTTTCAATTATTTGGAACAAAAAATAAAATAAAACAGCAAGCACGGATTACTTGTATATTTAGCGGTAATACTTCTCATGAAAATTAAAAAGATATCGTTTTCAATTACCGTAACTATTTTATGAATATTTTTTAATTGAAGCAAAAAATCTGCGGATTTAAAATTATCGACGGTCTTTTTCAACGGTTTCCAAATGAACCGAAAACATGAATAGTTTGATTCTATTTTGACCGGAAGTAGGAAATCGCCATCTTTGTTTTTTTCGCAATTTATCAGTCAGACACTTCGGTTTGGTTTATTAATAGGTATTGTCATCATCTAATTGATCGACAGAGCAAACAGTGCGTGTTTTTGTTTATCATTTCGTAAGAGATCAAGAGAATCGTTTGTAACAATAAAAGCAATGATGCGGTACGGTCTAAGGTTCCGATCAAGAAAGTGTGGTTCTGTGGGCTGGAAAGAAGTTTGTTCTACCGTAAGGTAAGACTATGAAATACTTTTGGTGCCTGGAGAATGATTATTCATTGGTGATAACGAAATCTCACGTGGAATAGAGAATTCCTTGGTTAACTTACGGTTGCTTCTTCTAACCGGACGTAAAATGCAAGTTTATTCGCTTCTTTCGATCGTTGTCCGAGTAGTTCCATGCGGTTAGTACTTCTTAGGTTGCATTGTTGAATATTGTGAGAGGCTTCATCAGTCGTTCCGAGCATCTCCAGCTCTTGGACCGTGTAGTTACCGCGATGTGAAGTATTCAATCGATTTTTTTCCTGTATCTCTTGTTTTATGTGCAATATTAGATTTAAGTGTTTATTAGGTATGAGGGATTTGAGAAAATGAAATTGGTGTCCGTTTGTGGAGAATGAACCAATTTTATTGGAATAATCTGATGTTATATTTTGTAAGTACTTTTAAATTTTTCAATCTAATTATCAACTCTTTGTTTTCAATGTATAACATCGTGGTTGTATTTGATTTTATAACCAAAGGAATTCAGTAATGAACTATTGATATTAAGAAGTTTTATAAGGTGTTAAAAACTAATTCTGCACAAAAAGGCAAATAAATGTCTTTAGACGATGGATGGTGATCTGTTTTAAGACTAATGCAAGCTTATTATTTTCATATTTTCAATATTTAAATATTTTCATATGCATTAATAAATACTAGCACATCCCTTAGAATTATTCTGCTTGAATGATCACAATACAATATGCTGGTAAATTGTTTAGAAGATTTTTTTGAACTGAACCGTTGGATTTAATTCAATATTTACATTTGCCAAAAACCAATAGGCCTACCTTTTAAATTATTAAAAAAATTATAACATTTTATATTTTCCAGTCATATATGTATTATGTATTGCTTTTGTATTTAAAGCACTCTGGATAGTTTTTACCCTTTTGCACACATCTATTACATTCAGAATAACGTAATGAAAAGCCAATTACCTATAAGTGTGAATGACTTGTATCTCGGGAATTCGTCGCATTCGTGTAATGATGGAACATCTTGTCATTCAATATTATTACTACTACAAATCTAATTTTTAACTGTAAAAATTTCTTCTTAAATCCAAATTGCTGGATAAAAACATTTTGTCATCGATTCCTGTGAATAATAGGCCTGCAAAATTTTTAAACGTTTCAGTTTTTGTGAAAAATACCGATTAAAAATTGTTGCAGTTAGGCATCATAAAAAATTTTTGTTCAAATTATTTTTCACAAATTTAATCCTAAAATTCAGTTAAATATCATTTCATAATTTCTCATAATTTCTAACTTGATTCTTACATGTATATTTAAATTTTTAAAATTGATTTGCACAAATATATTGCAGTAAAATAAAAACAGGATTTTTAACAAATTGAAAAACTTATTTTTGTGCAAAATGTAGGGTTACTACTACAAATGGGTTCTTTTGTTTTTTGTTGCGCTGTTTGAAGTATTAATTCAGTGGGACGACTTTCGGGGCTTTGAGCTTGTTGATACCAGTTTTGTTAGATCTTTTATTTTTTAGTTTAGTTTTTTTTTTTTTTTTTTTTTTTTTTTTTTTTTTTTTTTTTTTTTTTTTTTTGCAGCTTTCATTGATGATGAAAATATTTAGACTTTTTCGATTGCGATTTAAGACTGAGAGCTTTAATGTTGATTTAAGTATGGGAATTTTTAAAAACTTCCTAGGCTTAAGAGGAAAAACTATCGCCTTTTATAATATTATAAAAGCCGAAATCTCTAAAGTCCTAAACTTTTATGGACAAACAAACAACATTGAGAGAAAAAATTTTTTCGTCGGGTACTTGAGCCGAATGGAATCGAACCACATCTACTGTTTGCCGGACGGGTGCTCTACCATTAGCTACCGACCCGCACTCGACGAACTCTCTCTCAATGAGGACTTAAATTGCAACACGAATCACAAAGCGCGGGAAAATCCAACTAGGCATTAGCCACTAAATGTTGGCGCGAATTGAGAATGGAAGCGGCAAGTCAACTTACGATTATAGGGAGTAACCCGAAATTTTAAGAGGAAAAACTATCGCCTTTTATAATATTATAAAAGCCGAATCTCTAAAGTCCTAAACTTTTATGGACAAACAACAACATTGAGAGAAAAATTTCGTCGGGTACTTGAGCCGAATGGGAATCGAACCCACATCTACCGTTTGCCGGACGGGTGCTCTACCATTAAGCTACCGACCCGCACTCGACGAACTCTCTCTCAATGAGGGACTTAAATTGCAACACGAATCACAAAGCGCGGGAAAATCCAACTAGGCATTAGCCACTAAATGTTGGCGCGAATTGAGAATGGAAGCGGCAAGTCAACTTACGATTATAAGGGAGTAACCCGAAATTTTAAGAGGAAAAACTATCGCCTTTTATAATATTATAAAAGCCGAAATCTCTAAAGTCCTAAACTTTTATGGACAAACAAACAACATTGAGAGAAAAAAGGGCTAGGCTCCTAGGCTTGGTTTTAAATTTTTAAAGAAGCAAGAAATTTTAGGAAATAATGAATGTTTTAGAAGCAGGCATCTTTACAGAAGAATTAATTCTAGGAACTTCTTTCGTAGTACGTTTTCATGTATAAACTTGTTCATCGCTTTCTTCTTGGTAAAATTTTATTTTTACATAAAATGATAGACTTTTTGATAAAATCAGATTTTTTTTTTTTTTTTTTTTTTTTTTTGCGTATGTTACCACCGAGGGACCGATATATGATGACATTCACAGCCATTTTTTTAATCAACTGAAATGTTCGTATTTTCCAGTTTTATTGACGACTAATTGAAATTTTTTACTGTCTAAAAATTTACTTCTGCCGCAGTACTTTGCTATAAGTTTAATACCTGACAATAATTTTAGGTATTTAGCAATCCATGACAAAGTAATAAAATGGCAAAATGTACGATGAAATTTATCGGATATTTAAAATCAATTACAGTTTTTTTACGATCGAAAAAAATTCTTAATCGATCTTTAATTTTTTTTGATTTTGACTCACTGAGAATTTAATCTGATGTAATGTTGCTTCGGAAATTTTAATAAAGTGGGAATTTTTTTAAAAAACGAATATGTCGTTCAGATAGTTTTACCTAAAGATGCTAAAAGGGATTAGCCATTTAACTATTTCCGGTTTTTAGATAAATCCGAAAAATAAATTCCAGACTGAAGTGTAAAATTTTTGAAGTGTACAAAATGGTTTCTATTTGTTTATAATTACGTTTTTAATTTTTCAAAAAACGTTTTTTGAACCTCTTATTTCCAGGAGAAGAATATCGAAGAACCGGAATTATGGCTAATCTTTTTTAGGATCTTTAGTTTTACCAAGTTCTCAAGAATCTTTTTGATTTTGGAATAGTATTTTTCAATACAAGGAGTGCAAACGACAAAATTGCCCGTCGAGACCGAGTTTTAAGCCCGAGCCGAAGGCGAGGGCCTTAAATAGGTCGAGACGGGCAAGTCGTTTGCATTTCTTGCATTGAAAGATATTTTTTATCACAAGGTACCGTGTAAAATAGTCTGTAAATAAACTGACTAGGACTGAAAAGTGGACTTTTCAGTACCGTGTGATGAAAATGGATGTATCTATTCGTATCACTTTAGATGAAGTGATCTAGGATGGAAAGGTAGCTTCGGATTA
Organism: Liposcelis bostrychophila; assembly: GCA_037577465.1. Classification (NCBI taxonomy): domain Eukaryota; kingdom Metazoa; phylum Arthropoda; class Insecta; order Psocodea; family Liposcelididae; genus Liposcelis; species Liposcelis bostrychophila. The sequence continues at coordinate 22,343,611 of CM075213.1, read as the reverse complement.
ATAAAAATAAATATGTCGAATTCATGTTACCGTTTAAAAATTGCCATAAAGATATTTTCAGTTTTAATTACTTATTTTGATTTTCGCAATCGATTTTCTGCTTTCCGTAATTTTGCATTTTCTCGTGCTGTTTGCATTCATTAATAAGCTTTAGCACGTCTTATATCCTGTTCGTTTAATCTCATTCATGCCCAATTTCGGGGTAAAAAGCAGAAAAACCAGAAAAAATTACTATTACATGCGCTTGTAATCGCAAGTCTATAAATCGTTATTTTAATTGAACAAAAGAATTACGGAAACTTGTATCAGGGCAAAACATTTTTATACGCGAAAGAGGCACCTGCTACCGTACTGATTAAAAATCTTGCGGCAAAATATTGGATTTAAAAAAAAACATTCTTCGATAGAAGGCATTGACTTTGAAAATGAAGAATACGATATACGGACCGGTTTCTCTCATTCCTTACGGGGACAAGAGAAAATAAATTCGCATAAGATGACGATCAACACTTCCAATATCTATTTTTGTGACTTAATCTTTTTAACGGAAATTCTTCCTTATAGTAAATTTTTTTTTTGAACTTTTTTTCATTTAATTAAAGTTCGCCACGTCCGGAAATGATAGCGTACATTTTCACACAATATTTTTCGAAAAATGACCATTCTCATATATATTTTTTTCTCTTCCTTTGCGAAATATATATATAAAGTTTAATTATCGTGTTTGTCAAGTTATAACTGAAAGCTGTGAATAAAGAGCACAAGCAATAACTTTCAATTAGTCCTCGCCTCTGCGTTATTTCATTTCATCTTAAAGCAGCTTTGAGTTTAATGAATAGTACAAAAAGAAGAGCTGGATATTCCTTAACCTTGTCCTTGGAAAGTATCTCGAGAGGCGAATGAATGGAAGAAAATCAATTTAGTAAATGCATGACTCTTTCAGAGGCTATATGCTGAAACAAAAACAGTGTAACATTTTGGAAAGTTTATAAATAATGACAGATTTTGCCAAGAAGTATTGCTCTAAAACGAACAAAGAATATTTAACTAATGTTATAATTTTTTTTTTTTTTTTGCATAATTATAGAACAAGATAAGCAATTTTATAATGAAAACGAAACCCATATACTTTTCTTTTCAAGTACCAATTACTGCATTTAAGTCTCGTATGCGATAAAGAATTCGAGGGTAGATATCTTTTCATTTTTTTTTTCTAAAAGAAATGAAGTGGAAATATTTTTCATGGTCTGATTGATTGGAGATGATGATCGCGAAATCTTGAGAGAATAAATGGATGACATGGAGTGTGATATATTTTGCCTTTGAAAAAAAGTATCATCTTAGCCCTTATAAAAGTTATGAATTTCATATCGGAGGAGTATTGGTCTTTTTCGTTGTTTTGACGGATCAAATCTAACAAGGATTTAAACTTCGAAACGAAGAACTTTGGTTGTTAGAGAAAGTTTATCGCTTTCAAAAAGTTATATATGGATTTGTAAATGAGGGATTAGTATTCGTCGAAATAAGTTAAAATGTTTCTTCATTTTAGTTGTATTTCCTTGCCTTTGGGTCGTTTAATAGATCTAAAACATCTATCACACTTTTGCTTATTTCTTTTTGTTGCGATGGTAGAGGTGCTAAATGAGGCAAGTCATTAGTAAAAATATTACGTATTCCTACTGATTACTCTGAAATAGTTGCAATGATTTTATATTTATTGTATTTTAATTGTTCCGTCTAAAAAACGATTAAAAATTTTAGCGGTGTTTTATTAAACTGAACATTAAGCCTTATTCATTCTCCAGGAAAGAATCTGACTATTTCCAATGTTATGAAAAATCCTAACTATTTTTTAAATTTTAAAATAATAAGAAAAGTATTTATTGCAAATCATTAAAAATAATGCGCCTTTAAATTTATTTTTTTTTTTTGAATATTAGTCACACATGCGTACATAGATACGATGTTTTCCAACTGACTTTTGACCGAAAATAAAGATATTCTGACGTTTTACGGTAAATTTTAAGCAGCTGGACACGGCTTTACTGTAAAGTTTTATGTATATACTTCATCTACAGAAGCGCGTGACACATTAACGTGAGAAAATGCACGAAGAAAAAATAATGATAATATTCTAAAAAATATCAGGAAATCTGATACTTGCAGCCACGGGTCACTTATTTGACCTCAAGCAGGACTTTTTTTTTTCGGTATAATATTTTATTGTATACTTAGACCCGAGGGCATAACGTAGCAAAAACCCTGAGCTATAAATTTAAGAAACAAACAAAACTTACAAGTTTAATTATTAACATTCGACAACGTGACATCGACGGGTGAATCATTCACGGAATCCGCTTGATTATTACCTTTGGCCGAAAGAGCTTCGGTGGGCAGTCGTTTGACCCCTAAGCCCATTCTTTATCAAAAACTGTTATCTGTCATCTCCTTTTTATTTTCCTTGTTGAAGGTCAAGTGGGTTACCGTTTTAAGTACGGACGGTGTACGATATGTTACGAACATTCCTCAATATCGTAAAATTAATCCTGAAGGAATCGATGATGTAGCTACTGAAAAGACGAGTACCTATCGACGAAGAAGAATTATAAAGAAATTTTTTCCTGAGATATTTTTGATGTTTTTTGCTATTATCACGGTGACTTAGTATTTTCGCTTCATGCGTGTGCATAGACGCATGCATGCGCTCAAGCCTGCTGTTTATAAAGGCATATTGTTAATCATGCATTTCAATGGCTTGTCAGCGGCTATAATAATGATTTTTAAAGCAACAACAATCAAAAAGATCTTCTGCCACCATTTGTATAACTAGGCAATAAAGTTGTTTTACTTCCATGAATTATTTATCACAGGCGAATGGCTATCTGGGAAATCTTCCTGCAAAGCGAGTATGTATGCAATTGTATTTATTTATTCGATGTTATTGCCAAATATTTGTGGTGTAGTTGGGATTGACTTTGATGCATTCGAGTTGTGAAATAATTAATTGGTCAGGTTTGAACTAGTTAAAATAATACAGAATAATTTATGAATCAAAACGGAGATTTATATCATGTTCGGTAAGACTTCGAACTTGTTGAATAACCCATTCTTATTTAATTCAATTTGAATTCCGTTTTGTGGAAGAGGGGTAAAAATACGAGGATGCAACTAGTAGGCATAGATTAACCCATTGAAGTCGGAAGCCTATTTCCCTTATGACGTCACAAGGGCGGCAATAATGTTCCATTTTTTGAGAAAAGCCTATCAATCTTCAATTGTTTTTGATATACCAAGGTCCTTACAGGTCATTGGCATTGCCAAAAAAAATTTTTGGTGATCTATGTTTAGCTTTTAAATTTGGAATTTTTTTTATTTGTCGTCCAAATTGGCCAAAACTCGGCCAAAAATGCCATTTTATGTACTTGCATCCATTTATTTTTATTGATTCATAAGTTATAACTCTTACTCAATTAAATAAAGTTAAAAAAACTTTAAAAAATTAAAACATAAAATTTGCATTGAAAGGATGAGGGTCAATAAGGCCGTTTTTTGGGCTAAATTTTTTTTTTCGTGAAATTTGATCCTTTAGTCCTGGTAAATGATTCCCCAAAAGAATTTTCGATTTCGGTCGTCGGAACCCTTAATATTCGCCTAAAACCATGATATTTTATTAAAGCAAATTTTATGGATCAGCATAGGAATTAAAAAATTTTATTGCGGCAGGGAAATACTCCTACCTAAGATCTTTTAAGGGTATTTTTTCACGTTCCGAAAAATGTGTAGAACCCCCTTAAAAGCGGCAATTTTAGGTGTTTTTATTTTTTTAAACACCGTTCTTCCAAGGATTTCTGAAAACTGCATACAATATATTATAGCTTGCCCTAAGATAAACCTCACGTAATTTTTCCCGTTTGCGAATCCAATGGAATCCATTTAAAAAATGCATAAGACGCGGTTTTTACGGCCTATTTGAGCTCCCTGGTAGTTAGATCTGAATTTTTTTTAAAAAACATCATTTAGGAGTGACAATTAATCGATTCCAGCCATTATCCCGTTCCATCCATGATCAAGTTATCTTAAAAAAAACTTTAAAAAATTATTAACATTTTAAAAAAAATCACTTTGCATTTGATGTGTTCCATAACAAGTTTTCGAAAATGGAATATTAAAATTATAAATAATCTGTACATTTCCTTCTTTTTTCGTATTAAGTTAGTTGGTATTTTTAATTTACCCTTCAGAAATGATGTCTTGCATCTAAAATAACAATTGAATACAAAAAATAGAAGAAAATACATATATTGTTTATATTTTTCACATTTCATTTTCAAAAACTGGTTATGGAACACATCAAATGCAAAGTGATTTTTTTTAAAATGCTAATAATTTTTTAAAGTTTTTTTTAAGATAACTTGATCATGGATGGAACGGGATAATGGCTGGAATCGATTAATTGTCACTCCTAAATGATGTTTTTTAAAAAAAATTCAGATCTAACTACCAGGGAGCTCAAATAGGCCGTAAAAACCGCGTCTTATGCATTTTTTATATGGATTCCATTGGATTCGCAAACGGGAAAAATTACGTGAGGTTTATCTTAGGGCAAGCTATAATATATTGTATGCAGTTTTCAGAAATCCTTGGAAGAACGGTGTTTAAAAAAATAAAAACACCTAAAATTGCCGCTTTTAAGGGGGTTCTACACATTTTTCGGAACGTGAAAAAATACCCTTAAAAGATCTTAGGTAGGAGTATTTCCCTGCCGCAATAAAATTTTTTAATTCCTATGCTGATCCTTAAAATTTGCGTTAATAAAATATCACGGTTTTAGGCGAATATTAAGGGTTCCGACGACCGAAATCGAAAATTCTTTTGGGGAATCATTTACCAGGACTAAAGGATCAAATTTCACGAAAAAAAAAATTTAGCCCAAAAAACGGCCTTATTGACCCTCATCCTTTAAGGGAAACAAAAATAAATACAGTATATAAACGGCCTTTTCAGATTAATAAATATATACGATATATATTTACCGTGTATATTTAGTAAATAAGTACAAGCAGCATCTCTACTTCCTTGCTTAGCTTATGGACTGTTTTTAGTAACGTTTAGCTTATAAAATGTCTTAAAAATGGAATTTATCATATCCTCATAAGCTAAACATGGGAGGAAAAAGTTTTGCCGGCTAAACATGGTGCCTGGTTACCTTTAATATAAACCATAGTGCATTGCATTTCAAGAAATTATTTACAATAATAAAGCGAATATGATTTTAATTCCACTAATTAAGAGGAGGCTTCACGAAATACCAGAAGGAATGGCTGTTTTCTCTAATACTCGATTTAGGGTGAAAAAAATCCAAATTTTAGGTATCTAAAGAACTTATCTAAAGAACTCCTCTGGTACACCCTGGAATTACGACAGGTTTCAACTTGTCTGTAATGTGTGAGGGGCGGAAAATAATTTTTTAAAAAATTGCAACTTTGATTTTGTTTTCCTGGTTTTTGTTTGCTTATTGGAACAAGTTGAAACTTGCTCCGAAAATACAAGGAAAAGTCAAAGAAGTTCGTTATATACCTAAAATTTGAACTTTTTCCCCGTAAATCGAGTGTTGGACAAAACCGACATTGCTTCCGGTATTATATGCATTTATTCCGGTACTATATGTGCATTTTTACATCCTAAATAATGATGTTTAAAACAGGGAGTTTGTCGAATTTTTTGCGACACTCTTCAATAGGGGGAAAATAAAAATCTTTCGATGAATTCTACTATAATCTCTAAAAAAAACACTTTTATTCTCTTGTCATAATTTCTGTCATTTTGTAATCATTTTCATGGCAAAAAGTAGCATTTAAACTTTTCGTGCCGATGATAACATATCTGCTGGATATTTGAATCCCAGGTCTTTGGAGATTTAAGATATCTTTTGATCTTTTGAATCTTCAAAACCTTCTTCCCACAAATTTGAATACAAGTTTTATACTTAATTTCTGTACTGCCGATTATAAATAAGTGAGGATAATTTTTTTATCGATTGTGTTATCTCCAAAAAGTAGTAATATTGTAATGAGAAACGAATTGCGAAAACGATTCATTATTCAATCATCCTAAATATTAAACTATAATTTACTAAATATATTTGAGCCCTGACATGATTGGCTTGATCCTTCATTTTTAAAAACCTCGAATCAATAAGAATTATTTAAGAAAAACTAAAAAAAAAAGAAGCTTTATATATATTTCGCAACCGAATAAATTCTAATGTTTATTCCCTGGGCGATTGTAAAAATTATTCACGATAAATCAAAGAGAGTAATTTTAGGATGCTCACCCAAAATTACTTAATATAATTTATTGTTTCGCATTAAAAAATAAGAAGACCCATCAGAAATTAACTCTTAAACTACGGTGTAAACTACATTCTTAATGCTTTATTAGCAATTTATCAAAGTTCCATTAAAGCACATCATATGCCCTAAAGATTTTCACGCTTTCCCTAAGCTTTCAAATGACGAATTCGCTTCGCTGAACTTAAATTGGGGTGTTGAAGGCGGTCGAATTTATGCTGTATAAGAGCAAACAAAATCGTGGAATTAACTGTAAACTCTATTTAGATTTAATTAAAACGGGAAAATATTATTAATACATAAAAGAAATGAGGGAAACAAATGAGAGGTACCGGCAGATTTATATTAATTTTTTTTTTTTTTCGATCTCTAAATTATTTTTCTCTTATTGATCGCTTTTTTATAATCGCAATGCAAATTTAAATTATTTCGCTTTGGTTGAAGAACATTTCCTAGAGAAACCGTGTAAATCGTAATGCATTGCTAATGCTCGATAATTAGAATCATGATGGATACTAATAAATAATTATGTAACACGATTCTTCCAAAAAATGTAGAAAACAATCGAAATTAGGCTACGATTTAGTTTTTATGCGCTTTAGCTTCAAAGTCCGCTCGATTGCTTTTGTATTCGCCATAGTCGATCTCCCATTAGATTAATTTCACGCAATGCGAAGGAAAGAAAAGCTAAAAGATTAAGCCATACAGGAAATGCGATGCTCATGGGAACAAGAGAAAAAGGGAAGAGTCGCCTACAATTGAAGTAGATCAGGATGAGTGCATGATATTTTGAACAGAACATGATTTTATTTAAAGAAAATCGAATGGTAAAGTTTCTCGGCATCCGAAAAAGAAAAAAAAAATCAAACTGGGATATGGGGGCATATCCTACGTAGGACTACGTCTTTGGGATGCTGTCCTAATATTGCTAAATTTAATCAGTAAAACGGTTTAAAAATTTTAAGGCTTTTTTTTTTTTTTTTTGCTTGTTTTTGGACAAAAATTCGAATTTTTTGATAACAACATAATTTTTTTCCTGGCACGAAAAAAACTTAAAATTTTTGACAAAAAGGGTCAGAAATTGAAAAAAATTCGTCAAAATTTTTGTGCAATTATTATTATTGTGCAATTATTTAATTGAAGTGTTCAAAATTAGATTCTTGGCTAAAGGAAAAAGAACAAAATTGAAAAATAGTAAACATTTTATTTAAAATTTAAGTTCTTGAATATTTAAAAAAATATATATTTCAAAAAAATGGCGAAAAAAAAAAAAAAAAAAAAAAAAAAAAGAAGTTAACTAAAATTTCAAGAAATTTTTTAAGTTCTTGCTTTCGCCTCATGTCGTCTAATCTGCCGCGGTAATCGATTTGGGCGTTTGTCCATTTTGGAATTGAATCTTTGTTTACACAAGTTAAAAATAGAAGACAAGTGCCAACTTAAGAATGGACATACGCCCATTTCGCTTACCCCGGCAGTAATTTTAAAATAAAATTTTAACTTTAAGTCTTGTAAATTTTTTAGGAAATTTCTTGTAAATTTTACTTTAAAAAAACAGCGAAAATTTAAAAAAAAAGTTAAATAAAATTTACAAGAAATTTTATAAGTCTTTGCTTTCGTTCATTTCGTCTAATTTTACTATTAAAAAAGGCCTAAAGTGAAAAAGAAATAGTCAAAATATTATTTAAAATTTTCGAAGTTAAAATTTTAATATTAAAATAATTAAATATTAATTTTTCGTGCGAACAGTGCGACACCCGGACAGACAGATTTCCCCAGTAGTCCTACATCAAAAAAACTTTGTGTTTGCTCTAGGACACCAACCACCGCAAACACCTTTTTTTTCCTAACCGCGTAATTGTAGTTTATTTGAAAATAGATTAAAACTTAAGGAATGAGAAACGGACCCTTATGCAAACCCGTGGTCAATCAATGAGATCACGCATTTTTAAGGTTTTTTTTTCTCAAAAAAAGAAGATGATTATTTTTGTATGAAGAAATTGAATCGAGGAAATATCATTTTGAAAAATGTTACTAACGGTTACTTGCGTTTGAATTACCGAGTAGGATGTAGTTTGGGTTTTAAGTGCTGTTGCAGAGAAAGGGAGATTCCGTTGAAAAAGGAATAACATTCTTTATACGTAGGATTACATTTTGTAAACTTGATATCACCGAAATAATTTCGTCCTAAGTTTGTATAAATCGCATGTAAACGTTTTTAATTAGCTGCTACGTAATGCATAATAAAATTAAAGAGTTGGCTCAGGATGACATAAAACTTGAACATTAACAACCGTAGGAAATTTAATTGTGGTAATAATATTTTTGGTGGGCTTTTCTAAACACAAAGTCTCGGTTTGTTCTTTTCCCCATTTTCTTCTTTACTATATTTTGTTCTGTTTTAATTTCGTATCTTCGCCTACCTGATTTTCCAGCGTCATTTTTTTTTCTTTTTTTTTTTTCTCAGGCGAAACGGAAGACATTGAGAAAATAAATTTATATTAGTGAAACGGTTAGCATGCACATTTATCAAGTTGCATTTAATTGTCTCATAGTTTAATTTTCCGTCATCGATTTCCAGCGATTAACAATTGCCGAGTAAAATATTTGAAACGAAAAAAAAAAAAAAAAAAAATTATAGAATTTTTTTAATAAATCCATAATTTGACCAATTGATTGGAGTAGATGTAACTCGTAATTCCGGCCGGAAAATTGGTAGAGCGAACTAGGCGGGAAAAATTACATGTCTTTTTATCGCATCATGGGTTTTATCATAGGCGATTTAATTTTATCATGCTTCTTAGTAGTTACGTTCATCATATAATTATCACTTGGAGAAGATATCGGCAGTAGTGTTAAGTAACAAATTACTAATAGTATTATGGTAATTCATCTTAGTTACTGATAATGAAAGTAATGCTCTTAATTTTCTCAGTCATACTGTACCTATTACGGAAAAAATGTTTCTTTTTTTTTATTATTTTTTTTTTTTTTCATTGATTTTTGTGAATCCTATTATTGTTTGTCGCAATTTTTAATATTAAGTGGGGGTGCAAGCACTTGAGTATAGGTCTATTTCGCAAAAAAAAAAAAAAAAAAAAAAAAGATTGTTGGCAGGGATGGCATGCTAATTCCGATTCCGATTCCAATTTCGATTCTGATTCCGATTCTAAACTACGGAAAAAATTTTGCCGGTTCCAATAAGTTTCTTATCATTCGAATCTTATTCCGACGCTGATTCCGATTAGTTCCCATCGATCAAATCTGATTCCGATTCCGATTCCTATTAAAATCTATTCGGCATACCATCCCTGAGTTGTTGGGTTTGTGTTTAGAATTGAAAAATCGATGGAGTTGAATTCATTGTGGCGAATTTAGGACTTCCAATAACTGTAAGCTTAAATGGCTTCTATTTTCTTCGTCGATTTTCTCATTTTTTTCCCTTTGACTTCTCTTTATTTCCCCTTTTTTTTTTGAGATTTGACTACCTTGAAAATACTTTGAGCTTTCTTACTTCCCTTGTAGGTGGGCTTAACAAAAACAGGGACCTTCGTGTAATCGTGTTCTTACACGATCTTCACACATAATTTTTTTCCCCCCCTCTAAAGTGAATCATTAATTTGATTGAAAAAGGGGACATGCCTTTTGTTTACCTTATTCAGATTAATGATTCAATGAAGACATCAGTGGAAAAAGGAGACCGTTGGACCTCTCGAAAAAAAATTCAGACAACGGGTTATTTTCTATTGTTTTTTTTTGGAAGCCATTTTGATTCCGATAGAATTTTCTATGTACTGTTTGTAAACAAGCAGTAGGAAAATGTTAGATCCTCTTTCGATTTTAATTTATTGACTACATGCAACAGTTTTTCGTTGGAACCTGAACGGTCTCCTTTTTCCACTGATGTCTTCAAATCTAAGTGTAAAAGTCCGGTACTTGCATCCCTTTGCACAGTCTTGAGCTTTTTTTTTAAATGTAAAATGTTCTGCAGAATGCTCCTGCAGCTACCTTCAATAGCTCATTCTATTTTAAAGCGGTTTAACATTGACTTGGACTAACTTCTACACGGTAAAAAATTTTATGTTAAAAGTAACATAATTTGCCTGTAGCCTCGAACAAAACACTAAAAACAAAAGAATGTCTTATGGACAATAACATACTATTTTTTTTAATATAAAAAATGTGTAGCCCTTTTTTAGCAAGTTAACATAAAATTTTTTACCGTGAACAACTTTTATAATAAACTAACAACTAATGTTCATACTCTTCGCTAATATGTAACAAATCTAATCACGCGATGGACCACCTTTATGATAACACATAAAAAATTTTCATAATATCTATTCTTTTTATTGTATTACCATAAATTAGCAATAAATTAAATAATCGAATTAAATTTTGTCGTCATTTTAGTAAAACGTTTAAAAATAATGGATATTTATGAAACAAGTTTTTTAGCTAATTCTAAACACTTCTACATTTTTTTTCACTTCGTGCCGAAACCTTAACCCCAAACTGTTCATGTTTTTCCTGGTATGAATAAGACAATGCATTTTTCTAAGTACCGTTTTTCATATACGTCTATTCTCTTAACACCTAGCTTGAAAATTTATTAAGAAAAAAAAAAATCGTGAGCGGATCTATTAAGCGGGTTTTTGCTACGTTTTTCGTTTCCTTCGCTGTCATATTTGAAGCAATCGGTTTTCAGGTTAGGGTTTTTAATTATAAACATTCTCTCATGTCTCAATCAATCGGATTCTCAGCGTGCAGTCCGGCTCGTATTTATATTCAAAAAAATTATTTCCACAATGTTCACATGAATGAACCAATTTCACATTCATTTAGATACACTGCTTCGTATTAGGAAAACGAGATCAAACATTTTTTTAAAAGCTAAATAAAAGAAATATGGAAATAGAATCGTTGTTTCTTTATAAGTAAAAAAAAAAAAAAGTGACCTACCTAATTAATCTAATATAAAAGGACGATGTTAGCGCCGGTCGCGCGTTATAAAAAGTATAAAAGTTAGGTCTGGTGTCTGACAGGGAAAAAGAAAAAAAACATGTTTGATCTTTTTACGTAACGGGACTTGTTGCATTTGAAAATTATTTTCGAAATAAAGGTTTTAGAAATTTCATGTACTTGCAATCATATTGTCAGATTCATGTTGACGGTTGGAAACGGGGTAAACTGGTTAGCTGATTCAATATGAGATCGGATAGATGAAGTTTTAAATGAACCTGGATGCGGTTTTCGTTACATTAAAAATATTCTCTGGATAGTTCTTGCTTAATAATTGTTCGTCAAAATTAACTCTTATAAGCATTATGAATATTATTATGACTCATATGGTTCTAGGTCTTACACATAATCCAGAGCTGTAGGGATAGTAATCGATTGAACATTATAACAAGCTAAAAAAATCGTTGTATTTTCGCAGCTTTAAAGTTCACTGTAGCATATATTTGGATCAATCCACTCGGACTGTAACGTCCGCAGCATACTTAGCTTATGGGCGTGGTGTGTAACAACCGTGGATTGGCTGATTTTTGCTTTCTTTTGCAATACTGGTAATGGTTAACCTTTTGGGAACGGATGTATCAAAATCGATAAACTATACTTCTAATGCTAAATCAATGCTTTAGCAAGTTATTATCGACTCAGATGGGATTGATTGTATGTGTTAAAAAAAATTCACCATGGAATTTTTGGTGAAAAAAATGATTCCTATGTTTAGCTTATGGGAGCAGTTTTAAAAAATTTCTCTTATTAATTAACGGAATTAAAAATATATTCGCAATATTATTGTGAAAAATTACTTAAAATACAATGCAACATGGTTTAAATTAAAGGCTACAAGCCGCCATGTTTTGGTGGTTTTTCCTCCCATGTTTAGCTTATGGGGATATGATACATTCCATTTTTAAGACTTTTTATGAGCTAAACGTTGCTAAAACAGTTAATAAGCTAAGCAAGAAAGCCATTTAATGAGTCTGGCACTTTAAAATTCTGTTGCGGCTCATTTTATTGTTGTTTAAGAATATTTATTACAATTTTACAAAAAAAAAATTCCCACAAGCATAATGAAAACCATAGTGTGCTCAATATTCGTGACGTCATATGTCAGAAAATTGAAGATACCATCGTTGATTGGCTAGAAACCGTGAAACGTCATGTGTCAGAATTTTTAAAAGCAAACTGATTGGCAGCGCCATGTTGGGGGAACGATGGAAGGGAAAATTGAGCACACTAGGGTTTTCACTATGCCCATAAGCTAAACATAGACCAATAAAGTCTTTTTTGGCAATGCCAATGACCTCTACGGACGTTGATGTATCATAAATTTTGATATTTTGATTCAAAATATTATCAAAAGAAAGTGAACATGATAGCCGCCTTTGTGACGTCATAAGGGAAATAGGCTTTCGACTGCAGTGGGTTAGCACTTCTTATTTTTAAATCTGCCCATAGCTCAACTTCGCTGATGCCCAGAAAAATTTGATTCTGGACTACAAGTTTTTTCGTCCATATTTTTTAAATTCCGATATTTGTGCGAGTATTGGATGACCAGTCTTAACTTTTTGGTATTGGACGTTAAAGCGACTTGAAAAATCTTCGAATCATTTCTTTCACTTTAAACATAACATCAGTATGCCTTTATATTTCGTATTTCTCCTATGGTGTTCTGCCATTTCCTAGATCGGCCACTTTTCCTAAAAATTAATTCACGATACCTGACATATACTGCATTTCCATTATACTTAGTTGAGGTAATTTATGTTGTAATATAGGGATAATATAAGGATTGTAATTAGGGGCGACCGGTACATGGAATTTTGGGATCCCATTACGGGGTGTTCACTAAAATTGAATTCAACTGCATTTGAAAAAAATATTAACGTTCATCCATATTTGTATCATTTTAAATTAACTGTCGATCAATTAGCAACTTTTTTTTTTTAAATTGGCAAAAATAAATTAGCTGTGGAATTTTTTTCTTATCTTACTATAACTTAGACACAATAATCCCATTCTTCGGTATCCGTATCAGCCCTTTATTATTTACAATTAATAAAAGCTTAAGATTTTAATTGAGAAAGGTGGAAGGTCTTCAAAAGATCGTTTGTTATCAAGGTCGGAAACGTGATTCTCCCTATTTGCTGACACCATTTCAGGTCAAACGGTTTTCTCAGAAAATTTACATGACGATTAGGATTTCCGTATCTAACGCCCGTTTTAATTTTCTATTTCAATTTATTAATTTCAGTTATAATTAAACCTTTTTTTTTTTGTTTTAATTTTTTCTGAATGAATTGCAAGATTCACCTTTAATCAAACGAAAACCCACGTTTTGCTTAAACTTATTATTAAACTGAATGCTTCTTCCATATTAATCACCGAATCATGCAGGATTAATCAAAATTCCCGTATAAAGTTACCGTTTATCAAATCCCCTGAATTTTCATGATTCGGTTAAAACCTGACAAAATAAATCGATACAACCCGGTATTAGCATAAGAAAAGAAGAAGATTCGCAACGTATACGCTCCAAGTCTCGATTTACATTTCACGTTTCGAATATTAATGATACACAACAAGAGGAACACCTACGTTCGTGATTTCAAGCTCAAGTTCATGGTCTCGTTTTTTCATCAGTAACCTTTTTTTTTTTTTTTTTGAATCTGAATTTGGAAATATTTTTGCCTTCTTTTTAGTCATTCCCACTTGTAATCAGAAACATGTGGGGAAAAAAATTAGACCAAAAAAAAAAAAAAAGAAGTTGAAATTGGCAGGAAGTCTAAAAAACTCAATCGAACAACTAGAAGCAAGTCCAAACTGGACATTTTAAAAACATCTCTTTTTTTACGTTTAATAAGACATTAATTGAGCATTTTTTTTTTCACGATTCAATTTAAGGAATGGGTAAGTTCCAGTAATCTCTAACGGAGTTAATTAAAAATTTGAAATGAACCCATGGTAATTTAAGCTCTGCCAAGCATCAAGATTTATCCTAAAAAAGAAAAATAAAATTATGATAGGTTCAGCTATCTGAACTTAAGATTGAGTCAATATTAGATCTCAATTAAACAATTATTGACTATTCTCGGGTGCCATCAAATAAAATTTGTGCATTAAGGTAAGCTCATAACGAGTAAATTCTCTTTAAGCCATTGGGCCAATATAAAAGAAAGAAATAATGGATGACTTTTGATGTTGACTATGAATTTTATTATGTGATAGCTGTATCATTAAGTCGTTTTTTTGATGATTTAAAGTCTTTCGGGCTTACCTAAACTTGTTTTTTTTTTCTTGTACTCTATGATGAAATACGGCAATCAGCATAAGATAGGAATGTACACAAGAGAGGAATTTCGGGTTGGTCAATTTGGTTTGGCTCTTGTGTGGAAGATAAAACAGAAAATGTATTTAATCCAAGGAATTTTATTTTTCTGCTTTTTCTGCTGAGAATGACAGGCTGTACGGTATATTTGGATTTTCCTCTTGTTCTTGGAATGTTCTAATGACAGAGGTCGACACTTTTATAACATTTCCTGAGCGAATGCTGAAAGTAATGGACTGATTTTTCTTCTGCTTCGCTGAATACAAGAGGATTCTTGTTTTAGAAACATTGTACATCCTGGACTGGTCCCCCTTCTCAGTTAATTTGAACCTTGCGCTAAACATTAAGTACAAAATTTACATATACAGTGATCCATACCTACTTTGTAAATTTATCTTTTAACCCATTTCTTCCCTTCAGTGGTTTGCTGAAATGGTGCCCTGTATCTTTTAATCATTAACTCATAACTAAAACTTGGCCATTTGCGTAACACAAGCCGAACTTGTATTAATTTGCTAAAACCCAAACAACTATTCGTCTATGTGAAGAGGTCAAAATAGGGAATTATGGGCTCAAATTTTTCAAAAGTACTTGCTGAACACTGATTTTCAAGATCAAGGTAGTCGAGATCAGTTATTTTTAATGGGTTTGAAATGCAGTCTTTCTTTCGTGTTTGTGTGAACCTCTACTTAGGCCTGACATTCAGACGTCATAATTACTTTTATCAAGACAAGTAAAGAAGATCCTATAACTTTCGTGATACATTAAGAACTTGTTGCACTGGAAGTGAGTAAACATTTCCCCGATTAGTGATATGTTTACGATTTTGCTTATTGATATCCGTCTACGATTTGAAATTAGTTCCAGGGTGTCCGGTTTTTTCTGATGAAGGTCGTTTTTTCAGCATACGTAACATAATTCAATATTTATTTGGGTTGTTCTTTATTAGCAGCACGTCTTCCCAATAGTTTCTCAATTAGATTTATCATTAAAAACAAAAATGAAAGGTCCAAAAGGTAATTAATTAAACTCTATTCCAGTGAACGATTAGGTTGTGGAAACAAAATCGGAAAAATCTTTATTCATCTAATATCGATGTGATCGTTCTGGCAGATGTACCTGATATTGAAGGTCAACAAATAGATCACATCACTTAATTAATCTTGATGGGATTCTTTAATCTGCATTTCTGGATTAAACCAAACTTGATCCGTTTAATATTTCTGACAGAGTTGAATCAGTGTGACGACGCTTGAAAATAAATCAAGTAACGACAGGTATTAATCGAAAATGTGTACGAATTTCGTTCAAGAAACTCGTGAAAGAATTCTGGAATTACTAATAATGTACCTATCACATGTAAAACAAGATACATTAGTTTTTTTTTCGACCTTGATCTCTAATAGCTAAAAATATTCGGCAGCGGATCATGACATATTACAGGTTGGAATTGATTCTTAATGGGTTAAATATGAAAAAAAATTGACTGAAGGTTCAAGAACCCTGGATTTTTTTTTTTTTTTAAATCCGAAGCGATTAACATTAGGATAACCGAACGGTTTTAGACATCTACTTTAAAAAAACCGGCAACTTGCGCGTAATAAAACGAGTAAAAAAAAAAAAAAAACATGAATTAACTTCTTGAGGTGTATTCTTTCAGGCCTTCAATTTAGACGTAAGAGCCGTTTCTCAATAAAATTTTTTTTTTTTTCAATTGAAGCTAAATAATAAAAAATCAATTAAATCGAATATCACGTCTTCAGTTAACAACACAATTACGGCATATCGAATCGACATCTCCATTTATTACAATGACACCCACCAATCATTTAGGGAAAGAGAAAGTAATGATACAATGGATTTCAATATGATCAAAAAAGTTTGACCAGTCAAGAAATCATTTTGGAATTTTTATAATCCTTCCTACCTTTTTTTTTTCCAAGGATGGATGCTATAAATATTCAGACTTATTTGCAATCCGTGATTAACACAGTTCAAAGATTAACATTACAGTTAAAGAAAAAAAAAAAAAATCGCACGCATAACTTAGAACGTCCCTGTCATTAATCCCCAAAAAAAAGCAGAAGCATCTTTTTTTTTTTATTTTTTTTTTTTTTAATCCGAAGCGATTAACATTAGGATAACCGAACGATTTTAGACATCTACTTTAAAAAAACCGGCAACTTGCGCGTAATAAAACGAGTAAAAAAAAACATGAATTAACTTCTTGAGGTGTATTCTTTCAGGCCTTCAATTTAGACGTAAGAGCCGTTTCTCAATAAAATTTTTTTTTTTTTCAATTGAAGCTAAATAATAAAAAATCAATTAAATCGAATATCACGTCTTCAGTTAACAACACAATTACGGCATATCGAATCGACATCTCCATTTATTACAATGACACCCACCAATCATTTAGGGAAAGAGAAAGTAATGATACAATGGATTTCAATATGATCAAAAAAGTTTGACCAGTCAAGAAATCATTTTGGAATTTTCATAATCCTTCCTACCTTTTTTTTGCCAAGGATGGATGCTATAAATATTCAGACTTATTTGCAATCCGTGATTAACACAGTTCAAAGATTAGCATTACAGTTAAAGAAAAAAAAAAATCGCACGCATAACTTAGAACGTCCCTGTCATTAATCCCCAAAAAAAAGCAGAAGCATCTTTTTTTTTTTATTTTTTTTTTTTTTTTTATTCCGGTTAACCATTAAGGTTTTAAGTTGAAAAATTACCGTAAGTACCGATATGCTAGCTAATGATATTTGAAAATTATTTTAGCGTATATTTAAGACAAATAATTAATCTTTTTTTTATTTAATTTAAGTGCGCAGATCAAAGGAAACTTGTAAATCAATCATAATTGCCCGTCATAATTTACATGATGTTTATTTTGCGCCCATGCAGTTACATTCGCACTTTCATTAAAAGATTAATTAACCGGTCAAATATCTTTTGAAGTGCTTGATTTGTTTGCAATGAAAACATTGTACTTTTTTTTTTCTGAGCGTATGAATCATTGTTATTTAATAGTTCATGTAGGAAAATGAGTAACTTTTTATGCGCGTAGTGTGACGATTCAAAAGAAAGTTAGGTAATCAAAATAAAATTTAAAATCAACCTTCCTTACTTCACGTTTTGTCGATTGGAAAATTCATCAACAATCAAATTAAAAAGGTTCATCTTATAAATCTTATAATTGGACACAAGGTTATTTCGATTACTTTTTTGAAATTTCAATAATGAGAATAATTTTCGATTTGATTTTCGAGTACCTTTTTTTGTAACGGTTTACGATGTTTCGGGAATTTCGGGACAGTAAAATAAAAGATTTTTTAATTATGATTTTTATAACAAGGAAGTATCTCTTTTTTTTCGGTGTTTAATTGATTAAATTTTCTGCATGATTTATTAGATTGTTATTTTTTTTTTTACTGAGGAAATCATAAAGCACGTTTAATAATATTTTTCAAAGAAAAACGTTTTAAAATGATAGAAAGGATGGAAGGATCCTGTAACTAATCGTTTGTTAATCGAATCATTTGATTCGAATTTTTTTTTTTTTTGCAAAAGGAAGAAAACCAATATGATTCGGCGTAATTTTTTATTTCAAGATTTTTTTTTTTTTAGTTTTGTTTGGCTTGATTGAAACTCTTGATGAATAAAAAATTAAGGCATGTCAATTCTTATCTTTTTGGTAACGTTATAAAATTTTATTAGAAAAAAATTCAGATTTTGCAAAGTAAAAAAAAAAAAGTAGAGGAAGGAGTGCTCGAGTACATTAAAATCATTATCAGAAAAAAAAAAATGATTTGATAATTTTAATTATCGCCGCTAGGTTTTTGTTAAATTTTATTGATATTTTTTTTAGTGTTTATGTCCGGCACAGTTAATTTTTTAATGAGTGCAAATGACTGTAATGAGAAAACAGGAATGTGATTAATTTTTCTGAATTAGGGATTAAATGACTGAAAAAAAAAAAGTGAACATACTTGTCGATGATGTATGGCGATCTTTTATCGCCCATGAGGGTTTATGCACCCTGAATTTGTTTAACAGTTTTTTTGAAACAGACTGTCATAAAACGAGATGTGGCAATTATAGAGAACCTGTAGATTGACATACAGTGTGGGATGTTATCACGTTGACTCCAATAAAAAAAATCGCTTTGTTGACGTAATCGATGACGTCATATCGTGACGTCTCAAAAGTTGGAGATATCGGTTTTTAGGCCTATACCCATACTTTAAGCCCTGCTCACCGTTTCTGAACCACTCAACAGAATTTAACCAAATTTCAATGGTAGCGTATCTTGATGAATATCTACTGCAATACCAAAATCGGACTCTATCGGTTGTTGCGTTTCCGATTTATAGTCAAAAAATATCTTGAAATAGCTGAATATTCAACATTTTTACTCACTGCTTCCGAATCGCTGAACCGATTTGGCTCAAAAACTAATCAGCACCTACATTTTATTAGAAGTTCCTACCCACCAAAAATCATCCACATCCGTTCTTCCGTTTTTCTGCTTTTCGACGGACAAATTTTTTTGCACATATATTCATACATTCATACATTCATACATTCATACATTCATACACACACACGGCCACCATCCAAATTTTGCTTTTTTCGGCATCAGGGGACTTCAAAACGTGTAAAAATATCGAAAACTGAAAATCTGAAATTTGTGCTAAAAACAATGCTTTATTCTCCCTGCGGTCGATAAAGCAAAAAGGGCAAGTGGCAAGACAGTAGCAGTGGTAGAGTATTTTTAAAAATTGAAATCTTCGAACAAAATAATTTTTTCAATTTTCCAACAAAATAAATTTTTAATGCAAATGGATATCAGAGTTAAACATTTTAGGATTCGAAACCTAACAAATTTTTCAAGAATGAATTATTTTGAGCTGCGAATCTTTGTTCTCCGGGTTAATCAGATAAGCAATCGTGAACGCAAAGCAGGATTAAAGGCGTTTTTTTTTTCAATGTTTTCGAACCGACTCTGCCCGGATCGGATTTTATAAAGAAGTCACGTCGATTTAGATGCTTCTCCCTGCTAGCCTTCGAAATCGGACAATAGAGTATCCATTTTAATTTCATCCCGTTATTTTTCGTGGAAATGAATAAATCGCTATAATCGTAACGCACATCATGACCCGAAGGAGTAAAACCTCATTATTCAATAGCTTCTAAAATGTCAAAGTTAGCAGTTTGCTGAAGGTAAATCGTGATTATTTTACACATTTCAGATATTTTAATTAGAGGTCAAATAAATCCTCTCGTGGGATGCTGAAAATAAAAAGATTTAAAAAAATAAGGTAAAGCATTTACTTATGAATTAGGTACATCCGATCGCGGGTCAACTTGAGTTGTGACCTCTGGGTATATAGTTGCTCATGCCCATGTGAATGTGACCCTCGCGGACAACACCTGCAATTCAACCGCGGGCTCGTCTTTAATTTTTTGTTAAACAGCCTTTTTTTTTTAATTAACTAAACGGTTGATTTTAACATTTGAAATAAATTGACTGAAGTATAAACGTTACAAAATTTTATGGGAATAGACTGAAAACGGGGTGCATATGAAAAGTGTTAGTTTTCGTGTTGTTCATTGTTGGAAAATGACACACAAAAGTCAAATGGGCTACTTTCAAATGACGATTTTAATTTTTTTCACTTGTATATAGGTTCGCACATTGGGGGATAAAGTAGAGGGTGCTTTACTTTTGGGACAGCTTGATGGCCCTGTAAAATTTTTTAGCCCATGAATTTTTCCTATGCGACTGTTTCCGTACAGGTGAAAAAACTTTTATGTTAACAACCCGAAAAAGGGCTACACATTCGATATGTAACACTATTTATGTTAAAATTTGAATGTAAACATTTTTATGTTGACAAATGACGATTGTTTATTGGTTGATCAACAATGAAATTGATGCAACATAATCGTTTTATGTAAAATTTACACAGAAAATATATGTAGCCTTTTTTTTTTTACTAGTGAATTATGTTACTTTTAACATAAAATTTTTTACCGTGATACAATGAATAATGAAAAATAATTGGTAGTAAAAAATTCATTATTTGTTTATTTGAAAAAAAAAAAAAAAAAAAAAAAATGGAGGCAAATAAGTAATTCAAAATTATCAAAAATCGAAGAGGAAAAAAATGTATATTTTTTTTACGCAAAAAATCATTCGACATTCGTTTTTGCAATCGTAATTTTGACGACAAGTTCCCTCCTTTACTTGATTCTTTTTGACTTGACGTTGATAGTGATTCGTAAGAATTAGAAAACAAAAATTATGTGTCTCGGATTGTCAAAAGTCACTGACAGGATGTCTCCTTTGAAAATGCTAACCTGCTCAAGTTATACAATTAGGCAATTATGTATCATTAGAGTATGTTTCATTTTTCTTGATTCTTTGTAAACGAAAAGGGAAAAAAAAAATTGAGTTACAAGATGTTTCGAATATAAGGGGTTGTGGTTAGAATAAAAAGAACGAAGATTTATTTACTTAATACGTTTATACAGTATGAATAAAATTCGTTTATTTACTAGATTAATTTCAGTCCTAGCAATGACAAATGGGTGCTGCCAGCTGGAACAAATACAATATACGAAGAAGAAAAAAAAAAAAGTTCGTCCCTTTTTTTTTCTTTTTTCAAACAGCAAAAGGGATGGAACGCAAGGAAAAAGAAAACAGATTTTCCGGTGACGGAGATTTCCTGAACAAAAGCAATGATAAAAAGGTAGCCATACTGCTGATATTTATTATGAAATTTCCTGCACAACTGTTAAATAGTCATATGGGGAAAGGGGGAAAAAAAAACTCTGTTAAGAAAAATTTTTGACCTTAGTTTTTTTGACAGACGATTAAGTTTTTTGCAGTCAGTAAAAAAATTGCCGACTGTATGAATCGGTTTATCGTCGACCTAATAATCGGATAAATTAATTAAATTAATTAAATTAAGTAAATTAGTTAAACCGACGATATTATCGATATTTTTACGATGTTGGGGTTTATAGCGACAAGGATTTAACGGACCAAACACGAAGCCTCATTCGGCAAGACTTTTTTTTTTTTCAAATATTGGAGAAGATATAATAAAACTTGTAAATCCACAGTAAAAATCACGAATTCGGATTGCTAACCGAATGGATTTTTTTGGTTTTTCTTGACCTACCACTTTTTTCCTTTTTATACGGTTGAAGGCCCTGTTTAAATGTATTAAATATACCGTTTAGTTTTTATGGCATAGGAACTTGTTATAAATTAATCTTTATTCGATCGTTGTTTGTTTAATCACGGGATAATTACGAATGTCGAAGAAAAGTTTTGGGGTACGAGAAACAAAAAAAAAAGCCGTTAAAAACGACCTTGATATGTTTCAAGGGTGTTATCGAATGAAGCCAGTCGGCATTCACATTAATCTTAAGATTTGGAAAATGGAGAGGAAAACGCGTGCAACGATCTGATTCTTACAAAACAAGCGGGAGGTCCCCGGAAAGCTATTTCAAATCGATTTAAAGCTGAAAGACGGGAAAAATCATTTCAAAACCTTGGATTTTTTTTATGTCATCAGAGAAAAGCACGCTTTTCGATTGTAACTATAGTGTATTTGATCGGTAAACAATTTGAGGTTAATATATATCGCGAAATTAAAACTGAAAAATAAAAATATCTCTTTGTCCTGGACTTTGTGCTTGATTTAGGTCAAGCAGTTATGTGAGCAATGCTTTTTCCTGGCTTGGGGTCGTCCATAAATTATGTAAGCATTTTTTGTTTGCGTTTTTGACCTCCTCCCCCCGGGTGTAAGCAGACCGTAAGACGTTCTTAACACTCCCCCTAAGATTTTTTTTTTTTTTTAAATTATCAAGCGTTTTAAAGATTAGGTAAAATCAGAATTTTTACACTCAAAATTATAATTTAATGTATCAATAAATGTAAAAAGAAAATTAAATATTGTATTTATTTTTATAAAAAATTTTTATGTTAAAAGTAACATAATTTGCCTGTAGCCTCGAACAAAACACTAAAAACAAATGAATGTTTTATGGACAATAACATTCTATTTTTTTAATATAAAAAATTTAATGTTAGCAAGTTAACATAAAATTTTTTACCGTGCAGATAATTAAGAATAAAAATTAGGAACATTTAGCATTAAATTTTTTGGATTGCAATCATTAAAAAAAATTTAATTAAAAAATTTTTTAAGTTTTAAACAAGAAATAAAGCTATTTTGGCTTTAAAAATTGAATATTGCATTTGTTTAACTAGACAACAAAATAAAAATGAGGAACATTAAATATTTCTTGCATACATAAAAAAAAAAAAAAATTAAGGTTTCAAATGAAGAATAAAATTATTTGTTAAAAAATTATCTTATCGTTTATTAATTCAGATTTGTCGAAATAGGATTTTTTCAATCGGGTTAAAAAAAAAAAATTGTTTACGCATTAAAATTTATCATAGAAAGATTTTTTTACTCAAGTGAATTTAATTTAAAAATTGGACTTTGGCTGCACACTGTAAAAAAATTATCTGTAAAATTGACAGCTTTTTCCTGTTTAAAACGGTCCACATATTTGATATGTCAAATTTAACATAATTCTGTGGTTTTTAACATTTATTTTCTGTCAAATTTAACAGAATATCGTTAACATACAAAATTGGTAGACCGTTTTTAACATGTTAACAGATAATTTTTTACCGTGCTAAATGTTGCAGTAAATGTATTTTGTGCGAAATTGAAATTTAAACTTACATAAGATTTACATGACCCCACCTCCCCTCCCCATCGTAAGCATCCGTAAGCATCGGCCGGACCCCCTCCCCCTCCTAAACATGCTTACTTAATTTATGGACGAGCCCCTTGAGTCAAATCGTTTTGTGATAGTGACTGACTCTTAGAAGTTTGTGGCTAAAGTTTGTTTCGCTGCAGTTCAGATTGCAGATTGATTTTTATAAGAGAAATAGGTATATTTGTTGAAAACCTTATACTGCTCATGAACGCACTCCAACGGTTTTTACCGCTCTTTAACATTTTTCCCATAAATTTAATTCGGTTCGGACGTAATGATTCTAAATTAAACATAATTTCGCATACGAATCCCAAGATTGGATCATGATCAAGTTAACCCGAACAACTTTTACACGATTTGTTCTGGTTTAATATAAAAAAAACTCCCATCAAAGAACTCCGTATAACTATTTTCTTTTATATTAAGTACTGACTGACACTTTTGAGATATATCACTGTTGTTTAAGTGAAAAATTATAAACCGCTTGAACGGTCGCCCACACCGCAAAAAGCATTTTAGCAGTTTGAAGACATCACCTGAGTCATATACGTAATACTGCGTACCACAATCTTTTTTTTTTCTGCAAAAGAGAAAACATTAAAAAGTTGCATCAAACGCAAAATATCATTTAAAATAAAAGTTGTAAAACTAGTGAAAAAAAGGTGTAAAATTAGCCTTGAAATAATGTTCTATTGGGTCTTTCATTTTAAAGAGGGTTTAGTATTTTTTACTGCTAATTAATTATTTGATTACCGCGGTGGCTCATTTTCAATGCCTGTTAAAATTTAACGTCAAATTAAACATCTTACATTAATTGGGATCCTCTTTTAAATGCTTGTATTTAGCTTTTTTTCACGTTTTCGTTTGTTCAGTAGTCGTAGAGTAATTAAAAAACGATAAATGAGAGAAAAAGATTTTATTTTCTGACTTTGGCATCACGGTTTTTTTTTTTTTTTTCATTACGTTAGATGAAGCCGTGCCTTGAGGTCAGAGTTGAATTTAATTCGCTAAAGGAGAAAAATGATATTTTAGAATTCGTAATTTTCTTTAATACATACGGTACCTGAATATTAACAGTAGGCTCGGCTATTTTCATTTTTTTTTTTTTTGCTTAGAAAGTCACGCGACGAAAGTTTTTGCTCGGATTCTTTCGCTTTCATGGTCTTATCTGTTTGAAAGTCAAGGTTAAGGTTAGAATTTCGTTGAATGAAATATTATCTTGATTTTATTTTCCTAAATGTTTTGATGTTCTTTCGACAAGGAGTCCGCCCCTAGTTTTCTACACGGTATTTAATTTACAGACCTTTGGTTAATTAATTCCGTACGAAAAAGCTGTGATCCACATCTATACCGATCGATTAATAATAATAATAATAATAATAATTTTCCTGTTATGTCGAATATATTGAAATGTACCGCCCATGTACATAATTGGAACAATTCAATAATTTCTACTCAAACATTCTCGTCCAATTAACTTTTTTGCATCCAACAAAAGCACGAGGAAATAACTCATACAAATAATAAAATATTAGTTTCTTATTGCCAATGATGATAAATGATGATTATGTTGATGACAAACAACCGGTCATATTTTTTTTTTTTTTTTTTTTTTTTTTTTTTTTTTTTTTTTTTTTTTTTTTTTTTTTTTTTTTTTTTTTTTTTTGTACTGCCCGTCAAACTCCTCTTCAGAGTAATCATATTTCTCGAGTAGATGTTTTTTTGTTTTTTTTTTTTCGCATAAGGAAAACTTTCTCGCCCTTAAAAATCAACGACGCGATTAGGAAGCAAAAGTTCATGAATCGAAGAATCGTTCGCCAAATAACTTGTGATTCAGTTCTTAAATAATTCAATTTTAATATTTCCGGTTCATCGAGCCGAAGTGAAAAAAATTTTTTTTTTTTTTAAGTCAGATCCCAGTTATCATGTCAAAGTCGCTAAAAAAAAAAACAAAGCGGCGAATTTTTCCTCATTTATATGCCGGATTAATTAATTTTTGTTCGCGGGAAGTAAAAAAAAAATTGAAGATCTAGTTTTCGTGCCAAAGTATGACACGTCGTTTTGTTTCATAAATTTTTTTTAAATAAATGATTTAAATATTTTAATTAAAGCATTGTTATATGTAAAAGAAGTACATGTTACCCGACCCGACACAAAAAATAACGTAATGATGAATTACCTTTCGTATTCGGAACTTAGAACGTACCAAGGAAGTTTATGTTGGTGTTCGTGGAGGGATCAATTTTTTTTACTTTTTTTCTTTTTGAGTTTTTCTTTAAAAATCGAAAATTGTAGGCGTAAAAAAGATTGTTTGAGTTTAAACATTAGAAGCTTGCTCAATTAGGCATTGTTGAGTTCTTTGCTCGAGTGCGAGAGTGGTGATGTCTTATATAAATCTGTGCTTAAGTTCAGAGATGTTAGGGAACTGCAGTTAAACGCCCGTTCCGAAGGACTATTTGAAAGATTTACCACCGTTCTGTGGTTCGCCATTTTTAGCCGACTGTTAGGCGTGATAGCCGTTGATTTTTCTTAATAGTCGCACCAGAGAAAAATTCGTAGCTGTGAACTTGGATAGAATCACAACCTGTCGCATCCAGGCATCACAAAGTTGTCCTATATGTCCTATAAAAGTCTTATTTTTTGAGTATGGCCTATATTTTTGTAGTTATAGTTAAAAAATGAGTAAACAATCAATTTTTTCTTAGCTGAAATTAATATTTTATGATAAATTTGTTATTTTCTGCTGCAATATTTGGTTTTTTTTTTAAATAATAAAAATAAAAATTATTTTTCAAATTTATTTATCTACAAAGTTTGACCCCTAAAAAAAAGATTGAAATTTAGAGATTTTGTTTTGTATTTGTCCTATATTTTTTGACGTAGGATTACGTCTTGGGGCTTGGTCCTGGAAAAATTTTGTCTGTCTGTGGGTCTGTCGACCTGTTCGCACCAAAAATTAATATTTAATTATTTTAATATTTTAACTTTGAAAATTTTAAATAATATTTTGACTATTTTTCTTAAACTTTTGACCTTTTTTAATAGTAAAATTAGACGAAATGAACGAAAGCAAGGGCTTAGAAAATTTCTTTTTTATTTAACTTTTCTTCAAATTTGCTGTTTTTTAAAGTAAAATTTACAAGAAGTTTAAAGTTAAAATTAAAATTAACAAGAAATTTTAAGTTAAAATTTTATTTTAAAATTTGACGACATGAACGAAAGCAACGACTTAAAAAATTGCTTGTACAAGAAACTTAACTTTCACAAGAAACTTAAAGTTTAAAAAAAGAAAAGCAAGAACTTAAAATTTTTGATGAAAAAGGTCAAAGTTTGTAAATGATTAGTCAAAGTGAATGCCTAATTTTTTTTTCGTGCCAGGAAGAATATGAGCTAAAGCAATATTTTAATATTGAAATTTTAACTTTGAAGACTTTAATTAAATTTTGACTAATTTTTTTCATCTTTTGATCTTTTTTATCAAAACTTTTAAGTTTCTTTCTGCCAGGAAAAAAAAATTATATTTGTATCAAAAAATTCTAATTTTTTGACCAAAAACAAGCAAAAAAAATGCCCAAAAAATTTTTTAACCGTTTCATTGTTTAAATTTAGCAATATTAGGACAGTACCCCAAAGACGTAGTCCTACGTAGGGATATATCCCAATATTCCAGTATGATTATTTATTAATTTATTTATTTATTTATATATATTTAGTATGATATATTAATAATAGGATATATATTTATATGATTTTTAAAATTTTGTTCTTTTTCCGTTAGCCAAGAACATGAGCTAAAGCAATGTTTTAATATTAGAATTTTAACTTTGAAGACTTTAATTAAAATTTTGACTAATTTTTTTCGACTTTTTTAATCAAAAATTCTAAATTTTTTTCGTGCCAGGGAAAGAAATTATATTTTCATCAAAAAATTCGAATTTTTTGACCAAAACCAAGCAAAAAAAATGCCCTAAAATTTTAAAATCGTTTCATTGTTTAAATTTATTCAAAAAACCGTCCTATTTTATTTCAAAAAACGTCCTATTTTTTGTTAAGGAGGGACTATGATGCTTGGAGTCGCATCTCATAATTGAGAGTCAGCGCGCTCTATGAACGGCATTACCGGTCACCATAATGATTAGTGCTTACAGTAGATACCAACTTGCTTATGTGCTTTTGTAAAAACGACAACGAAAAAAATATCGTACTGCAAAACAAAGTTTATAGCTTAGGAGTTTATTGAAGCACGGCCCGTGTATGAGATCGCTATCATGTTTCCTATAATCCTGCTTCTGCTCTTTCCTGAATTTTTTAAAACAAAAATCGTCTGGTTTTTTCGAATCATTCAATAAATGGTTTTTTGAAGTATGGAAAATTTAAGAGTCTTACTAGTACCTTTGTCTAAGTTTCTATATGGAACAGAAATCATAAAATTTGGTAATCTAATCCAACGACAGCGAAGCTTTTTTTATTACTCCAGATGGACTTGTTTGGGTACTTATTTTTTTCATGATTGCCTGTAGTTTGAAAAAATGACATAAGTAAAACCGTAAAACCTTATACCAAGTTCAAGCACTTGAGCGGGAAGCGTTTAAAAAAATTACATATCACATGTAAAATACCCCACCTAGCATTTAATTGTCACTCGGGCGAGATATCATCAATTATAAGATTTTAGTAAACCGGTCTTTACAATAGTAAACGTGCGAGGTGTATAGTAAGTGCATTAATTCATTCAAAATGCCCGACGAAAAAATGAAGTTGAGGGTCAGGTTCAGCGACCTTCACAAATCTGAGCTCCTTCCCGGTGATCACGATCACACTAAAATTAAAAAAATTAAACTGTTTTTAATTTTAGTAGATTGCTTAGCGAAAGAAAGTGCAATATTGTTTTTAAGTGACTTTCTAAATGATTATTTTACGGAAACAGTTTCATATTATGAAATTTAAGTGTTTATACTTGAACAATATAATTAATCTCGTTTAGTTGAAATAATAGAACGGTTTAAATTATATCATTTTTTTTATTTTGATTTTTAATTACTTTTTCCGATGTTTTTTAATGGTAATAAGCTACGGTATTTAAGGATTGATGCGAGAGTCTGGCCTCTCGGATTTTTGATACCTTTTACTTTTAACGGAGATTAAAAAATCGTTTGAGTGTTCTTGTATTATCAAAACTCAAGTTCGAAAAACGAAAATTTTAAAAACAAGTGTTTAAATAAATTGTCTTAAGTATTTTGTTTTTAAGAATTTCGGAAGATTGGTCATTAAGGGGACGCCAAGTCAGCAGATGCCCTTTATTCCGCTAAGGTGAAATTTCTTCTTGGAACCTGATCGAAAATTGAAATTCTGATTTGACGGTGATCTAATAAACATGTTTAAATTACCAAATATATATATTTCAGAACGTTTAGGTCAAAGGTCATTCCAGAATTTTAAAATAAATTTTTTTTCATTTTTGGGTCGGATTCGGCCATAATTTTTAGTTACTAATTTCGTAGGTCACCATCAAAGCAGAATTATTTCAATTTTTTAATGTGGTTCCCGATAAAAGGTAACTTCGTGTAATAAAGGGCATATCTGCTTGTGAAGTTCTCTCAAAGTCTGATCGTATTAAAAAACAAAAAAATTAAGAGGTAAATATTTGAACCTCCTTTACTCAATTATTTTCGTGCAGGAAACAAATCCTAGTTAAGAAAAGCATATTTGGAGAAAGTCTGAAAATAAAAAAATAAAAAAAAAAGGAAAAGATCAAAATGAAAACCGACTTCATACAAAACATAAACAATACTATCTAATGCCATGAATCAGTGCAGACTTACCAAAATAAACTTAACATCACAATTTAAAGCAGTAGACAAAAAGATCAGATTGTAACATCGCTTTAAGTCACGAATGATTATAATATTTAAATCAAATATTTAACTTTACGGTTGATCGATTCACCTAGACATGACATGATAATTATTATCCTAGGCTTTTTTTTTTTTTTTTTTTTTTTTTTTTTTTTTGTACAAATCGGCAGGAATTGTAAAAATGGCAATTTCGGAGAAAAAAATAAAGAGGAGATAATTATGGGTGTCGATTCGTTTTACATTTTTTCTCGCGACTTCAATTGCATCAAATCATCATATTTTTTTTTATTATTTATTATAATCATTTCATTTACCCAACTTAATTTTTTTTTCGTTGAAATTCCACGATTTTGTTGCAATATTTTTTTTTTTCATCGTTTAATAACGACGACGGAGAATGATTTATTTGCGATGTTATGACATCTATGTTACGGCGAATTAGAGTAGGATTCATTGTAATTGACGAAATCCTCCCGAAATGTATTGTTAATGACTTCTTCTCCTTTACTGATTTATAATGACACCGTTGTTAGGATTAAATATTTTCATAATCGTATTTAATTTTTTTTTAAAGTTAAACACGCTGCATAAATTTTACCATGGGAGATTTTATTTTTATTTTATTTTATTTTTTTCGTTGATGCTTCCTGAAAAATTATATAATGACACGTAATCATTACTGCTGAAAGGTCGAAGCAAAAGAAAAAAAAAGCCACAAAACAAATTCTAAAAAAAATTGTTAAGACGTTCTGCCCAGTTAATCTCGAACCCAAACAAATTGGTCGATATCGCGGATGCCATGTTATTTACACAAATTTTACGCACGGATTGCGATCTGTTTCTTCTTTATCCGTCCATCCTGATTGACGATCGGAATCAATTAAAAAAAATTGCAATAATTGACAAAGGGACTTTTTTTTTTGTTTTGCGAAAGGAACATAACATTAACCCGTATAACTTTTACTTTCTCTACCAGAAAAATGAATTTCTGGTCTATCAACGAAGCGAAATATACATCTTGTCATCCATCTTGAATCATCTATCGGAATCCATTATTTATTATGTAATTCGTTAGGATTGTGAGCATCAACGAACTTGCAAACTGAATCGTTTCTTTTTTACGCTATTACTCAGCGTTTTTTTTAATCAAAGCCCTCTTTCCCTTGAGATTCCGCCCCCCGATCATAAAAAGATTAGCTGCTGGTTCTTTGTAACGGTTTTTCGATAAAACTTTTTCGAATTTTACTCCCCCTTGATAATCAATTTCCTGGACGCTTTAATTTTTTTGGGATTGGATTCGAGATGAAGCAATTTTTAATGCAGCAGCTGATTCCTCGAAAGATTTAAAAAGTTTAATAATGTAATGTCGTCGACCCGCGATGAGAGAAAAAAAGAAGAATCTTTTTTTTTCTTTCTAAATTTATCAAGTTTGTTGATCGCTTACTTTATGATTGGTTTCGATTTATATTTTCGATAACTTTTATGCTACATCTCTTCACAGGAATAAGATATAAACTTGCCGAATTTCCGAGAAAAAGGATTTTTTTTTTCATTTTTGAATTTAACCACAGTTGGAAATGAATTTCTTAGAAAAAAATAATATTAATAAATTATTTATATCGTTTTGTCTGTGCTTTTTCGTGATTTAAAAAAAATTCGGATTCGTTGTTTGTTTGTTGGCTTATTTTTTTTTTAACAGAAAAAAATTATTGATTGATTTTGCTGAAACACTGATCTAATACTATATTGATTAAATGCAATATATAATAATTTATTTTTGCTGTATAGTTTTTCTAGTATAATGCAAACCTACGAAGTTTTGCAATTTAATCAAACTTGAACTTTTTTTATTTCCGGTAATTTTCAAAGTTTTAATATTTATGCCTCAGAGCCAAAACATCTAATTTGAAGGCATACGACAGACCGTTTGTTACGGAAAAACTAAGCTTAGTCTCCATTTAGATTTTTCAAATTCGAAGTCTTGCCTATGATAAAAAAAAAATCAGTGTGTACCGTAGATTGACTTTTTACTTAAATAAAAAATTTTATTTTTTATATTATAAACCTAGAATTTTGTTTTGAATTTCCTTTTAACTTCACCCCAATCTACGGTATTGTAATTTGATTTTTTTTTTTTTTTTTTTTTTTTTTTTTTTTTGCTGACTTAAAATAGCTCGAAAATGACATTATATTTTTGGCTATGAACATCTAAAAACAATTCTGGTTGGAAATCCTCCAAAGAAAAGATAACCTGAAAAATTTTAAAGAGAAAAGGGACTAAATCAGGGCTGCAATTCCTCCGATTCCAATTCCGATTCTGATTCCGATTCTGATTCCGATTCTGATTTCGATTTAAACCAAAATTGATTAACTGTTACAACGATGTTTTCGTCCCTCTTAATTCAATCTGAATCGAAAAATGTTTTTTGGGTGCCGATGCCGACTCCGATTCCGAAGATTTCGAACTGTTTTCAGACAAGATTCCGATTCCGATTCCTATTACTTTTGAAATAACAACTTCTGATTTCGATTCCGATTCCGAATAAAATTTAATCGGAATTACAGCCCTGGACTAAATCTGAAGGCAAAAAGCGCATTGAGGCAAAATCATTTCGTAAAAAAAAAAAAAAAAAAGAAAAGATTTAAAACTTTTTTTGTGTGTGGCAGGGAAGTAATAATCAGCTTATTTGCGCAGGAAAATAATTGATATTTAAGGAAATTATAGGAGGAAGAAAAACATCAGTGGAAATGCGTAATCAGTTGGAAAATTTCAAACGTTTTGAATTTGAAATGACTGAACCAAAAGGTCTTTACATCCTATTTGATTTAGTCTGGAACCGGCCAACCCTTTTCTAAGTTACGGCCAATTTTGAGAAACAAAATCTTAAAGCCGCACAGAAAACTAAAGCGTGAATCTCCGATATCCATTTTTATTCACGTTTTTTTTATTAACTTACGGTCATTGTTTTATAAACCGTTTTAATAGGCGGACAACTTTGAACTTCTAAACGTGCTTACAGTGCATGCTAACCTAATTTGCCTCTGTTCTGATGTTGAAAAAAAAAAAAAAAAAAAAAAAAAAAAAATTACCTACCCGCAAATATTTTGCGATGAATGAAAATTTTCAAAATAAGACTTTATAAAACTCTCAACTTGTAGTTTATTATTTTTATTGGTTCGAATACAGAATATAATCATTAACGAAATGAATCTACCCGTTAATTATTTCAAAATTGATGATAATTATTATATGGTCCTATAAAATGGCAGCTTCCGAACATAAAACTAGACAATAAATTTTCACAATGGGCATCTCAGTTTAACTTTTTATTTTATTGCCTACTAATGATTTTTTGCACCGCTCCATTTATTCGCTTATGGGAAAACAAAAGCTCAATCATAGCAGAAGCGCCAGCAATATCCGCGAGA
The DNA here is from genome assembly GCA_037577465.1 of Liposcelis bostrychophila. Lineage (NCBI taxonomy): Eukaryota > Metazoa > Arthropoda > Insecta > Psocodea > Liposcelididae > Liposcelis > Liposcelis bostrychophila. The sequence continues at coordinate 22,310,819 of CM075213.1, read as the reverse complement.
TTCGATCTGGAGCAATTCCTCTTAAATCCTCTTTAAACGACGGTCTATAGAAAATAACTTCAGATGGATTGAAAATTTATTGTTATAGTACAAAAAAAGCTGAGCAAATCTTAAATTTTAGTCAACAAAGGTCAAGGGTAGCTCCAAGTTACAAGAACTTTTCAATGTCATAGCCGAGGATTTTTTTTTTTTTTTTTTCTAATGCGATAGAAAAAAAAGGGGGAGGAAAAATAAAATGGAGTCGGAAGTTATTCGATTCGAAATTTTTATTCATAGGATTTATCGAGGATCGTGTTTTTATTTGCAAACATCTCCGAACATCCCGAATAAATGGTAATAACTACTTTGGCGGGCTGTGGAAAACTATCTATTATGTTAACCCAACGGTCAAATTACACTTATCGATGGAAATGAAAGTTTTTTTTTTCTGTGTTTAGTTCGTGCGACAATGTTTTAATCTCCTAAAATCTCCTAAAGGCATGTATTTAATTTTTTTTTTTTTTTTTTTTTTTTGCACTAAGGTTGGGTTGAGGTGAAATTATAGGAACGAAATGACAAAAATATTGAGAGCTGTAAAAGTGAATTTGTTAGTTGAGGAAGACTGTGGCTGAGCAATATACTTTATGCCACTCCTTTTGATTACGCGAAATTATTACCGTGTTTAAAATCGCACAAGGCTTGTATTATGTTGAATAAAGAGTATAGTCCAGAAGCCGTAAGTAAGGTTATGATTAAATCTTTGAGATCATTTGACGCTAATCAGAATGAATCCGAAATATAATAGTTTAATTCAGTTATGAAAGTAGACGTGTTACGACACTTTTTAATTTTTAGTATCCTAGAGTGTTATTCTACTATGATTTAGACTTCGAAAATTTTTCCTTATGTATTGCATAGCATGGTTTCCTTCTCCTCCTTCGTTATAATAATTTATTCCAGGTTTTAGTTTTTTTTTCGGAAACGATATGCCTGGATATTAATTTTTTTATTGTTCGTTCTAGTAATATTTAGTTGTTAAATTTATTGTCTGACCACACGTTCGGATCGGTAGATTTGAATGCCGTTTTGTGGTTTTCTTGTCAGTCTTTATAACATTCGCTTCTTTTGACTAAGGAGCATCTTGTATTAAATAATGCGCAGCAAAACTACTAACTTTTGTTAATTTCGTGCTATTTCCACTTTTGAGATGCAATATGTTCCAAAAAATTTCAAGCCGTTCTTTCACAATTATCATAACCATTAATGCCTTTTTTAACTTTGATTTTTCATTTTAAAAATTGTGAACAAATAAGTACAAATATTTATTATCAAAATCGTATTTATTATCAAAAGCAATTATGACTAATTAAAATCATATTGATAGGAGCGAATCCTAATCGTTTTTCGCAAATTTGAAATCTGTCGCGTTTTCAGATTTAAAAACCAGTATGGCGCAAAGTTACAAGAAAAAAGTTGACAACATTAGGGGAAAGTTCAAGTATTACGTAAGATTTTTAGAGGGAGGGGGGGGGGAGTCCGCATTAACCATCTTCGCCATAAGAAAAGTATGGCGAAATATCTTACAACGGGGGTTCAAATTCACCAAAATCATGCTTACGTAATACTAGAATGGCCCCTAGGCCAAGTGAATAGTGATGCCGACATTTTAAAAAAATATCTAAATCGGTATCGATAAAAGTCGAAAAATGAAATATCGCCGAATCGATATATCGAGGAGAAACACATCGATATGCGAAATATCAAATATCGATATTTCGATGTTTGTGTCAGAAAAGACCTTTTTTTAGTCACGCATTATTTTTTTTCTTACAGCCAGCAAAGCCAAAAAATTGAAAAAAGGGCCAAAATGTGCTTTTTCCGGCTTTGATCCAATGAAATTTTCGATATTCGATATTGACATTTTTATGTCGTTATCGCATATTGATATGAAACTTAATATCGAAAAAAAAATCGATTTTTTTCGTTCCGATATATTGATAAAATATCGGCATCACTACATGTGAAATTATTGTAAAATAAAATCAAAAAGGAACTGAAATGAAAATGCAGTTGCGATAAGATCCGAAAGGGCTTACACTACGACACTGTAAAATGTAAAATATAAAAAATTTAAGACAACCATAACAGCAGTAATTGGCGAAAAATATCCAAAAATGGCACAAAGTTGTACCTGTTTACGGTAAATGGATAGAAATTGAAAGGATAAATACACACACCGTACTTTGGCCAGGGCTGCGGTTCCGATCCCGAACAAGTACGAAATATTTATGGTGCTGATTCCAATTCTGACTCTTTTAGGAATTACCAAACATTTAGTAAATATCCTGGAATTTATAAAGCTTTTATTAATACTTTTCAGCTTACTTACTGGAGTATACATTATTATTTTTCGATGTCGACTCCGATTCCGATTAAGATTGCGTTGAGTGATGAGTTCGTCCACGATTGAGGTGCTTTGAAAAGTTTTTTGGATGAAGCCCCTCTTCCAGCAAAGTAAATTTTTCCGTATATGATAAACTTCTTTATTTATACCCAAGTTATGCCGTAAAAAAATGAGCTTCATTCCAACATCTAGAGGCTTATTAGACCTGTCTTTGCTTTTTAGTAATATAATCGTATGTTAGCTTTTCTTTGTTGCTGTTGTCTTCTGTTTTTGACTGAAAAGAAAATTCTTTTTTCATGTTTATGATATCTCCTTAAGTTGCTTGAAAAAAACATTTTTTTCAACTTTCTGAATTCTATCTGAGGTACACTAATTAAAAATTCCAGGCCTGAATGTTTAACGGAATCGCTTGATTTTCTTAATATTTAAAATGTTCTCTGCGAATGACCTCCGTTTAACCTTAACCATTTTCTTCCATTATTTTTACGGTTTTAATGGTTGTTAAATGTATAGAATCGAGCCTCCATAAAATTTCATAGGTTTTAAAGAAGAAAAAAAAACTGTAGGAGTTTATTAATTAGTACATGATTTAAAACTACGAAAAGATAACTCGCAATAATACATGATATTGACCCCATATATGACTGATTACTACCTTAATATTGACCTTAAAACCCAAACGCGGATATTTAACTTAAGTTATAAGTCAATGGTTTATATCATTATATTAGGTACCACGTAAGCGTGCAACCTGCACTTGATCATACTGTATTTTTTTTTTTTTTTTTTTTTTTAACCAAAAGAAGGAACTGTACTTATGACCTTTGACTCATAAGGTAGTTGTAAGCATCATCTTCGGCTGCCCTAGAGCTTAGTCCGGTAAAGTCAAGCGGTAGCGGTTTTTTTTTCTCCTCCTAAATTTCAAATAGTTTTTAATCTCGCCCTTTAACAAAAAAAGAAAAGAAATAACGGTCTTTTATTAGTTGAAATTTGGCGTTTTTTTGTTCTTCTTTTCTAATATTTCTCGAAGCGTTTTCATTATCTCGTATATGACTGGACACATGGAAGTCGGAGAAAGGCAGTAGTAGGACCATCCAATTGTTTCTCGAAATTGTACAAAAAAAAGACACTCTCTCCTCTTGCGTGCACTGTTCTTTGAATCCGACCATTATGTCGTTTTATCGAAATTAACGTAAAGGGTTGAACAAACTTGATAGATTTATGTTTTTAAGTAAAGAAAGTTGCACCAGAAGAAATGCAAGTTTTTTTTTCCGATAACCGTTAATTCGAGGCGAAAAAGAGGAAAAACGAAATAATAAAAATTGCAAGATCGTTAAAACGATGGAGATCATTGACATGAGATGTTAACCCAAGATTTTTTTTTAAGTAAAGGTTCTTCGGATTTAGCGCATTAGGTTTGGTTTTTAACGATGCGAACAAAGCGAAATTTAGCTTAGTTTACATACAAATGGGATGAAGATACAAAGATGAATGCCATTAAATCTATTAAAATGTTCGTCATACTCTTTTCAGCGTGTGCATCATTTTTTATTTTGCGCTAAGAAAAAAAATTGCATCCTAGTCATTTCTTATTAATCAAAACTATCTTGTTTGACCGGATGTATTGACGTTAAGTTTTTTTTAATGAGTGCAATAGATTTGCATATGGGTATAATATTGGCCGCGAAGCTGATCTATGAATGTTTCGGATTATTTGTATAAATTATAAACGTTGCTTTTGGGGGTGCCGATAATTTTTTAAAACTTGTCTCCTTAATATAAATTCAATTAATAATATTACCGTATAAAAATCTCCGGTATTTATCTCCCCCCCCATGGAGAATATTTTATTCTCGACTCTCGCCCGAATTTTCTTTACTGTGGTAATTTGAGATGCGAGTGAAGGAAAAAAGTTTTTTAACATTCAAAATGGCGTTTCCGTCTCTTCCTTCTGGCAGATTCTATTTGAATTTAGAATAACAATATTATACTTGCGGAATCAAAAATTTTGTAACATTTCAAGGCTGAAAAATAAATTTCCACGAATTCATTTTAAAAGTTTATTGATTTAATTCCGTTTTGATAAACCTTAGTTATAATGTTAATCCCTTATTTTTGAAATGAATTAAAAAACTTTTGTGAAACGATTTTTGCAAATCTTTGGAGAATCCATCGGAAGGATCTTACATTGGTGTATTTTTTCTTATGTTTCATAAACTTAAAAAAAAAATTTTTTCTCTTGAAAACGTTTTTTTTTTTTTTTTTTTTTTCTGTCACCAATATCGTTGACTTCTGAAAGCAGGTTATTGAAGAAAGGCATAAGCAAGGAATCCGATTTTTTTCTTTTAAAATTACTGCTAGTGTCGGAGCTTTAAATCGGGAGTCTGATATCTTTTTTTTTTTTTTGTCAGTAACCAAAATTTCTAGCATGAAGATTTTTGTATCGTCTAATCTGGCAACTCTGGTATATGGATTTTCCAGACGATTTTTTTAAATTGGGAGGTGTTATATGTTAATAAGTTAATAACGTTAAAAAAATATTGGAATTGCAGTGCAAAAAATTTTGTGTACTTTTAACACAATTTATAATTGAAAAATGGTCTATTCGTTTTTATTTGTAAATGATAACACAATAACAAATATTGCCTAGCAATGTATATTAAAATTAACATAAAAAGAGTTACATACAGAGTGTGTGGACCAAGTTTGTTAAAAATACACCAATTTTTTTACTGTGGGTATAAAGGAGTGGGATCCTTCCAGGAATAGGGATGCACGCTACATTATACAACTCGAAAATCTGTGTTATCTTGCTCAACACAAAAAAAGGCAATAAGGCATCTTGTTTTGTGCTGAACAAGACAGCAGACAACACTTTTCCGCATTTTAGAAGCAAAACTCCTTCACTTACTGCTTACACTAAACTTAATATCCTTGATTTGTGAAAATTTGTCGGCCATATTGAATCCGCCATCTTGAATATCTCAAATTCGACTTCAGAACCGAAATGAGTGACCCCGAGAACCCACCTAGACCAATTTTGGTCATAATAACCCCGATTTGTAGAAATTTGTCGGCCATATTGGATCCGCCGTATTGAATTTCGCAAATCTGATTTTAGAATCGAAATCAGCGACCCCGAAAACTCCCTAATCCGAAGTTTCGTTACAATCTGATGACTTTGAAAAAATCACCCCCACTACCCCCGTTAATTTTTTTTAAGGGAGCAACAATTGGAAACAATTTTTTCACCCCAAAATCTTGTTTTGGGTCATGGACTTTATCACTTCCACTCATGGTTTTAATTTTCGCTTACCTGTGTGAAGCGGGACGAAATTTTTCCCTAAGATCGATTTTTTTTCTTGCTTTTATTAATTAATTTTTTTAAGGGAGGGGGCGGAATGGAAGGCAGGGGCGTGGTGTGATAAGGTCATTGTGTTGGTACTTCAGATGGTACCTACAGTTTCTGTAGAGAATGTAATGTAAATATATACGAATATAAATATTGTATATAAATAGTATTTATATACAAAAATATACCGGTAAAAATATACCATGCATTTTTTCTATACCTCGGTATATTTTTAAAAAAAACCTTATTTATTAGTCTAAATAATGCTGTGGAATAATCTTTTGCACGTTAAATCAAAGATTAATTAATATTGAGTGATATAAGAATATAAAATATTAATGGAAACTGGTAAAAAATTAAATAAGATGGATTAATTAAATCGATACAACCTCCATTTTGAGCGCCATTTTCAAAAAGCCCCATTAACAAATATGGCTGGTATCAAGTGAAGACATCAGTGGAAAAAGGAGACCGTTCAGGTTCCAACGAAAAACTGTAGTCAATAAATGAAAATCGAAAGAGGATCTAACATTTTCCTACTGCTTGTTTACAAACAGTACATAGAAAATTCTATCGGAATCAAAATGGCTTCCAAAAAAAAAACAATAGAAAATAGCCTGTTGTCTGAATTTTTTTTCGAGAGGTCCAACGGTCTCCTTTTTCCACTGATGTCTTCAAGTAGAATTTACATCATGTTGGCGCGTTATTTTATTTTGCTGTTTTTTTTAAAATTTAGGATGAATACCAACCCGAAAAAAAAGAAAACACCCCGTTTGAGCTTCAGCTTGATTCTTAAAATTTATTCAATAAAATACGATTAAAGTGTGATTAAATTATAAGAAAGAAGTAAAAATAAAAAAAATACCATAAATACCAGTCTGGTATTTATTTACGTATTTATATACATATTTATATACGGTATATATACAAAGCCTTCGTATACCGTATATTTATGTTCTCTACTACAGTTTGAGGTTGGCTTTGTTTTTGAATGTTGGCACCAACACTCAAAAGAAGCGTTGCAAGTCAGAGGGAGTACAAAATAGTATTGAAAGCCAAATTTCATAATTCCAATGTCGGTGTCCTACTTAATACTGCCGAATTTTGGGGCTTCTGCAGAAATATGAAAACTTCCTGCTACAAGCCTATGTGTATGTTGACTTGTCTGAAAGTTTTATTACTCTTTTGTTTTCAACGCAAGGTCGATTCAATCCACAATTTCCTCGTTTTGTCGTGCATCCCTATTCAAGAAACATTGCTCAAGTTATTAAAAAGTATTTTTTTACCGAAAAGATTTTTTAGAAAACCCATAACCAGACGGCACAAATAAGAATCTTGCTGCCAGATATTTTCGATCGGGAAACCATCTCTAGAATTACATTCTGGATTAGAATATAATGGTAATAAATCAAATGAAATTTCTGTGTTCAAACATGTTAATAATTCGCATAGACCAGAAAAGGGTTAAACTGTCGCAGTGCAACTAAATCTGAGCAGAAGTCAAATTCGAAGACACTCTTGTATGAACCTGTTAAATAGGCGCTGGATGTGCCTATAAGCTGTGAAATAGCATTAAATTTTAAAAAAAAATTCTGCAAGACCTTTCTCTCACCGTTTTAAATAGGATTTAATAATTTGCTTCATATTATTTTTTCGTTTATTGTAATTTACAGGCCGAAATACGATTTACATAATGATCGCCTTGAAAGCTAATTAAAGCATCCAAACCCAATTTCTTAATTTAGGGCAATCATAAAAAACAATACATTTAGAATGTTCTTCCTTAATCGGCCTTTTACTTTTATGCATTATTCCTTTTTTTCGAAAAATCGCCAAAAGATGATATTCGAGACGTTATGTCATTTAAAATACGCATCAAAATACAATTGGAAAAAATTCTAAAAATTATACATAAGTCGTTATTCTAATTACCTAATAACAAAAACATTTCCCTTTTGCATATTTAAATTATGCAATGATTCTTTTTTTTTTTTTTTAAATCTTAAATTTTTGACGCGAATTCTGTGACTGTTTTGACCTTAACAATTCAAATTAACCGATTTTCATTTTTTACACTGATAAAATGTAAACATTCTTTTAATGTGTTTCTGTGAACTTTATGATGATTCGCGTAAAGAACTGCTATTTAATTATAAATGATGGTTAAAATTTTATTTAACAAGACCAATTTGTTTTATATCATCACTACTATTAGGTTACTTAACATTTTGTTTTAAGGGAAAAGTTTATTTTTCCTTTTTTTTTATACGTTTTAATGTAAACAATAAAAATCATGCAGTTTTTATAAAAATTAAATTTATAGGTCGGGTTAAGAATTATATATTATCCAGCAGTGGTTTTCTTTTTAAAAGCAAAATAAAATTCACTCACAATCGGTTAAAAAATTTTTAAGTGCTATTATGTGCCTCTTCGTGAGAAAATAAAAAGAAAGAAAACCACGCGCTCATGATAAATTTGCATATACCTACCAGATAGGTAGGTGTATTAGTAACGCATGTACCATATCATTAACGGCACATGACGTCTTCATATATCCCCCCGAAAATTTGAACTCGATTTTAATTTTTTTTTCTTTTTTAATTTCAGATATGTATTTTTGAATTATGTATTTGCTGCCAATTATGAAATCAAGAAGACTGGTCGATATGTGGTTTTTCTTCATCACTTTAGCTCTTGTTTTTACTCTAATTTCAGGTGAGTTTTATATTTAAATTTCGTGTAATTTCATCTTTTGTTTATCTTTTATTAAGACGGTATAATTGGTCTTTTAAACCAAGGGGCAAGTCCGTGATCTTTTCAAAGAAAAGTGATACCTCGTGCAAAAAGTCTGAGAAAAAGAACTTGATCTGTCATTTATATACTTTTTTTTTTTTAATATTTTCGCCAATGACATTCGTTAAGAAGATATAAATCGGGTTTTCCGAATTAAAAAGAAATGTTGTTTAAAAGGTTCACGGAAAGATATTTTTTTATTATTATTATTATTATTAAAAAAAAACCTTGTGCATATGAATCATAAGGAACCTTAAAAAGTGTCACATGGTTGTCTCGTCTAAGGAAAAAAATGTCATTTAACTAAACATGGGAATAGTGAAAGCCATTTGTCATTATTTACATCACGCAACGAAAAAATTTTCTTATGCTTAAATCCGGGAGTTTTTTCATGTTTTCATTTTTTTTTTTCATCTTTAAATCAAAAATCCTATTTCAAAAATACGGGAAAAAATAATTTTATTTAAAAAAACGAAAAATAGCACAAAACTAAGCGAAAAACGTTTTTGACTGAAATATATTTATAGGCAAACAGGAATAACGGAATCGAGATTTTAAGATGTTTGATTATGGTCATGGCGCATTACCTAAATTATCCTTTGGATTCTTTGATAGCTGTCTATAATTTGTATGTGTGGGCTTCTTATCGGCTCAATCAGCAAATTCTAGTTTCGGATAAAACGAAATTATTTTAAGGAGATTATGCGCTATTTGATATATGTGTATTATGTAAAGTTTCTTTTCTTACGGCTGCGTAATACGTTCAAATTTTTCAATTTCCATTGCATAGAATGGATGATATCCTTATTTTTTATACAGAAAAATATTTTGTTTTTAACGCTGAAAATCGATACAGAAAATTTTATTTCTCTACTCTTTTATTTTTAAGGTTAAATAAGGTTAAATTTTTAATCTTAAATCAACAGATTTGATCATAAAAAAAAGAAAAAAAACATTCAGGGATATGAGGCATATCCCTGCATAGGACTGGGCTACGTCTAGAATTTTTGGTTGGAGCATCGTTAGTTCATTGTTAATAATCCCCCTTAATCCTCCAAGCCCTGATATTTGCCCACCTGGCCCCCTTTTTCAATAAAATTTTATCAAAAATCATCAAAATCTTTGGTTCAAAAATTGTCGATGAGCTTTTTTAGAAAAACATTATTTTTTAATCTTTATTTTTATTTTTTAACGGGATATGGATCTTTTTATTAAGGAAATCACGATTATAAGTTCGTGAACTATATAAGTTAAACATAGGAAATCAGTTGAAAAGTTAAATCGAAGTGGCGAAAGATGGAATTGAACCATCGACCATCATAACCATCACCATAACCATCATTATTTTTAAGAAAAAATTCAGGAGTCCGAATTCGATGCTGATGCCAACCGCGGCCAGCTAAATATCTCGGGTCGATGCCGATGCCGATGCCAGCACTAACAATTTCGTAGTGCCAATGCTAATTTCGGGTATAAATAAATTTTTTCAAGCTTCGAACCCCTGAAAAATTAAAATTTTAAGAATTTTTACCTAATTTTTAAGAATTTAAAAATACTTTAAAAATACTTTAAATTTTTAGAATTTTTTCTAATAAAATTTTTTATTAAATTTTTTCAATAATCAAAAATTATCGAAATATTCGTTTCAAAAAATGTTAATGATCTCCCTAAAACCTCCAAGCCCTAACCCCCCACTAGCCTAGCTATCCGAGAAAAACGATTCCTATAGAGTTTCAGTGCTGTCCTATTTATTTTTACATACATTTTGTTTATGTGTATGGACTCAATAAAAAAACTTATGCAATTATATCAATAAAATTTTTAATTTTAGAAATTGCATAATAGTCCACGTGGCCCCCTTTTTCAATAAAATTTTATCAAAAATCATCAAAATCTTTGGTTCAAAAATTGTCGATGAGCTTTTTTAGAAAAACATTATTTTTTAATCTTTATTTTTATTTTTTAACGGGATATGGATCTTTTTATTAAGGAAATCACGATTATAAGTTCGTGAACTATATAAGTTAAACATAGGAAATCAGTTGAAAAGTTAAATCGAAGTGGCGAAAGATGGAATTGAACCATCGACCATCATAACCATCACCATAACCATCATTATTTTTAAGAAAAAATTCAGGAGTCCGAATTCGATGCTGATGCCAACCGCGGCCAGCTAAATATCTCGGGTCGATGCCGATGCCGATGCCAGCACTAACAATTTCGTAGTGCCAATGCCAATTTCGGATATAAAAAAAAATTTTCAAGCTTCGAACCCCTGAAAAAATTAAAATTTTAAGAATTTTTACCTAATTTTTAAGAATTTAAAAATACTTTAAAAATACTTTAAATTTTAAGAATTTTTTCTAATAAAATTTTTTATTAAATTTTTTCAATAATCAAAAATTATCGAAATATTCGTTTCAAAAAATGTTAATGATCTCCCTAAAACCTCCAAGCCCTAACTCCCCAAGGACTAGCCTAGCTACCCGAGAAAAACGATTCCTATAGAGTTTCAGTGCTGTCCTATTTATTTTTACATACATTTTGTTTATGTGTATGGACTCAATAAAAAAAGTTATGCAATTATATCAATAAAATTTTTAATTTTAGAAATTGCATAATAGTCCACGTGGCCCCCTTTTTCAATAAAATTTTATCAAAAATCATAAAAATCTAAAAAATCTCAAAAATATTAATAATTATATAAAAAAATCTCTTAATATAAAAAATTATATCTCTTGCATAAAAAATCTCAAAAATCTAAAAATTGTCCCTTTTTTCTTAAAATTAGCCAAAAATTTACAATATTTTGTAAAAAATTTTATTATAAATTTCACTGAAATTTTTTTAAAATTAAGGATCATCAAGGATTTTTGATAAAATTATATTGAAAAATTAATCTAAAATGTTTGAAATATTAGTTTTTTTTTGAATGTTCGGTGTCCAAAACACAAAGACAACTGGAAAACCGGACACGACAAAACCATCATGGGGAGCGCCCTAAGGCGTAATCCTACGTCAAAGAAAAAAAAATTTTAATTTAACTTTTGCAAACATTTATTGGAGAGTATCGCTAAAGCTCGTAACTTCGGCACAGGTTTTTTTTTTTTTTTTTTTTTTTTTAATGATCAAATCTGTCGATTGGAACTACTGTAAGCGTTATACTTAAGGGCTCAAAATTCACCAAAAATAGCCAGCCAATGTCCAAGTTATGTCCAAACCGCTGAAGCAAAGATCTCTCATGTAATTTTTTTCTGCTTCAATTTTGCTTTTCCGTGTTTTTTCTGAATTTTTCATATATTCTGTATTTTTTTTTTTATTATCGTTTTTCCTTTTTTCTTCCCCCCTCTGAATCATACGATTGCATCCTTGAACTTCGGAAAATTAATTCATTTTCCCTCCGGCGACTTTAGAAGAGAAAAATTGCCGTTTTGAGAAAATGCCATACAAAAAATGTTACATGTATTTTACCGTACGGATAAGAATCTCAAAATAAGTAGAAGTTAAATGTATTTTGCTCTTCCCTTTTCTTTCTCTTTCCTTTGAGGATATGCTAATGAAGGTTACTGAACTTGAAACTTTAAATAAAAAAAAGGGAAAAGGACATTTGATCGCAGGGAAAAACTTCGGAAAAGTCTGAAATTTATTAGTCGCAAACAAAATCTTTTTTGATGAATAGGGAAAGCAAATTTTTTTCTTTCCTTGTTGGAAGAGAAAAGAAGTAAAAAAGAAAAGCTCGTTTGCCCTCGGAAACGGAAATGAAACCGTGTACGTCATTTCTGAATAAACAGTATACACAAAAAAATTTGCCGACATTTATTAGTAATTGAAACGTCGTATGCTTTCGATCGGTTGCACAGATTGACGAAAAAGAAGTTTTTTTTTTTTTACTGACGATTTTTTTCATTACTTATTTTTTTATTGGAATGCATTGTTTCAGGAAATATCCCCGGCAAAATAATGATCTGCAACGGAGATTAAGTAATCGATGTTATAGAACGTCACTAGGGCATTAAATCGGACGATAATTAGCTAGACCCTTTTTTTTCGCGCTTTTACTTTTTTTTTAGTTCCTGAATATGCCAAAAGGTGCGAATATAAAAGTCATGCATCATCCGGTTTTAACCTCCGACAGCGATGAATATTTCAAATGATTCACTTTTATTGTAATGATTACGTAATTTAAAAACGTCGAAAATGGGATGACAAACAAAACGGTCGAAAATCACATTAAAATTAAAATGTTACCATAACGACGGCATTATCCGAGGCAGGACAGAGCGAGAGTTGTAACGTATTTTCAATTAGATCAAAATTAGTTTCATCAACTTTTCAAAAAAAAAAAAAAAAAAAAAAAAAGGATAGTGTTGCAAGCGGTTTATCCTTCAGTTTTTTCTCTTTTTTTGTAACTAGCCGTTCCCATAATTGGAAAAGCATTCACTGCAAATCAGGAACGCTCCTCACTTTCGCACGTTAATTCATCCTTATTTACTTTTACGCAATTAATATTTTAATGAGACTTTTGCATTATTTCTCCCAGTAGAGAGTTATAAGTATGCATTGGAGGAAAAAATAAAATTAAGAATTTTTCCTGGTAATTTTCACGTATACTGTAGATTTCAGAAAAAAATAAAATCCCGTTTCTCAAATTGATGTGTACATATTTCCTCGATGAACATGCCGCGCATATTTGGATTGTGGAAGTCAAGAAGCATGCCTGGAAGGAAAGTTCCGCCTTGACACTTAATGGCACGCCGATAGGTCCCCGGCCTCTTTTTAAATGCTTTTCTTATTAAATTAGTGCAAATAGGCGATGTTCGAACGCGTTTTGCATGATTTGATTTTGCTCAACTTATTTTTGGATTACTATAATTAGGCGTCTTAATTTGTGGAATTATTAGTAATAAATAAACTTTTTCAATCTTTTAGCATTTCGGTTTTAATCATTTTCGTCGGGATATTTGTTTGGCACAACAATTAAATTAGCTATTTTTCAGGACTCCGATTCCGATTCCGATTCCGGCACCGACACCACCAAGCATCAATTTTATCCGATGCCGCCTCTGATTCCAATTTTAGTGAAAAAAAAAATCATAGAGCCATTCTAGGCGATTTTTAAAATCAGGGGTCCGATGCCAATGCCAGCCGAGGCCGGCTAAATATCTCGAGTCGATGCCGATGCCGATTTCGGATATTAAAAAAAATCCGATGCCGATGCCGGCATTAGCATTTTTTTTTTTTTTTTTTTTTTTTTTTTTATGGTCCAGTGACCGAAATGGCCATTTGAAGATAAAGAAAATAATTTTCTTTATGCTAATCATCGCCAGAGCAAAATTTCGCTGTGACAGCCAAAAAGTTGGTCAAAAATTGGTCTAAGTATATGTGCTTCTAGATTTTTCTCTGAAAAAAAAAAAAAAAAAGAATTGCCAAAAGTAAAAAAAAAATTTTTTTTTCGATGCAAAAATAACTCTAAAAAAGCATGGATTAACTCATTTAGAAGGTAAAATAATAAACCCTTTTTAAATAATTCATCTACTTCGCTTTTTGAAAAATTTAAATTGATTTCCTGAAATATGCTTCTAAGGTTTTTTTGCATTGTCAGGTTTTGCATAAGATGTGCAATGAATGGACGAAAAAATTAGTTTAGCAAAGCTGGCATAGAAATTAAATTTTCGATATACGGAGGTTAGTGGAGAAATTTCAGAGCAATTTACTGAGTCTTTGCAAAAGCCCTTTAATAATGTGTGGTTGAATCTCTGAGGCTCGCTAGACTATGAAATCTCTATAGAATACGAGATGTCTATGTATATTAGCCTATTGTGGTCTAGTCAAGTCTAGTCTATGTTACATAGTATGTAATCTTCTATATTGAGTTCTCTTGTTTTGATTTCTATAGGCTTTATTGAATTAGAAATGAACTCCTTCTAGTCACTAATTAATATATTGAAAAGCCGTCAAATGCACATTTCGAGTGCTTAATATGCACTCATCATCAGTGACATCGACTAGGTGTTAAAATAAGTGAGACATTGATATCCTTAAATAAAAACGATGCATAAAAACGTCTGACTTAAAAATATTAAAAAATAAATAATTAAAATGCAACCATGGTTGCATTTTAATTATAGGCTTTATGGCTAGAAATCATTAGAGGTCCTAAAAGAGATTAGCCATACTTGTAATTCCGATTCTTCGATTCTTCGATTCTTCGATATTTTTCTCCTGAAAATTACTGGTCCATTAAAAATATTTTTGGAAAATTCAGAACTTAAATATAAACAGTCAGGAACCATTTTGTAAACTTAAAAAATTTAATATTTCAGACGGGAATTCATTTTTCGGATTTTATCGAATAACCGGAAATGGCTGAATGGCTAATCTCTTTTAGGATCTCTAGAAATCATCATGCCAGTCTAAATTTTTTATGTTCTGCTGCTGCTAATCCCGTGTCAACTTGTCCATCATCAGCTTGTTCAGGAATGGTCGAATGTAGGATTTTATTGTCTCTTATGAAATAATACAGTTTGATAAATTATGAGATCATTTTTGCAAAACATTTTTTTTTTAAATAACACGTGTACAACTTGGTAAATCACTCAAGAAAAGTTTTTAAAAATTAGAAGAACGAATGTACAAGTAATTGCTTATAGCGTTTAACGAATGCAACCACGACTAGTTAATTAGAAATCGGACTAATTTTAACTCGAAAAAGTAGCGTCAAACCCCAAAATAAGCATACTAGCGATTGTATAAACGAAAATTATAGATGTTCTGCAACTGCAGCCGAGGTGCACCATTTCCTCCTTAAGATTGCATAACTGGAAATTTTTGAGGAAAATATTCCGATGCTGGCGCTTCACGAGTCACTCTCATTACAATGCATATGTCAACAGTCTTCCTATTTAGTAATGGCAACCACTTAACAACTTAACAATCACAATGATGCGACAGAAAAAAAACCGTCATATAATACAAGCATATATGGCACGCGTGCGTCCTCAAATTGGCTAAAAGCAAAGAAGGGAAGAAAAGTGAAATAATAATTTTTTCACTTTGCGGAAGATTATTAGCAAAATGTTACCGCTGCATTTTCAGATTCGAACTTCGACATCTTAAAAGTTCAAACTATTTTGTCCTTCATTACGGGGAAACTACGCATTTTCTCCGAACTCCCTGAAGCGAGGTTCAGTTTTACGTTTTTTTTTCCCATTACCAACATTTATATTTTACAATCGTTTATTCCAAACGCTGAGCCTATAGGTACCCGAGAAAAAAAAAAGTATTTCTCTCGCGTGATTGTATAAAACTATTTAACTAAAATTACCTATACACGGCCTCGGTAAGGTCACTGCCCAGTGTGCTAAGTTAAGTGACATTAACATTGAAAAATTAAAGAAAACCGGCTATCGGTTATTACACTTCGGGAAGTAACGTCGGAGAAATCATCTCAAGATCGATCATCTGTGATTATGACTTATGCAATGACTCGTTACTTTTTCATAACCGACTCTAATTTGTAGACAAATACTTTCAATTTCGATTTGGTTTTTTTTTTTGGTTATTTTAAAAACGCATCTTCCGGTTTTGGAAAGGTAAAAATGCAGTTTATATCCGAAGAGAATTAATATGCACGCGGAAAGCCAAGTAGGTGCGAAAAAAATTATCAAAGGAGTGTTACTTGAATTTATTTTATTTTATTTATAACGATTATGTTAGGAAAGTGTAACTGTAGAAAACAAGTTGTTTTACTTAAAAATGCGGTTTGAATGCTGTTGACACACTAATCACTTATGCGGTTTCTTTTAAGCGGTAGTAAAATATTGGATAGACCTATCTTCCTTTAGTTTTCGTATATTCGCCCCGTAATAAAATTTTGGCGATAAAAAGTTTTATGTCGTTTCATTCGAGGTTTTCTGGGGGGGTTAATTGACACAAAATCCTAGTAACCTTACAACCCCTAGCTCCAAAGATATGTAGGTCATCGAATATCATATAAAACAATATATGCAACGACCTTGTGAAAAGAGAAAAATTCTAGTTTTTACTACGAATAAAAGAGATTTTAGATTTTTAAAAATTTTGCATGAATGATTTGCCAAGTTGTGTGTATTAAAAAAAAAAAGAAAAAAACTTCGTTTTGTGAAAATAATCTCATCATTTATTAAACTGTATTATTTCATCGTGGACAATAAAATCCTCCGACATAATTCTTTCATTTTTTTTTTTTCAAACGTACGCTCATTTGCTATCAGTTTTGAAACGGGGTTGACCCTGAATCCGAACTGAATCAATCAATCAAATAAATGTTTTCATCGAAATATATGAATATTAATAGAGATGGTAACCGATATACGTTCAATTTTGTTAAATGCCCTTTGACGATGCCGGAATATATTTAGCGGCTATTTCAATCATGGGACGAAAAATTAAGTTTTTTTGAAGAAGTCCAGAACAATATTTATTTTATAAGCGAAATGATTTAGTAAAAATGTGTAGGGGGTAAAAAGCCCTGCAAAAATGGTATCTACTTTTAGGAGGTAAAAAGAAAAAGCAACCTATCAAATCATATCAGAGCATATGATCTACGTAGAGCCGGAACTCCCATGTTAAATATTTGTTGTTATAAATTGTAGTTAGTTCTGTGATCCAATTACTTGGAGCGCTGCTATCGCGAAATTTTGCAAAAAAATTCTCTAGATTTGATCCATTGATTTTTAGTGTGATCATTAGGGTGTCCCTTATTTTGCGAATTTTCGAATTTTAAATCGCACACCCTCTAAATTGGTGATCTATGGTTCACTGATAAGCCCTATTTTTTTTCCAGATTTTTCTGGGCACCGAAAAGCATGCCGACTTGAGCTTTAAGTCCCGAAAATTCTCATAAAGGGCAGTCTCCACTTGATGACGTTCACGGCATTCGCGTTGTCCGTCATCACGGTTAACGTAATCGCACCGGAAGTACTTTGCAGGTTTTGCTCCCGTAAACGTTTGTGGCATAAAAAGAGTACCGTATATTTCATTAAGTATACAAAATTGGCTTACCCAGAATTTGCTTTGGAACAGATTTATTGTCTTCCCCATGCCCGAATTAAATTTTTTTTTTTTAAATCCGTAAAAACATCTTTCAAAACCGCCATTTTTAATGTTTGTAAATAGAAAAAAGCAGAAGATGATCAAAAAAATCGTGGTAAAAGATCCACAAAACTTCCGGTGCGATTACGTTCATCGAGAAGGCGGATAACGCGAATGCGGTGAACGTTATCAAGTGGAGACTGTCCTTAAGAGAAAAAAAGTCGACAATTTTTTTTTTTCGCGGAAAGACGTCGTTTCCTATTGGAAATTTTGCGTAGATCACGAATCTGAAGTCCGTTTTTTCCGTCGATGTAAAAAAACGGACTTCAGATTCGTGATCTACGCAAAATTCCCGATAGGAAACGGCGTCTTTCCGCGAAAAAAAAAAATTGTCGACTTTTTTTCTCTTATGGGAATTTTCGGAACTTAAAGCTCAAGTCGGCACGCTTTCCGGTGCCCAGAAAAATCTGGAAAAAAATAGGGCTTATCAGTGTACCATAGATCACCGATTTAGAGGTTGTGCGATTTAAAATTCGAAAATTCGCAAAATAAGGGACACCCTAGTGATCATACCCTTTCACCACAAAACGGATTAATTATACGAATTTGCCAAAGCAAGGTTTTTTTGAGTTGCAACTCACTGCTTTATATAAATATGGGATCCAGTAGAACAAAGCTGTGGGATTACACGCGTCGAAATCGTCCATTTAACTTACACGCCCCTGGAATAGGGTACGTCATTTCCGACAAAGTTTTTCCGATTTTGCTCCTCCATGGAAAATAGGTTCATTTTATGTTAAAACTGCGATATAAATTTTAAAATAATTTTTTTTTCACCGTTTAGGGGTTGCTCAAGGTCGATATAGGTTGCGGCGGTATGATTTATTTTAGGCAGGGCTGTATATTGGTAATACCTCACTAGTGAAAATATTGGTATAAACAAAAGTACTCTACACTAGGGTTTTCGAGGTCGTAGAACACGAATTTCACTATCCCGAATTTTTCCGATTTACCCCTGTGACGTCATTAGCGTTTTTATCGAGCCAATGCTTGGTTTTTCTTCGTAAAATGCGGCTTAATTTCGAATTTGGAGCCCTGATATTTTTTTTAAAAGTTGGTATCGCTCATACTTATGCTAAAATACCCGTAGAACACGAATTTCACCATCCCGATTTTCCCCAATCAACCCCTGAGTAGGAATATAAGTGTAAATTTGATTTTTTGGGCCAAAAATGGATTTTTCTGCCAAAAAATAACAACAACGCCTCACCTGTTTGATTTAGAGGTCATGTTTAATGAAATTTTTTACTCTGGTTACTCTAATTAATTATTATCTTTTGTGTTTCGAATCAATTTCCGAAATTTTTTACGGTCAAAAAATTCCACCCTTAATTTTTTTGAAGTTTCAAATTTTTTCCGACGGCAAAAAATTTCGGAAATTGATTCGAAACACAAAAGATAATAATTAATTAGAGTAACCAGAGTAAAAAATTTCATTAAACATGACCTCTAAATCAAACAGGTGAGGCGTTGTTGTTATTTTTTGGCAGAAAAATCCATTTTTGGCCCAAAAAATCAAATTTACACTTATATTCCTACTCAGGGGTTGATTGGGGAAAATCGGGATGGTGAAATTCGTGTTCTACGGGTACACTGAGAGAAATCACAATCATTATGACAAACAAAATAAAGCTAATAAACAAAAAGGTTTGGCCTTAAGACCAAAAAACTTGCAACAAGTAAAATTTTTCTTATACCAAATAAAAATATTCATCCCAAGTAAAATTATTAGCTCGTCCAATGACTTAAGAGTAGTGCATTTATTTTCCATATAACAAGAAAATCAATTATTTGTCGTAATAAAATTCTTTTCTTGGCGCATTATTTATTTGCGATAAGAAAATATTTTCTTTGTCACAAAGAATAAAGTTGACATCAACGGATCGTGATAATAAATAACTCAATTTGGAGTACCAGAAACTGGTACATTGATAGCTCAGGACGTCATCGGTGCTGGTTCAACATCCATATTCATCAAATGGCTGCTTCCATACTTATACTAATGTAAAATTGTTTTTCTGTTTCAGATCCGCATTAACTTAATTAACTATTTAATAATTATATAATTCTTGTAGGTACTAACGATTTCGGAAAAATATGAAAAAACTTTAAATAATTTAGCCCCAAGTGGTCTTGGTTCTAATCTCAGTAAAGAACTTTTTTTTTTTTTTTTTTTTATTTTTAATACATACATTTTTTAGATCAACATCAACGATGCCAACTTTGATCAACGGAATGCTCATAAAGAATTAATACAAATTTCATGTTTTTCTTTAATAAACCTTTCAAACGATTTCATTTTTTATTTTTAATTAATTCTAGTTCTGGAATTTAATGCTAAAGAAAATTTTAACGGTTAGTAAGAAATTTACTTGTGACAAGTAAATTTTTGTCTTGTCTCAAAACTACTTATTTATTTTTGATATAACATTGCCGCAAATAAGTTCTAGTTTAGGTTCATATTTAAAACTAGGATTTACTTGTCATAATGCATATATGCTTTGCCACAAGACTTCATTTCTCTCAGTGTATTTTAGCATAAGTATGAGCGATACCAACTTTTAAAAAAAATATCAGGGCTCCAAATTCGAAATTAAGCCGCATTTTACGAAGAAAAACCAAGCATTGGCTCGATAAAAACGCTAATGACGTCACAGGGGTAAATCGGAAAAATTCGGGATAGTGAAATTCGTGTTCTACGACCTCGAAAACCCTAGTGTAGAGTACTTTTGTTTATACCAATATTTTCACTAGTGAGGTATTACCAATATACAGCCCTGCCTAAAATAAATCATACCGCCGCAACCTATATCGACCTTGAGCAACCCCTAAACGGTGAAAAAAAAATTATTTTAAAATTTATATCGCAGTTTTAACATAAAATGAACCGATTTTCCATGGAGGAGCAAAATCGGAAAAACTTTGTCGGAAATGACGTACCCTACCCTGGAAGCGCCGTCGAACGAGTCCCCGGTCGTATAGACAGGTACGGAAACTCCCCATGCCGTTTATGTCCCTCTTAACTACGCACATTTTAGTTCTAGAACGGTGCATTGACGAAACTGTAGCTCCGTCATTGCACCATTTTTGAAAGACGCAACATGTCTAATCGTTTAAGTTGGGACCATGGCCGTGCGCCGCCATCTTTGTTTACAAATCTTAACGACCAATCAAAAACCGTCTCACATACAAGTAGCGCTTACGGTGGTAGAAAGGAAGAACTAATTTTCGCGTACTTAAGCGGGACAAGATCTCCCATGTACATAGTCATATAAACAGGTCTAGAAACTCTTATTTGGTTACCACGGCAACCATGTCTCGGATCTTGAAATATTTTTTAGTTCCTGAAAAAAACACTTCGGCGCTGCAATGCTTTGACCACCAGCCAATCAGGATTAATTTTAAAAAACCTCCAAAAATTTGAATTGAGTATTATAAAGATAGAAAAAAATTTGAATTGCTGTTTATGAAAAAATTGCCCAAAAAACGTCAATTAAAATAAATTTTTATTTACACGGCTAGGCATAGTTGGTATGCAGTTCCGAATTGTAAAATGAAAGAATATTGTTAATCAGTGAAAATTAAACCCTGACGACGAGCTTGAAACTTCTTATCGAATGTGCTGCCATGAAAAGACAACAAAAAACGAAATGACCGAAGATGGTCACCCAATGATTTGGATTTGAAGTACACGAAAACGCTGATTAATCAATTCCAGCTCAAACGATGATGGAAGATAAAGAAAATTTACATTTGCAATTAAAGAAGTTTACTTCTCAAAATGGCCTCTTCGCCTCTTTCACGTACAAAAAACTTGATTTTTTTTTCTTAAAACTCCAAATTAAACTTATTATACGCCCTAATAATCACCAAAACTGAATTACAATTGGAAAACTGGATATCTATAACTCCTGAAATGTAATGAGAAAAAAATTAATGCAATGCATAAAAAAATAAAAAAAATGAAAACATAAATAAGTAAATAAAAACTTCCATCTACATTTTCAATGTTTGTTGTTTTTAATAAAGCTAACATTTGATTGGCTGATGGTCGCTGACTCGTAGCGACATTAGCGACTAAATAATGAACTATTTTATATATCAATATGTGGGACAGTTTTTCACCCCGGAGTTTCTAGACCTGTTTATATGACTATGCCCATGTATAAGGGATAGGAGTTTCCGGACCTTTCTATATGGCCGTGGACAAGCCTCATGCTCAAACGCATGCGCGGAGCTAGGCTTTATCGCGACTTGATTGGCATGCATACCGCTAGATGAAGCTCGGATGCTCCATCGTAGCCTTAGAATGGGGAAAGCCCAGTAGCGGGTATTTTTACACGCTACAAATGAAAAAAAAAAAACAATTACGGTCATTTAAATGTTGAACAATGGTAGCAGAGAAGGAAGTTTTAATAAAGAAATAGAAAAAAATGAATAAAGAATTTTAAAACAAAAATGAATAAAATGACTTTATGCTTGATTTAGGTGTAGCATAACAAAATAAATCTCGTTTATTTGTTGATCTATGTGAGAATTCGATTTTGAGTAAGAATAAATTTTTAACTTTGAATAGAGTCCGGAAAAAAGACTCGAGATAAGGAAATAAAAAAAAGACAAATTAATCACCCTTACAAATGCATATTCAGAAAAGAAAATAAGCTAATAAAATTGCAAAAATCAATCGACTATCAACACTTCAATTAATTACATATTTTTGATTTTAATCTTAAAAAGAGGAAAAAAACAAAATACTTTAGAAATTTTTGAAAATCATTTTCTTAAAAAACGATTGGCTGAAATGTTTTTTTATTTTTCAAACTTTTCTAATTATTGAGTAATACCTCACTGTTGTGGGGATTCCTCGATGTCGACATCGGTGCTTTCTTATGCATATATGGGCTTTTTTTCTCTCTTGATTTTAATTGGATGGAGATCCCCTTGTCGATTTGAGCCGGAATATTTAGAAATCATATTAACGGTCCGAAGTCTTGATGGATATTTAGCCTCATTTGTACTTTTGGCTTTAGATCTTTATTATTTTCCTATTTGTCACCTCTCAATCAATTATTGGGCACAGTAAATGATTTTCTGCAGCCTCGTAGCCAAAGGGGGGCATAGGGTGGCTTAGCCCCCCTGTGGATTTGAAATTTATATCCAAAATCAAAATCAAATTCGCATTTTAACAGGAAAAAATTAATTATCATCCAATTTCACTTTATTGTTTAATTTTTAACATAATTACAGTCGACTCCGGGTATAATTGACATGGGATATAGTGGATTTTCGGTTATAGTGGACAAGATCGTCCGGTCCCGTTGAAAAATCCAATAAGCCCCATGTTAAAACATCCGGACCGGATATAGTGGACTGGTAAAAAAACGGAACCCCGGTTATAATGGTCAAAATATTCATTTCGTTTTGGTTCATGGTCCATAAGACACTGTATAAAAATTTTCGGATATAGTGGACTCAAAGTTTCACCTTCGGTTATTGTGGACAAAATGTTTTTAAGGCTCGATAATGTTTCCTCGTTCAGGTTTTTTCACGAACTAAATCATTTCAGAGATGCGTCATTCTTGTTTTTCATTCAAAAATTTCTTAATTTCACTTAATTGATAGTGCATATATGTTCTGCAGTGATAAGTACTGATTATTTTATTGATTTTTACAAAAAAAAAAAAAAAAAAAAAAAAAAAAAAAAACCAAAATCGGATATAGTGGACCCCCGGTTATAGTGGTCAAAATTTTTCGGTCCCTTGAAGTCAATTATAACCGGAGTCGACTGTATGTTAATTTTTGCATAAAATTTTTTACTGTGTAAGACAAAAAAAATTCCAGCCCCCCCTTTAAAAACCTCCGGCCCCTTTGTATTTGCCGGTCTGGCTACGGGGCTGATTTTCTGTAGAATAAAGTCTGCATAGAGCTTTATGTTTTTAATGTTAAATCGATAAATTTTGATGTTCATTTTAACATGAGATTATGTTAAAGATATTTACGGTTAACATGTTTTCATGTTAATTTAACATAAAAATTATCAAAAAAATCTAGGTGAATTTTTTTTCATAAAATTTTTTACCGTGTACGGAAAAAAAGGTGCTACAAAAATACTGAATTATTTATGTTTGCATAGAAATACTGGCAGCATAAAAATACTGGCAACTAGCTGTTTCAGTAATAACTTTTTAATATATATATTGACATTTTGTTTAAAAAAAGAACTTACCGACCGCAAATAATTTACTTTACCCTTTAAACAGAAGCAAAACATTTATCGGTCAGTAGTTCGTATACTTGCAAAACTGTTGCGTTACTTTTCTTAGATAGAATATGGGAAAAATGGACCCAAATGAATGCACCATTCATTTACGCGCAATTACATTTATTTTAATTTAATTTTGATTTCTTTTTTCAGGCTGTCAATTCTATCCGTACGGTGAATATTTGCGCTTCGTACGTGTACCTGAAAATACTCAAGTCGGGGAGACAATCCTAAAAGTGGAAGTTCACCCCCGGCAAAATTTAACTATTCAGCCTGTGGACCGAATAGACGATGCCTCGTATTTCGCGTTCCAGGAGATAAATGCCACCGCTGTAGCTGTTGTCTTATTCAAATCGCTGGACGATTTGGTCGATAATGAGAGTCCTCAAAATGTTTTAAAATTCAGAATGGTCTGCGACTTCAGCAATGGAGCTGACACGGTAAGATTAATACTACAAAACTTTTTTTTAAAAAAGACTTTTATGAAATGATGATTTCATTATGAATCCGGAATGTAGATTATGTCAAAATCACCGGTTCGCAGTTATAAATTGATGAAATTAATTTTATAGAAAAAAAAAATGAAAAAATTGAATCACTAAACTAAAAAGGGGTCTTCTTTATTTTTCCAGGTTTCGTCCTACATGTCCGTTACTGTTTATGTTGAAGACGTAAACGATCACGCTCCTAGATTTTTAGATGTTCCTTATCATTTAACGGTTGACGAATTAACTCCGACTGGCCTTACACTATTTCGGGGGATTCATGCGTTAGATAGGGATAAGCCTAATACCCCCAATTCGGATGTTCATTATTCAATAGTCGGAGGGAACGAACAGGGAAAGTTCGCTTTGGAAAGCAGCCACAAAGCCGTTTTAGTACTGAAAAAACCCCTGGATTACGATGCTGGAGACAAGGAATACACTTTAAAAATCATGGCGTCTGATAGGGGATCTCCGCCAAAAAATTCAACGGTTGCACTCTCAATAAAAGTGTCCGATAACGACGATTTGAATCCGCAATTTACCAGGGACGTCTATCGAACACAAGTCACCGAATTCTATCCGTTAACAGTAAGTCTTAATAATAAATGATCCATTATATGGTACGTACGATGTGAAAGTTAGTAGGGAAAATAAGAGAGTAATTAAATAGGAATTTTTAATGTTTTATTTCCTAACGATTGAAAATAAAGCATAAAATCGCATCTAACGCACAGCTTGTGTGTTCCTCTCTTTTTTTTTGTCTGAGATATTATATTCCATTTTCAAACCGAATAACAATACCATCTGGGTCAGTCTAGTCATCGCGTGGTTTACTACTTACACGGTGTTATGATAACTCAATGACAGGCTCTAACAATTAAAATCGTTAGTAATTAAAGAGATGAGATTATATAATTAATTTTTGCGGTTACTTTCGTTTTGGGGCGTCTAAGAATGTAGTTGATTTGTCTCTTAAATGTTTTTTTAGAAATCGAAAGTCATCGGCCTTTAATATATAGGCAATAAATGTACTTCCGAGCAGGAAAAAAATTTGGAAAGGGCTAGCATTAATGAAGTTTTTGAAACTGCAGGTGTACCTTAAAGCCAGAACAAAATTGGCTCGTTCAACTGTTCTAAGAATTAGAAAAAAGTAGCAATATTAAATGCGTAGAAAAATTTATAATTATCAGGGCTTGGTAGCAGATTGTTTCGGGATCCTAAAACTCGCGTTCGCCGGGATTAGAAAATTTAAATCCCGGGATTTGACTGCCGGGAATGTCAGATTCTGAAGGCTAAAAACGGAGTAAAAATTGCTGTAAATATTTTTCTTGGCGATTAGGCGATGCTTGGAAATTTTTTTAAAGCCTAAGGAAATGATCTTTTTATTTGTTACAAATCGCTGCAAATATTGAAAGTGAAGATGTTTTAGCTTCTAGGTAGACTGTCTTTTTTAACAACTATTACATTTTTAAAAAGTGTACATTTTCCCCGTTCAAAAGGAGAGAGTCTCGAACAACTTTTGAATCAGCCGGTAAAAAATACTTTAAAAATTTGAGATTTGTCCGTCCATAGGGCGTCTATCGACCTTGAAAACATTTAAAACCTTGAATTGGCTTTGAATTTGAAATTGAACCTTCAACACCTCGAAAACCTTGAAAAACTTTGAATTTCAAACATAATTTTCAGTAAATACCCCTGAATATAGAACTTATACAGTTTTTCTGGAAGCCTTTTTAAATTTTGAAAAACTTTATTTTTTACCTTAGCTTAAAAGACTTACTTTTTACGTAAGTGCTACATTTCTAAAGTAGAGCATGTCCTTCAAAAAAAGCTTTATTTTTTTCTAAAAATGAGCCTTAAAAACCTTGAAAAAACCTTGAATTTCAAAAACGATTTTCTGTAAACACCCAAATTTTTTCACGTTTTATAAGCTAAATTTTGCAAAAGGCCAAGTATTATTTTTTTTCATTCTCCATGATTTTAAAATCGGGCGAATCCATGTTTTATTGGATATCCTTTTTTTTCCGCTAAGCTTTACAACCTTATATCAAAAAATAATTTTTCGTTTTTAATTTAGTAGCTTATACAAAAAGCGAAAAAATGTCATACCCAAAATCCTATTTCCTTTTTTTTTTTTTTCTTTTATAAGCCAGCAACTTTGAAAACTTTTCATCTTAAAGACTGTCATAAGTACAAAAGTTTCCTCTTTTACATCATTCCCGCGACAAGACCTTTCTTTTTTGTGTACCGATTTCGCAAAAAAAGAATAACCCATATCGACCTGGAATGAATCGATCCTTATATTTTATACTGTGTAGTATATAAATTCAGCCGACATATATTGGTAAAATGGAAAGCTTTTGTTCATCTTTTGTATTCTTCTGTAATGAATAAGTGAAGAACTGTCACGACATCACTTGATTGATTATTTCAAGATGAGCTCGCTAAAGTCTAAATTCCATTCCTGCGGCTCAACTCTTGTATCAAAAAGCGTTATTATAAATATAATCTATGACTTTTTTTGTCGGATCAAAAATTCTGAAATATAATCCGGGAAATGGTTTGTTCTTTTATTTTATTGGTCAGTTTGTTTCATTGTAATATTTTGACGATGAAAAAGTTTTTTTTTTTTTCTTCCTTTTTTTTGTCCGGTCTTCTTTGATGTTGCTTTGATTGATTTCTTTTCAAGCTTCTTATTTATTAAATCAAAACGGATCCTTATCCGAAAGCTTTTCGGGAAGAAAATGATCGTACTCGGACTTTGTGCAAGAAAGAGGAAAATCACAAAAAAAAAAAAAAAAAAAAAAAAATGAACATATCAAAATATATAAATAAATACGGCATAAAGAAAATGACAGCGGAACTGGTCTTTATTGTAATAGAAACATATATACGGCATGTTTTTTTTTTTTTTATTCGGAATTCATAAGTATGATTAAATTAGACAGTTATTGTATTTAAGAGGAAAACTATCGCCTTTTATAATATTATAAAAGCCGAAATCTCTAAAGTCCTAAACTTTTATGGACAAACAAACAACATTGAGAGAAAAAATTTCGTCGGGTACTTGAGCCGAATGGGAATCGAACCCACATCTACCGTTTGCCGGACGGGTGCTCTACCATTAAGCTACCGACCCGCACTCGACGAACTCTCTCCCAATGAGGGACTTAAATTGCAACACGAATCACAAAGCGCGGGAAAATCCAACTAGGCATTACGCCACTAAATGTTGGCGCGAATTGAGAATGGAAGCGGCAAGTCAACTTTACGATTATAAGGGAGTAACCCGAAATTTAAGAGGAAAACTATCGCCTTTTATAATATTATAAAAGCCGAAATCTCTAAAGTCCTAAACTTTTATGGACAAACAAACAACATTGAGAGAAAAAATTTCGTCGGGTACTTGAGCCGAATGGGAATCGAACCCACATCTACCGTTTGCCGGACGGGTGCTCTACCATTAAGCTACCGACCCGCACTCGACGAACTCTCTCCCAATGAGGGACTTAAATTGCAACACGAATCACAAAGCGCGGGAAAATCCAACTAGTTATTGTATACTTACAAGAATTTATAATGGTATTTTTATATTTATTTTCCCGGACGCATTCGCTTTTACTTCTATAACAGTAAACGTTCTTTTTCGCACTCATAAATTTCCCTGGTAAACGCATCTGAATTAGTCATTAAACTAATGAAATTAAATAAATAAATAAATAAATAAATAGTCAGACCTTGATTTAAATGATGCAATAATTTAGAAGCCGTTAACTTTCGTGGGTGTGTAATAACAAAAACGAGAACAGAACTGTAAGAAATGCTAAATCATTGAAAGTTGAAAAATAAATAGCAGATGATTATTATTGTAAAAGTACATTTCGTTTCATAGTACGATATTTTAGATACCAACAAGTCTAAAAAGGGAAAGCAGTTAAAATTTTTTCGTACTTTAATCCTTTTCTTCTTTCAATTTTTGAAGCAAAAAAAAAAAAAAAAAAAAAAAAGGATTGAACACAAATTCCACTTTACAATCGTTCGTATAACTTTACAAATCGTGCTTCTCAACTTAAACAAACTTATAATAACTTACTTATTTTATTCTTTATTTCTTCCTCATTTTTTTTTCAGGGAGCAAAAATACATAAAGAACTACGCTTCAAACCGTCCATAATGGCCTACGATGCAGATTTGGCTATTAATTCAGCTGTCAGATATGACATTATTTCTGGTAATGATCGACATCTTTTCCATTTGGATCCGAAGAACGGCTCGTTGTTTTTGCAGAAGGAGGTTGATTTAGACAAGGAGAGAGCTATTCCTGGGAATACGTTCGTCCTTCAAATACAAGCTTCGCAGGTATGAATGCAAAATCATTTAGAAAAGCCGAAAAGTCATAACTACTTCAAGTTTGTTTAATCACCCTTTTTTTTACGCCTTCGATTGGTTTTAGGTGGATAATCCGTTAAAAACGGGTCTGGCTCGAGTTGAAGTCGAAGTTCTCGACATCAATGATAATCTTCCGGAATTCGAAGTTGATCTTTATAACATTAGCATCGTTGAAAATCTGCCGAATGGGTTTAGCGTTCTTCAGGTTATCGCAACTGATAAAGATCAAGTAGGTTTATGTGTTAAAACTGCTCAATGATTGCAAATAAATGAATTTTTTTTTGTTTTGATTAAAAAAAAAAAAAAAAAAAAAATACTAATTTAATTATTATTCTTTTTTTTTTTCATAGTTATCTTGCTTTGATGTATTCATTTAGTTTTTTCTCTTTTTTTTCTTTTCCAGGGAGACAATGGAGAGTTTACATTTCAACTAGAAGATAAAAGCAGAGCTTTTAGTATCGACCCAAGATCCGGTTGGTTGACCGTACGAGATCAAAGCATCCTCGACAGAGAAAAGCAGTCGTCTTTAAGCATGAGGGTTTACGCTAAAGAAAAAGTTCCGAGCGTGTTAACGGATAACTACAAGAAAAGTTTGACATCTTCCGTATCCGTTGAAGTTACCTTACTAGATGCAAATGATAATAACCCCACATTCGTGCCCAGTAATTTGTATGAATTCCGTATCCCGAGCGACGCTAGACCTGGAGACGTTGTAGGTCAGGTAAGCTCAATGGGGAAAAATAGATATTGAAAGGGAAACAAAATGCGAATTTTTCCTATGCTGTTTGGTTCATTATAAACGTTGATCGCATGATGTGTTTCTATTACGATAATAACATTTTCTCTAACCTAATCCCTTGCATTTTCTGGTTAATCGATGATTTATGGCCACAAACTTTTTAATTAAATATTAGCTAAAACAAATCATGCGGTCTAATTTTTCCCGATTTTTTATTTTTTCACTTTATTCATTTATTTGATTTTTTTTTTCAGGTAAAAGCAACAGATCCGGATCTGGGTAGAAATGGTATGGTTTTGTACGATCTACAGCGGTCTAATTCAACTGGTTCCGGTTCCACGGCATTTAATGTCGACGCTCAGACTGGACATATAATAGTTGCGGATCATCCGTTAGTTCAAGGCCGGCATGCTTTATTCGTCGAGGCAGCTGATCAACCTGCAAATCCAAGTGAAAAGCGATTTTCTCTGGCTGTTGTAACAATTGAAGTTTTGAAGTCTGGAAAAAGCGAGTTCGTGCCGGATTTTATAGGAGCTCCTTACGAATTTTGGGTTGGGGGAGATGTTCCGATTGGAACGAGTGTGGGACAAGTTCGGGTGACTGAAGCTGTCGATAAAAATCATATAATTTATGATTTACTTCACAGTTATCATGATGGAGGTATATTCTTTTAATTTAAAAAAAAAATGAGGAAGTTTTTTTTTGGGCTTAATTATATTTTTTTATTTTATTTTAGTGCCATTTGCTGTGGAAGAGCGATCAGGAGTGATTACAGTAGTGGACGAGTTAAAGAAATTCGATCGTGCATTGTATGATTTTGAAGCTTTGGTAACGGACGAAAAAGATTTAACTTTAGTCACAAACGTTACTATTCATGTGGTTGATCCAGAAGATCAAAGTCGACCAATTATACGGTACTCTTTTGAATTTTTAAAGTAAAGACGCTAAATAATGCAACAAAAATTATTTTTATATTTTTTATTTCAGAGGAAATGGAGCTATGCCCATGGAACTAAGAGTTCGAGAAAATTCAGCAGGAGCCTTAGTTGGGCAGTTGATGAGACCTTATGAAAGTCCGTATAGCAATTCCTCCGCCTGGTGGAAATCTTTAAGATTTATAATAGCAAATCAGCAAGACGTGGCCGACAAATTTGCTGTTTCCGCCGACGGAGCAATATACACACAAAAAGCGTTGGATAGAGAAGAAAGAGACATTTATCGCTTGACCATTATCGCAGAAAATAATCGCGGAATCGTGAAAGGAACTGGAGTGTATCAAGTAAGTTTAAAAATGTAATAATATTTTGAAGATGTCTTTTTAACTTTCGAATTTATTTTCCTTAGGTTACCGTGATCGTTGAAGATGAAAATGATAATCCTCCGATATTCGAACATAGGCAATATGTAGGTCATATTGCTGAAAATTCGATCGGTGGAACCGAAGTTGATATGGATTATCCAGTCAGGGCCAAAGACGCTGATTCCGGTTTTAACGCCCAGTTCAAATTCACGTTGTACGGGGAAGGTAGTGATATATTTACCATTGACCAGTCGTCTGGAAGAATTTTCCTCCGGAAGGGTATCGGGCACGCTCTGGACCGAGAAGACAAACCGTCTTATATGCTGAGAATTGTAGCTAGGGATAAAGGTACGTTTAATTCAATAATTAAATTGGAAACCATTCCCTTTGTCAATATTGTTAACGGGATTTGAAGTTGGAAATTCACAGCCGGTGGGAATTTCTGAGTTTTGAGAATTTTTATAAAGAAAGACCTTTTTTATTCAGTTCGGTTTATTATATCTTTCTTTTATAAAATGACGTTGAGTTTTAAGATAATTTTTTTGAGTTATGTAGTTAAGAAATAATTTTTTTGTATGTTATTTTTTCTTCATCCTTTGCAATGATAAACGAAACTTTTCTTTATCCGATCTTCTCATGGGAATAAACTTCAAAAATCAAAAGAATATTTATTCGGTTCAAGAAGAAGCTTGAAAAGAAAAAATTCAAAACAACCAAAGTAATTAAAAAAATTAATTGAAACTTTTAAATTTTTTTTTCTTTCAGGAAATCTGAATTCCGAAGTAAAGCTTACGATCCACATCGATGACGTGAATGACAATCCACCGAAATTCCTCCAAATGATCGTATTGCATGATCAAGACGTTGAAATAGTCGATTCGAATGAAAATAAACTAAAGCAGTACAACATGCTCAGAAACGATTTGAACTCGGAGAGTTATCATAGAGACAACGTTCAAGCTCCGTCCAATCATAGAAATTCGGTTCAACTTCCCCCGATGATTTCTTTGCCGGAAAACATTCCTGTCGGAACTTCCATCCTCCGCTTGATAGCCGATGACAAAGATGCAAACGGATCTATATCCTATAGGATCATTAAGGAAACGTTCCTTCCTCGAGTTACATCACTGCAAAATAAATCGTCAAAGAAGAAACATTTCCTAATTCATTCTACGAACGGTGAGGTAGCCGTAGCAACGACGTTGATACCCGAAGCAGAGTACCGTTTAATTATATCAGCTTTCGATGTCGGAGGTCTCACTGATAACGTTACCGTTAGAATATATGTTAAAGATATTAATGATCATCCACCTGTATTCCCGGAATCGTCTTACGATTTTGATTTACTGGAAGGCGTATATTCCGATCATTTTATCGGAAAAGTCGAAGCCACCGATGCGGATTACGATGAGAACGCCAACGTTTCCTATTCCATTACTCATTATGCTTCGGATATCGGTGTTTTCCCTTTCCGTATTTCCCCATTACAAGGTGAAATTTTTGTTGACGGAGATATCGATCGGGAAGCAAAAAGCTCTTATATTTTTAAAATCACCGCCACGGATCACGGACCGGAAAATAATCGATTGTCAACTTCCGTGGACGTTGAGATTCATATCACCGATATAAATGACAATTCTCCCTCGTTTTTCGGCTACGATAGATTAATTCAAATGCATCCTTCTCAATTAGAAAACACCGAAGCGGATGCAAATTTTGAAGGGACGATATTAGTTCCGGTCTATTACACGTCGGTTCATGAAAACAGCGCTTTGGGCACTCCGGTTGCCAGGATTTACGCAAACGATTCCGATTTCGCAGGGAACGGAAACGGATTGTTGCTTTACGATATTATTCACCGTAAAAACCAGCCATTGTCCTTCGAAATCGATTCGAAAGAAGGGATCGTAACAATCACGAATCGTTTGGATTATGAATTAAACGTAAGCCATAATGTTACCATAGTTGCTTCGGATTTGGGTAAACCGAGTTTGAGCTCCACTGCTTTGTTAATCGTGAATGTGATCGACGTTCCGGAAGAAAAAGAAGACATTCCCGGACCGATGTTCACTCATCGTTATTACGAAGTCGAAATCGAGGAAAATTCCATCGTACCCCTTTTATTGTTAACCGTAAACGTCACCGAGAATTTTAGAGGTCAAAATCTTAAATATTCAGTCGTCCCCAGCGTAGATAGCAATGCCTTCAACATCGATCCGAAAAATGGAACTTTATATTTGGTAAAAAGCCCGGACAGAGAAGTTAAAATGAAATACGAAGTTAAAATCCGCGTGGATAGGATTAAAAGAGGAAGAGGGATGGCTACGTTTATTTACCCTCCGCCTCAGGAAAAAATCGCTGATCTAGGTAAGAATGTTTCGGGTTGTATATTTTACATTTTAAAATGAAGCTAAATCGAAACGTTAAAGTTAAAACTTTGAAGCATGCAGAAACATTTCTCAAAGGGATTTGATTGATATGACAGATTAAAATGGTGTACATTCATATTTTGCGTTGGAGAAAACAAGTTGAGCTACACAAAACTGTTTTTCGAGGAACTCGAAAGTTACATGTCTAAATATGGATCTCAATTTTCTCCATTCTCTTTAAACGAGGCTTCGTTGTTATTGTTCATTTCAATTTGAGTGCTTGCGAAATTGAAGATTGCAAAGCTTTCCCGCGGATACGAGACGGGAAAAAAAAATGACTTTTGCTGTCAAAATCTGTACTTTATAGGAGAGGGGAGAAATGACAAAAGAATAAGAGAAATTTTTTCCTTATACAAAATGTAAAACGTAAAACTTAACATTGGCCTTTCGTTCCTTGGGGCTGTTATAATATTTCTTTAAAAGTTTAATTTATTTGAAAAGGATATTGCATTATTTGTGTTATTGGACTATTATTTTGCATTGTAATAGAATTATTCAACTGTAAACTTGCGAAACTAATTAAATCGATAGTCTAATAATCCCGGGAAAAAGGAACGTTTAAGCGAGCTTTTCATTACGTAATGTGGTTAAATGTCACTTCCTTTTAAAGATGTTTACTGTTTTTTCTTTACTTTAGAAATCCGCTTTTAAATTTACCACTTTAACAGTTTAGAAGACTTTTTAGTACCTATCGCCCTAAAATACTATATATATATATTCTGTTACTTATTAATTGAAAGTGCCTTGAAAGAAATTTTTGGCGTTAGGAAGCTTGTACTTTTTAAAAAAAAAACTTTCAATTTTGAATTGCGACATCGTTTTCAGTTATTCACCTCCATTTTTTTTCTTTCGGGTTTAAGTACTTAAAAGCTTTGTACGAAATTTTTGATTTGATTACTAAAGCAAAGTAATTTTTAAACTTTTTATTCAATGAGGTATGACATTTGGACGCGCATAATACAATCTCTACACGGGATTTACATTAAAAGGAAATGCTTTTCGGATTTATTTACGCGATATAAATATAGTTCTCTTGTGACCGTGAATTTTAATCTGACGGTCAAGGGATTTTTTTAAAAAATTAACATTTAATGCTATAAATTTTTAGCAAAAACTCAGTAAAGAATGACATCGTAACTTCAAGCATTTAACATTTACTTCGCTTTTATATTTTGCAAAAGTAGTTTTATTTCTAAAGGCTTGGCTATATATTTAAAAAAAGGATAAAAATAATGTTTGATTAAACAACCCGGTTGTATTCGAGAAGGTCCTTATAAATTCCTCCTCGAGGACAAAAATGTAATTCGATTACAAGGGGAAAAAAAAAAGGATGTGAAAATTTTTTCTTCAACTCAGAAAAATAAAAACTAGATGTCATAATTTTCTTCTTCGTTTTATTTCCTCCAGGTCCTAACGAAGTTAAGATCGTGGTCAGGATCAAAGATGTGAACGACAATTCACCTAGATTTAAACTTCAAGGACGTCCAATCGTTGCTGCCATACCGACAAGTGCCAACTACGGATACGAAATTGTAAAACTCCATGCAACGGATCCGGACGAAGGATTGAACGGAGACATCCGATATCAAATCCTCGGAAGGATCGACGATGATTCTCATAAATTTTCCATCGATCCTTTGACAGGTCAAGTGAGGTCCGTCGTTAGTTTTATCAAGGATGCCGGAAAAGTTTATGGATTCGATGTGAAAGCTGTGGATAAAAGGGGGGCGGATACTGGAAGATCCGCTATAGCTAATGTGTTTGTAAGTATCTGAAGAAGAAAAATAAAACGGGAATTATAAACAAAATTTATTTTTTATAACATGCGATCAGGAATTAATGTCTAGAAAAAAGTAGCATAACAACCTTCAACCCAAATTCATTTTTTTCCTTTCTTTTTTTTTAGGTATACGTATTGGACGATGAAAAGCAAGTCATTATGGCAGTTGGATCGAAACCGACCGTTGTTGAACGCAATATAGAGACCATTACGGGGTAAATGGACCATTTTTATCTTTTTCCGATACTGAATTTACGATGTTAAAACTCGGCCACAATGTAAGATTCACCGACGGTTAATGTGGTCTGGACGGTTGACACTTTATTTGCCATCAATCGGAACCCTTCTGCCTTATTCAAAAGATGTTCATTTGAGAATTCATAAGTGCTGGGGAGAAAAAAAGTTTAATTTTTACAATATCTGATTCTGCAAAAGTTGTTTGTCGAATTTTTTCTTGAAAAAATTTTACCTTGCTTTTCTTTCAGTTTATTTTCATTTAGTCTGGAGGTCGTGTATCATTCCTAAGGCTTGGATTGTTTATGTTTCCTTAGAATCCAACTCCATTAAATTTTTTTCTCTTATTCGCCTACTTTGGTATTTGTTCCTTTTTCAGCTGAGTTTTTTTTTCCTAATTTAATATTTTGTGAGCTCAGTTTCTATGAAAGCCTTAAAAATTATAAAACTTGAAAAAGTTTGTGGTAGGTTGAGCTCTTTAGGTCAGCGACTTTAGAGACTTTTTGAAGAATTTTAGAATTGAAAAGTTTCCCTTTTTAAACTTTTGAAAGTTGATAAATTTATTAAATAGAGAAATATATGTTAACCTCAGTGGTATCCTATTAAAAGTAATATGGTAAAACGTTATTCATGACACGACACAAAACGACTGTTTGTGAATTAAATGATTAAAATTTTTGAAATCACTTGACTCAGTCAGAATTCCATAGATAACGCTGTAGTAAGAAAATGAATATTTAAAGAAGTATTGATTATAAAGCATTTGCAAACCCTCTAATTTTGCGAATATTACCCGTGGCTGAGACAACGGTAAAACCAAAAACATTTTACATAATAAAATAATTTGGGATCGATAATTTAAAACACAATACAATTTATTTGTGACAAATACATTGGCGCCATCTCGTTTCGAAAACTGGAGAAAAGAAAAATACTTGAGCATATGTAAAATATATTCAGAGTATTTTAAATTCAAGTGAAATCCTTTTCCCTTGGAAGTTTTTTTCTATTCTCTTTAATTTATGGCGTTCCTTCAAAATATACTACCCTCTCTCAAAATCCAATTTGTGGGATTGAAAAGAGTTTTTGATTGATTACTTTTCGCATCCCTTAATTGTGCAAAAACACTTTTTAACTAATTATATTTTTTTTTCTTTTTTCAAGGATCATGTATAACATCACAGGATTGGATATTAGAGCACGGAAAATTGAACCGCACATAGAATCCGATTCTGATGACGGTAAAACTACTGACGTGTATTTATATGCGGTCGATCCTTTGATGAACGTAATAGTGGATATGGATACTTTAGAGCAGTAAGTATCGCAGAATGGACGTTTAAAAAAAATAAGGGGGAAAAAAACCTCTTTAACTGATCGACTGATTTGATTGCTTTTACAGAGTATTGGAAACCCACGAACGAGAAATCAAAAGACGTTTAGACGTATTTCACGTAATCGGCTTCAATTACTTAAGTGAACCTTTACCGGCTCGACCCCGTGCTCAAAGGAGCCTTCTCTCCGCTTTAGAAGTTGCGGTAGTTGTATTAGGTTGTGTAGTTTTTATTGGGGCAATGGCTTCTGCTATTTGTGTCGGTTGCGTTAAAAAAGGAAAGAAAAGGTAAAAGTTCAATAATTAATGACGTCAAGATTTTGTATCTCATTTTTCCTTGTCTTTTTTTTTTTTTTTTTTTTTTTTTAATTTTATTTTATTTTTATAGGAGGCATAAGAATTTTCCACCGCAAGATTCAGGGTTTACTTTGAATAAAGCTGTCGTTAAGCCTGCTCATTTATTCCCGGCACCGCATATTTAGACGGGTTATGCGCCGGAGATACGACTGATACTTACGTTGAAATGCATTCTAATAAATCAAGCCGATGTGGGCAGAAAAGAAGGCATAGACACGATCCTTCTTGCCATCGACATCACCGGCACAGGCATGAAAGACAAGGATCGCAAGCTAAAATTCATATGCCCAGGTAAGTTATGATTTAAATTTTAAAGAAAGTCAAAAAATTAAAAAAAAAATGAAATAATTAAAGGCCTAGTGGTACCTTCGGAGCATTAGAAACTTCAATGACATCTTTGCACTCCAGTGGGAAAGACTCTGGAATAACCGAGGGTCGAGGTGGTCTTTGTCCTTGCGGTCATTCTACCAGTCATTCTTCAGGAGATAGCAGCAAGTAAATAAAAAAATCAAAATGAAAAAATTAAAAATTTTTTTTAAGTTAATTTTTTCGTAAATGTAAATTTTGTAGTGGAAGCTACGAAGACTCCTTAAAATCCCTACAGCGTAGAAACGAAGCAAATTTACAGCAGCTGGTGTCTGCGAGGAGAGGAAGTATGCACGGTAGGCCAAGGCAAAGACAATTATCGTCTCAGCCTATGGGACCTCCACCGCCACCCCCCGCACCCCCTCGAAACATGACAACTCCAATTATGGGAAGGAGATCGTGAAGGGACTTTTAAACAGTCGTGTTAGAGGCTCAAAAACCGTTCCTTTTTTTATAAAAAAAAATTGTTTTAAAACAAAAAAAAAGTCATGTGATCTAATTATTTATTGTTAAATGATATATAATTGTATATCTCTTGTTGGTTTATTTTTCCGATTCGAGATGGCCGTTAAATCGAATATTTATATAAATTACAGTATTATTATTGTTATTAATAATAAGATTATTATTTGCTCCACGGCATTTCGAATTAATTTTATAAACAATTTTATTATTATTGTTTTAAAAAAGAAAGAAACATTTTTAAAACGAGAAAAATGCTCCATTTCAAAAGAATTCTTTTTTTCGAATCTCAAATGTTTTTAACATGATTAGGGAAACAAGCATTTATATAGTCATATTCCCTAGAACGCCGTTTTGCGTATTTCATTATCGCACAAAAATGTTTAAATTAATATAAAATTTTAAATAAAATAATTTTTTTTCTTTCTTTTTTTTTTTTTTTTTTTTTTGTTTTAGTCCTTGATGCGACGTCCGACCGTGATTTTTTTATGAAAATTTTCCCACCGCTCTGACCGGCGTGTCGCGAATCCATAGTTTCTACGTTGAAAATATTTCTAATCCGCTTATGCATGAAGAAATTATTCGGGTGGAAACACGGAGATGCGAAAGAAATAACGGTAAACTCCAAACATAATCGTTGAGCAAAGCAACTGCTAGAATAATTTTGAATCAAATATTTTCGTCACAGAAACCCCTCTAATTTTTTAAGTAAAAGGATAATTTACGCTTTCGCAGTAAAAACTTTCGTGAATATTTGTTTCTTCGACAAATCGTTTTCATGTCATCGGTCCATACATTATTTAGCAAGGTTGTCTGTTTCTTGAAAATTTTCAAACTGAACTTTTTAACCGTAAGTTTGTAGAACTCGTAATTATTAATATTGCAAGTAAGCTTCAACTATGTTAAATATTCACAATCAATCGCTTTGAGTAGCGGAAAAAAAACTGTTCTCTTTTCAAGGTTTTGGAAAAAAAGAAAGGAAAAATTTTTTTTGTTTTTAAAGGTTCTAGTTCCTTTACATAACCGGCCGGTCAGCCGGGCGGTGGAAATTTTTTAACGATAAAAAAAGTTTAATTTTTTTTTTTTTCGATTCGTTATTTTACACATAAAAATGAGATCGGATCGCACCGAAACCGTGCCAAAACGTTTTGTTATGTTTAAAAGGTAAAGATTCGTTCTTGAAACGTATGAAAAAGGCTTTGTGGTGCCTACATTTGATAATTTTTTTTAATGTTTTCGAAATAAAAAAATAACGCCATTTCTCTTTTTGTTGTTGAAATAGTTCGCGGTTTCCCCGCTAGAGCGCTGCACTAGTCTCTGGGAAATAAACATTTTTTTTTTTTTTTTTTTGCGAAAACAATTAAATATTATCAAATATAAGAACTATTAACTGTTCTTCGTGCATTTAAAATCATAGAAATTTATCTCTGAACATAACGAAACGTTTTGGGTACGGTTTCGGTGCAGTTAGACCCCGTTTTCATGTATAAAATATTGGATTTAAAAAAAAAATTTTTAAATATTTTTTTATCGTTAAAATGTGTACACCGGCCGGTTAGCCGGCCGGTTATGTAAACGAACTAGAACCTTAACATGGAGATAAAACAAAACATCGGGAAAAAATAATAAAAAAAAGGTTTTCTATTTCGAAAATATTGTCAACGCTGAAAATTTTTAATGGGTTTCGCTTATTTTAGTTAATTACTTAGATAACATAAAAAGTTCGTTTATTTTCCAAGGGTTGTTTGCTAATTGCTTATTCCGCATGTAAACTACTTTTTTTCCTCTTTCAAATTATTAATTTAATTTTCATTTTTATTTTCAATTAAAAATCAGTAACCGGTTAATGTTTTCAAAAAAAAAAGTGAAGGAGCTTAAAATTCTTAAGGCTTTGAACTTGAACGCCCAGTTCTCCTCTGAAATAGAGCAGGCGCATAATAGCGAGATTCTTCAACTTAAACGCCAGTGGCTGCTGTCGGGCTTTTGCGCAAACGTCTGGAAGCAGAGCTTTAGCTGGAAATTTTAATCGACATCCGTGTCAGAGCGCCGTTGACTACTGATTCCCGCGGCCGCACCAGTTTATCGTAAATTATTTCAAAGAAAACGTTTACGCGGTTTTACGTTATGTTTAAAAGTTTTCGTAATTTTAGTTGAAACTGGATTTTTTTTTGTTTGATTGAAAGACATCACAGAAGATGAATTCTGCGGTTAGTTTTTTTTCTTTTTTTTTTAAATTAAAACAATGTTCAAAACTTTAAAAAAAAAAAAAATATTTAAATTGAGGATGTAAAAAAGCTCTTCCAGAATTAAATTTGTCTAGTCGGAAGAGGATGAAAGCACAAGGGAGTTACGTTTACCTGTATGAATTATTTAGATTCTCCCACTGACTTACTTTTCCCTTAGCTGCTATGCAATAACAATAACTTCGACCGACTTCCTTATTGTTTTTTTTTTTTTTTTTTTTTTTTATATATCCTTTTTTAACGCCTTTTTCCCCCAGTTTTAACACTTTTTTCTTTGCTTTTCATAAAAAAGATGCGTAAACGCTTAAACGGCTGTTTCTTAAAGTTTTATTCCCTCTCAACGGGTTTTTGCTCTTTCGGTATTTATGTCAAACTACTAGTTATAATGTTTTTTTCTTGCTTAGTATTTTCAAAATCTTTTTCAAGCACGGTAGTTTGTACTATTTGGGCAGCAATAATTGTACGACTACATCCAAAGAGTGTTTTTAGGTCTAAATTAGCGTAAACAAGTTTTTGTCAATTAAGTATCTGTGAAAGTGAAATATGATTTTTAATCAAAGCCCTAAATAATATCAGAAAGGAAAAAAAAATGAGAAAGAAACGTTTTTTAGGTTTTGATTAACAATCAAGAAGTTTATATAATAGCCGAAGACACATTGGAGAAATGAAATAACGTCCGACACCGGAAAACCGGAAAAAGGAAAATTTAATTATCTTTACCTCTCTTTTGCTTTTGATGTAAAATTTTGTAGCTTACTTAGGTAGAGAGCAGTTTCGGTTTGATATCCTGTATTTTGTTTTAGAAAATAACAAAGTAAAACTTTTTCGTTGTCGAATTTTTGTTCAAAAATCTGTTTTTAATTGCTTGCTTTTTTTTTTTTTTTGTGGAGAATTCGAAAATATGTCAGTTTAGCACGTTCTTACAAGTAATTCATTGTATAAACTCCCGAGAAAATTTTTCAAGCTCTAAAACTACAGATTTTTTCCAAGAGAATAAATAAATCATTTTGCAGAATCGTGAATTCGAATCGTTTTACCTTCTGGGAAATGTTCGCATTTTTGTAATTCTCACTAGAAAATTTTTTATGTAGTATTTGTTTGGGAAAGTCTTCCTTTTTTTTTTTTTTTTTTTTTTCAATTTATTTTGCCCGTAAGCTTCCATATTTTTATTCCGGTCTTATTGTCTCTGCTGTATTTTTTCAGGGCGCAGTTTTTTCCATTATCTTGTGAATCTCAAAAAAATTATTTTAGTTTTTTTTTTTTTTTTTTTTTTTTTTAGAATTCCCATAAAAACTGATTTTAAAAAAAATTATCACAATCTTTAGGAAAATTATACTTTTTTAAACAAGTAACTTTTTTTTTATCTATTTTCATTATTTTCATCTTCTCATACATGTCCAGCACAAATGGTTGAAGCGGTTTTTAATTGCCAGCAAAAAAAAAAAAAATGAAAAATTGAAAATCCGCATGAAGACGCAAACGCCATATTGTGATAGTACACTCCGCATAATAACGAAGCGGGAAAGATTTGTAGCAAGTGAAGCGGTGCGAATCAAATGCAGGCTTAGCCATTTCACTGTTTGTTATTATTATAGAAAATGTTGCATGAAAAATGTAAAATACAATAAAGTTTACGAGATTTTTTTGTTTGTTTGTTTCTTTTTTTTTTCCACTCTCTGCTGTTCTAACATATTTGATTTCTTATTTTCAGGACTGACCGGGGAAGAGAAAGAAACATGGGAAGCTGTTCATTGAAAGCAGCGGGAAAGGACACATTGGCCAATTCGCTGATATGTTAACCATTCGCTAATGGATTACATAAATGAGGAGGCAGTCGTGTTGCAACCTCAACCGGTCCAACTTTTGCAATCCGCTTCGTTGCGATTACCCGACAGCGAAGAATACGACTTCGATGCTAGGCAGCATTTAAAAGATTTGGGGATGCCGACAAGTACGGAATCTACCGGGGCACAGCTGCGTGTCCGACATCATCACATGTCCTTTGATTTTACTCGTAAAGTCGTGTCCGAAGTCGGTGATTTATTAAATAATAATTTAATCGGTGTGGTTACAATGACTAACAATTCCGATAACGATTCAAAAATTTCATCGGAATCCAACTTCGATAATATAACCGATTATTACTCTAATTTGTCATTCGGGAACCGAACGGATCCGCAGGATTATTTATACCGCCATTCTCCGATTTTAACAACCGTATATTGCGTTGCTTATTTTCTGGTTTTCGTCATCGGTCTTGTGGGGAATTGCCTCGTTGTCGCGGTCGTGTTCCGCGCTCCACGCATGCGGACGGTTACCAACCTTTTCATAGTCAACCTAGCTATTGCTGATATTTTGGTGGTGGTCCTATGCATTCCGGCTACATTGCTGTCCAACATCTTTGTCCGTAAGTACTTTGTTTTCTTTTTCCACTTTTTTAAAAACCTGTGACATTTCTTGAATTTAAAGGAGAACTGATTCAAGTTTTATTGTCTTTACAATTCAAAATATGCTAAGGAGCTGCTGGCACGTTTTATCAAATGATTTTATGATGCACATTTTCTTGATTAATCGTAAGCTAAACTTATTAACATACGACGAACACTCGTCAAATCCAGCTATATTATTAATCAAAGTAATCTGCTTGCCTATTATTAATTTATAATTTTCTGAGTGTTTCGAAATCATCTTCAGTTTTATTACGAGAATGTAAAATATATTTACCGTTTTATTTTGCTATGTGTATCTGCATCTAATGCCGGACCGATGCAATGCTGAAAATGAATTTTTTTTTAATTTCTTATAATATTTGTACGCGAGGAGAAAGTCATGCGCTTTGGGATTAATTTTATTCCTCTTAGGACAAAGAATAAAACAGATTAATTAAATTTTTTAAATGAAAATTTAAATTTCGAAGTATATTAACAATCTTGAAACGATGACTAACTGCGTAACATAACGTGGATTAGATGGTAAAGAGAAGTTTTATTAAACGAGGAAGTTGGAAAATATAATTAAAGTTGTATCAACGCGGATAGGTTAGAAGTTGCAGTGGGGCCATTATTCGAATTAACATCTTTTAACTGTGATAAACATTTTGTAAGGTTCCGGGAATTTGGCTTTCCTTATGAATTCAGCTTGAATTATCATAGACTCGATTACACGAGGTTTTAGTACTTAGATCGGTTCTTGTTTTAATTTTATGTCAGAAACCAGAATAGCATTCGCTTTTTATTCTTTCCCATAAAAAGAAAAGAAAGAGTAGCCACTTACTTAGAAAACCTTCCTACGGTTAGGAATGTTGCATCCGCATTCTCTGTTCGTGACAGGTTCCTGAGGCTCGGTATACTTTGTTAAACAACGAAAATATATAAAGTCTCTACTTAATTACATACAACCAAAGTTTATAACAAAGTTTTATTAAATATGATTTCTTTTTTCATTTTCCGAAGCACTTAAATTCTGATCGATGAATTATTTCTGTGGAAAAACATATACAGGAGTGGAGCGATGTCATTTTCATAAGATGGGTTCCTTTTTTTCCCCCCCCAAACTTTCGCCCCAAAAGCGGGTTTCAAGGTCTTTATTTTTCTTTTTTTTTTATCGGATTACATTAAAAATATATTACGACAACCTTTGCTCATCACATTAGACGATTTTTTAAGTGAAGGAGAAAACTCATACGTGAATTAAGCTTTATTTATAATTCACGGTTTGTTAATCATAAATAGAATATGAAACCCTGCATTAAAGGCCTGTATTTGGTTTTGATGGTAAAATGAAAACTTTTTAGCTTAATTAGAATTTAGGGTGATGATTTTACAAAGACTCTGTCAATATTTTTTTCTGTGTTGCGGTAAACATGTTTAAACTTGGAAATAGTAGATGAAAATTCTTTTTTTTTTTTTTTTTTTTTGTTTCATATAAAAAAATTAGTCGAATGTGCCAGATCGATGGAGTCTACAGTTAGAATTGTGCTTTCGAAAAGGTAACAAGATTGGTGAAAGACTTTAGTTGTGAGATCGTTAAACCAATTTTAAAAATCTGGACAGGATTTTACTTTTTTTTCTTTTAAATATAAACTGTCAAGTTACT
Organism: Liposcelis bostrychophila; assembly: GCA_037577465.1. Lineage (NCBI taxonomy): Eukaryota > Metazoa > Arthropoda > Insecta > Psocodea > Liposcelididae > Liposcelis > Liposcelis bostrychophila. Next base: position 22,266,685 of record CM075213.1, on the reverse strand, counting down.
TCGGAGCAGACCCATAGCCAGCCCTTGACGAATAATTTGTAAAATGAAAATTAAGCGAAAGCGCAGGTATAATCGGTTGAGTTAGCAGGCGAAAGGAAGCTTTATACCAAACTCTGAAAAAGTTCCGATTCATCGGAGCAACAAAACAAACAAAAAAATAATACTTTTTTTGAGAAAAAAAAAAGGAGGCTTCAATTTTTAAAACCTCGTGCGAATAAACCGTAATCCCGGTAGTAGATCGAGAATCAATATGAACTTTTTTTTTCCGAAAGAAGAAAATCTCCAAACGCAAGAATTCCAAGGTTAATATCAACGGCAAACATCTCTCTTTTCAAATTGAAACCATTAAGATTTCTCTTCCTCCCTACCTTTTCCAACCTTCAAATTCGCAGGCGAAAATATTTTATTTTTTTTTCAAAGATTTCAAGGTTACATTTACATATCCTTCATATAGATATAATTCGATGGAATGATAAATCGTACATCTTTTTTTTTTTTTTTTTTTTTTTTTACATTTTTTTATTCTTTTTGGATATAGAAGAAAAAAAAGAATGAAAATTATAGACAACATGTCAAAGCTTGAAAAAAACGCGAATGGTGAATTCATTGAATAATTCAAGTGCTTAAGAGAAAAGCTTTAACGCAAAATAACCTTGACCGAAGCTATGAAAAAGAAATTAATGATTGATTTCTCGTGATAGTCGCAAGGAAAAAAGAAAGTTTCGGAGGATCGAGACTGAAAACCGATAAGACATTCAGGGTGACCATTTGAGATGGAACATGCCAAGAATTTTAACACCTTGACGTTTTTCGGTAGAGTCTTGAAATAAATAAAAATCGTTCAAGGTCTCCCCCGATTTTCCCCTTTTTTTTTTCAAGTTTAGAAGACCATAAAAAATTTGGGATCGATTCGCTCGACAAAAAAAGCGATAGGAATTGTTTTGCAATCCAAACTCTCTCTCCATTGTTTGAATTTTTTTTCCTCTTCCTTTCTAACAAAGGGGATATATGTCACAGAGCCTGAATATCCGAGATGAATTCCTTTTTTTTAAACAAACTATTTTCTCTTCTGCTTACTAGGATTTTGCAAATTTAATATGCGAAAAATAATCTCGGCTATAACGAACTAGAGCTGACGCAGTGAAAGTGGTTTGCAAAAATCAGGTTCGTTATATGCAAAAATTGTAAATTTGACTTTAACTGAATTAAACGAGGAAAATAAAATGTTAACTACATATAAAACTTCAGAATTTTTTTTTTTTACCAAGACGTTTATACACAGGTTGGGAATCAAATGAAAAGGCGATAACTTTTAGTGAAAGTCAAGATACCGCTGTTTTAGTTTTAAACTACCGGTAAACATAAAATCGATTTTTTTAAAAGGAAAAAACCTAATGATTGGCAGCCATTTTGTCTTTTTACTTGGGCATTTTATAATGACCGGAGTACTGGTTTTTTTTTGCATCGTTTGTTACCAGAATTTACATTTTGTATTCAAAGAACATGAACCTAGTAGGATTGTTAAAGCTTTGGACCTTCTAAGTCTCATCTTAATGAGTTTATCTTTAGATTTAAATGCTGGTTCAATCTCGCGAAAAACGATTTCAATGTTTTTAGAGGCGAAAGAAATAATAGACAGTCCACGCCTTCCATGTTATGTGTGGCACACCGTCATCACGCAAAGCCGCTTCACATTAAAAATCGGTTTAAAAGTTGACATTTGGATCGACAATGTGCAAGAATTTACTCCGACGAAATAGACACTCCCTACCCAAAGATATTTAAGTTTTTATTTTTCTGCATACACCATTACCGTTAACTGTACATTCCGCCACTGATGTTTTTTGTCCTCCATAGAGAATGTAATGTAAATATATACGAATATAAATACTGTATATAAATAGTATTTATATACAAAAATATACCGGAAAAAATATACCATGCATTTTTTCTATACCTCGGTATATTTTAAAAAAACCTTATTTATTAGTCTAAATAATGCTGTGGAATAATCTTTTGCACGTTAAATCAAAGATTAATTAATATTGAGTGATATAAGAATATAAAATATTAATGGAAACTGGTAAAAAATTAAATAAGATGGATTAATTAAATCAATACAACCTTCATTTTGAGCGCCATTTTCAAAAAGCCCCATTAACAAATATGGCTGGTATCAAGTAGAATTTACATCATGTTGGCGCGTTATTTTATTTTGCTGTTTTTTTTAAAATTTAGGATGTATACCAACCCGAAAAAAAAGAAAACACCCCGTTTGAGCTTGATTCTTAAAATTTATTCAATAAAATACGATTAAAGTGTGATTAAATTATAAGAAAGAAGTAAAAATAAAAAAAATACCATAAATACCAGTCTGGTATTTATTTACGTATTTATATACATATTTATATACGGTATATATACAAAGCCTTCGTATACCGTATATTTATGTTCTCTAGTCCTCCATGTTGAATATTTGTCCGACATTTTGAAATTAAAAAGTAAATAAAGTCGCGACCGCGAGCACCGGTTTATTTCACCGTTAATATTAATGTTATGGTATGTTCTGTTTTAACTATATGACTTAAAATAAATTGAGAATCATTCTGAGAATGTGAATGTGAAGTGAATTATGAATTTTTAAAAACATCATTGGATTAACTCAGTAGACACGTTCTTCTGTCAAGATTAGGTTAGCTGTGATCTGTAAGTAAATTATTTTCTCAGGGTTCAATTACATAAAACTATTTTAATACCCCATTTAAAACCTGTTTTTGCTATATAATCATTAAATTTGCTTTATTTTCAAATAGTAAATTACAAGTGTTCACCATTACCATTACCATTAATTACATATTTCTCAGTTACTATAAAATCATCTAATGACCTGAAACTATTTTTTTTGTAAAAATCTTTTTATTTTTATTTTTTTTGAATCTTGAAATAAATACTTCTAGCAGACAAAAACTTCAGTGGTTTATATAGAACTGAAATGCTTTTCAAAATCATTAGGTTTCCTTCTTTGACTTTGACTAAGAAATCAAATCTTTACCATTTATCAACGTTAAGCTTTCAAGTCTAGACTTCCATGTGTAATTTCTGATCCTTACCAAAACCATTACGTTTCCAACCTTAGGAAAGAGTAAAAGAAATAAACAAATCAGACCATCATTGTTTAGAAATAAACAGCTTTTAGATCTATATCTGGTGTCTCATCTGTGATCCTTACCTAAATCGTTAATATGTTTCTTTTTATACTAAAATATTAAAAAAAAAAAAAAAAAAAAAAAAATAGGTCTTTACCGTTTTCCAAGTAAAGCTTTTAAACCTGTTCTAACATGTGATGTCTGATATCCTATTGCAACAAAATCTTCATTTCTAAGCCCTTAGACCACAAAAGCATATTAATTCCCCATTGAATCTTCACCTCTTATGAGAATCGTTACTTTCATCTCTTCGACTACTCAAAAGTTTTATTTCTTTGCTGAATTTTTATTACTTATCAGAATCATCACTCTTCACCTCTTCGACTACTCAAAAAGTTTTAATTCTTCATTGAAGCTTCACCGCTTATCAGAATTATCACTCTTACCTGTTTGACTATTCAAAAGTTTTAATTCTCTATTGAACCTTCACTGCTTAGAATAATTATAATTACATGTATAAGCAAAAAAACGTTTAACACTTAAAGAAGTTATCACTAACAGATCTTGAAATAAAAAATTGAAATTGAACAGTAATTTCATTTTCTAAAGTTCAACAACCTTTTTTTTTTTTTTTTTTTTTTTTTTTTTAGCAGTTTATGTTCGTTCTAGTCTTTTGTTCTAATTTTTCACTTTCGGGTTTTCAGTAGGTTTTGAGTAACACACAAAGGCTAATTTTGTAAGTCTTGGCTTTTCTTTGTTTATTTTGGTTTGGTTTGATTTGGATAAGTTTTCATTTCTTTGCACACTTGTTTTTCTTTTTTCGTCCAGCTCGCCCCTGACAAAGAACTCAAATCGTTCGCCAAAGCCAAACTTTGAGAAAAAAATAGCTGTTCTTTATGTATCTGTCCTTCCTTCGCGGCAGTCGTCAGTGCCAGATTTCGGATAGAATTATGGCATAGGTTAAAAATTGAAAAATAAAATTAACTTTATTAAGAACGTTAAACACGGTTTTGTAATAAGGTATAAACTTTGTGCAATTAACTAGTGATAAAGCTAGTTGAAAACTATGTGTTAGTTCAGACGTAACATAGAAGTGACTCCGACTTACTCATTATCGACGACTAACTTATTGGAAAAGTTTCTTTAACGAAAATTTTTAAACTTTCCAAACACCTACTCTTAAGCTTCAAATTGAAAACGGTACGTAATTACATTTGAATTAATTAAGGAAACCCCATTCAAGAGAATCAGAAAACGTTTAAGATTAAATGACAATGCTTTTCTCTCATATTTAACCGTTTAAAATTTGCTTTTCATCTCTTTAACTCCTTTTAACGAGACGCTAAACACTCAGGTACCACTCGCTAGTGTTTATATTTTCTTTGAAATGAATCGTTTATGAAAGGAGGGAAAATCTCACGTGACAAAGACTGACGATATTTTCTCAGAGGAAAACAATAATAAATGGGGAAGGGGAAAAAACGGCAAGACATTACCATTATATTGAAATCAAGTCAAAGATAACTGTCTCAAAAGTCAACGGGACATCCGATCGTGACCTAATAAGGAAACTTATGAGTGACAGCTTTCGAGAATAGAGATTTTTATAGATTCGTATTTCGAGACAATCGCATGAACAAGAAGGGAAGAAAAAAAGGAAAGAAAGGGAAAAAACGGGGGGAACAAGGGAAAAAAAAAAAAAAAAAAAACTAGAAAATTGAAAAAAAGAAGAGAAAACTTATTCAATTTTTGATTTATTTTTCTGACGAGGAAAAAATCAGGTTCGTATTAAAAAAAAAAAAAAGTTGTTGAAGAGATTTTTTTTTTTCTCGGAATTTAAAAAAAGCACAGAAAGAATAAAAATGAATGTTGTAACGAAGTGTCGTTTAAGTGTCGGTAGTTTAGAATTTAATTACGTAAGATCGCTTAGAGAATAATTTATCAAATTGTTCGGTCAAGATTAGGTTAGCAAAACTTAAGAGTTAAGTGAAAACCTTTTGACCTCTTTTTCCCCCGAAAAGAGTTCATTAAAAGCTTTGATGCGTTGTAATTAAGACAGCCACCGCTTAACTCACTGTAATCTCTTGCTGTATCTATCATTAATATTACGTAATCGTTTGATCCGAGTTTTTACATGGTTATTTTGGAAAAAATTGGATGGATATAGCAAAATCAAAATATGGATAATAACGTCTAGGGAAACAAATGACAATGAAACCGATAGTTCAAATGTGTCATAATCATTCATAATTTTGGGAATTTAATTTTTTTTTTTTTTTTTTTTTTTTTTTTTGGCTTTTTAATGGTACCAATTTTAAAATTTGAGCTGTGGGAAAAATAAATGCTACATTATAGCGCTGCCATTGCTATAAAGGTTTTTTCTTTTTTTTTTTTTTTTTTTTTTTTTTTTTTTTTTTTTTTAAATTTTGAAATAATTGGCAAACCTTGGGTAGAGATTCCTCCCGGGAATTCCCGGGATCCCGAGTTTTTTTTCCCTAAAAATTTCCCGGGAACATTTTTCCTTAACTAGTCGATAATCCCGCTTCCCGGGAATAGAATTTGTCTCATTTTCGAGAATTCCCGATTCCAGGGATCGACAAGTTTTTTTCCAAGAACGGAAATACAGTCGACTCCGGTTATAATTGACTTCAAGGGACCGAAGAATTTTGACCACTATAACCGGGGGTCCACAATATCCGATTTTTCTTTTTCTTCTTTTTGCTTTATTTTTTGTAAAAATTAATAAAATAATCAGTACTTATCACTGCAGAACATATATGTACTATCAATTAAGTGAAATAAAGAAATTTTTGAATGAAAAACAAGAATGACGCATCGCTGCAATGATTTAGTTCGTGAAAAAACCTGAACGAGAAAGCATTATCAACCCTTAAAAATATTTTGTCCACTATAACCCATGGTGAAACTTCGAGTCCATTATATCCAAAAATTTTTATACAGTGTTTTATGGACCATGAACCAAATAAAAATGACTGTTTTGACCATTATAACCGGGGTTAGGTTTTTTTTTCTGTCCACTATATCCGGATGTTTTAACATGGGACTAATGGGATTTTTCAACGGGACCGGACGATCTTGTCCACTACAACCGAAAATCCACTATATCCCATGTCAATAATAACCGGAGTCGACTGTAATATCAATTTTATTAACTTTTTGACCATTTATCAAGTAAAATTTTCAATAGTTTAGAAAATAATTACAAAAGTTAGAAATTTTTTTTCATAATTTTCCTAAAGCGCGCCCTTTAAAAAACATAAAAATTTTTTTTTCGACCTAGCTTATTTCCGAACTTACTTCCCAAAATAAGGAAATCGGGGTTGTTTTCTTTTCTTTTCGCCTTCTAAATAAATTCTCTGCTTTCCCGGGATTTCCGGGAATTTAAGTATGCCAATTTCTCGATTCCCGAGAAATGAAAAGCTAACCAAAACGGGAATTTTTGTTCCCGGGATTGATTTTTTTTTTTTCAAAAACGTGAATTCCCGATTCCCGGATATGAAAAAACGTCGGGAATTTGGAGTCTCTAACTTTGGTAATAGGTGCTTTTGTTTTTTAGTGGAAATTATTATACACTGGCTCAAAGCTGGTTAGACTGAGCTTTGATCCAGAAACTTTCTGTTTCCTTCTGTCGGTTTTTTGTATCCTAGTAAGAGTATTTTTTTCTGTTGTATTTAACGGTGAAATCAGATTTTCTAAATATCAAGTTCCCGAGCAAGGAGGACTATTCTTTGTGAAAAAAGTTTTAGGAAATGACCCTAACGGCCCGTCAAAAAAATACAACACTGAAAAATGTACATTATCATTGAAGTTGCTCGGTTAAAATTACCCTTCAAATTACTTGCAAACCCTGGGTAATAGATTTTTTTTTTTTTTTTTGGAAAATTATGCTATTTTAAACTAAAGAGGACCGACGTCCTCGTTAGTTTAAAATAGCATAATTTAAAATTTTGAATTAAAAAAAAAAAAAAAAAAAAAAAAAAAAAAAAAAAATCAACCTAATTTAGACCGTCGTAGTTTCAACGTCAGAATTAGTACTTTTTCGAGGTCTCATCCGCGTTTATTTCGCATCGACTTGGATTAGTCTTTAAAAAATCATTAATTTCTTTGTGATTTAGATGGGAAAGATAATATATTTTTCTAAGATAAGTTTTATGTTTTAAAATTATGAAAGGATCGACTTTTTAACGGACGTGGAATATTATCCAGCCACATTTTCAATTCACAAATTTATTATTAATAATATACCTTTCGTCATATTTAGCCGAGTATTTTGTTGCATTTGATTAAAATCTTTGCTTAGAGGAGCTTTTCATCAAAATTCTTATGCTTTCGGAAATTCTCATATGCAATACCGTTGAACATTGCAAAAAAAAAAAAAAAAAAAAAAGATTTAATGATGTCTTTTCATTATGGCATTTCATTAAGTACCACGGTTGTGAACCTCTTTGGTAGCGCCTTTGCTTAACCCAAAACCGGAATCGAACCGGAAAACTTCCTAAGCTAAACATATGAACCAGCTCCGGGATATGTTTTCGGGTTCCTATCCCTGTTAAGATAATATGCAGGAGGACGTTATTATCAGCATATATGCAGGTTTTATCGAAGTTTCTGCGTAATCGGTATCGTTCCATAAACGAAAAGAGGAAAAGAAGAGAAAAATGTCATTTCGGGGATTTTGAAAGACGAAAGATTGAAAGTTGATTGAAAAGAAAAGCGTTCCGCATAAGGCAGCTGACGTTCTATTTAGCAAGATCTCATGAATGTAAATTTTAAATTTGTATGCAAAACATTATTAGGAGCAAGCAGACATTTGAAACGAGCTTGAGAATCCGTTTTATCATGTGCCTGATTTCGAAGAGTCAACCCTTCTTCGATTCCTGAATTATAATGCCATGATTTTTCCCAATCAAATTCTTCTTTTTTTTTTTCCTCTCTTTTCTCCGTGTTTTTTTTTTCTTTTCTTTTCTTATAATTAAAAAATTCTTTTTTTTCCTCTTACACTTCCTTGGTGTTTTTTTTCTTTTTAGATTTGTATAAAAAAGAAAAATTTCGTTTGTTTGATTATGTTTCCGCAGTCATTTTACATGCAAATGCTTTCGCAGAAGAAATGGGTTAGCAACTAAACGATCGTTTTGAGAAAGGAAAGAACCTCACCTCTTATGAATTCACTAGACCAAGCGTCGTCAGGCGAATTCCCTCAACCCATTTTTTTTTTCTCTCCTTCCTAAAAGGTAATCCCTTGAGATATGAAAGCCCAAAGTTCGAGAAGCGGATCGATTTCGCTGAATGTTAAGCCGTGTGCAATGATATTTACGACTATTCCAGCAGCTTTTTCAAATAGAAATCTGAGTAGGCGTCTAACAGCAGAAGTATAGCAGAGATGAGTGAACAATTTTCTTGTGGCTTGTAAATCAACCAGATGGAAACACAAAGGTAATCGTATATTGCGTAGGGCGTTATTTTTAATAAGATCCCCATACTTGCATGTAAATTTTTTCCTCTTTTTTTTTTTTTTTTTTGAAATTAAACGAGGGATTTTAAACCCTGCAGAAAATCAAGCAAAAGGTAAACAGATATTTAACACTTGAATACATCTCATTTAGTGGCTGTGTACGTTAAAATGCGCTGCGGGCTGAAATTACACTCTTGAATTCGCCGAGATTTTTCTGATCTAAAGGAAAATTGATCCGAAATTCGTTTGAGGTGTTGAACAGTTAATCGCTTCCTAATTTTTTTTCCTTTTTTTTTCTTTTTTGTGTGTGTGTGTGTTTTTTAAAATAAAGGGAAAAAGGCGTTAGTGAAAGGAAAAGTGCTGGGTGTCATAGTCGTTTTTCACACTCTCCTCATAGAGAGGAAAAAAAAAGAAACAACAAAAAAGAACTCTTCGTTTAATTTGTTTCTAAGAGGCACAGTCCTGAAGCGAGGGAACGGAGGAAAAGCATTTGAATTCGCTATGAAGAAACTTTTCAAATAATGTGAAAACTTGACAATCCTCTCGGAAGTGTGTGAAGACCTCTTTCCCCTCTTTCCATTATTTTTCCTTATGTGATTCCATCCTTCCCATCAATAACTCTTTCGTATTATTTGACTGAAACAAGATATCGGAATTGTTCACACATAGCAAATGCTTCTTTCCCTCTTTTTTTTTATTATTTGTTTTACATAAAATGGAACTTTTTTTTTTTTGTAAGAAATTCGTCAAAAGGTCGCTTCGGCATTCGTTTTAAAATATCGAATTTATTATTTTGAAGACTCCAGAAGAAACGCATTCATTTTGCAGTTTTTATTTTGAAAAATCATTTTTTTTTTCTCTGACAATTTTTTTTTTTTTTTTTCATTTAAAATTCGAATTTTACCTGAAGATTCCTCTTCACCGATTCCCTATAATTTTTGCATAGTCGCATACCTAAACTCGATGCAAAACGGGGGAAAAAAGTAGATCAGTGGGGTAATTAAATTCTGCACGGCGTAAACTCTTTTACGTCATGCCCGTCAGTAGAAGGGATATCAAGCATTAAAAAACATTGTGTTTTTTAACTATGGCTTTTATTGATATTTCCTGTACCGCGGTCATTTATTTGAAAGCATAAAAAAAAATGTATGAGAACGAATTAAAAATTTAGTACCGTATAACTTGAAAGTGTTTAAAAATATTTGTATCAAGCAAATGGGGGATTACACTTCTTCCATAAATTATAAGAAATTTTTAAAAATTCGTGCCTTCAAAAAACGAGAAAAAAAACGGATTTTTTTTCCATATATTTTTTATTTTCAAGGACCCTTTTCAATTTTTTTAATCATCCTTTTCGATTTAAAGCTTTAAAAAAAATCTTATTACGAACCTGCTTATATACTGAAGAGTGGAAATGCAGAATATTTAAATGCGAGGGAAATATTGTTCTCCGTTAAACAAGCTTAGCAGTTTTTCTCGCATTTTTTTAAATCCTCTTAAAAGAAAAATGAATTTGTATATCCGTAATTTTTTTCCCAACGATGATTTTTAATTACTTTCAATTTTTTTTTTCCTTTTAGATTTTAAGTTTTAAACTTGTAAAACGAGTCTAAAAAAAAGTCGGTTTTTATTTTTTCAAAGAAAAAGCGGTTATGAGATCATCTGGACGTATTTTGTAATAACAATGAGATACAGTTCTCCGATTAATCGCACGTTTATACGGTGAATTGAGGATGTAACTAATGAATAATTGATGATTTAATTAGTAATTCATAGAGATGATTTGAGTCAGTGACAAATACGATCATCAGTCCAAGTCGTTTGTTTTTCAGTAGATTTTTCATTCGTCGCGGTTGCTGTTATAGATGCCGAAGATTCCTATGACTGAGGTGTCGGGAAACGGCTCCTGTTCCTGCTAATTTTATTTTAATAAATGCGAGATATTAGGAGGAGGAAACGCACAACCGAGAGTCAGAAATATTGAGGCTACGGTGGACTGACGAGTATTTTTGAAGATATACAGAGCGTAAAAAAGTCTGGAAAGGGCTCCCTAAAAAAATTAAAATTTTAAGGTATCGAAATGAACTTTCGAGGACTAACTTAAGTTAAAAAAATCTACTTTTTGACATAAAATAGGGGTCCGTCCCCCCACTGGAGGGCTTAGGACCAAGAGGAGGGACAAAATGTTAAATGGAAAGAGGGGTTAAGTCACAACGTTGGATAGAGCTCTCAGAGACGAGTGAAATGACTTAACGTTCGCCTCGATATTTTTATCTGTACAAAATGGCGGAGGATCAAAGTTTAAATGATCAAATTATTAAATCGCGATCTCAGAAACAAAAGGTTCTACTTGCAACACATTAAAATTTTACAGAAGAGCTATTTTAAAGCTTATGTTATTGTACTTTGATACCTGTTCCAATTTTTTGACATCGCAATGCTATTGGACTATAAACGTCCTAATAAGGAACACATTCCAAAAGTTTCATTTCGATCATATAATTTTTTATTAAGTTATTTTAAAAGTCCCTAAAATTGTACCAGTTTAGTGACTTTTTCCAATTTAGAAACGAAAGGTTCTATCAACTCCATAAGCTAAGTTAAAGACGATAGAACCTTTTGTTTCTGAATTAAAAAAGTCACTAAATCTTAATTTTTCAATTTTTTTTTTTCGATAATTATACGGAAACATTCCTGGGAATGTCTACAGTAATTTTTAAGCAATCCTGGAGTCTCTTAATATATTTTGGCCCAATTTCGGGCATTTTATAATGAAAAATGGTGTTAAAACTTTTTGTTTCCAAATCGACTTTAAGAATTTGACAGTTAGAACCTTTTGATTTTTCAAAAAAAAAACCAAAAGAATAAGAATTTTAGACATTTTAGCTTATGGGTCGAAAGTACTCATGAAGTAGAAATTATTTTCATAAAAAAGTGAATTTCGTCCGGGGGGCTGATTTAGAACCTTTTTTTTTTTTAAGGTAGCGAAATGATTAAAATTTTGTAGCCTCATCCACTCGACCAGCCTCCTCCCTAGTAATATTTGCGTGGCTCCTGACGTTTACCAGATGTGCTGTCTCAATACCTCCTTACATGTAAAAAAAAAACCGCGTTCCTGGATGTCTTAGATAACAATGAGTACAAAATGGTGCTGATATCTAATATTTGTTAAAAGTGTTTGAAGGTTTATTATTATCTAACTCCAAGTAGACGGTATCGAAGTCTCAAACGAAGATTAATTCGATGGATCTGTTGAGCGATTTGAAAGATCATTTCCCTTTTTAATTAATTTTTCTTTCCTGTGATTAATAAGTGCATAGATTAAAATATCAAACGATTTTAAAATTACTTTCTTTCCCTTCTCCTTTTTTTCGGGGACAGAATAATGGAGAAACTGAATTTAAAGCAGATGCTTATCACGGAAATGGTTTAGACTTTAGAGAAAACAAAATGTGTCAAAATATGCTGACGGGGTTACGTTGATAAACGGTGGAAGCAAACCGACCTTTTCATCTTTTCTTTTAAAGAACTTTGCGAAAAAAAAGGAGAAAGAACGAGAGGAAAAAAAAAGAAAAAAAAAAAGAAAAGAAAAAAGTTTTTCCGCAAGAAATATAGAAAGTGTGAAATGCATGCTTGGTTTTTGTTGTATTTCTTTCTAATTGAGGTAAAAATATGTTTTCCGAAAAATAATCTGTCTAAGGTCTCGAACTGAAAGAAAAAGAAACGAGAAAAATTTGAAAGAATGAGCCAAAGTGACATATTATGGAGATGCCCCGTAAAGCTGCGGGATTACTGAATTTATTCCGGAATTCAAATCTTTCCGCTTTTTTCCACGTTTCCAAGTTTCTATTTATTTGAAACGCTAAGGACAAGGCCACTGAAGCGATTCTGCCGTAATTTATTTCATAACTTAAGAGAGTCTTTTTAAAGTAAGAGTTGAACAAGTAATACAGCTTGTGTATAAAAAAAAAAAAAAGTTGTTCAGTTGCTTTAAAAATAAATGGGTCACAAAGTCAAATTTGAAGATTGCATGCTCGTTTCCTGTGCAGGTGAATTTACAAATCTCAGCATTTATAAAGTTCATCAATTGATAAATACAGGGTGGAAAAACAACGGTCGACATCCAGCGGTTGTTTTATTAAATAAAGAGATGACGTCACTGAGCCCGAGCGGGAATCTCGCGGGATTTGAAACTTCAGGATCGAACACATTTAGAACTACCATCCTTGCGTTTTGCAAAAGTTACCCACTCAATGAAACAAAGGTTACGTGGAGCTACGTGAAATTGAATTTAAATTATCAGGATTAAAGTATATGATATCATTAAGAGGAGACTGCTTAAGAAACGCCGGGAAGCATGTTTTAATTTTTCAAAGTTGGATCGAAACGTTCCTTTTCTTTAAAAAGAGTTTCAGGAAAAGTGGCGGATGGAAAAAAAAACTTCAAGTGAGTCTCTTGACCCTCTTAACCCTTTTTGTAATAAAGGATCGAATTACTCAAATGCTTTCCCTTTTTTATGCTTCATTAGACATCGAAGACGAGGATGTATTTCCAACGTTTTTTGTCCCTTACCTTTTTAATAACTGACACAGTTTCGTTTCTTTACCTTTTTTTCGGAAAATAGAACGCACAGCATGTTTAAAATTTTCAACACAAATTTTAAAACCTTTAAAAAAAAAAAAAAAAGTAAACATTTACTTCGGATCTCTCTGTTTGTTCACGTAAATCGTTGGTAATATAATACATATATCTGTAGTAATTTAGAATTGATGTGAACATAAGGACTTAGAATAGCTCGTGCGTTTTCAGGACCCTTTTTTTTCTGGTTGAAATTTCCGCCAATCGATTTTTTTTAAAGTAAGGATGGAGAGGGATAAATAAAAATCTATATAATTTTTTTTTAGTAGAATTACTGAACCTCTGTCTTCAAAGAAAACTTTTTATTTATAAAGGTTCATTTCCAGGAAGGTTGTTAAGGTCGAATAATCCAATTTTTTTTACCTTTTTTCATATCGCAAGCTTGGAATATAACTTTTAATTTGAAATTATTGAAGCAAATTTTGCGTTACTTCAGGAAAAATATAGGTTTAAAAATTTTTTCAAGAGTAGCTGGCTCGGGAAGGGGGTTACCCTACATCAGATTTGCCAGTAGTACGACTTCTGTGGATACTGGAGCTTGTGCTTTTTTTTTTATCTTCTTCATCTTACTGTGCCGTACCTGTGTCCTGGCGTAGGCGACCATCGATGAGATTTTTATATTCATTTCTATCGTGGGCAACTCTGAAGAGCTCCTCGGCACTTAAACCGGTCCAAGCTCTTTAATTAAGCAGCCACAATAGGTTCTTCCAGCCTATTCTCTTTTTTCTTATAAAAAGTCTCTATTATGTTATAGAATGGACTAATATTTGTGTATGTCTTTTGGAAAAAGTACCAACTGAGAAAAGTAACTTAGAGTGTTTTGTTTGTAAACAAAAATATTTGGTTACGAATTCGAATTTCACAACCTTCTAAACTCCAACCAAGTCTCTTTGGGTACCTCTACCTTTTCTCCAAGACGTAGATACTTGGAGCCGTGGTTAACCCCCTATCCTTCAGCTATAATGATAATTTAAAGCTCTTTTAATGAACTTTTGCACATCCCTTCGAGGTGTCCGCTGAGATGCAGATCTGAAATGTGACTTTTAACGAATCAAAGAAGGCATACTGGTGCAGAAAATGAAAAGAACTAAACGCAGATATGATAAATACCTGGCAACCTTTTCTTTACTTTCTGGATGTGACAAACCGCGATATACCCTCGAGAGAACAAGGACAAGTAGACAAGGAAAATCGTGAAATGGAAATTATGAACATCCAGCAGAGCGTGGGATGATCAGAGACTCGATGAACGAATAATATACCTGGCATAGAGCAATCGCATGAGCTTTTGCCAGAATTAACGCTGAATTAAAAGGTTTTCAAAGAGACCTATGTTGGAAAAAAGTTGAATGATCACAAGTAGAAAAAATTGATTCCGAGAAGGACAGCATTTGAAGTTTCTTGTTAAGGAAGTTATCTTGGACTTGTGCTTCGCTTGCCTAATTTCACTTAGCCGATCATACTTAGTAGCTTATTCACCTTCAATCGTTTTTCCGTATCGAAGGAACAAACGTGTATTTGATTCACAGGAATCGTTAGAAAGAATAAAAAAAAAGCTCATTCACACCGATCAAGACCACCAGCAGTGTTAATTAAACTCTCGTGCATTTCAAATCCATGAAGACCTTTCAAAGACTAGTGCAACTGGCAGCTACGGGGGCAGTAGATTAGGATGCAATATCAAATTCTATGTCATTTCCCACAACACACAAATATTTGACACAATATATTCTCCCCCACAAACATCTCACGAATCTCGTCATTAATTTATAGAATATACAAATCTCGAATTCTCCGAACAATTCGTGTAAGAGGGACTATATCATACTAAGCTCGGAAAATATCGATAAACGGCCTTGGCAAGAAAAACCTTGACAATGTGGCTCCTCAAAGTCATAATTCGATTTCACCCGACACTTGATTTTGTTTTCTATTTTCTTTTTTTTTTCGAGGCAATAAACGATCCTGGGGTGTTGGAAATATTAGCGTCACAGCATGGCTGGATTGAAATACATTAATCATTCCGGATTCTCTGAGACTATTCTCCGACGCGTCATATTCATCGTTTATACTCTATACGTTTCGCTCATCTTAAAACACATTTTTCTATTTTTTTTTTTATTCTTTCCGAAACTTTTATTTATAGGTTTCTGAATTTTTTTCTCCCCACGATTTTTGATACTGTCAAACTTGAATGTAAAACATGGCCTTGCGGAGGGGGAAATCCCCCCCTTCCCCCAAACCTGCTTAAGTGATCACTCCAGAAATCAAAATGATCTCGTTTTGTATTTCTCAAGCATCGTAAAAAAAAAAAATAAGAGGAACTCCTCCTCGAGCTGTTTCATAAAAACAAGAAACAATGATCAGGCGATCCTAATCCTCATCGCGTGGAAAAGATAAACTCTGCATTAAATTAGATTTTTTTAAAGTTTGAAAGTTTACGGTGGAGTGAGCTTTCCAAAAAGAGGTTTAGGCAGTATAATTGGATATTTCACGTTGGTCGTATAAAGTCAGTAAAACAAACATGGATCGCGATAAAAATTCTTCCTGTCCGTCATTCCCGTCGTATACGAACAACTTTACTTTAACCCGAAAGCTTTTGATTTACCCTTTCGTCCCCGTATTAAATATAGAATTAGTTACTATGGAGAAAATGTCAAAAAGTTAATCCTAAGTATAAATCCGCCGAGGAACTCTATTTAATTACTAATTTCAGTTAATTTGATTTATTTCCTAATCTTTTTTAACAATGTTATTATCCTGAAGAAATATTATATAAAAGGTTTTAGAAACGGCTTCATCCACTTTATTTGAACTATATGAGAGTAAGATAACAATCTTATTCCGAAAATTTTAATTTATGGAAAGAGGGGGTGGGGGGAAGAAAGTTCAACGAACACTGAAAAAGCTGAAAAATAATTTAAAAAGAGTCTAAAACGATGACGTTTATAAGAATCGATAAAAAAAAAACCTTAATTCGATAGGTTTTTGCAATTCGTATAAATTTAAAATCTCGAATGGGAACTTAGCTTAAAAAGTTTTTTTTTTCACTTAATGAAAAGCTCTTTTGTTTATTGCCAGTGAACGAACTTTAATATTTTTTTAAAAAACTCCAAATCTCATTTTAACCGAAAATACATCGTAAACTTGAGGATATATTACAATTACACTTTCCTTATATTTCCTTATGGATTTTATATATTTTCTATCAAATAGAATCTGCGCATGATTAGGAGTAGATAAATTTAACTTTTGTGAGTTTTATCAGAAATTTAATAAAAACAGGGAAAAAGTTTTTATTTCCGTATTGATTGACCGAGAATATAATGCCTCAGGGTTGACAATTCTTTGGCCACACATTAAATGCGATGCCAAAATAAATCGTGTCTCGGAGAGGTTTTTGGTTGAAAGTTTATAATGAGTTGAGTCTTTTGCATGAAATTTTTCCTTTTTCTTCAACTTCAATGTCCCCAGATGGGATATTCAGGTGGAGCAAGGTTAGGAGTGCCCGACTGGCTAGGTGCCTGCCAGGAGAGGCCCGAATGGAAGAAGGCTTGTAGTGCGGCGATAGGGCTCCATGTCCTGTAAAAGCCAGGTGTGTGTGTGTGAAATGGAGCAAATATTATTTTGCTTGACTGTCTTATGCTCAAGGAGGACGAGCTGAAGACATTAATAAATATAGCAAGAAAATCATGTTCTTAAGATCTGCTGTCAAACTCAAACTCCCTAACAGAATTTCAAACGACAAAAGGACATTAGGAGCATTCAGCTTAGTTTACTCGTCGTTGTATTCATCGAGATCACCACCTTGGCGCTGCAGTTACTTTGATACCAGAACTCATAAATTGCCCGTAGCCAAGGGGGGCCAGGAGTAAATCTGTTAAACATGAAAGGTATAAGGAATGAAGGCCTATTGCCCCCCTTAACAGACCCAACTGCCCCCCCCCCCTCGGCTCTTCGTTCTGGCTACGGGCCTGCTCATAAATAGCCAATTAACCTTTGAAGCCCATGTTGCAATGTGGGGTCAGGTCCAGGTGCTCTTCAGAGGAAGCTTCGTTGAATACCAGAAAGAATGGCTGTTTTGTTTAATACTCGATTGAAGGTGAAAAAAATTTAAATTTTAAGTATTTAACGAATTCCTTTCGTGTATCTTCGAATTTTTAGTACAAGTTGTCTGAAATGCTTGTGCGACCGGAAAATAATTTAAAAAATACTTTTGATCGAAACATTTTTATTTCGTTTCCGGAGTTCGAATTTACCTGGAACAGGTTGAAACTTGTACCAAAAATAGTCAAGAGTCCATTTGATACCTAAAATTGGAATATCTTTCCCTAAAACAATTATTTGACGAAAGATCCATTCCTTTCGTATTTACTGAAAATTCCTCATAACTATGAACAATCAAGTTCATGTCTGACAAAAGCTCTAAACTCTCGTTGCGCCTTGAAAAGGAGTATTGTAAAAACGTCTCTCAAAAGTCTTGTAAAAACGTAGGCAGTCGAGACTTGCAAGCCACCTCTGTGCCTGATTTGTAAGATATTTTTCATCACGACGGCGGAAAATGAAATTCTTCGTTTTAGGAGGGCAGAACATGGACTTTTCCGCCATAGTGGTGAAAACATTTTTACATATCTCCTTTCTAAGGAGCAACGACAAAATTTTAATCTGGCTGAAGGAATCAGATCATGAAGGGCACTAATTAGTGAGAGGTTTAAAGTTTTTTTAATGTACCGAAAAGTTTTGTTTAGTATTCATTGCGTCAATCTGATTAACACTTTTTATAAACAGTCTGTACTTTATGAGCTTCAATGCACTTTATGGTGTAAACAACAAAAACTTAATATGTACTAATTAGCATCATTTTTCCTTGTACTTTTTATCTGAATTTCCGCTTTCTGTTTCCTTGAGTTGACGACCGCTTCCCAATTGCTTTAATCACCTTCAGGAAATCCAATATCCTTGAGAGGAAAAGGTCACGTTTGGTTCGGAAATTTTGTCGTTGGTCCTGCATTGCTTTAAGTGCTTGCAAATCCTTGATTTAGATCTATAAGTCAATCTCATTGTTTTGGGGAAACAAAAAGATTTCTACAAAATCGATGCTAATTATACGTAAATATGTTAAAAGTGCAATGATGTAAATGCCGCTCCTAGTGCGATATGAGTAGGAAATGAGCTATGAAAGTTACAATTCGTAAAGTTGACGATTCCTTCGAAGTAAGGTAATTTCGTCTAAAACTGAACCTTCCGCAGTTCTCGATCACCATCCAAAACTTCATATCCTTCCATTGTTTATGAGCATACCCATTCGCTTACACTTTTATTTGATTGAGGAACATAAAAAAAGTTTGAAACTATAAAAAAGTATATTGCATCGTAAGATCTTGAGTCTTCACCAAGTTATCTCCCTATTCAATTCAAGTTTTCTTATAATCTGACACTGATTAGATTTTCATATTACCATTTTTAAAAAAGTATACAATAAACAAGATATCTGTCATCGTAAGCCATTTTTTCCACTATTTTTTTCCTGCAGGAACTTAACGGAAGGAGAAAAATACCACCCTGTACATCCTGATGTGACATGAGCAGACTTATCGCTACTAATTTTTAAGAAAATCGCCCCTTTCATTATTGTAAAATTTTTGGGGATGGAGCGAAATAGCGATTAAAATCTTTGCCAAGGAGTTGATAAACTTGAACCGCATATGTTTTCTATTGTTTGCTGAGGGGAAAAAAAAAATTGTACACGAACTGGAAAACAGTCGGGCGCCGAATATAGTAGCTAGAAAATTTCTCAATGCAGCATTTTCCCCATTTCAAACAATCCGGTTCTCTCTTTGCCAAACAAGTTCAAGGTAAAATCTCGGAATTTACTGCGAGTTTTAAATCCATAAACATTTATTCTTTTCAAAGGATATCCACCACCTTGCACTTTCAACCGATTAATCGATCTTAGCAGGGGAATCGATTTAGAAAGGAAAAGTTTTGTTTATATGCAATTTCCCATATGGTTCTTATCGGAAAAGTTTGATTATACGCGAATGTTGATAACATATATTCGTGCCTTCCGGAAAAAATAAAAATGGCATCCTTTGAAAATTTCTTTTCCTTTGATTTTGTTTCTATTTCGCAGAAATGATTAAAAGTTCTAATTCGTTTGCCACTGATATTTAAAAAAACAATTTTTTTTAATTTTTCGCTAATTAATAACTTAGCTTAATACCTTAATTTTTTCTACAAACCTAAAACTGCTTTAATACTTTAATGGTTATTTTCTGAAAAATAACCGGTGTACTGTACAATCATTTTTAAATATTTTTCGCGACTTTTTTTTTTTTTTTTTGAATCATATAATAAATAATGGATCACTAAGATAATGGTTATATTAAGGGAAAGTTGAGGAAAGTTATGTAGTTTTAATATGCGCTGTATACCGGCTCGGCTCTGGATGATTATGTACAGATTATATGGAGGGGTTATTTCTAGAATGATGGTCCACTATTTTAATGGCGATATAAAAAAACGTAATTTGCAACATGTGCTTGTTGTTTCATTTTATGTCAACTATACAGGAAAAATTCCTTTTGGGAATTTTCCTTGAAAATAACTAAAATAAAGTAAAAAAAAATTTAAAAAAATAGAAATGAAATAAAAAAATTTGAAAGTTTAAAGGTAAAAAATATTGCAATAAGCAGTCCCATCTTGCTTAAATAGTAAACTTTATGGGACCGGCGAATATTAGTTTACTATAATCTATATGTTTATTATAGCCGAACTTGCCAAATTAGATCTTTTGGAGTTCTTTGAAATTTTTAACGAGAGTACCAAAACGACGCATATTTGTTAAAAATTTCGACTTAAATTAATCTGTATGTTATCGATTTAACAAAAAAGTTGTCTTTTTTAATGTGATGGATGTTGCTTCAGTACGTAATTTTTGCATTAAAATCTAGGTCACAACCCCGAAAATAAAATCCCCGAAAACCACTTTCGGGGTTTTGATTTTCGGGGTTCTAATTTCGGAGTTTTTCCCCTTTTAAATTTAATTAATTTTTTTTTCAATTTTCCGGGGAGGTCAATTAACTTTGGGGTCAATTAACAGGTTAATTGACCTGGTACCTCAAGTAAATTCAAGGATTTTGGGAAGAATGTTATGCAATTTACATTACATTTTTTAAGTGTCTTGTAATCGTTTGTCTAATAAATAAATTATTTGTCGTTTCACATAAAATCGAGTCTTTATATACAATTGAAAAGATTTTTTTCACTTGAAAAAACTTTTTTGTATTTGATAGCCGTTTATACAGATCGAATTTTTTTTACCTTTTCTTTAATCAAAATTTCCGGATGTTTATTTGAAATATGGGTAGCTAATCCAGTGGTATTTCCGTTTGACATTTTATATTCACACTGGCAAAGCCTACATTTGGCAATTTTATTATTTTTATTTTTTCCGTCGATTTTAACAATTTTAAAAACATGCCCATACTTGCTATTACTGCTCACATGTATTTCATTTTCTGTTAATTGCTCATTATTTCCCTCTACTTCCCTTAAATCTATTCCCTGTTTTTTTGATGGAGGCTCACTTATATTATAAAAATTATTTTTAAAGTCTCGATTGAATTTTTCAACGTTTGTTGACAATTGTATTGTTTACATTGCGATGAAAAATTGAGATTCTACTACTTTTATTTAGAATTGAATTTGATTGGTTTTCAATTTAAAAATCAAGACAACACAATCAAGAGTCGTCTTGACGTGAATCCCTTGTCCAGACCATTATTACTTTGCACATACCTTCAATTACATATATTTCTCTCCCCTATAGCCCTTATATGTAATAGAAACTCAGATGTATACACTGTAATGGAAAAGTGAAGCACCCTATTTTTTATATTATTCGGGGGGAATGAAAGTCCAGCCGCATATCCTGAGGGATTGGAGGCCTATATCTCTATCTCCGCATTTCAGATTGCCTGCCCGTGTAAAAAATGTTATGTTCACTGATGATAATTTCATTAGACTTTTATATTGAATTCCTGGGTTCTAGGATTAGTAAGTTTCATTAGATCGAAAAAACGTAATGACTTGCCTGAAACCCTCTCTATTACTCTAATTGGAAAATGTAATTAAAAATACTTACTTTATTTTCGCCACCATTTTTTTTTTTTTTTTTTTTTTTAACCTTGTTAGTCCTAAAGTTGAAAATTTCTGATTTTAAAAAGGATGAAACACTTGCGTTCGTGTTCTCAATTTGAAAATACTATCTTTCCTTGATCGGAAATCAATTAAAAAAGATTTAACGATGTAATTAGTTATTCCATTAATTATTAAAAACTTAAGTGGATTCTTAACTCAAAGTTTTTGATTTGAAAATTAAAAGGATGGTATAGAACCATGTCTAGAGCATATCACATACTTTTTTTTTTGATGTACGAATTCCGGAGGCTGTTGAAAACGATTCAGCCATCTTTTCAGGACGATAATATATTTGTAGGTTTCGAATCTCAAAAAGCGAAAACTGAAAACGAAACTTTCATTTTAAAACCGAAAAGTCACTGAATTTGATAACCAGAAAACTAGGAATCTTAAGCTGTAAAGCACATAACGATCTTTCTAAATCGCTCGGAGATAGGGAAAGTTTTTGATATCCAATACAGTATCCTAGACTGATTATCTAATGGAGGAAGATGTTAGTGAGAGTAAATTTTCTCAAACACAATGGTGAAGTTGGACAAGCTAATGGTAGCAGACTTTATCTCGTTAAAACAAAAGTTAACATCTTGGAAGATGATGAATGGTTAGATTCCTTTCAAGGACAGAAATCAGTGCCAAGGTTTTTGTCTTTTGTCCCGGATCAAAATATTAAAGAAGGGAGAAGTAGGGGCTGTACAAGTATTACGTAAGCACCTTAGGGGGGGGAGGGGGTCCTTCAAATGCTTACGCCAATGTTAAACCTCCATAAGAGGAAGCCTATTTTTGCTTATTGAGGGGGGGAGGGGGTCAAAAATCACCAAAATCATGCTTACGTAATACTTGTACAGCCCCAGAGGGAAAAAATACGCCATAGAGAAGATTAAGAAAGCATTTTAGTTTTTTTTTTTTAACCGTTGTGAGGACTAGTTTCCAAAAAAAGAAAAAAAAAATTAATATAGTTAAGAGTTTAATTATCCTTGTTTTATGGAAATCGAGGTCCTGTTTTTTTCAGCAAAAGAAGTAAGCCGATATAGCTTGGAGAGGCTAATACAAACAGTTAGGAGAACGATTCACTGATTTTGCTCACTAGTCGAATGTAATTAAGATGTTCTCTTTGACTGTAAATGCTATCGCATATATGTGATCTCTACTTCCATTGAGTTAATTTGGATTCCTTCACGTCTCCAAGGACAAAGAGAATTTCCTTTGGGTACAATAGACTATAGCGCAGAATACCAGGAATCGTTTATTAATATAATCATGAAAATGCCATTGCGGTGTTTTCGAACAGACTTATCTTTTGTAAAATTTATTCAGCGAAATAATATCGTTTATTAATTCTACGGGGACTCGAAGTTCGGGGGGAAAAAAAAGGATGTAGGGCGTAGTCAAAACGAGGAAAAAGTTTTTTTAAATTATATTTTATTTTATTTAATGATTCGGAAAAAAAAAATTCGGAATTCAGGATGTGATTTTTAACTTTGAGCTTTCGTTTTTTTTTTTATTTTTATAAAAGATAAAGTATGTGGTTAATTTATTTCATGGCCTTTCCTTTTCATTAAGTGCAGCACAAGACATACCCCCAAGGACGAGAGCAAACTTTTTCCTTTGTCTGGCGAACTCTTTTACTAGTGTATATGCCGTCGGCTTTTTTCCTCCTTTTTTTTGCAACCATTCTTCATTACTTGCTTTTTCGACGTTTTGCCTTTCGGCAGCAGAGCATGAAGAAGACAAAGGAATAAGATGGGGAAGTAAGGAAAAACTAAGATTTTCATTGACGAGGCATAAAATGATATATATCCTCCTCCTTTTACAAAGTAATTAATGTGGGAATGTTATCACAAAAACTTTGAAATTGTTAATTGTCACTTGTATAATGGGATTTTTTTTTTAAAAACTATAATTTATTTACAAACTTTAAAATCACTTCTGTGCTGTAGGAATAAATAATGTTTACATCAAAAGGAAGAATTTTTAAGATTTCTGTCGTGTAAATAAAATGGTACAACGGGGGTTCGATAGTACGGAGTAAAATAGAAGATGATCCTATTTCGAAAAAATGTTAATACGAGGTAACCGCATATGGTGCTTTATCATAATGAAATTTCACAGCAAAGAATAAAGTCACTGCGTGTGAAATTCGCTTATATGCTACATTAAATTTCCGATTTAATTTGAATTAAATTGAATTAAATTATTCAAAATTTTTATTTTATTCGGAAACGACTGTTGCAGGATATTTACAGCTCCGCCCTTAGAACACGTTGCAGTTTTTATACCTAGCAATATTTAGAATAAAGGGTCCGTTAGTTTGGGGATTTTCGACTAAAAATACGCATAACCACAAAATCGGTGCTCTGTGAAGCACTTATGAACGCTAATTTTTTTTCAGATTTTCCGAAAGCTTGCTGACTTGAGCATAAATATCGGAAAATTCCCAATAAGAACCGAAAAAATTGATAGTTTTTTTTCTATCCGATATTATTTATGTAGATCACTAATCCAAAGTCTATTTTTCAATATCTACTTTGTTTTTTGAGCTGGAAGCCAAAATGTGGTCAAAAATGGTAATAAAGGGACAAAACATGCTAAGTCCTCCTTTTTTGACTCATACTTTGCATGGCTTCCAGCCCGACTGCTGGAGCAGGCATTAAATAGCCTGCCTGAAATCATTTTTTCACACAAAAAAATGATCGATTTTTTGTTGGCCCATTAGGGTGCCCGTTAAATAAATTTTTTTCGGGCCACCCCCCAAATCGATTCCAAATAATTCAAAAAGTCTAAAACTAAAATATTTTTTTTTTATCTCAACCGGAACCCGTGCCCCAAGGCACTTGTTTTTTCCCATATAAAAAGCACGGTAATGTGTCGGGTTATTTTTTTTTTCGACGGTTATAATGACCCAAAAATTTGATTTTTTGCATACACGCTCCTTAGATGTGTAGCTACCTCCGTATTTTTTCCCATCCCCTCAGAACAATATTTCCGACCTCCAAGAGGGGTCGGATATTGCAAATTTTGCCATTTTTGGCGAATTTTACCCCCTCCTGGGACACGGAAATATTGTTCTGGGGGGATGGGAAAAAATACGGAGGTAGCTACACATCTAAGGAGCGTGTATGCAAAAAATCAAATTTTTGGGTCATTATAACCGTCGAAAAAAAAATCCGAATTATTTATTTAACGGACACCCTATTGGTCCATATACGAACCGTAAGCTCAAGTTGGCACGCTTTCCCGTCGAGTTAAAAATCTTAATAAAATTAGAGTTCATATATTTCCCATAGAGCATCGATTTAAGGGTTGTGCATACTCAATTATTTCTATCAAATTAGTAAAATGATATACATAATTGAGCTATGGCCGGACTTTTTCAAAATTTGATTTAAAATGGAATTCGAATTTAAAACGGCAAACCTGCAAGTTTATTCACTAAGTAAAACCGACTTACTGTATATTATACTTAAAATTTTACTAAAATTTTCTATAATTTAAAGTGACTGCTGTAATTATACAAACCTAAATCAATTTTGAAATCGAATACAACCCGGCAAAACCTGCCCTACTCTCATGACATTTCAAGTTGGAAAAAAAAAAGTTGAGAAAAAAACTTAAAAAATTTTTTTAAACAAAATCCGAACTTAACTCGAGGCAGATGAAAAACTTCATCTTCAGAGCCCGTTCCCGTTGTTAAACGCTTAAAAATTTCCTAAAGGAGAGAAAACTCGATGCGAAAGGATATAAATTCCACGTCACAGCTATCCTTAATCTCTGATTTTGTAATTACACACTCGAGCAGTTTTGAGTGTCTCTTCTACCGTATGCTAGTTATTATATGAGAATCTCTTAGGTACACCCCGAAATTAAACACGTGAATTAAATAGTCGCACCAGTTTCCATGATCTCTCATTATCCCGCTCTCGAAAATTATTTTGAACTATAAACAATGGAGCTTTTAATCTCCTGAACGCTTTTAAATATTGCCTTTTTAATTGAAACGGACTTGGGGGCAAAATGGTTTAGGAGTGAAACTCGTCAGTGTGAACAGTTCGATTATTTGAATTTCTCTCACACCGTTGCTTTAGGATTAGTTCCCTTCAGAGAATTCAGCAGAGAAAATTGATGAGGATTTATAAGTCACGAGGATGAAAATTTCCGAATGAATGGAAGCCAAGTGATGTCAAGTAAATATCATATATGTCATTTTCCTCATATAATTTTTCTTTTATTTATTAAAGCTCGTAAAAGGTCCGGAATGGAGTTCTATAACCTTCGAAATATAAAAAATTTTTTTTCTTTTGAATCGTGTTTACTTTATAGAAAATCCACCCCCGTCCCTTCTTTTCTTCTCGCAACTATCCAACCCGAGCTCAACAAAATGACAATATGAAATGGTTTTTGTCATTAAGAAGTTTGACGAATTAAACTCAACTTTTTCGTGGTTTTTTTTTTATGCTATAAAGTTTTCGTCGCATAAAAAACAAAAGGTTGTTGACACTGCTGAATCAGCCGTGACCATAATGTTCACTGACCTCAGAGTTAAAAAAAAAAAAAAAAAAAAAAAAACGAGGAGGTCTTCCCCCTGTTCTGTTCCCTTGTCTTATAAGGGCGGAATAAATATCGTAAAATTTGTTTTGAATTGAAAAAAGATGGTCCTAACGGCTGGATTTTTCGGTTCCCTGAACTTACAAGCTCATCCGTCTTCGACCTCCTCCCTTTCCTCTTCGATCTTTATCAACTGCCATCCTTTTTTTGTTGTTGTTTCTATTACACGATGATTTGGATTCAGCAACTCGATCAGATTGATAATCCATTTTTATGGCTTCTATGAAGAGGGGGGGAAAAGGGCGTAGAAACATAAAAAACCGGAAAGAAGTGAATTGATTTGTCAGCAAACTTATTGTTCATCCTCAAATAAGTTTATCAGTTCGTTAGATTTTTTCGCTCTACGATTCAGAGACTATTATTTGTAAGAAAAAAAAAAGGTGGAAGTTAGGGGAGGAGGGTTGGCCGATTTCTCGAAAATTTCGAAACGAAGATTGATTCTGAGAAAATTGATATTAAAATCACACCCTTCCCTTGTATCGCTCACAAAAACAATTACATCCTCTAACAGGTATTTTGTAAGCAACTTGCATAGTTTCTTATAATTAAAAATCTTGTAAAGGATTCAAAGGGATTCATATTGATTTAGGTCAAGAACTTCCGTCCTCCGAACAAAGAGTTTAAAATACTTGCTAACAAATTAATTTTGCTCGAATCCATCCGTTTTCATCAGCATAAAATACATTTGCTGACTTTTTAATTTTTTTTTTTTTTTTTTTTTAGCAGAACAGAACATCAAACAAAAAACTTTTTCAACTGCTTATTTAATTAAAAATGTTTACTTTTAAAAGCATTACTGCCAATATTGATGAAGAAAAAAATTTTTTTCCTCTTTATCTCCTTTTTGCAATTATTATTATTATAATTTTTTTTTTTTTTTTTTTTGGAAGTGAAGAAAGTCAAGTTGCTTCGCTTCTTTTTATTACTCCTTATATTTTCAAGGGATCGTGCCCATAACCTTGAAATTCCTGCAAACTATAAAAGAAAGCTGAAGTTTTTCTTTTCTTTTCCTTTTTCTTTTTTTTTTTAATTTTCTTTTCGTCGGAATTTTTTTTCCGTGTTCATGTCTTGACGTTAAAAAAAAAAAATTATGAAAATTATTTTCTAGACCTTGTTTTGATCTTTTTGGCCGAAAAAGACCTTCCGATTGCTCATTCACAATTTTAGCAAAACTTAAAAACAAAAAGCAATTAAAGAAAAGTCGTCTGTTAACATTTGAACCCAACTTTGGAATTCCAAGAAAAAATCGTGACACCATTTCAACCTCAAGTTTTCTTTTTTTTCTTTTTTTTTTTTTTTTTTTTTCAGGCGCGAAGATCAAGTTTAACACCTTGTATTGAAGTATTAAAGAAAAGAAAAAGAATTTTTACTCCGAAGAGGAAAAATATCTTCGAATTAAAATCTCACTCGCGATTTTTAATGATCTCTTTTTTATTTCCTCCTCGTCCCTTATTTTTTTTTCTCCCGTCTTTCTCTCTCACGCTCTTTTTTTTTCTGTGTTCAATTAATTAAATCTGGGAAACGTCTTGAAAAGAGAATCTTTTTTAATCAGCTTTTTTTTTTTATATTGGCACGTCATTATTATTATTATTATTTTCTTTATGTATTCGGCAATTGATTTTCTATGTTATTGTCGTTCTCGAACCGAAAAGGGAAAAAAAATTAATTAATAAAGATTAATTACTTCGGATGCGGTGATAAGAAATAAAAAATAAACAAATAAACCAACTTTATTGATATTAAATATAATAACCAGTAGTCCCTGAAACTTTCATAAAAGTTGAAACAACATGCTGCTAGAGGGATATTTTTTTTTTTTTTTTTTTTTTTTTTTTTTGAAAACTTTTGGGAATGGGCAATAAGATAAAAACCCCGAGAAAATATTGAATGGAAACGCCACTTAAAGTTTATTTGGAGCCTTTATGGTTCTTCGAGACATTTGCAAAACGGACAACCCTACAGTTAGCCCTTTTTATTATTGATTATCGGTAAATAATTAATCGATTTTTTCTGAAAGATAAAATGGACGAAATCTTATTATGGATCACCGAAGAGAAATTCTAGTCAAAAGAAAATCGTTTGTTTCAGTCTTCACCATGAATAAAACTAAAGTGAAAATAAAATAAAATTGGAGGGTTTTCACCGGAAACTCAAAACGCTGTTAAGCGCTATAAATTTCCCAGGCAGATATTTCTTAAGGGGGAAAAAAAACCTTGCAACTTTCGCTTCCGAAATCGGTTCGGGGAAGAGCAAATATGAACAACAATCCTTTCCCATGCGATAAGAAAAATATCTGACGGGAGTTGAAATCAGTGGGACGCAGAAAATAAAAGGGAGTTTAAAAAAACTTGGAGAAATAAGGTCAAAAGGATCAGAAGAGAAAAATATGTTCCAAAACTTATAAAAGTTTAAATGGATTATTGATGGCATCATGACTTGAGAATCGTCCTTTTGAGATCCCAGAATCCTTTTCCTCCCGTTGTGAGTCTACTCCGGACAAAACAATTAAAAAGGGACTTTGAGAATAATCTTGCACAACAGGAGCAACCACCAGCGGTGCTGGGGAGTGCAACAAGGAAAAAAAAAGTAAGACAGCTCGGGGAGCGCCAGCATAATTTGTAACAAACACGTTAAAAATGTTTTTATCTTGTCCCCGTTCGTTTGTTCCTTCTTTTCTTAAAGAGAACAAAAAAAAATTCCAGTCTTTTCAGTTAAACGTTGACAGCAAGTCATCAACCTGTCTTTTCGACGTACGTGAGCGTCTTTATTATGCCAAATGCGGGTGGTATGAAAACCTAAAAAGCTCTTTGTTTGAAATAACAATGAAATCAAACAAACTTGTCCAGGTTAAAAGAAAAAAGAAACGAATTTTTAAAAAATTTTTTTTCTTTTTTATTCTTTAAAAAAATTCTTTTAGGCACTTCGTTGGCTAGAAAAAACCGGCCGGTTCACCGTCCGGTTTTTTTAAAAAAAAAGGTTTTTTCATTAATAATTTTAAACGTTAATATTGCATTAAACGGGGCGAAACTTGTACCAAATTGTTCCTTATTATTAGAAGAAGTCGAAAATACATGTTAAATATGTCGGTAAGCTTAAATTACGTGAATATTCGCAAAATGAATTGATTGTTTATGTTTTTTTACATCGGCCATTTTGTTTTTTATGTAAACAACATTAAATTTTGCGAATACTGACGTAATTTAAGCTTACCGACATTTTTAACATGTATATTCGACTTCTCCTAATAATGAGGAACAATTTGGTATAAGTTTCGCCCCATTTAATGCAATATTAACGTTTAAAAATATTAATTAAAAAAACTTTTTTTTTTTTAAACCGGACGGTGAACCGGCCGGTTTTGTCTAGCCAACGAAGTGCCTAATTGTTTAAATTTTCTGTCAAACAAGACCAATCCAAACGTTTCCTGTCGGTTGATTTCTTAAAATTAAAGGGAAAAAGCAAAAAGAAAAAAAAAACGCTGAGTAAGATGAAGGAAAGATGGATAACAAATTAACATTTATCGGCTACAACCGGAAACTTTACACGTGACTTTGAAAATCAGTCATTGACCTCCTCACTTTTTGCAACAGTGGGAAACTTGAAACAACTTTTCAAAAGGACAGGAGGAGTGAAAAAGGTGTTAACAGGGGGAGGGAGGAGGAAGTCTTTCATATCTGACTAAATAAGATTAATCGTTATGCCCGGAGCATTATTAATGTGAAACTTTCTAAATCGAAAAGGAGAAATACCGTTTTTACTATTGAAACGTCAGTGGTTTTTGAGTACGGTGACTTTTCTTTTGCATGGCACATAAAAGGGATTTAAATGAATCCTAGAAATCGTTTTTGCAAAACATTTGATCACGGAACAGATTGCTACTGGATTATGGACAATCTACATGCAATGATGAACACGTACTGGATGCTGCTGTTGTAGGAACGCAGTTAATTACCTACGTTTCCATTCCGGATTACGTCCAGCTGTGATTGATTGAATTTTTTTTTTTTTTTTTTTTTTTTTCGTGGGTCTTTTTTTGCAAAACTGTAAGGTTGCTGCTGCAAATTTGGTGTTAATAGCAAAGTATGTACTGTACAGACTGGCATATTTCTGAAATTGCAATATAGGTTTAATGGAATTGTTGACAATATATAAAGCGAGTGTAAAGTATAAAAAATATTTCGTGTGGTCGGCTGATTCCATTAACAGCAGCAACTATTAGAATTTTTTTTTTTTTTTTTTGGGTTGATAAAGGAGATTGAAAACTGTGCCTTCTTCTTTTAGTGTCCCCCAATTATAACCGAGTCAGAGCGACTTCTGCATGAATCCATATATTGCGGATTGTTTCATTCAATCGCTACTGTAAGGGTTAATATGTTTAGAGCAACGAAAATGGAAAAATCCATTTCAATCATTCTGTAAATATAAGTCAAACCTTAAAATTGCTCTCCTGTAAAGTTTGACATTGGTCGATTTGAACGGTTATGGTTCTCACGTCTCGAAATGTTACTGCACTGGTCAGAGAAAATATATATGCACTATTTATGACCGAAAAAAATCGAAACCGTTATACTTGTATTCGACTCCCAGATAGCATTTTCAATTCATTGAACATTCTGTAGATTGTCCATTAGATATCCATAGGATATTCATAAGACGTTCAAAGGACGCTTTTTGGATCAGTGCGGACATAGGTAAATCCAATGGACGTCCAATAAATATCCTCACGACGTCCTGAAGACGTCCTCGGGGCTGGATAGACTTTGCTATCAATGCTGCTAAACTCTCAAGTGTCTGTGGGGATGATATTTTCGCAATATAACGCAAGTTCTGCTGGCTTGAAAATGTGTTTGGATGCCCCCCCAGAGTTCAAATAGAGGTTATGACCCGGTTCTTTCCCCACCTGATTGACATTTCGAAATAGAAAAAACAAAACCAATAAAACCGTAATTTATATCTTTTCGTATAATTTGATTCTTCATCTCACCCTATATACACACGTTCGGCGTGAATTGTGAATTGTGATCTGAGAGAAACATGTTTGGTAAAGCAATTGACGAATCCGTATATCGGTTAAAATGAAACAGTCGCTGTTTTATACGTGGTTTTTAGGTCACGCCTCGTTAAATGGTTCGTATTTTAGGAATCTTTCGTGGTAGCGCGTTGTCGAATCTATTTCTTTTTCCTTTTTTTTTTTTTTTTTTTTTTCCAATTTCGTGAATAATACCCTTTCCGAATCCTCACATAACCTTTATTTTTTCGAATTTGCGTTATCCAAGTCATAAACCTCTTTGCTTTCCCTTTTTTCCCTCAAGGGAAAAAATTGGGTCGAATCTTTGATTTTCATGTCGATTTTCGGATTTACAGAGCAAAAAGGAAGGAAAAAAAATGCTATTATGGAGAAATGTTCTTAAATATTCTAAAACTACTTGAGGAAAGTGTTCGGAACTTTCGACGAAAAGTTAAAAAAGAATCGGATAAACGTTTTTACGAGGGTTTTATTATACATCGGACTAAAATTTTTTCTCTCCTTTGTTTTGATTAAAATTTTATTCGAAATATTTCCGATTTTCTTTGGAAATGAAAACGAAAGAGGAGGGAAAAAGAAGAAAGAAGCGGAGGAGATTCGGTTTGAATTGGACTGGGGTGATAACTTGCAATTAATTATTTCTTAAATTCAGAACCCGAGCCGGAGGGATTGGGATTCGAAAAATAAACAACGACAATCATCAATCATTGATCGGAAATAAAACAAGTTAACCATCGAATTGGCAGCATTTTCCTTTTTGTGATATCTATTTTATTACACGTTTCCCAGTGAAATGACCTTAGGGAGCCACCCCCGCCCCCTTCCGACGTCGGGTTTCATTCCTTCTCCACTCATTCGTTGTGCATATTTAATCGCTTTACATTTCAACTATGCCATTTATTTTATAACATCTCTTGTTTATGAATAACTTTGTTGGCCAACTCTGCTGCTACTGTATAACAGTATTTCTGTTTCTTCCCCTCGGCAATACATCCACCTACGCAAACGTTTTTTCCGCGATTCTGACATGCTTTATGGAAGCAGTCAAAATTTTAAACGTTTTTTTTTTTTTTTTTTTTTTTTTTACTGTCGGATTTGTCGGAATAGTCCTCGGTCAAAATCGTTACACTTTTCCCTTCCCGGAAAATATCGACGTTTTCCGAATTTTACCTACTGAAATAGAGTCCATCCAAATTGACATTCTAAATGACTTTTCAGCTTGCAAAGCTTTGGAGAGTTTTTAATAGAAACACATAAAGTGGGTGATATTGGATTAATTCTCAAACGGTCAATCCATTATGGAAATCATTACAATAAATCCTTTTTTTTTTTTTTTTTTTTTTTTTAACAAAAGCAAAAAGTTTTGATTTATGAATAAAGAAAAACAAAAACAAAAGATCATGTATTTTTTGTTTTTAATTATTAAAACTGTCTAAAAAAAAACGGACGGAAAAAAAAGGGAACAATCAGAATAAGTTTAGGAAAGCATAATATCTTAAAAGGAAAAAAAGAGATCAGCGATGAATATTTAACTAATGGAAATCATTTATACAACACAACCTTGAACTACATTTGAGACAGCAAGTAGGAGTGACGTTGTTTGGATGTTTAATTGACGTTATTATTTTAACGATTGACTTAATATTTTTTGATATTTTGAAATGTAAAGTCATTTAAGATGTTTCAACTTTTATTTTTCAAAGCGCGTATTGTTACGTAAAAAAAAAAAAGTTTTTTTCATCAACCGGATTTTTCGCCCTCCATTTTAAGCTAATTTTTGTTTCCTTTTTCCTTTAAACAGCCGGGAATAATTAATGTTATGTTTACCCTTTTTCCTCGACGTTTTTTCGTTATGAAAATTATTCAGAATATGGCGCCGTCCGTCTGTCCATCCTTCACATCGGAACTAGGCGTAAGTTTTAAAGCGAAAACACTCATTTTGCAGTATTTTAGTAGGAGAAACCTCTTCTACGATTTTCCCCCTTTTAAAGAGATTGGGCACCGTGCCCGAAACCGAGATGGAATCAAAATCTTTGAGAAAACAATTTTCGGTCTACCCGTTAATTTTTTCACCATGACATATTTACAAGGGAATTGGACTGTAATTTCATTCCGAAGAGAAATTTTTTTAGGGAACGACTCAATCCCAGCATCAGAGTTTTTATCTAGATACAAAGTACGTACAAGAGTTGCATATATGTCCCTTTTCTCATTAAATAAATAGAAAAATCGGAAGCCACAAAAATTTATAGAAGCCACCAATATTTGCTCATAGTCTGTAGTGATGCATTCAAAACTTTTTCAAGATTCCCCTCAAATTTTGGTTTTTTATCTCTTTACGTAAAGGATTCGGGATTTCAAAAAAAAAAAAAATTTGTCTTACTTAAGTCTTGACGTTCAAGACTTTCGAGATCTTCGTCTTGCAAGGAGTCTCAATTTATAAATTCGACTGATGAGCTATTCTCTTAGACCACTTGCAGGATTTGAACCCGATTTTGAAATAAAAAAGGCAACCGAATCTATACAGGAGAAGAAAAACGGAATCTTGAAAAAGTCTTGAATGCACCACTAATAGTCTGACGTCTGACACTGGAATCATTATGTCAGCCGTTCGGTTCATAAGTAATCACTTAAAGTGAAGCAGGAGTGATTCATTTTTTTGAACACCCTATACTTTGAAAAACGCTAACAGGGGTCCGAAGCTTTAAAATTTTGACCGAAGGTTTAAGATTTTTTTTAATATCCGAAATCGGCATCGGCATCGGCATCGGCACTGCGAAATTTAGTGCTGGCATCGGCATTGGAATCGGACCCCTGATTTTAAAAATCGCCTAGAATGGCTCCATGATTTTTTTTTCTCACTAAAATCGGAATCAGAGGCGGAATTGGATATGATCGATGCCGGCATCGGATATAATCGATGCTTGGTGGCGTCGGCATCGGCATCTGGTGTCGGTGCAGGAATCGGGATCGGGCGGGAGTTAAATAAATAATATGGAATAGGCATCGACTCGAGATTTCAGCCGGCCGCGGCCAGTACCGGCATCAGATCCGAACCCCTGAACGCTAATATAATCGTTTAGGTGCTGAATATCAAAACTCCGCTTCCGAGAAACGATTCTTATCAATGTTAGGCACCTTCATGAAAAATTCCAAATCTTATCATACTATACTTTTTTGGGAAACCTTGATTCAGGATTAATTTTCCGGAATTTACATGTATATAGGTTTCCCAAAAAAGTATAGTGGGAACGTTCAAGTATTACGTAAGATTTTTGGGGGGGGGGTCCGCATCAACCATCTTCGCCATAAGCTAAGTATGGCGAAATGTCTTACAACCGGGGGGGAGGGGGTCCAAAAACCCGAAAAAAAGTCTTACGTAATACCTGAACGTTCCCAGTATGATAAGGTATGGAATTTTTCTGAAGGCGCCTAACATTGATAGGAACTGTTCCTCGGAAGCAGAATTTTGATATCTAGCACCAAAAAGATGATGTTAGCGTTTTTGGAATTACAGGGTGTTCAAAAAAATAGATCACTCCTGCGTCCTTAAGAGGTTTGAAATATTGATTTGGTTACATTTTAACCAGTTTTTATCATTAGATCGAGTCAAAAGATGCTGTGAACCTGAGGGTGAGGAAGCCCTGATGGGTCATTGTTATTGCTAATTTGTCAACTGTCAAGTTTGAACCTGACATTGTTAGGTTTCAACTTGAAAATGGTAAGTTTGAACCTGATTCTTAACATTGTCACGTTTGGAACCTAACAACAAACATTGTTGGGTTTTCAACTCGAAAATACTATGTTTGAACCTGACATTGTCAAATTTGAACTCGGCATTGCCAGGTTTAAACTTCACAATAAATGCTGGCGGGTGTCGTTGTAACTTTGAAGCAAGATTGAACTTGCTCTGTTGTCACGTTCAAACTAATCATAGTCAAGTTGCAACCTGGCAGCATTTATTAATTGTGAAGTTTAAACCTAACCCAACCTAGCCTAAGTCATTGACAAAGACCCTGCAGGGTTTCCATATGAGGGCGAGCTTTTTGACAAAATGCACAACGTAAACATCAAAGCCTCTAGCTCTATTAAAGCAAGCAAAATAATGGAGTGATGCAGGATGGGCCATTGAAGGGTAGACAGACACCCAGGGTGCCTAATTAAAAAATATTCAGACAACAAGATGAAGATTAGCTTCAGCCTTGTGAAAATAAATTGAGAAAGTGATTTTCTGTGCCAACTTATAGTCAAAGATGAAAGGATGTTAAATCTCAAGAAAATTCGAAACTGGCCCTAGATAATTCTGACCTTGCGAGAGAAATCTGCCATGATGTGGTCTAATTATTCGAATGTAGACCATGTCCTAGTCTATTAGTCTCTTTTTACTACTTTCATAATTTTTATTTTCGAAACTGTCCACAAAAATATAGGTCAAAATATAAGAAATAAAATACTTTTTGATAATCCAAGGACATCGATAACTTAAAACTTTCTTAAACAGTATAAAAATTTTGCCGTCTATATAAAGAAAAAAAAGTAACCCCGACGAAAACTTTTTTTTTTTTTTTTTTTTTTTGATTGAAACTCGGATGCCGATTTCATATCAAGAGACCGAAGAAGTTTCATTCATCTGGAAGAGAAAAATAGTTTTCCAACGACAGATTCTTTACCAAACTGTACGGGAAGGGATGATATTTCTATTATTTATTTAAGTTATGTGCCTAGGAAGATTTCCCTTCAATAGAAAACGCACAATTTATGTGATTCAGTGTTATTCTTTCCAAATATGAATTCGGATTTCCCTTGGAGATTTAAAATTGATTCATCTGCGTTTTTTTTTCTGTGCTGTAAGGTTAGATTAATTCTTTTTTTTTTTTTTTCGGTAAATGAAACAAAGGACTTTTTTTTCTGTTTTCAAGGGGGAAAAACATTCCTTCTGTAATTAACTTAACTGCATTGCGTTTTCCAGTCTTCCACTTATTCTACCAGAGTGCTTGATGATTTTAAATATAAAAAAACATGGAGACGAAACAATTTCGAACCGCGCTTGAATCTCTATTCGATTTTTTTTATTTAATTTTACATGTGAAAACGTCCCAGCTTTTAGTGTAAAGTTAACATAGAGAACCTCGAGAGCTCCTGTTGCTGCCACGTTAGGGTTGAGTAGACTGCTCCTACACCCTTTTCATCTTTAGAATGGACTCGTTCAGGGTAATTAAAAATTTAAATGGAATGTTTACAATTTTTTTACTCCCGCGTTTCTTGTTTCAAACTAGTTTTTCATTTGCAAACAGAACTCATTTAAACAAATAGACTTTACAATTTGCAAAAAAAAGAAAAAAAAAATCCGAATGTGCATGGAACAAATTCAAGCCAAGAAAAATTTTATGGAAATTCGTGCAATATATTTGGATTTCAAACAGAAAAGAAAAAAAAAAGGAAGTAAAAAAAAAAGGGGGAGAAAAGACGTCCCATTTTCTTTTTTAGAAATTGAAAAATTTTCGTTTTATTTCGCGGATAAAGGAGTGTTTAAAAAAATGGTTGATTATCAGCAAATTTTCCAATTAAAACTTTGGACTTCGATCACAATTCCAATCGTGACATGTTCGTTTCGTAAAAAAGAGAAAGTATTTCTTTTTTAATCTAATTTTTTGGAAAGTTTTAATTTAAAATCGAAATTTTTTCGAGAGGTTTTTTTTTTAAGATTTTGTTTTTATTAAAAAAACGGAGGGTATGAACTTCGCTTTTTTTTCAATTTGAGGAATTTTTATTTCGACATATTAATGATATTCATTTTTAATTGTTATTAAGCTTATTTAAAGAATCGTTGTGCAACCCGTTCTTTTACAATTTCCTTTTCTGGAAACATAGCTTGAAGAAAATTTCATCTCTACACTTTCACGGTTTGCCTTTTAATCGATTTACTTTGCAGCCGCTCTTTTCCCAGACATGCTGTGTTTTTATTCAACTTTGAACATCATATGTTACGTTTTCGGATAGGAAGAATGTTTCATATACAGTGATGATTATAAAGATTTTAGCTCTAAAAATCTATGCATCTTTCTACTTTCCTGACTCCGTTCGTAACAGTCACGGGGCCACGTAGTTCTTGCTTCAATTACTAAAATCGTGCGTGCATTTGAAAATAGACTGATGAATTCTGATTTTCGAAATTTTGGTCTGAGGCATAAAGCTCCTCAGCAGGGCAAAAATGTTTTGTGAATTGGGGAAAAAGGCGCCCTGAAATAATTCAGGCTTCTGTGGCCATATTAATATTAATGAATCGAAATTAGGTAAATGACGAAGCTGCTTTTTATTTGACTTGCGTCGTACCAACTATAAAAAGTTAGAAAAAGTCGCAATTTGAGTCGCTTGATATAAAGAAGAAAGAAAATAAATTTTTAAAAAAAATTCTTGGAAAGGAAAATCGAATGAAGCGTTCCCTAGTCTGTAATCAAAAGCTTCTAAATAAGATTTCGAAACACCTATCGATGTAGTAAAGTTTGATCGACGTCAATTTTGCGATAAGATTGTAAGAAGAAGGAAATACAAAAAGATGGCGAAGTAGAAGAAAAAGGACGATTCGGAAAAGTTTAAAAAGAGGAAATATTAAAAAGGAATGTGTAAAGTCGTAAAACTTTCCTTCGAAACTTTTTTTTTTCTTGCTGTAAATGATACAGCACCGAAATATGGTCTTTGGCTTCGGTCAAATATCTTCGCCTTATATCTTCTTATTATTTAAAATATGAGATTTTTTTTTTTTTTACTTTTTTGTTTTTATTAAAAGTCAAACGAAAATGCATTAGAAACCTCAGAGGGACTTCCATGAAATTCGAAATGTGACCCGATCGGATATAAAAAAAAAGGACAAGAAAAGAGGAGAATACAAAAGAAGCTATTCTTCAACCGGACGCGCGTGTATGAGAAAAAACCATGAAGATCCCCACTGGGTTAAAAAAAACTAATGAAAAAAATTTTCAGAGCTAGGTTTTCTGAGCGAATGAACTTGAAACGTGAGAAAAACTGCCTCATCTTTGACATCCTTAAGGGAAACCCTTTGACCTCTAGATATACTGGATCTTAGCCTTCACGTTGGGTGCATTCTGTTATTTTTTTTTTCGTACATTTCACAAAAGTTGATTAAATAAAATGGAGCATTTTTTATTGAGTTAGAGAAAGCTTGTAGGTATACACACACGCGCTCAAACAAACAAAAAAAGTTTAAATATTTTTAGTGGACTTTTTTGTAGGCTTAGTCACATTTTCCAATAGACTTAACTAAATCTTTTTTTATTCTACTTTTTAGCTTTTACGGTGTAAAATGGTTAAAGCTAATTACACGAAGAAAAAAAGAATGCATTTTTGGCCTTATGGCGTAAAACAATCAAAACACACCAAAAATAGTCATTGGATAAAAATTCCAACTTTTTTTTTTGGCTTTGTGAAACACAAGGGGGCCAAATATTTGTTTTGCAAGCATTTTGCTTTTCAAGCAATTTCTAAAAAATTCATATTTGACGTCCCCTCCCCCCCCCCCCAAAAAAAAAAATTAATTTAATTTTTATTTTTTCTGGACCTATACATATACAATTAATTGTTTAGATTTAGGTTTTCTAAGTGAATGAACTTGAAGCGTGAGAAAAACCGCTCATTTCAAACTTATTTATTCATGCTTTTTGTCAGGATTGGTCATGGAAAACGTCGTTTCGATCGATAAAAAGCTCAGAGCCAAATTCACTGTTTAATTCCTTTATGATCTGAATTGTAAAAGCACGATCATCATACGCCAAATTTCTAGGTATTATTTAATATGTGAATTATTACTTTTTCACCTAAAAAAATCTGTATCAATGATGACGATTTGTTTTAATATGCTCCAAGCGTAGTATTTCACCTTTTTCAGTAGGATGAACCAAATTTTGCGAATAAAAATTCCAAGAATTAGTAAATAAATCGCTTCTGCGTAGCTCTTTAAATGAATGCATGAGGCAGGGGTGTTTAATTCTCAAAGTTAACAGAAGAGTAAAAGGTGACGCTTTAAATGTAGCTGTTTTGTATTACATGTTATTTTCAGGTCTCCGTTTTCCCCTTTTTGATAGTTATTATCTCTTTTCAAAAGTTGTCAATTAGCCAAATTTGACCTAAAAATCTGGTTTTGAGTTTGAAAAATCTTTTTTATTGTATGTGCAGTATAATGCGCAAAAACGAGCAATTTCATAGGGCCTTAAACGTATTTGGAGAAAAAAAAAGCGTTTTTATTTTATTTATTTATTTATTTATTTATTATTATTTATTTATTTATTTATTTATTTATTTATTTATTTATTTATTTATTTATTTATTTATTTATTTATTTATTTATTTTTTCTGCTTTTAACGAACTCTTTTTCACCTCTATTTGAATCTAGTATTCAAAATTACGTAAAAGAAGGAATAATCTGGAATTTATTCAGAAATTAGGGATTTAAAATTTTGGTATTAAAAAATATTCCTGCCTCTCCATTACATTATTTACGTGAGAGGGTTTTTGTGTTTTTAACTTAATAGGCCTATTATTTTTTTCCTCCCCATTTAATTTTGGGCATTTATGAATTCGAAATAATGGCTCTTGTCGCATTTCTTGAAACCGTAAATAATGAAGAGTTATTTATAAAATCGCTTTGGATAAACATTTTTTTTTTTTTGGAAAAAAACGAAGTTGATGATGACTGTATCCGATTTTTTAGTTTCATAATTTTCAATGAAGCATGGTGCAAAGATTCATTGAAATAGTATTTTTCAATATAAGGACTGCAAACGACAAAATTGCCCGTCGAGACCGAGTTTTAAGCCCGAGCCGAAGGCGAGGGCCTTAAATAGGTCGAGACGGGCAAGTCGTTTGCATTTCTTGCATTGAAAGATATTTTTTATCACAAGGTACGGCGTAAAATAGTCTGTAAATAAACTGCCCAGTACTGAAAAGTCCACTTTTCAGTACCGTGTGATGAAAATGATTTTATGATCAATTTTAGGGGAGCACATATTAGCAGCATGTTTTTCTACCTTGAAATAATTTGGGCAGTCTTCAACTTTAGTTCTCTTAGACTTTTTTTTTAGGTTTATTGGGCCATTCAAATATCACTTTAGCTTGGTTTCAGGCATTCCTTGACCATCTCCTCTAGCCCCCCTCTTCTGCAGCATTTAGTCTTTTCTGATGGAGATTTTGCATGGACGTCAGCATTTGCCAGACCCTCTTTCCCTTGACGTGGTAACGTAATATTTGAAGGATCCCTATATCTTTGAAACTACTCTGCTCAAAATTAAAAGACAATTTATCGAATCATTTTTTATGGGAAACTGCAAAGTCAACGACATTTATTCTGTTTGAAAGGAAGAAAAGTGAACGTATATGCCTACGCTCTTTCTTACGTCAGTTTTGATCGTTCATCACTTCTCTCCTTACATTTCTGCCGTCTTATTTGCGTATCAATTTCCGATCATATGATTAAATCATTCTTTGCGAAGGAAATCGTGAGTGCTTACACGCCAACTCAATCAGGCATATAGGTAATTGAGAGCTTCCAGACACCATCAAATATTAAACTTATATAAAGGCAATCACTAAGCTTTTGCTGATTGTGATTCTCTCTATTTTAGGCTTATATCCTCCGACCATTTTTCACTGAATAACAACAAATTCAGTTAAAAGTCCTGCAAAGAGATATCCGTTCTCATTTTAAAATGGATTCGTGTGGAAAATGTAGGTAAAAGTGTTTGCTAGATAAAAGTTATGTCTGTTCCGTTTTTGAAAAACACTTTTATCTGCATTCAGAGAAGATTTTCACCTGAATTCCACAAATCAAAGCATAAACAACTTCAAGTTTTCGATGACTTTGCATCAGCATTTCCTTTCGGGTCATTATAAATTCAAACGAAACTTATTTTTAATATATACTCTCTTTTAAGTTCAAGGAAAAACTGAATCTAATTCCATTCACCTATTTCAGTATTTATATTTAAAATCATTTTTCCTATTTTCTAGCTCTCTTTCAAATCGTATGTTTCGATAAACATTTTCTGAGAAAATTTTCATACAAAGCTGGGGAAAAACGGGAAAATCTAGAATTATTCGATTAGCCGTGCTTGGAATTTATCGGGTAACATTCCGACACGTATGACGCGATCGCTAGTCAAACGACTACAAGACGAAACCTTGAAAATAAGTTTACAATGCTTTTGAATCGGAAACGGAATTTTATTTTAAGATCCTTTCTCACAAAAGCTTCTTGAAGTAAGAATGTGCACTTTACACCTTAACCTCCGGCTACAAATAGCTTGAATTTTCCTGAGAGACTTTGGAAAGTATACAATAAAGCTTTGGGGAGGACAATCGCTCGGAGTCCAATCTGCTCGGGACCTTGCTGAACTGTATGAAGACTTCAGAAAAGAGGAACGGGAGTATAAACGAGCTCGATCTTGAGCAAAAGTCAACTTCCCGTATATCAAGAAATCTGGGTCGAGAAAAAAAAACTCGAAAATAAACGGCCGATAAGAACATATATTTATGACGCCGCGCCTAAAAACTCAAGGGGCACTTTATTCTCGGACAGTCAGACCCGGGAGACCTTCTTGAAAGCTTTTCTTTGTGAACACACAAAAGTTCCCTTGCGAAGTGTGACTTGGGCTTTTGTAATGCCCTTAATATTTTCTTTCACTTTGTATGTACGTTGAAATCTTTGACCTTCTAGATGTATACAGGGAAAGCTTTTGTTTGCCGGAAAAGTGGCAAAATATTTGATTTGGACAACAGCGCAACACTTTTCGGTTTCGACCTTACTAAGGAGTAGGGACATCTTGAAAACTTCGTTTACCTAACTAGCCTCACTCAGTAAATTATAACAAGTTACACGAACTTTAGGTAAGAGTTTTCCCCTATTTGATTATTTGACTAACATGCTTTTCGGATCTTCACTCTTTAGGTGAGAGACCGCATCCTTCCATTCGTCGTGAAATGTATCGCTTTCTGTAATCATTCGAATAAATGAGCGAGTTCGTTAAAGTTTGTCCCGAGGCTTCCCCCGGACCTTTTTCAAACTAACAAAAACAAAAACTAACGGGATAAGATAATACGGGACCGTTGAAAAGGAATAAAATGTTTGCACATAAGTTTTTCCCTGGGAAAATCTCCAAAAAGAAAAAAAAAAAAAAAAAAAAAAAAAGGAAGAAACGGAAATAGAATGACAACGATTTAGTTTGAGGGGTTAGGAAAACGATTTTTGAATGATGATTAAGTAAATGACAAACGTTCGACAAAATCTAAAAATGCTTTCCCGCATATACCTCTCCTTCCTAAGCCACTTTAATCGACACTAGGCTGTGCAATTGATGAACTGTTGATGATATCTATTTTCCATTTTGTTTGTTTTTGCCCTTGAACTTTTTCCGCATATTTTCACATAATTTTCAAATCGACCTAAATAACCGTTGACTTTTTTTTCTTCCTCCCCCCTTCCCGCGACTCAATATCGAAATATCATATTTCCCTGCCATGCAAAAACAAATCCAAAAAAAAATTTTTTTTTTATCTCGTTATCTCTTTTTCCGGGTGTTTACTTCCTCCGGAAAAGAAGGGAATTCCTTGTGCTTTATCGCATTGTTCCATTTATCTCTTTATCCTGACCCATTTATGGTCGAATCTGATAGCACGTGGACGAGTCAAAATATGGGTTGCGTATGATTTTATTGACGTGCACGCACGTAATGTAAGTTGACTAGTCTTTATTCGAAATGTGTTTAACATCAAATATGAAAACATTTCACATAATCATAGGTTAACGTTAATGCATTTGGCTGGGTTATAGGGTATTATTCCGTTGTGAGCGTAAGATTTAATCTTATAAAATTTTAGATGGTCGATTTAGCTTTAACTGAAGTTCAGTGGCAGACAATAAAAAAAAATATAAAAGCAAAATAAGTAAATGACTTTCAAAAAAAAGTTTCATTTGTTAAGAAAATTTTTCAATTATAAACGGAAAGTCTGAGCGCAGTAGATTTTTTTTTTCAGTTCTGAAAGCTGACATCATTCACAGAATACACAAGAAAATGCTTTGAGCAAGTTCTGTCTTGCTACCCGCAAGACAGAGTTTCCTCAAAATTGCAATGTTTCGTCACCACTCAAGTCATTTCTTAACAAGATATTTCCTATGGTAAAGTACTCTATTTTTTTTTCACGGAAAAAGTGTTCTGATGTTCTTCTGTTTCTTCTGATGTTATTAATTTGTGGCATAAATCTGTAATTGACTGGCAAATCATCTTTATGACAAATAACTTGCATCAAAATTACATACTCTTATTCGCAAGTTAGTGTACTCAGAAAAAAGAAATATATTGAGCAAGTTCTGTCTTGTAAGTAGCAAGACAGAACTTATGCGTTGTCACAAAGCGGTTCTGCATTGTTTTGAAACATTGCAGTTTTGAGCAAGTTCTGTCATGCGACTTGCAAGACAGAACTTACTCAATACATTTCCTTTTGCTGAGTGCACTAGTTTTGACTTTCGATTCGCATGACAGAACTTGCTCAAAACTGCAATGTTGCAAGACAGAACTTGCTCAATATATTTCCCTTTGCTGAGTGCACAGTTTTTTCATGCAATTCGCATGACAGAACTTGCTCAAAACTGCAATATTTCGTAACAAAACAGAAATGCTTTGCGACAACGCACAGTCGATCCTTGACAACAGACGTTTTATTGCTTTCGCATGAATTTTATTAAGAAGATGTTTTGCCACAACACAAATTTTGCATTCGCATTACACTTTTTTTTTCTGATTGCGGCTGTATTTTAAGGCCCAAGAATCCAAAGAAGGATTTTAAGTCACTAATGCCGAAATGGAAATCAGGAAAATAATGTCTGCAGTGATTAGAAATATTTTACTAAAATGTTTCTTTTAAATCGGAGATCAGTTAACGTATCTCCATCGCAAATATCATTGGAGATATTCTGTTTCGACGTTTTGTAAAATTGTCATGCTATTACAAGATTACGCTAATAGTGTGTAATTGTAGTCACATGATTTTCGTAAACAGTCGAAACACACTATCTCCAATTGTATTCACGATAAAGATAAGTTAGCTGGCCTCCGTTAAATGTCCTCGTCTGCTTTTATTTCAACGAATATCAAATAATTCGTGGACCTTTGCCATGCAGGATGCTTAAGTTAGCGTCATGCTGTGACTATATTAAGATGGAGGAGTTTAAAAAAAAAAAAATGTGTAGAAGGATTTTTCTTTAGTGCTCCTTGTGAATTAATTTGCTGATAGCCTTGTCTTTCCTCATCTGTTTTTTTTTTTCTAAAGTCAAATTCACAGACACAACCATCACTATTTCCCGTACGT
This sequence comes from Liposcelis bostrychophila, assembly GCA_037577465.1. Classification (NCBI taxonomy): domain Eukaryota; kingdom Metazoa; phylum Arthropoda; class Insecta; order Psocodea; family Liposcelididae; genus Liposcelis; species Liposcelis bostrychophila. The sequence goes on along the minus strand of CM075213.1, from coordinate 22,222,223 downwards.
GTGGTTGATCCTTTAATTTGAAATTTTGATGTATAAAAAAGTCGGCTTTTATTAAAAATACACGCAATCCGCAACGATAAAGACGTGCAGATTACTAATAATTAAAAGCGTAACCTTAAATTATGATATTATTGAAATATAAAAATGCACACGAAGGAATATATTTGGCATGGATCAAATATGAATGAGCTTGTAAATATCATTATCGTTTGTTCCCAACGAAAAATTGGGCAAGTCATTTCCGAATGATCAAATCGGACGTAATTATGGTCAAGGAAGTGTGAAGACAGGATGACGTGGGCAGTATCTGAGATTTTGCGATAGATACCGCGCTAGAATAATCGATTAGAATAGTTGCCGACCTTGCTCATTTAATTATAGGAAACCGATTTTAAAGCTTCATCAGCGCAAAAACTTATTACAATTAAAATACCGTTTTTCATGTTTACGCTATCCGTTAAAAGAGGTCGTAAACTCCTAGTGTTCCTTCCTTGAAATTGTCCTAATCGGCGAACGTAGAACCTTGAAAAAATAGATGAAAACTTAAAAATTTTTGAATAAATATTCCAAAAAGTGATTGATAATATTGATACGTCGTTGCTTATAGAGTACTTTTTTTTTCGTTTTCTACATAATTTTATAAAAGCAAACCTTTTTTTTTTTTTTAAGAGAATTTGTCAACCTCTCTTCGTTTTTCTTCATTCTTTTCGTAATAAAGGAATCATTTATGTAATAGGTTTTTCAACTGGAAAAGCAAAAAATTCAAAAAAGTGAAATCTGACCGGCAAAAAAAAAAAAAAAAAAAAAAAAAAAAAAAAAAAAAAAGACAATAAAAGACTTTGCTGCGGTTGCATGAAAATCCTCTTATTCCAGATCTCGTTTCGCAAAATCTCTTCGTACAAAAGGATACCAAATAAACCCTTAAAAATTAACAATGACGATTGCTTTTTGCTTCTTCGGTTTTACGTCAAATGATAAAAAAAGGATTAAAATCTAGCAAAATAACCACGATCGGCTTTCTTTCCAATCAAGTCGATTATTTCCCGGTCCTTCTGATATATACTCGGCGTCTTGTTTTCCAGTGTGTTTACATGTCATGTTTTCCTTATGCGTAACTATGGCAACTGCAATACTGAAAATATGGGCACCTGATATAAAAAAAGACTGATTTATTTTTAATGAACGGATATTTGCAAAGGAATATGGTAATACTGAAAAAAAAAAAAAAAATTAAGTAGAAGTGGGGACTGTAACCTTTCGCGGGCCATGTTCTTACGTACAGAGCTACTCTTATGCAGTTTGCACCTCTTCTCCGTAAGATGTAAAGGATGTTCGGAATTAGATCATTATCCTTTTAAAAATCATTTCATATCAAAAAAATAAAAGTAGAGCGTTAGTCACTCAAAAAAGAAAACTAATTCATTTTTTTTTTTTTTTTTTTGTTTTTTTTTTTTTTAGCTTGGGTTTTAGGCTGGTGGATGTGCAAAACGGTCCCTTACGTTCAAGGCGTATCTGTAGCTGCATCAGTTTATAGCCTAATAGCAGTTTCGCTTGATAGGTAAGTCTCTAATCTTACATGTTCAATCATCGCTTCGAGTAAGATAAATGGCCGAATCCGTTTTTAGTGTACACATATCACTGTCCAGAGAAATAGAGAAAATCGTGTGGTAAAATTGAGAGATGGGGAGGAATTAAATGTCAAGGACGAGGCTGTAATGAATAGCTGACATCCTTTTTGGTAACAGTGATTTCTGATCCCTGATATTGAAATTTTAATTTTACTAAATTTAAAGGTGACTTTTTAATTGCTTTTCCGGCGCCGTATTTCCTTACATTATTGGCAAACGTTTCCCTTATCATAATTGTACAGTATTTCAGATATATTTTTTTTAATTGTCAAGAGCGTAGTTGCATCGTCCCACGTTTTTTTTTAAATTATTATTTTTCATACGCTGCGGTCTTTCCGTAAAGTGACAATGTTTCATAAAATTTTCAATCTTCAAGGTTTTATGTTTCACTTCTATTCGAATTATTTTTTTTCGCTTCAACGTTTTTGGTAGGTTTTCGGTGTGTCGTTGGATTCAGAGGTCCTTTCATAGATTTATATTTTGATTCCTAGGTGAGCATTAAGCTCTTTTTTTGGTAGAATCATTGATTAACCCACGTACATTATTCGAAAAAATTCGAAAACGCTCAGACTATGGTTTTTTGGCATGTTTTAATGAACTGAATTTTTTCAAGTTCGAACAAAACATAAAAGTAAAAATGTAATATGTAATGTAATGTAAAATTTAAGAAACATGTGACACATATTCTGAAATGAACTTATATATGTAACGCAGTTAGAATTTCAAGGTTACGAGAGAAGAGGCAGTGATCCGTGTAAAGCAGATACTACTTTTATTGCCTTATTTACATCAAATTCCTTTTTTTTTTTTTTTTTTTTTTTCATAAGTAGAAAAAAGCTGTAAATGGTGCAATTTTTTAAGATACCTAAATTTTAACGAGAAAAAAAAAAACTTTTCACAACAAAGCAGTTCCAACGAATAAAACGTGTTATCGGGATAAAAACTTCACAAAAATGTGTCGCCCCCGGGAAATTGAACTCCTTAAGTTTTCTTAATACTATTCTTTTAAGTTTTTTTTTTTTTTTTTTTTCTGAGAAATAAAACTTTTTCTGCTTTCCTGAAATAGCGACGATTTCAACAAGGCATTTCAAGGAGTAATTTAGAATCTTCTCTAAAAAATATTTCAGCAATTGGATTCCGCGAAAAGGTAGATTGATAATTTACAACATTCCTTGTGAAGCTCTCGTAAAAACCTCGTTTTGGGGTAGACAATCAAGAAATCAATAAATTTTCGGCTATTAGGCGAGAACAAACGGTACACCATAACCAAGACCACCTTCATCAATTAATTAGGGAATGCTCTGAGTTATTTTCCTCTTCCAGAAATAGGGAAGGAAAGGAAATAAGGAAATCAGAGATCGGATTTTCCTTACAAACCCAAAGCATCCTATCAAGGATTTATCTGTAATTATAAGAAAGTATTTAGCTCTCTCTCTCTCTCTACTCTCTTACTCTTTTTCTCTTTTCTTTATGCTTTTTCAGATGTATTTTGCAAAAGATCGAATCTAAATTTTCTTGTCTTTTGTCTTTCAACTTGAGGTTTCTCTCTTTATTTAATGAAACAAAGGCGTTCCCGTTTTGTTGATTTGAATGTTTAAGGATGAAGTATTTAAGGTATTTTACTGGATTGAAATAAACAATTATTGGAACTTTCGGTTACTTTTAATAGAATAATTATAAAGAAATTTTAATTTTAATATAAAAGAAAAGAAAGCAATTATTTTCGTCAGTAGTTGCAAAGTACTGTAATACGATTTGAAGGCGCTGCTAAGTCTCCAATGTTCGTTTTTGTTCTCATTCTCCTGCTTTTATTTCCTTTATTTTATTTTATATTTGAGTGAAAAGGAAACTGTTGAATAAGAACTTTATTTTTGTTGTTCGATTCGGCGTTAACTGTAAACAATTACGGCTTTTCCTCGTTTGCTGGAAAAATACCAAGAGAGAAAAAAAAAATTAAACAAGAAAAGGAATATATCCTTTGAATTAACTCTGTGGTCTCTTGTGTGCCAAAGGAAAGTTCTTTCATGACAGTCTAAATTTGTATTTCAATTCCGGGCCCCTGCGAGAACAAGGGTCGTACACGTGCTAATGTCTCGGGAAGTGGATCACTTCGTTTAAGTCTCTTGAACTCCGTATTTAACCGATTAGGGATTTTTTAAAAACGATCAAACAATGATAATTGTGATGTATTAGATATTGTTATGGGGCTAATTAAGGATATGATACCTATTGGAAATTAAGGGAAGTAAAACTTTTTTCACTGCTAGTGCCGAGTGAAGCTTATATTTGCACATTGCTCCCGTTTTTTTTTACTGTCTCCTGTTCCTACACCGATACTAGATACAACCAAAACCCACTATTTGCGTAACTAACAAAACCCCATTTATAAGCTTCAATGCAAATTAAAATTTTCCCAGATGAAAAATATTAAAAGCTGTATCTTTTAAAAGAAGATCATTTTTGAAATTTAAGAAATATTTCTATGCATTGACTCGTGATGTATCAAAAACCGATAGGAAAACTTCTGAAGTTAAAATTCGGACCGGTTGGTCGTATCCGATGTTATCTTCTCAGTTACTGTATTTCTATCTTTTTATCTCTCCCTTTCCCCCTCTAAGAAAAAATAAATTTTTATTGTATTTAGAAAAAAAAAGGAGAAAATATTTGGAACGAATCCAGTCTGTCCTCGTGTAGGCCTTGTAAATAAATTTTATTCTGTTCCCCGTTGTCTGGCGTATATCTTCAGATTTTTCGTCTCATCATTTATCTTATTTGTGAGTATTCTGACATCATTTTTTTTTTTTTTTTGTTCGTAAGTGCAACTCCAAAAGGAAATTGGCGAAAAAATATTTTAAAAAATGGCTAATAAACTTAAAAAAATTTAAAAAGATACAAAAAGTTGAATGACTTCTGCCTGTATTTTGCCTCAATTTTTTTAAATGAAGGCAAGCTTTTTTTTAAAATTATTTACAGACGAGACCATAGGAATATCCCCAATATTATTTTCTACCATGTGGCGTGTAACAATTACAATTATATTGTCGATACGGTCATATACCTCATAAGGAGGTCCATTGTACCAAATAAATAAATAAATAAATAAATAAATAAATAAACAAAACTGGAAAACGAAAAATTGAGAAATATTTACTGCCTCGTTTTTGATGATAAATTGGAATTATTTCAATCTTTCTGTTTCCCACACACAAAAAAATAGTCTTGTAAAATCTGCTAAAAATAAGCCAATTTTGAACCCAGGGCTAATATCTAACTTAAATTAACATTTTTCTAGTCAATATTACTTTTTTCGAGCCGAATCTATTTTAGCTTGATTAAAAAGTTATTTTAACTATTTATGCCGCTTCTCCACTATGGCTCAAAATTAATTTTCTAGAATTAATTTTCAAAATTTCCGGAAGTACTGTGCTTTTGTTATTCTATGGATTTCTAACCCAAGATTTAAAAATGGAGTCGGCCATTTTTACTACATTGCATTTTTTGTATTCTTAATCCATGGTCGAAAATTCATAGAATAACTAAAGCACAGTACTTCCGGAAATTTTGAAAATTAATTCTAGAAAATTAATTTTGAGCCATAATGGAGAAGCAGCATTAAATGTTATTTTAACTTTTTGAAAGTAAATAAGTCCATAAGTTAATTATGAAAAGGGTTTTACTTTTGAAAAAGCAGTGAGTTCAAAATTGACATTTTTTTGGGCTGATTTGACTAACATATTTTTTTTGTGTGCAGGACAGCAATAAATTATGGATCTTGAAAAAATTTTCTTAAATGCACGAAAGCCCTGAAGGGCCGTTGTTTACAGCTAATTTGTGGAATGTCCATTTTTAAACCTGACAATGCCAGGTTTAAACGTAGCATATTGTCAAGTTTAAACCTGAAATCGTTTAGTTCCAATCTGGCATTGGCAAGTTTAAACATCACAATGAATGCTGTCTGGTTGCCACTTGCCAATGTTAAGTTTAATGTCAGGTTTGCCCCCCCACTTTGTAAAGACACTAATATTCCATTACAATATCAGTGCAAGTTGATTAGCTCTCAACTCAAGACACTTTTTTGCCAAACGTAATATTACGGGACATTTATCCAGTGCCCGGACTTTTTGAAACAGTGATCTTTTGGCACGTCATATGTCCATTTTCACAATAAAAAAAACGATTTTACGCAGTCAAAATAATAGCACATGACTGATTTATGTATTTCACTACAATTGAAAAAAATCCGTACATGCACCGTAAAACATTTTTTGTAAATAATAACAAATATGTCAGAAATGGTCCACATAACTTTTTTATGTTGTTTTTTTCCAAAAGGTAAACATAAACAAAACAACAAAAAAGATATGTGGACCGTTTCTGACATACGTTTATGTTACTTTTAACACAAAATCTTTTACGGTGTTGTATAAAAATTTCATTTCAAATCAAAAAATATTTTTCCGCGGGTTTCTTGAAAAACAAAATCCACATTTAGCCTGTTATTCCCTTTCTCAAAATGTTAAAGGGCGCAATTTCACGCCAAACATGTTTGGCGAACATGTTCGGCAAACATGTTGGACAAACATTTTCACCAAACATTTTCCCCAACATGCAGGGGAAGCTCCACATAAGCAGTGACGCTTTTTTAAGCATGTTTGGTGAAAATGTTTGTGTTTGGCAAAAGTACCGAACATGTTCGGCGAATATTTCGGACAAACATTTTCACCAAACATGCTTAAAAAAGCGTCACTGCTTATCCCTGCATGTTGGGGAAAATGTTTGGTGAAAATGTTTGTCCAACATGTTTGCCGAATATGTCCGCCGAACATGTTTGGCGTGAAATTGCGCCCTTAGGCATTACCTGTACTCAAGAATTTTTCCGCATAGGAACACTATTAATTTAAAAAATTTATAATAAATCCATTTTTTTTTTTTTTTTTGAGTTTGAAAATTATGTGGACTAATGTGTAACAAAGTCGCTAAACCGAATAGTAACGTAAATCTATAAGATAAAATGATCGAGGCATAAAAAAAACCGAGAAAAATTATTCTGTTATAAATTCTCTGGAAAACATTAACATTTTACCTTCTGCATTTTATTCAGCATAAATAAAACCCTTTTACTGAAGATAATTTAATTCTACGCAAATTGTATAATCGAAAAAAGGAAAAAAACGGTAAATATTAACGATGACATTTTTCGGTTAAAGTTTTATCGCTGTTGATAAAATTTAAGATTTTTTTTTTTTTACTTTCCTATTTCATTTTGGGAACATTTAGCTAAAAGGAAAAAGGAAAAGAAAAACGAAGATAAAAAGAATCAGTGATGATAAATTAGAATAAGCGATTTGCACGTGGCCAGATTTTAAGGAAAAGGAATACGTGACTTCTCTACGTTACGTAACATCCCCAAATGATTAAACATTTTTTTCGCTTTCTGGGGGAATGAATTCCCGAACGATATATAAAAATACAGGATTGAAAAGCCGTTCGATTGAAAATACGATAGCAAAAACGTTTTTATTAGACGGAAGCTCATGGGCGAAATGCTCTTTGAAGCCAAGTAGTTGAAAATTATTATCCGAAAAACATGAAGAAGAGAACTGTCAATCAGTCGACGCTTTTAATAAATATTTCAGCTGTAAAAAACATTTTTTACGAGGAATGATGTTTTTTGCTTTAGAGAAGTTAAGGAAGCGAAGAAGTCGTTTACAGGAAATGTTTATATGAGTTTAAGGAAAAACGTGGGTCTGAATAATTAATTACCGGCTGATAAATAATTTTACGAGCCTATATTTTTAAAGTATATATTTTTGGTTTTTCTTTAATTGAATTTCTTTTAAATGAAAGGAAACGGATGCTCATATGAAGGTAAAATATAAATAATTTGAACTGGTGCAAATATCGGACTATTCACCTTAAACATTTTTGAAGCAACTTATTTTTTGACAACATTAAGAACATATTCATTTGCTTTGAAGTAAGCAAAAATTGCAAGAGGTCAAAGAACGTTTTAAGGTTACAAATCTGCAGCCATTGAAAAATCGTTTGAGAAATTCAGTTGAATTTAGAAGTGTAACAACGTTTCGAAACATGTTTGTGCCGGATAGGTGGGGGGTCAATTTATGTTCGGGAAACAATAAGTTTCTTAACTTGGAGACATCATTGTTGAAGTGTAGGGAAAACGTTAGTTCCAGGAAGAACAAAACTTGGTCATGGGATAAAATATATCTTTCCTCTAGGGATTGCAAAATACCGGTACCGGTACTACGAAAAATACTAAACCTCATTCATGTCATGGTACTCAAATCCATAGTTTTCAAGGGTGTAGAATCTAAATTTATTACTTATTTAGGTGTCAATTGAACCCCTAAGCTTAAACAGCTATTCACAAATTAAACTTAAGTTTGAAAAAAAATATATTGGTATATCTAAAAAATGAAAAAATCAAACATTTAGAGAACAAAAATTACAAATTTTAAAATTTTATCATTTTTAAGATTAAAAAATTTTTTTTCCTAAAAAAGGTTTTAAGAAACAAAGAGTAGATTCACTTTGTTTTTAGTCTTTTTTTAATTGTTTTTAATTTAAATTAAGATAAGCTTAATACACTTAATCTTGTTTTTAATTTGATACAAAATTTTAAACAACTGATTTCAGAAATTGACATATACCCGAATTTTTATTTTTTCAATCTTTTTTGAAATAATTCCAAACGGAATCTTTTACTATACGACTAGCTATTACGAACAATTTTTTTTATTGCTACCTGCTCGGAAGTTCCGAAAATGCTGAATAAATTATGAAATTATGAGTCGGACTGAGTAAAAACAAGCAGAAAACAAAAGTCGGTGCTTTGAATAACCTAATATAGGAAGATATAAAAGTTTCCAAGAAAATGCAACCGGAAATAAGGAGAAGGCGGCTTTTATCAAAGCCGCCGCTTCTCATGAATCAACCTGACCCGCACCCGATCAATTCCGAGAATTTTTGCATTGCAAAAAAACAAAAATAAAAATAAGATTATGTAAAAATTTTCTAGCTAAGATAGCTTTGCATCAAAGATAAAGCGCCGCTTAATCAATAAATTCGAAGAATTTGTGAATTTCTCGAGTTGAAATAAAAATAAAATCAGAATTTCAAATTTTCAATTAAACTTTACCTTATATCAATTTTTTAATTTTTGGAAAAAAACACCAGTAGCACAGACGGTTTTTAAACGGTAGTACCGGCATCCAAATTTACCGAAAAATTTATTTATTGCAATCCCTAATTCCTACTCTCAGTTCTTTCACTCTCCTGGTAAAATTCAAAAAAGTGCAATTTCCTGGTAAAATTCAAAAATATTGGCATTTAGTTCATCGTTTCTTGCTTCAGTTTGTGGCATCCTTTGGGAATTAAAAAAAAAAATTATTTACGTAATTTATGGACAGTGAAGAGCAGATCTGCTTTTAGTTACACTCTTATACTGGATAACCTGGAAAGTTAAAATTTACCGAAGAAAATTGAAACAAGTAAACGCTTGAATGGTTTCCCGTCTATTGGCAACGAATTAAATTATATTATATTTAAATAGATCAAATTCTCAGAAAACCCCTAAACCAGAATTCAATTATAGTTTTCATTGAAATATTCAATAACTTTCCAAAAACGAAGCACCAAGGAAATACAGAAGAAGAAAATGATTTTGACTTTGACACAAGTGACCAATATTTTCAAGGTTTTTCGTATTATGTGGATATTAAAAGTAAAATATTAATTACATATTTTGGATTGATTGGTGTTGTACAAGCCAATGGTTTTTTGCAAAAGCCTTTATTTTTGAAAGGCATAAGAAAAAAAATGTCTGGATTTAATTTTTTAATAACCAGTAGAGCACGGAGGGTAGGTTTTAAAACAACCTTCATTTTCTGTATTTACACGAATCGTAAAATTAAACTAGTTTTCTCGTGTGTGATCTACATATGTATAATACCTTCCGTCAGTCTAATTACTTGATTTATTTAAATCATGTCCTTCCTCGTTCTCGAAGAGCATTCGAAACGGTTTACCGATCCCCGATTTTCTATAAATGGTCAAGGTGCGCTTGAACTTTTCCCTAGCATGAAAATAAGTATAAATAGGAAGCGAGGATGAATGTAATGACTTAGAACCTACCAGGCTCACGCATAACCTCGAGCAATCTTTTCTTTCTTAAAAATCGAATCACTTGTAATAACAGATTAAGTGGATTTTTAGTTAGAATTTAATTCAAGTTGCGCTCGTATATCCATTTTTGTTTCACCGGGCATGCGTGGAAAAAAGAAAAAAAAATTCTGTTGGAGGATAGTTTCTATAAATTTCAAAACTTTTTTTTTTTTTTCATTTCTTCTTTTTTCCTCCTTTTTTTCTCGATTTCAAAGTTTACGACATGTTCTAGCCTCCGAGGGTTTTGATGTTCCACCCACATAGGATTATCTCGTTATCGGAGGATTAAAAGATGAAATGAAAACATGAGATACTAATTGATCAATTTCACGTTCGATCTCTTGAGGGTTTTGGGAAGAAAAAAAATGTTGTTTGTAATCATTATTGTCTTGTGTTGATATTTGAAAAACTTTTTGGAGCGCAACCAAGTGATTTAGTCTTTCGCTTATTGGGTAATTTTTTTCTGTTATAAAGCTTTTGATTAAACAGGGAAAAAGCGTATATCTGCACTGCATCTTTCACTCCCTCATAAACGTTTCAGATCCTCTCACGACAATTTATTAATAAATAAATTTTTCCTCTGAGATGCAAATGAGGTACTAATTACTCCGGAAAAGAATTCCTGTAAGCTTCAAGTAGATTTCCCATTATTTCCTTGTGTAAAAATTTCGATACTTTTTCTAGATTTTGGGTGCGGTCATGTCATTTGAATTTAATTTTGGGAGGAACTATACATCAAAATAATTTTATCATTCCGATCTTGTTGGTTTTTTTAGATCTAAAAATAGATTTACTGTAGTTTCTATACCTAAGTAAAAGGTTGGCAAAAAAAAAAAAAAATTTTTTGCTTCCCAGGCAAAATTTGATTTTTCAGGGACTTAAATACTTTATGAATTTCTTCAGATAAAAAAAAATTTTTTTAGGGGCTGCGGCGGATCCCCAAAGTTTTTTTACCTAAATTCGTTAAAGTAAGCTTAATTTTGGGAAATTTGCACCACGAGACCGGATGATAAGATCAAGAATTAGATTTTAATAATTATATGTATAATAATAATAAATTATATGTATGATAATAATAATTAGATTTTAATAATTATATGTAAAGATTAGACAGGTTTTAATAATCATATGTATTAGTTTTTCGAAAAAAAATTGGTTGGTTGAATAAGTACGGTCTAATGCGGAGTTAGGGATTGCAATGCACAATGGAATCTCGGAACCGGTTCCAAGGGAAAAGAGTATTTTCGGAACCGGTATTCGGTAAAAAAAGATTATTTTAAGAGGGTAAATATCGCCTTTTATAAATTATAAAAGCCGAAATCTCTTTCTCCTTGACTTTGTATGGGCTAACAACATCATTGAGAGAAAAAATATTCGTCGGACACTTGAGCTGAGTGGGAATCGAACCCACGTCTTCCAAAAAAAGACGTGGGAAAGACACATCTTTCAAAAAAAGATTATTTTTAATTTATCAAGCAAACTTTTTCTTAGATGGCAGGTGGAGACATTTCTTGAATTGAATTTTAATTCAAAAATTTTTTTCATTCCTTGGACTAAAAAGTAGACCATAAAAATTGTTTTCCTCGGAATAAAAAATATTTTTCTTTGCAGGTATCGAAGGTAAATTTCAAGACTCGACCAATTACGGCCCTCGGCTTCGCCTCGAGCCGTAAACTTGGTCTCGTACTTGAAATATTTACCTTCGACACCTGTAAAGAAAAATACTATTTCCTTATGTTGCATAAAATATAAAACAAGTAACTTTAAGAAATCAAGAATAAAAATCCAAATTTCTGAGAATTAGTTAAATCGTCTTTATACAAAAAGAAATCAAGCGATAGCGCACCGGCGGCAGCACTGTTATTCGCAAAGAGCGAACTATGCAATATAAAACTTGTCTTTTTCTCTCTGCTTGTAGTTTCAGCGTTTAATTGAACATTTTTTGTTTTTTTGTCTAATCAATAGGAATATTAAAATTACGAGAGCCGGAACCGAAACCGAAACCGAGGTTTTCCAAATTTCGGCTCGGTACCGGTTCTGCCGGTTCCGATACTTCCGGTACTGCAGTCCTTAGCGGAGTAAAAAGAGCATTTCTGACCAAAAATAGGGTTACCTGTTTTGAACTTGCCCCAAAGGCTTCAAAATTTTGAAAATTGGCCAGAACTCATTTTATAAGCGTAGCAATGAACTCTGAAGTTTGGTTTTTTGGTAAAACTACATATATTCGTTTTCCCCATGTAGGGCTTATATGAAAAAATAAAAAATATGGCGGATCAAGTCGAAACCCATGCACTGTCTTACTTATAATTGAAAATTAAATTAGGACAAAAAAATTGTAAAGTGATTATACAGATCATTGTAAGTGAAGGAACGGAGACAATTGAACATTTAGACGACCTGAAAGTATTAGAACACAATAGTTATATTAATGTTTTTCAAAACAAAGGAATTTTATTAATTAGAGAAAATAAAGTCTTTAAGATGCCTTCAAGTTTTTTTTCCTTCATTCTTCAACTAATTTCACAGAAAATGCTTTTTGGTCCTCGTCAAATTTAGTAATACTCATTACTCGTGAAAACCTTATTTCTTTCCCTTCAAACTCTTAAGATGTTTTTAAGATAAAACGATTTTAATGGGGAATAATAAGCGTCTTTTTCAAGTGGGGAGGAAAAAAACCTTGAATCATACTTTGAAGCTCGATCGATTTCGATGAAATTTTCCTTCGGAAAAATGAAAAACTTTCCTGCCTGTACGGAAAATGATGCGAAATTATTACCTATAAAAGAAACCTCTTTCGCTATGTTAATATCAATCTTTTGCGTTTCAACATCTGCTTGGATAATCCCGAGATTTTTGCTACCTCATAATACCCCTTTATTTGAAATTTTAAGCGAAAAAAAAAGCAATTTCATTTGTGGGTTAAAAGGCTGATACAACCGAACGACCGATTTTTCCGAGGGATACAACCGCATTTTTAAAACGGGGAAAAATGTAAACAGAGCTTCGTTCGTTTGTTATTCGACTGAAAATTATAACGAATGTTATAGCGCAATTGGACTGATATCCTTTTGGTCTGAATAGGAAAGGTATACGTTTTCTTTTGGAAAATGCTTTTGTTGAATAGGCTTATTAATAATTCAAGACACTTATTTTTCGAAACTGCCAAAATCCGATTAGATAATCGATTTTATGTAGTAAATCATTCCTTGTTAATTTTTTTTTTTTTTTTTTTGAAGGCCGCCGACAGCCACTTTTATCGTCAACGTTTTATTTGTAAATCTTTTTCAGGTCGCGTGCGCGAATTTTGACGTTTCAATCTCGCCTATGAAAAATCAATTTGATTAGCTTATAACCCTTGGTCAAGTATTCGATGATTGACCGTTTTATTTAGACAATCGGGAATAGCGATGATTTAATCACGCCTATTTCTGCACATATTATATGCAGTAACTTAATTTACTATGGATGGAAGCTGATTAATTATTGGTGCATGTCTTTTGCAGTAACTTAAGTGATTAATAATGCATTGGTTCTTTTTTTTTTTTTTTTTTTTAATCTGCCGAGCTCGAGTTTTTTCGAAGTTCTGGTGTTTCCCAATGATTTAACGGGTAATTTATTTTTGGCACCTGAATTCAGCGGTGAAGTCCGTTTTCCAATTCATTTAGACCCCCTTGGGGCTATTTTTCCACATAAACTTTCTGGACCGAAGCTAGGTATGAGATACGAAGTCGTTCTGAGCCTGTGGATAACTACCCCTAAAAGTACCGTTGAAATTGGGTAACTAGTTCGGTTTGTAATAAAACCGTAGATTCAATAAAATGTTGCTCCCAAAAAAGAAATTTTAAAATATGATTTATGTCGAAGTTGCGGACAACTGGACATATTTCGGTTAGAGTGGAGAATCTGGGTTAAAATTTTATAAAATTTTTATAAAATTTTTATAAAATTTTTATAAAAATTTTATAAAATTTTTATAAAATTTTTATAAAATTTTTATAAAAATTTTATAAAATTTTTATAAAAATTATAAAATTTTATAAAAATTTTATAAAATTTTTATAAAAAAATCTTCAAAAAGTGATTTTATAAAAATTTTATAAAAATTTTATAAAAATTTTATAAAAGATTTATAAAATTTTTTTTTCCAAATTTTGCACTTTTTTGTCCAAAACTTGGTCCATTTTATGTAAAAATTTTATAAAATATTATAAAATTTTATAAAATTTTTATAAAATGGGCGCAACGATTTTTCAGATATCCGAATCCCGTACACAATTGTAATCGGTAAATCCAAAAACAACCTAATTCTTCCTACTACCTGAATACATCTCAGCTATATGTTGAATGCACTATAGGGGCACAAAATTTTCAAAATTGGTGGAGAAATTGTTCATACGTCAGCGGGAAAGGAATAAGAAAGTACAAAGCGGAAGTGAAAATGTGCCACTGGCTAGGATGTTGATTATGTCGGCCATATAACTTTCTTCGTTTCCCCTGCATTATTTTATTTATAGCACCGATAGGTGAATGCAAGTTGTTGCCATTGTCAAGAAGGGCAACTCTTTGCTCCGCTGCAATGCTACGCATCTTTTTAACAGATACGTATAGTGAAACTGGTTAGAATCAAGCTGTTTTGATAAGAATGACTTTTCCCATGTGTCGTTATATTTTCAGGTAAAACTAAACGCGACGGACGCCAACTGATCCACCTAAAGTTCTTATTCACCAGCCAGGCAGCGGTCCAACAAACAAACCAACCAACCAACCAACCAACCAACCAACCAACCAACCAACCAAACAATCAATCAATCAATCAATCAATCAATCAGTCAATCTGTCAGTCAGTCTGCCAGCGTATCATCTTAAGCGTCTATAGAAGGTAGCTACATTGCTGCTTCCGGCTGCGGATAAAACAAGTCTAGTCAGTTCGATTTTTATTCATTTATTGGCGGTGAACAGCCATTTTCTGACTATCTAAATTACGAGTTTTATATATATTGAACAGTATCAATATTGCACCGATAGGAATTAGTCATGACATATTTGATTTTCGGAAATGTAATATCAAATAAGTTTTCGATCATTTTCAATAATTTATACTGCAGTAATACGTAACCTTTTTTGTTTTTTACTTCTTTTTTGGGAGTCTTTTATTTTTATCGCATGAGCGAAATTTATCAATTCTCCGCAGTGTCGCTGCGGAGAATGTCGAAATTTATCAATTCTCCGCTGTTCCGAAAACCAAATATGTCATGACTAATTCCTATCGGTGCAATATTGATACTGTTAAATATATATAAAAACTCGTAATTTAGATAGTCAGAAAATGGTTGTTCACCGCCAATAAATGAATAAAAATCGATCTGACTAGACTTGTTTTATCCGCAGCCGCAAGCAGCAATGTAGCTACCTTCTATAGACGCTTAAGATGATACGCTGGCAGACTGACTGACAGATTGACTGATTGATTGATTGATTGATTGATTGATTGTTTGGTTGGTTGGTTGGTTGGTTGGTTGGTTGGTTGGTTGGTTGGTTGGTTGGTTTGTTGGACCGCTGCCTGGCTGGTGAATAAGAACTTTAGGTGGATCAGTTGGCGTCCGTCGCGTTTAGTTTTACCTGAAAATATAACGACACATGGGAGAAGTCATTCTTATCAAAACAGCTTGATTCTAACCAGTTTCACTATACGTATCTGTTAAAAAGATGCGTAGCATTGCAGCGGAGCAAAGGGTTGCCCTTCTTGACAATGGCAACAACTTGCATTCACCTATCGGTGCTATAAATAAAATAATGCAGGGGAAACGAAGAAAGTTATATGGCCGACATAATCAACATCCTAGCCAGTGGCACATTTTCACTTCCGCTTTGTACTTTCTTATTCCTTTCCCGCTGACGTATGAACAATTTCTCCACCAATTTTGAAAATTTTGTGCCCCTATAGTGCATTCAACATATAGCTGAGATGTATTCAGGTAGTAGGAAGAATTAGGTTGTTTTTGGATTTACCGATTACAATTGTGTACGGGATTCGGATATCTGAAAAATCGTTGCGCCCATCTTTGGCTTATGCAAGGCAGAAAAATACTGGGAAAAAATTTTTTCCAGCTCGGAAAACATCTAAGCTTCGTTGAATGTACCAAAAAGGAAGAATGCATTTGTTGCACAAGTTTTGTAAAAATTTTATAAAAATTTTATAAAGTTCTTATAAAAGTTTTATAAAAATTTTATAAAAATTTTATAAAATTTTTATAAAATTTTTATAAAACTTTTATAAGAACTTTATAAAATTTTTATAAAATTTTTATAAAAATTTTATAAAAATTTTATAAAATTTGCTGTATCATAAAATTTTGCACTTTTTTGTCCAAAACTTGGTCCATTTTATGTAAAAATTTTATAAAATATTATAAAATTTTATAAAATTTTTATAAAATTTTTATAAAAATTTTATAAAAATTTTATAAAGTTCTTATAAAAGTTTTATAAAAATTTTATAAAATTTTATAAAATTTTTATAAAAATTTACATAAAATGGACCAAGTTTTGGACAAAAAAGTGCAAAATTTGGAAAAAAAAATTTTATAAATCTTTTATAAAATCACTTTTTGAAGATTTTTTTATAAAAATTTTATAAATTTTTATAAAATTTTTATAAATTTTTATAAAATTTTATAAAAATTTTATAAAAATTTTATAAAATTTTATAAAAATTTTAACCCAGATTCTCCACTCTAACCGCCCTTTCAGTTAACCTTTTGCTGTTGGAAGCCTATATTTTCTTTGAATCGTTAGGGGCTTAGATGCTGTTTGGCCTTTTTCGATAATATTTTGATACGGTGTGATTAATAGTCAGTTAGTAAAGCTAAAAAAATATTTGGCCACCTATGTTTAGCTTATGGAAAAAAAATGTTTTTAATGAAATCTTACAAAAATCGCTAAAAACTAATAGCAGAAGTATACAATGCAGTAAAATCAGGATAACTAGTCTCAGAATCTTTATTGATATCAAAATTTATAGCTTATGAAATTTTTTTGTCATATTTTGCTTCTGAAAGTTTGATTTTATTTTAGCTCCTTAAGGTAAGCATGGAAGGAAAAAATTCGTCATATGATAAACATGTCAGCTCACAATTCTTAATTTTAGCCATATCACAATAGTTTGTAATTTATGTATTTACATTATTAATATCAAAAATATAATTTTAATGACATTAATTAATATTCTAATCAAGTAATAATATTTCCATAAGCTAAACATAGGATTTACATTTTCGCCAAAAACTTACAATTTAATTTTTCCGGTCACTTATGTATAAGCCCAAGTCGATTTATTGTTGGTTAATCATTCGTTTTACAGAAAACCCATAATGATGAATCCTTATGGATACATCCGCCCGCAAGGCGTTAACGTTTGTAAGCATTTAAGATCATTGACTACATTATCTCTTAGAAGCTCGAGCTTGAACTGTATCATTTCTTAGAAATAATATAATTTCTAAGAAATAATATAGTAAATGGTAAGATTTAATTAAGACTATTTTGAATCGATACCATGTCATAACCATTGCACTTAAATCGCCCTCCAGAAATTTATAATGGAGTAATTGGCTTAAAATGAGAGTAAATATCGCAAGATTTTAATTATAGATAATTGAATAAAAATCGTACCGAATATTAATCACAGTTAAATTGAAGATTTCTATTTTTATATGCTTTTGTAAGCTTTAGGTTATACAGGGGCATGCATTTAGCTTTAAATACTCCTCTCAAGGGTCAGCAAACAAAGTAGATCTCGCAGCAATCCCAACGGATTAGTTTTGCGGTGAAAGCCCGCCATTAAAATTAATCAGACTCCTTTGTTATGACTCATCACATTTTGCAAAATGCGATTATCACAATATGTGTAATAAAAGTTTTATATATTTATTTTATGTGCAAGACATATGTTTGGCTCATATATTATGCATAAATCATCCATTTTTTTTATGGCATAGTTTGAAAGAAATTGCTTACCTGATAAAAGGTATATTTCGAATTTAAAAAAACAAGGAAAGCGGTTAACATTCCAAATAGTTGCGAACGGCTCTTTTTTTTTTCTCGTCCAAAAAAATTACAAAATTTAAAAAAAAAAGAATCCTCGTTTTTTGCATTTTTAGATTTTACAACCTCAATCGATTTTCCGCTGATTGATTAAAAAAACATCACGATTTTCATTTAAGATAAGCCACACATAACCCCGACATAACGAAAACCGGGATGAATGTTTTTTTACTTCTTTGCTTGATTTTCTAATAAACCCCAACCTCGAATGAATGCGTTCATCAGGGGATAAGAGATGTGAGGGGGAAAAAAAATGCAGGTTTTATATTATTCAGTTAATAAAGTTGGAACGAAAAATAGATTCCTGCTGTAGAATGTAATCCTATTATATGGAATCGATTGTTCCTTAGCACTGGAGTAATTCATTGTCGAAAATACAACACCGGAATCCACGATTTCCTCAAGAACTCAGATACGAATTTCGAATTTTTTTTTCTTTGTTCCCCAATCAGATTTTTTTTTTTTTTTTTCATTCATTCATTTTTTCAATTCTTTTTATTTCATGATTGCGTATATGCTACACACTTCCTAGGAAATGGAGCACGAGGAAGGTACGCCTTCTAAATGATGAAAAATACAAAAACTGAGATTCATGTTGTGTACGAACGCGTACGAACAAGTTCGTTCGCGTTCAATTTTCTTTTGAAGAAGAAGGTTCTATAATATCCCAACAAGTGAAATTATTCAGTTTTTAATTTACTTCAGCTTCACATGGGTGGATCTTCGGGTGGGGGGGGATTAGGAAAAAATATTTTCTGGATGGGGCTGGCTCTATTCAGGCCAAATAATTTGCAGAATAGCCCCCCCCCCCCTCTAGAAAAAAATTCTAGATCCGCTCATGCGGATTCGGTTAGAAACTGAAATAAAATGTGAACTGACACTAAAATGTGAAAAAAAAACAGACACACACAGAGTTGTTTTTTGCCTAAATATCTACGAAAAAATAGATAAACGAAAATTCAGAAAAAAAAAAAGAAAAAAATGTATTAGTATAAAAATATTGGGTTTGGTACGGATTCGTGATTGTGGATAGCCGCTAAAGCAAACAGTGCATTTTGCAATAAAACAAGTTAATTCCTTTTAATTAAAGAAAATGAATACGCGATGTTTAAAATACTAATTACAATCGTAAAATACTAAACGTCAAGGTATGATCTAAATTCTAAAATGGAAATAATAAGATAATAAAACTATAATCGATCAAAGTGATTAACCAAGGGTCGCGCAGTAATAAGACATGTCTTTTTCGCTACGTCAATACATGTTCATAGCTGTCACATGAGTTAAAAAATGATAGCTGGGCAAGGGCCGTCACATTTTAAAATTGACCCCAAGACACAGTAGTATTGAACTTCTCCAGTATAATAGTCGAAGGTCTCCTCACTTAGTCAAGGTATATTATGTAATTACGCCTTCATCGTTATACCATCAAATATTTCGTTCATTATACTGCGTGAAATTTACATTTTTCTTTTTTTAATTTCATACTCCTTTTTCGATATCTAATAAAATTTTTCTGCTTTTTTTTTTTGGCGTAAACGCAAGGGTAAAGGGGTCTCACTAGAAGTGTGTTGACAAGCGAGAAAATTAGATTACGCCAAGTTTTCAAAAATTGATCTACGCTGATACTTAAAACGAAAAAAAAAATTTTGACATGATTCCATTATCATACAGACTCATATTCGCTGCACAGATGCGGAAATCTCTCGAAATTGGAATATTTTCCACTTGAACAACGTCTTTTCCATTTTTTCTACATTTTTTCTTCCCTTTCCTTTATTTTTTTTTATATATGTATGTATGTTAAAAATATTTTGTTAAGAATACCGGAGTAGAAAGGTAATTTTTTTTTGAAAAATTTCTTCTTTTCTGTATATAGTTATTCAATTGGGAGGATCGGTTATGATTTTTACATACTGTATTTTTCTACCGTTGCTGAAAATAATACGTGATACGGTTATTGATAACCACCTGATATTCTTTCAACCCTTTTTTCAATAACCCTTAGGACATTCAATTTCATTGCGAATAACTTTGCTGTTCCGAAACTAACCGAATAAAGTTAGCTCCTACGTTTTTTTTTCTGTTTTTTTTTTTTTTTCTTTTTTTTAAAGCAAGGTGTTTTAAATCGTTATACGTTTTATAAAAGAAACTCCGAAAAAGTTCATGTTCTCCAAATTTTTTAGTCGCTTTCAAACGGGAAATCAAGCGGTAAAAATTCATTTGGAATCGATCTACCGAAATTTAATTCTTTGATTTTTGGGAGGGCCATCGACAAATGAAAATCGTTGGTTAATTCATTTTTATGTACTTAATGAAAGAAAACATCACGCAGAACGTGATTTGATTTCGAATTAAGTCATTAGGGGTAGTTAGGAGCAAAAATTTGATCAAACAGAATTAAGCAGATCAAATGACTGTGCCGAGAGAGAGATAAAATTACATAAGTTTAAAACCATTTCATCCGATTTATTAAACAGTTTCGGTTTTCTGAGTGTTTGATTTCCCACTCATATAAATTATTCTTGAATTTTAAGGTTTTCCCAGGACCAGATTTTCAGAAAATGATGTTTTGCATCATTCAGAACCCGCCGTAATCTGGGATTTGGAACCTTTGCAGTGCAGTGAAATACGCCAGTGTTTAACGAGTGTGTTTTAGCTGGTTATCTGTTTATGAACTTGCATGGCACGATTACTCTATAAATTAAACAACCGATTTTCTAAATCGTTCATTCTTCATTTTTTCCTGTGTGGCTTGACATATTGTCCGTCTCAGCTCACGGAACAGTTCATGAACTGGGTAGCTAGCTGAGACTGTCTAGTTCATTCATGAACCGATCGATTTCTCTTTCGGATGTAACACCTATGCAATTTGGGGGGGGGGGGGGAATCTTTAGCCGCAAATAACATTGACGTTTCAAAATTTCAGCAAATGTATCTTAACTGTAATTTTAATTTCAATTTTAATTTTAGTAATAATTTCTAAAATTTGGTAGAAGCTGCTAATTGTCATTAATCGTTATTCGCTCAGCCTAGGTAACTCGAATTTTGAGGATCTTTTCACAGGACTAGGTTTTTGACCTCTTATTCGTCTTCGGCAACACTTAGCTTGCGGGGAAAATCGCAGATTCCGACCCTCTCCCCTTTTAATTTGCTCAGGGCTGCAATTCCGATTCGGCTTCGGATTCCGAAAGGTGAAAAAAAATTTCAAATTCCGATTCCCAGTCCAACTAACAAATATTTTAGCGATGCTGATTCCGATTCTGATTCCGATTTCAACCAAAATTGATAACTGTAATAACGGTATTTTCGTGCTTTTTAAGTCAATCTGAATCGATAATATTTTTTTGGATGCCGAAGCAAATTCCGATTCCAAAGATTCCGAACTGTTTTCAGACGAGATTCCGATTCCGATTCCGATTTAGATTCCGAATAAAAATTAATTGGAATTGCAGCCCTGAATTTGCTGACGTAAAATTGTAATTTGAATGGCTTAGCCCTAACATAAGAGTTAGAGCAAATATTTTTACCAATTTTTTTTTTTTTTTTTTTTTTTTTTTTTTGCCATGCTTTTCTGAAAATTTGCGTCTAGACGAGTGCTACAATTTTTTTTTATAATATGTTTTTTGGTTGTAATTAACAAATATGGGTACCGGTACACGACGTTAAAACCAACTAAAGTGGTAAGAAAATAATTTTTTGAAGAATACAAAAAGCTCGCGTCTCGGCTCGGGTCTTTCGGGCAGCAATCCGACACCTTTTATGCGAATTTTAAAATAAATGTATTACAAACTGCCTTTTTAACCAGATCAAAAGTTGTTTTCGCATTAAATACTACATAAAAAATGTAAAACGGCCACTTCGATAGCAAAATCAGACGATCTTCCAAAATTTGGGCCACTGTGCGGATTACTTATTTTATTTTATTTAATTTGTGGGTTGAAAATTGCCTTAAATAATCCTGCTTAATCAACTTTTTCAATCTCAAGTCAATTGATGAGTCGAGCAGAGTTTAAGTTGTCTTGTTCACTGCACGTATTAAAGAATTTAAAAATTAGAAGATACTCTTACACTGCAGTTGATGAACAGTTTTTCCAAGCATATTAAACTTCGTGAAAACATTTTGATGTAACAACAACAAAAAATTGAATTTTTTTTTTACCACGGATGTATTAACCCTCGGTATCAATTCCGAATATTTAAATCTCATTGTTTTCAGAATCCTCGTATCATTTCCCAGGGTGAACCGCAAAGTAGTCTCATTAATTTTCTCTATCATTCAAAATATTTTCCTGATACCTATTTCCCAAATATTTTGCTTTCTCATCCAACCAAAAGGAAAAAAAATTTGAGAAATATAGTTTTGCCTTTTACTTTTCGTGTTAATCAAGACCTTAACGTAATATATGGACGATTTGATTGATAGTACTCCAAACTAAAAACATAATTTTTTTTTTTCCTTATTTCAAAATGACCTACAATATTTTTATGTATACCGGTATGTGCATTGGTATCAACATGGTGTCCATAATTTCCTTTCAGTCTACTTCCATTACAATATCTTCGAGGTCCTCCTCTTCCTTTTTTTTCTGTATTTTAAAGGACGCTTTTTCAACATTCGTATTTTATCATTTTTCATTTTTCGATTTTCGAACCTTGAGACTTTTGAAAGTTAACAATAAGATGTCGCCTGATTTAAATCTATGTTAAGCATGATTTGCTGTTTGAAAACCTACGCGCACAGGATATAAATAAACATAATAGGTATTGACTAGGCTATCAGGTAGTTGAACATCGTATTTCTGGATCAAGGCCGTTATCTCTTTATTCCAGCAGGGATCGAATATTCATCGGTTTTTTTTAATCTCCATAGAAAAAAAAAGAGAAAAAAAAAAAACTTTTTGTCGTTGATTTTGATAAAATGTCACTGACCCCTGGAAACGTAAGAGATCTTGAACTTTAATGTAAAGTATATCAGGGAAGGAAGATGATGCGAAGAGCGGAAGTAAGCTGACATTCTTTAATGGTGATCCTTCTAACGTAGAAAAATCACAGATTAAATTCCCTCTAACGTAAAACATCACAAATTAAAGTCTCCCGTCTTTTTTTTTTTTTTTTTTTTCATTATGGCTTAGTTTATTATTTTTAAACTACAGGTTTTCCAGCGGTATCTTTTTGAACCGAAGCCATTAATTTTTTTTGTGACGCCATTTTTTTTCTGATGCAAGATTTTGATTAATAAAATCATACTGACAGTCAGCTCGCACTCAGTATAAATTAACTTTTAATATCCGTTTTTTTTTTCTTTACGAGGGGTTTCTCTCAGAACAGCCCAAAAACAAAATACCAACAAAATTTATTAATCTAACCGATAGACCAACGAGAGAAGCCGTATATTGTTTTTGGGTTTGTTTTTCATCCCCTTTCGCCAAAACTCTCCCTGGAAACTGCTGACTCTCATCCTTGACCTTAATTATAAAGTTTCCAAGAATCTTTCCCATTTAAAACAAAATGTCTGGTGTAATCATTTTTAGTGTTATTTGCAGTAATCGCGTTTATTGGATACGTTTACTTAAAAAAAAAAAAAATAAAAAAAAAAAAAAACTTTATTAATTTTTATTAAATAATCGGTTAAGGAAAAAAAAAATTACGAAAATGAAAACATTTCATTATCTTCATTGTTTACCGTTAAGCTACATCTCGCTCGACTTTCAGGGTAATAAAAAAATTTCAGAAAAAAAAAATGTGGAAATAATGGAGAAGCAACCTCGCCGATGAGGTTTGATTTATTGTCGAGGGAAAGCTCCTCGGTTCGTTTATCGAGCAAACTGTTCCGGAGTTTTGTGAAAATTTTTCGAACAGCTTGCGCGAGGCAAGGAAAAAAAAAATTTGACCTCATCCCTGGTATATAAATAATGGATCATTGTCATTTTGTAAGCCAAGGTTAGGAGAATTTCAGTGTCTGTAACATCTAATTTATTCATTCTCAAATTCATTGAATGGAATTAAAATAATCGGTGACGATTGATTTTTTGATTATTGAAACTGTATAGGACGTAGGGGCATAAATTAGATTCTAAATCTGATTTGACATATCGGAATTTGATAAAGTCAATATTAGATCGTACGGAGGATTGATAATTTGCTTGAATCTTGTTTTCGATTATGGCTAACGCTCTTCTTTTTGTCGTCGTTAATTTATAAGGCGAACTTTGAACTTCCAACTGATTTTTGGATGAGTGATTTGATATTTAATCCTTCCTTGCGCGGAGTATCTAAGAAAAAATTCCTGGGTTTCGTTTTTAAGTTTCCAAGTAATAAAATTAACCCGTTGAAGATTAAAGAAATGATGCAAATATAGCATTGAAATCGAAACGAAAATTTTCAAGGAAGGTGGGGGGGCACAGTGGTCGCTAGTAAAGAGAAAAGCGGACATAATTCCATCTCAAGCGTAAATAAAAGCTATGAAAAGGATTTGGGCGTCAAAAGCTTTGGTTTTCTGTGCAGTTTAAAAT
The DNA here is from genome assembly GCA_037577465.1 of Liposcelis bostrychophila. Lineage (NCBI taxonomy): Eukaryota > Metazoa > Arthropoda > Insecta > Psocodea > Liposcelididae > Liposcelis > Liposcelis bostrychophila. The sequence goes on along the minus strand of CM075213.1, from coordinate 22,197,793 downwards.
CATTTGCCCATGTTAAATCATTCAAAATGGCGGATCCAATATGGTGGATAAAATTTCGAATTTTGCGTTGATTTTCATAAAACTGTACATCTAGGGGTTTTCGGGGTAGCTGAATTACTAATCTGATATCAAATTCAAGATGGCGAAGTTAATATGGCAACATTTATCCGCACTTGCTGAAGTTTACCGATGTTCGTAAAAATTTGTATTTAGGGGTTTTCGAGGTCGCTGATTTGGAATCCGTCATCCTTTTTTTCAAATTTAAAAATGCTAAGCCCTCATGAGCGTTGTTGTGCCCTATTAGGTCTGGGGTATGGAATTCAAAAAAATGCTGACAGATTTGAAATCAGCCATTCCAAAAACCCCTATATACTAATTTTTACGAACATCGGTAAACTTCAGCAAGTGCGGATAACAGTAGCCACATTAACTTCGCCATCTTGAATTTGAAGAAACGGATATCGGATTCGTATTCAGCTGCCCCGAAAACCCGTAGGTATGCAGTTTTATGAAAATCAACGCAAAATTCGAAATTTCATCCGCCATTTTGAATTTTTCAATATGGGTAATAATAAATGATTTTAAACTACACAGAAAACCAAAGCTTTTGATGGCCAGATTCTTTTTATAGTTTTTACCTACGCTTGAGATGGGAATTATGTCCGCTTTTTTCTTGACTTGCGACCACTGTCCGCGAGCTTTCATCATTTTAAGAATAATTGTATCAATTTTTGTTAGGATTTTCCAGGGCCAAACAATTCGGTTTACCTGTAGTTATTATTTATAATTAAGAGAACAAGTTTCAACACGAAAGGAATCACTTAAAAATGGGCAGAGTAAAGTAATCTTGAATTAAAAAATCTATCCATTTAAATTACCTACAAAAATGTTTTATCTTTTTAATTATAGACCAAGAATTGATTATGAAAAATAAAGAGAAAAACAGTTAAATTTAAATTCGGATAAAAATAATTATCCATTGTTGGAAAAAAAAGTCGATATAGGCCTAGACCAAACTTCCGATCTCGAATGAATTCTGAAACTATGATTAATGATGGTCTTTTGCTTGAGATTAACCATAAAAAAACAGGAAAGTATGCGAAACAATGGATTTTTCACGATTTTTTTCGTTTCATTTCTACGAATTGGAACTCCAATCGTGGATAATTTAACAGGAAAAAAGTCGATAGAAATGAAAGAAGCAGATGAAAAGCGCGGGGGCTGAAATCAAAAAATCTAATTTGGAAATAATGTATCTAGAAAATTCATGAATAGAGAAAGAGTTACGTTTGCTTTAGGATACAAGAAAGTTAAACGAGAAAAAAAAAAAAAAAAAAAAAAAAACAATCTTTATAAAAGAAAAAAATTCTTTGTATTACTTTTCTAACTTTCAGGTTGCAATCTAAAAGCTTTCACCGAAAATAAGAGAATGTTTTTCACGATTCAAAGTATCTTTTCAAAAGGCGCGCTTTTTTCTATGAGTGATAATTTATTTTTTTAAAGTGTCAAAGCTTTCAATTAAAAAGAAAATAGTCTCCTTAGACATTGCTAAAAAAAAAAAAAAAAAAAAAAAAAAAAAAAAAAAAAGGATAAACGAAAAAGTCAAACTTGACCTATAAAAATAAGAAAATGATGAACAATGTCAAGGTATTCCGAATTGACATCGTGCAGTCTTATGTCCACTTGGCAAAAAAAAAAAAAAAAAAAAGTTGTGTGAAATGGTTCAAGAAATACAAGTACCACTTTTTGACAAAACATTTTCGTAATCGATTTTTTGCATATAAAGATTCGCACACGACGGCTTAATTGCTTTGTGTTTTAATTTAATAAACTCGGAAATCGATGTCAACGCACTTTTTAATGTAGTTCCGTTCCTTGAGTAGATCGTTAGATTTTAAAATAAAATGACTGAAGGAGTCAAATGAGTTCAATACTGAATCACCTTGATGGATCAAACTGGCGTGTTCCAGTCTGTTCCATTGATCGAAATGACGAAGCTTCCATTGTCAGATATTTATTTCTCTCTAAAACAGGCGTACTTATGTTTAATTGATTTAAGCAAATTTTTTCCCCCCTCACGCTTTGCCGTTATTTTTCTAATACGTAATTTCCGCCATTTTCTTAGAGGTCACCCATGGATGTTACCGGAAGAATTTACAATTTTTTTTTTTTTTTTTTCTTTGCGGCAGGTAATTAATTATGATGAAAACATGTCACTTATCTTTTTAAAACTAATTTTATTTTCTAACACGTCAAGTATATTACCTTAATTAATCTGTTAAAAAATTAAGTAACAAATCCATACTACAAAATATGATGATAAAATTATCAAGTCCCTTGTACTAAGACAATAAATCTTAAAAATCGAGTTATCAGATCAGAAAAATCTGGAATACATTATCGAGAAAAAAAAATTGATTTATGACCAAACCTGATGGGGCTTAATAGGTGCGGTTTACATTATTTTAAAATGTTTTTATTAAAACGAAACTTTGTGTTTAATTTTTACTGTTATCAGTAAAAAATTATCCATTTATTAATTAACTTGTATTAAAACTTAATTTTTATCACCAATATTTCGATGGATCGAATATTACAAGTCAATTAAGATTCTTTCATGGCGAATATTTTAAGTAACTTGTTATATGTTTTTTTTTAATGTTTCAAGTTGGTATATCTGCTTTTTATAATGTCGACTGCTCCGAAGAAAAAGTACCTATTTTTTTTTAGCAGTACAAAAACTACCTATCTTTTTTCGGACAGTTGAAAAAATACCTATCTTTTTTTTGACGACTTATAAACGATCTATTTAAATGGCCATTGCTATATACGATAGATCGTTTTTGCAGTAACACAAAAAAGATAGGTATTTTTTCAACTGTCCGAAAAAAGATAGGTAGTTTTGTACTGCTAAAAAAAAAAAATAGGTACTTTTTCTTCGGAGCAGTCGATGTAATGAAAATGAGATGAAATCATTTGATAAGCTTCTAGGTAATTTGAAAAGATATCGTAAAGAAAAAAAAAAAAAGTGAGTGAGTCTAGCTACGCAAACTCACTGAAGAAGAGAAGTGAAACTTCTACACGCCGCTAATAATGGACACAATAAAAATAGTTTAGGGCATCAAAACTTTAAGGCAACAAAATTTTAAAATACTGGTTTGTGGTCAAATTTTTTGACCAAAAACGAGCAAAATAATAAAAATATAACTTTTTTTTATGCGTAAAAACGTTTGTTTATCAATATAACAAAGCAGAAGATTTTTTAAACTCTTTTGGAATTCTTTTTACAAAATGACTCAAACCCCCAAATAACCCAGTACAAATATTACATAATAAACGAAAGCAGCCCAAAAAATTTACTCTCAGCGATTCAAAAGAAATTTCACTTCAAAAATTGAAGTTGAAATTTCAATATTAAAATGATTAAATATTAATTTTTGAACACGCAAAACCACAGATTTATTATTTTAACTGTGAAGACTGCCATTAAAATTTTAAAATTAAAATGTGTGGCGCATATTTTGTGGCGCATTTTTGTGCCGCATTTTGTGTTGCTCAAAAATTTACTCCCGACGTTTCACTGAAAATTGCGCAGCATTTTAAGCCAGAAAGTGCGCAACAATTTTGGTTGGTCTAACATTGTGCCCCAAAATATTTACTCTCAGCGATTCTAAAGAAATTGCCCAAAATCTTCACTTTCTGGTCTAACATTGTGCCCCTAAATTGTTGCGCACTTTCTGGCCTAAATTGTTGCGCACTTTCTGACCCATATTGTGTCCCAAAAAATTACTCTCAGCGATTCTAAAGAAGTTGCCCAAAATTCTAACATTGTGCCCCTAAATTGTTGCGCACTTTCTGGCCTAAATTGTTGCGCACTTTCTGGCCCAACATTGTGTCCCAAAAAATTACTCTCAGCGATTCTAAAGAAGTTGCCCAAAATCTTCACTTTCTGGTCTAACATTGTGCCCCTAAATTGTTGCGCACTTTCTAGCCTAAATTGTTGCGTTCTTTCTGGCCTAAAATTGTTGCGCACTTTCTGGCCTAAATTGTGGCGCGTTTTCTAGCCTAAATTGTTGCGTTCTTTTTGGCCTAAAATTGTTGCGCACTTTCTGGCCTGACACTGTGCCCCAAAAAATTTTCTCTCAGCGATTCTAAAGGAGTTTCAGAAGGAAAAGATTTTGGGCAACTTCTTTAGAATCGCTGGAATAACATTGTGCCCCTAAATTGTTGCTCTCTTTCTAGCCTAACATTGTTGCGGACTTTCTGGCCTAACATTGTTGCGCACTTTCTGGCCTAACATTGTTGGCACTTTCTGGTCTAACATTGTGCCCCAAAAAACTTACTGTCAGCGATTCTAAAAACGTTTCAGAGAGTGAAGATTTTGGGCAACTTCTTTAGAATCGCTAGAATAACATTCTGCCCCTAAATTGTTGCTCTCTTTCAAGCCTAAATTGTTGCGCACTTTCTGGCCTAACACTGTGCCCCAAAAAATTTACTCTCAACGATTCTAAAGAAGTTTCAGAAAGTGAAGATTTTGGGCAACTTCTTTAGAATCGCTAGATTAACGTTCTGCCCCTAAATTGTTGCGCACTTTCTGGCCTAAATTGCTACGCACTTTCTAGCCTAAATTTTAAATAATATTGATAAACGTTTGTTTATCAATATAACACAGCAGAAGATTTTTTGAACTCTTTTGGAATTCTTTTTACAAAATGACTCAAACCCACAAATAACCCAGTACAAATATTACACAACAATAAACGAAAGCAGCCCAAAAAATTTACTCTCAGCGATTCTAAAGAAATTTCACTTCAAAACTTGAAGTTGAAATTTGAATATTAAAATGATTAAATATTAATTTTTGATCACGCAAAACCACAGATTTTTGGGACATTGTGTCCCAAAAAATTTACTCTCAGCGATTCTAAACAAGTTGTTGAAAATCTTCACTTTCTGGTCCAACATTGTGCCACTAAATTGTTGCGCACTTTCTGGTCTAAATTGTTGCACACTTTCTGGCCTAAATTGTTGCGCACTTTCTGGCCTAAATTGTTGCGCACTATCTGGCCTAAAATTGTGTCCCAAAAAATTTACTCTCAGCGATTCTAAAGAAGTTGCCGAAAATCTTCACTTTCTGGTTTAACATTGTGCCACTAAATTGTTGCGCACTTTCTGGCCTAAATTGTTGCGCACTTTCTGGCCTAACACTGTCCCCCAAAAAATTTACTCTCAGCGATTCTAAAGAAGTTTCACTTCAATAATAATGTATAGGTAAAATGCACTTAATAATATTTAAATAATTTTCCTGAGAACAAAATCGGCGCTTAACTTTTTAGGAGCCGATGTCTCATATATCAGGCGCTTCTAGGATGACTCCTCAGGACCTAAGCCTCATATAAGGCGATAGTGCGCGGTAAAAAATTTCATGTTAACAACCTGAAAAAGAGCTACACATTCCATATGTTACTCTTTTTATGTAAAAATAGGGTAGAGGAACCGATAATGGAACAGCACCCAGTAATGGATCATTTGCTGTTTATCAATTTTTTATTAAAAAATTAGAGCTAATATGGAACCGAAATCACTCTTAATTGATGCGAAATATTCCTGGCTTGCAAAATAATTGTCAATAAGTTGCTTTCTTGATCAATTATTACGATAAAAACGAAATTAAAACACAGAAGCAGAGAATTTTCGGTGAAATAACTAGGCAGCCATTCCTCCGACGAATTTCACTCCAACGAATTTAATTTTTATTCTGGTGTTTTGAGACACGATTTGCTCGGAACAAATTTTTTTTGTTAACATTAAGGATCAAAGAATATTATTATTTTAACAAACGTAACTTTCCATTTGCCGATTTTCTCTTTTTTGGAAATAAAATTAGCGTTCCAAAACTGGGGGCTCGAAAAACCGCGATCACCATTAATGGATCAGGAGCGTTTGGGTATAAATCGCGCCTAATATGTAAAATTACAAAAACGTTCAAGCAAATAAAATCGCATCTGATTTTTTTAAAGTAAATATTAAACTCGAAACTGGAATTTGAATACTTTTTTCACATAAAAAAAATTTAAAAAATTTGCGTAGTTATCGTTGAAGCCGTCGGAAAATGGCCGCTATTGTTTATAAACAAAAAATTACAATTTTCACTTCACTGTATAACTCACCCGCGAGGCTGACAGCACTGGGAAAACTATTTAATTAAGTCCACAGTACGTATTTAATTCAAAAAGTTGACTTTCATTGAAAATTTTAAGGAAAACATTGAGTTTTCAAAATAAAAAAATATAAACAAAATATTCAAAAAATAGAACACTACTTGTTTTTCGAATGTTCCACCATTGGTGAAAACAAGAAAAATCGGGGAATAATTTATTTCAATATTATTTTAAGGGAAGAAAACGCAGATTGAAGTCGTGTTGCAGCATTAAAGTAAAGTTTAATCATTAATCTTTTGATTGGAACAGAAACCGATGTTCGAAAATGCGAAAATGGTCGAAAAATTTGGTGTAAAAAAAACTCATTTTCTTAATTGTTTCATTATTGGGTCCTCTACCCTAAGAATGTAAACATTTTTATGCTGACAAATGACGATTCTTTATTGGTTGATCAACAATCATATTGTTGCGACATAATCGATTTATTTTTAAGATTTTTTATTTTCGGTCCTCATTGATAATCTTTATTTTTATTTTTTAACGGGATATGGATCTTTTTATTAAGAAAATCACGATTATAAGTTCGTGAACTATATAAGTTAAACATAGGAAATCAGTTGAAAAGTTAAATCGAAGTGGCGAAAGATGGAATTGAACCATCGACCTCTCATTTTCATGACGATTGCTCTACCACTAAGCTACTTCGACAATCTCTTTGTCGAATCTTCTAGATTGTCGAAGTAGCTTAGTGGTAGAGCAATCGTCATGAAAATGAGAGGTCGATGGTTCAATTCCATCTTTCGCCACTTCGATTTAACTTTTCAACTGATTTCCTATGTTTGACTTATATAGTTCACGAACTTATAATCGTGATTTTCTTAATATAAAGATCCATATCCCGTTAAAAAATAAAAATAAAGATAATCGATTTATGTAAGATTTACATAAAAAGTGTATGTAGCCTCTTTTTTTACTAGTGAATTATGTTACTTTTAACATAAAATTTTTTACCGTGTGGTTTTTAAATTCGATTTGGGCTGTTAGTAAAAATTACTATTATTCTTTTCTCCATTGTTTAGCTTATGGGAAGTCGATTTCATTTTTAAAAATAATTTATAATGATCGCATAAATTGCAAATTCAATCTTAAAATAAGTTGGATGTTTGATAATGGCTAGCCGCAGCCGTTTCGTTCCCAACCATTTTTCCTAATCTGTTTTTCCTAAAACAATTAATTTCTAATCCATTTTTTTCTAATAATTTTGATTCCTAAAATAAAATTTCCTAAAATGAATATTTTCCCTAATTGTTTAATCCCTAAAATGTTTGTTATAATTTGCTAGGCAAAGCTGCGTATTTCAATTTTTCTTTTTATTCTTGCTTTTTTAATAAACCACTATAAAAATTCAATTATAAAATAAACTAATATAAAAATATAAACATAAAAGAATTTTTAAAAAATTAAAAATTAGAAAAAAAAATTGATGAATTAAAATTTTAAGAAAAAAATGGATTAGGAACTTATTTTTTTAGAAAAATGGATTAGAAAAAATGGTAGTGTATCAGACGTTTCAATATTTACCTTACGGTTTTTTTTTTTATTCGGACTCTCGTAACTTATTCAGTAGAAGAAACTAAGTCATTCTGACGTTAAATTTTAATGATCCTTAAAAACCGTTAGAGTCACAGGCTTTTAGTCAGTATTTCTATTTTTTTGGTAGGCAACCAGCAACACCCAAATGCAGCTTTATTTGCCTATTCAGATTAATTCGGATTGTAAAGAACCGCTCAAAAAGTGAATAAAGCAACAAAAAATTTGACGAAAAAAATTTGGTCCTGAGGAGAAATATTTTTTTCCTCAAAGCAAAATTATGGTAGCTGAAGGGAGGTAGGGTAGGTGACAGACGTCCAGCTTATGTGATAAAAATTTTCAAGCACCATTTTTTATTTACAAAAATTTACGTTTCCAGAACATCAAAAAATTTCAATATATTTTTAGCTTACTCATTTTAAAAAAAAAGTGTTGGAGATTGAAACTAATATCAAAATGGCGGCAATTGCCCTGTTTTTTTTTTTTTTTTTTTTTTTTTTCAAAAGCGAGGTGACATTTCTAATTTTTGAAACATTACGGGAAAAACGAGATTTTTACATAAATAATGGATCGTGAAATGATTCAAAGCACAGAGATTTCCTTTGACGTGCGTTTTCAATTTACATAGTGGTTTTCGAAAATATTTTTCCGGGGGCTAATCTTTCCTAGTTCGAGAAAAAAAAAAAAAAAAAAATACAAGAGCTGCCGAAACGTTCAGCGTGACATTTTCAACTCTACATCTTCAAAGTCACGGCAATCAACTTTCATATATATGCCTATAACTAACATCTTTGCAGTAAACAACGAAAAAAAAAAAATCTAGCCATGGTTTAATCCGAGCTATAAGATAAGTACAAGAATCAGGTTCATTATTCCTGACAAGGATTTTAATAAAATCTCGAAAGAATTCCTTGATCATAATTAAATAAAATACTGGTCTACGGATCACGTAACACTTTCAGAACTTGTTGCTTTACTCGTGGGGAATTTTCTTCTCCGTCGCCTCCTCTTTTTTTTTCCTATTCGCCGGAGTTTCCTATGCTATGAATAAGAAAAGAAAAAAAAACATTGCGAATTTTCCTGGCCCGGGAAAATTTTATGGACTTGAAGTTAAACCCGCCATTTACTAAATCATGATTTTTAACCCAAAATTGTCGAGGAGGACATTTAAATTATTCAAGAATTTTACCAGTTAATTTTTTATTTATTTTTATTTTATTTTATTTTATTTTATTTTATTTTATATTTTTAGTCTTCTTTTTACTGGATTGAAACGTTAAAATATCGCAGACCATACGATCGTGGTTTGCTTCTGGAAGCATTCCAGATTTTTATGTACATAGTAATGTGTGGGTACTTCCCTTTCTAATATTGTGTAAAACTTTTCGGCGCTCTTAAAAACGTTTACAACGATTTTTTTCCCGAAGTTTAAACGACGCCTTTTTATCAATTTAGACAATGAAAGATGCAAGATGTGGAATCTTGCCCTTGTGGTCTAAAATGTTTTTCGTATTATACCTTGGAATTAAGGGAGGGGTTTTTATTGACACAAGGTAAACATCAAGTTATCATGCATCGGTTTCGGTTTTTTATACCGTATTAATATTATTCCTATGGATAACTTATGGAAAATTGATTTTCCCTCTATTTAACTGATACGTTATTTGAAACGGTATATAAACTCTCGCTTTTCCGAATCAAATCATCATTTAGTGTTACAAATCGTGACAAAAAGACTTCAAACAAACCAAAAAATCTCAACACAAATCTCAACCATGTACAAATTGGTGAGTACCATTTTCTTGGTTTTATTTTTATTTTTTTTTTTCAGTTTTTTTCCTTTTTTTTTTTTTTCCTAAATTACGGGATATATTTAGATACGGGAGAAGGGAACTGGTATTAATTAAGGGGGGCCAAAACATAAATTATAAGTAAGTCCGGTTTAACGTTGTTTTCAAGTTTCCGCTTCCGTAACTTTTCCCTTTTTAAAGTAAATAGCTTGCGTAAAGACAATTTCCTGAAGTTTGTCGTTTTTAGTTAACCTTTTTTTTCTGTCTATTCCATTACATTTTTTTAAGGGAGAAAAATGTTTTTAGAAAAAAAAAATAAATAAATGAATAAATAAAAATAATAAAAATAATGACAATAATTAAAATCCGATAAAAGCTATTTTTTTCTTTATCATTATTATTTTATGTATATTAACGAAGAAACTGTCTTAAAACTTTTCTTAAATTTTCCTGACGGTTCCCTATTCTTTGAAAGTTTTTTCTTTTTTTAAAAAAATTGTCTTTCCTCTTTCGAAAGTTTGACATCGTTAAAAAATTTAATCTCTTCTTTTTAGATCGTATTCTCAGCTCTCTTGGCCGTAGCCGCCGCCGGAGTAGTAGCCCCAGTAGCTCTCTCCGTTCATCCAGCACCTGCAGTTGTGCATACACCAGTCGTTCATGCTGCTCCAGTAGTAGTTAAACATGCTCCAATCATTGCTCACCCAGCCCCAGTCCTCGTCAAATCTGCTCCAGTCGTTCACCACACTGTTGTTCACCCAGCTCCCATCGTCAGAACCGTACCTGTAGTCCACGCAGCCCCTGTCGTGCACGTAGCTCACCCCGCCAAGGTGCTCATCCACTAAGTTCCTAATTGACTGTGTATAAACCGTTGTTGATTTTTTTTTTGTTTCTTGTTCTCCGTTTGTACCGATCAAAATTTTACAAGTGCCATTTACAATTTCGCAAAATGTTCACATCCAAATTCTACAAATAAATTATTATTCAAGAAATTAAAATACGTCGGTTTTATTTTAGACTGTTTCCTGTTACAAAAGTGAATTTTCATTTACAAGCTGAAATTTTTCAGTTGCACAATCAAAATTCAGTTTTTACCCAAAAAAAAGTGATAAACTACTCAAAAGCGAACGTATACAGTGGTCGGAAAATTACGAATGTCTTCTGTGGGATTTTCTGAGCGACAAGTCTATTCCAAACGGTATAAAAAGTAATGAATTTCTCACCTGTCGCTTAAGAAAAACCAGAAACCGGGAACGCGCCATGATTGATTACTCTTTGTACTAAACTTATAATACTTATCAAATACTCTTATATTGCTTTCCATTGATTTTTCACCCTTAGCGTTGAGTCTCACGTCTAAGGCCAGTCTCAAGGTTGGCTCCCCAGTTTTTTTTATAATCTTTGTGTTTTTTTTTTTTTTGTGCACCGAAAATAACAATGAAAGTTAATGAGAATTCTAGAAGCGCATACTGAAAATGCTATTTACAAACATCCTCTCGCTCATTCAGCTTCATGAAAAAAACAAAAACAGCTTTCCGGTTTTCTTCCTCCCAGGGTAAATTGAAATCGGTAAAGCCATTTCCGGTTTCCATGTTTTATAATCTGAAACTCAAAATTCGATAAAGGAATATTTTATTTATGAAGACGCGAGAGGAGGGAAATCGAAAACAATGCTTTTGCACGCTGACTCTACTCCCTCGACTATCCGTGGAGAGATGAATCGGAAGTTGACTAAACCTAAACCATTTCCGGTTGTAAAGAAAAAGAAAAACGGATTCGATTGGGAATCTCGATTTAACTTTTATCAAGGAGGAATTCTAAGAGCTTTCATTTTTTTGCTTTTCAAAGAGGAAAAATGATGTTTCACGCGATTGGGACTATGGGACTGCTAAAGGTTGAAAATTGACATCAAAACATCAAATCAAAGATTCCTTTTTTTTTCTCTCTAAATTTTCCGCCGACGAAGGAGTCATGAAAATTAACCCCACTACAGTGTAAATATAAATAAAACTCATTATTATGATGAAAATTTAAAAAAAAATTAGCTCACGTTTACGTTTATTGACTCTCTTGTCAGTTTAAACTGTGCTTTTATGATGAAAAGGCTTCTTTTAAAATCCTGGAGCAACAAGATTAACTTTTTCGATTTAATTGATCATAATTACTGTATTTAATTATTAATTCGACTTCATTTATTTCTATTTTTAAAATTTTGAAAAATTGCACCGCAACAAAAATCTGAATAATATGGGTGGGAATTTTCATTTAATTAATTATACCACTGTACAATTATAATTAACCGCAAATTCTCTCATTGGAACGAAAAACTCCAGAAGTCGTAATTATTTGCAGCAGCAAATCCTATTTTTCCTTGAGATATCATTTTGTTTCACTGCTCTTAATAAAACAATACTCGAAAACGTTATAATAGTGAAAAACTTGAAATTTATGGATAAAAGACATTTCCTTAAAAATAATTTGAAAACAATAAATATATATTGTCAAGAAACAACCTGTCCGTTTTCATGAAGAAGCATTTTTGTTTTGCTATGAAATTCCCCGGCTTTGTTGCAAGACAAAACTTGTTCAAGACATTTCCTTTTTCTGAGTGTAGTACAACCGAAATCGCAAAATGCAGAAAAATTTATTCGTGCCACTTGTTTGTCGTAAATAATCTGGAACTTGCAAATCTGGAATCTGCAAATTGCAAAAATTTGCAAAAAATGATAAAAATCGGATGGTGAAGTCCGATTTTTTGATAAAGGCTTTCGCCGTATTACCATAAAGAATCTGCCCCTAGACCGATGTCGACGAAACTTCGGTAGGGAGTAGATCCCCTACGGACACTTTTTTAGGAAAAGTGCCAGATTTTTTCGGAAGACCCTTATGGGCCAAATACAGCAAAATTTGGCCAAATGGATTTTTTCAGTTTTTATTTTTTTGGTGCCGAAATACTTAACCGATTTCAAAAAACTGAATATGAAATGGAAGGGCTAATCAAGGGCTATCTTGAAAAATTTCCGGATTTTCCAAAAATTTTTTTTTTTTTTTAATTTTGAAAAATCGAAAAAAATTTTTTTTCTTGTGTACTAACCGCGTAGCACAAACCTTTCATCCATGTCATTGTAAAGTGTCTCCAAGGGGTCCATACTGCCCCTCACCCACATTGACCCGGAGTGAGAAATTTGGTTAAAAAAAACTTTTTCCCGGAAAATATCCGGCCCAAAAATTCTTCAAGATAGCCCTTGACTAGCCCTTTCACCTCATATTTAGTTTTTTGAAATCGGTAAGTATTTCGTCGCCGTGTCATCGCCTTTGCGATATGAGTGCCCCGTCTTCGAGCTCTTCGCTCGATACATTAAGGGGTATGACGTAGTAACGCCTAAACCTTACACCAGAAACCGGACTTGGTAAATGTAGGCTCCGGGTCATAGGGCTTCATGTCCTGATTATGCCGAAAAAGAAGAAGATTTCGTCGCCAAAAAAATAAAAACGGAAAATCTTCATTTGGCCAAATTTTGCAGTATTTGGCTCATTAGGGGCTTCCAAAAAAATCTGGCACTTGTCCCAGAAAAGTGTCCTGAGGGGATGTACTCCCTACCGAAGCTTCGTCAAAATCCGTCTCAGGGGCAGATTCCTTATGATAATGCGGTGAAAGCCTTTAATTTTCTGTGCCAGCTATTCATTTTTTCGTTTTTAGTTGACTTAGTTTTTCCGGAGAGACTATTTTTGGTGAATTGGAAATTTATGGTGAACGTTTGGATAATAATATCACATTGACATTTTTGGGTTTTTTTCAAAATTCAGGAAATGCATTAAAAAATTATGGCCTTGGACTTTTATCGTTTTACAGAGTAAGATTTCCCGAGGTAAAAAACCGCCTAGCCGTTTCCTTACGGTGTACTACTGAAGACCGACATGTTTGACATGAAATTGCGTCCTTAAACGTAGCAAATTATTTTCTTCTTGTTCAATACAGTCCTTTTTTTTAAATCCAGAATAGCTTGAATTCATTGTTTTACAAATTTTTTATTTTGCATAAAAATGTTTTTTAATAATTTTTTTTAAAGGGCGGGACGATTTAACCGCCCATTTTGAAAACTCTTCGCATAATAAATATCGATCCATCTCTCTTTCGGTATAAATCTTTTGATTTTCACTCCGATTCCCGTAAACTTTATCCAAAGCTTTTAACTGAAAAGTCAATCTGATTAAGAGATTTGCATATAATTTTCGATCAATTAAATCTTTTCGAAAACCCGAAAAGGGAAAACGATTCGAAGTTGGCCATTTAAAATTATTGTTATGGTCTTGTAAAAAAAAAAAAATAAATAAATAAAATAAATAATAATAATAAAATAAAATTCAGAATCAAAATCCCTTTTTATTTCAACGAAAACTTGGCAGCTATCTTAACGCAAAGTTTTTATATAGTATGGTCAAAAGCCATTTCTGACGCCAACGGTTTTTAACTACCTAGAAAGTCTATTTTTATTTAAATGTTGGCTGGTCTTTTCACTTTTTCACACTTGAAAATAAACCATATAACTGAAAAAGGTGCGATAACGCTTTAAAAAAACGTATTTATTATCCTTAACGTTATTTTCTTTTCAAACTTTGGATTTGTTCCGATTCTGTTAAAAAAAAGTTGCAGCAGTTAAAGTTCCTGTTTTTTTTCTTTAATTGGACGGTTACGATTTTTTTTTTTTTCATGTGGTCCTTGGAAAAACTTTCTAGAGAAAATCAACAAATATAAAATTAAGCTCAATTTTCCTATCTCCGGATTCTGAGAGTCGCAATGCAAACTATATTCCGGATAAAATATTTTCTCTCCACAGGGGTCCTTAAATTTTATTTGTTTGCACCAGTCTCGTATATAAGATCCGAATTTTTTTTCTCCGGATTTTATTCAGGAAAAAAAAAAAAGGCTGGAAAAAAGAAAAATAATGATAATAATAGGTGAACGATTTATTTTTTCTTGATCTTGGCATTAGCGACCGTGCATGAGAAGTTATACAATTGAAAACACCTATTTTGAACTGTTTCCGGTTAAAATGTCATTCTACTCGGGCAACCAGTAAAACAAATCGATGACTTCGTTTTCTCAAAATCGATCGGGGAATGAGGTAAAACGCATTATTTAACCATCGGATATATATTCGTGTTGATTTGTTCTACTGGCTGCCCGAATAGAATGACATTTTAACAGCAAATATAGGGCAAAATCACTTTGAAAGGGATTTTCACTGTATAGTAGTTTCTCATGCACGGTCACGGCAGCGGATTAGTCTTCGCTAATCAATCAAGTCTGTATGATGTCTACGATCTAATATAGAATCAGGAAGTTTGCATCACTGGGAAACCGATTTTCTATTCCTTGGGTATTTAGAGTGCTTCTATTCTCAGACACGACCGTTGGGGAAAGTGAAGTAGAAATAAGATGAATACATGTCAACGAACAAAGGTTGGGGAAACTTCTTTTCCTTATATTGTCAGTCAATGTGAGTTTGTTGCAACTTTTGGAAATTAAATCTGACGGATTTCATGTCATAAAATGAGGATATGGAGTTTCAGTCTGTTGTGATTGTCCTTGATTGGAAAGTTTGGTAGTGAAAATATGTCATGAGCTTCAGAAATATGTGAAGCAGAATTTTTTTAATGCTTTCTTTCCGACTTCTGTTGTTGCATGACTTCACAGAAGAGAGCTCCAATTTTACAATTGACTTTGAAAGGTACTCGCTGTTTTAGCATTGCATTTTTTAATGATCCTTTCTGGATATAAAAGAAAGGTATATTTTGCTTATTACATCGTAATGGTTTATCGAACTAAAGTCCCTTGTTTCCGACAATAGACAAGTCACATGTTTTGAGATTTTCGCTGGAAACTAATGTGTAGTATGCTCTTAACTAAACTCTAGTATTTAAACGTAAAAATTTTTCATCAAATTAAAAAAAAAAAAGAAAAGCAAAGTGTGGAAAAGTTTTTGTCACGTGATCAGTCCTTGAACGATTTTTTTTATTGGTGTGACGTCATGTGCATGTATCGAAGCGAGATATCGAACTCGAAGAATTTGAATCGAAACCTGTCTTGTTTGTTTACTTTTTCTATTGAGGTTATGTTACGGTATAACAATTTTATTTCATTTTGAGTATGCCAAAGCCACAAGTGTCGGCCGATTTTGAGAAGGTAGACTCGCAGAATCTACTCAAAATAGATTATTTTGTAGTGGTGGATTATATAGGATTCGTGCATGAAAAATTTTATAAATTTACGCTTAAAAATACCTGTTTAGCTTATGTCCCTGAAATATTTCCTAAATGACGAAAGTTACGGAAAATCAGGGCTATTGCATAAGCTAAACATAGAATTACCGGAGCGCCACGGTTGTTATACGCACGAAACCTGTACGAATAGAAAGCCTTGTTCCTACGCGTATTTCGTTTCGAATCCATCGATGCCGTCAGACTTTCAGAAATGAACACAACCACTTTTAGACAGATGACGTCACGGGCCTTCACATTCCGTTTTGGCGGGCATTCAAATTAAAATTTTTTCATTTTTTCTTTTCTGGGGTTAACAGTTTTTTTATTGAGTCAAAATTACGCTTTTTGTCACATCTAAACGATAAAGTCATCTCAAAACATGTGACTTCTCTATATTTTCTTTTCTTTAGCGTTTTTCTTTGCTTTATATGCAACTAGAATACTTCATACCTAAATAAAAACCATTCTGGAGTGCCACCCCCCCCCCCCCCACGGAAATATGGAATACTCTAGGCTGGCACTCACCTGGGAGTGTTCGTTGCCTGCTACACCGGCCGACAATATTTAAATCTCTTTCTCCATTCACATTTTGCAAAAATTAGCTATTCCGTTTAATGTTGCTTACGGTGTAATGCGCAGACATAATTAGCTCGAAAACAAAACTCGAAATGCTCCTACATCGACTATAATAAAATTTTATTTTGCTGTTGTAATGGATTATAGCTAGAACAAATAGCGAAGGAATATGGAGTTCATCTATTCAAGGTTGTATTGTTATGCGATGAAATTACGAGATAAATCTATGATGAGGTCGGATTTTGAATGTCACAAAATTGTGCGCCAAGCTTTTCGTCAATATTAACTTAGCGGCAGGCCCTGTCTTACGACCATGATCCAATTTATCATTTTGAGTGAAAAATGTTTGTCATATGAGGATCGTGAATGCTAAACAAAGAACGTTTAATTTAAAACAAAAAAAAAAAAAAAGTATTTATTTATTTGCAACTCCATTCGGACAATGAGCACACAGAATACGTCAATAAAGTAAAATCTAATTAATTCAGCAATTTTAATTTTACAGGAAAATTACGCTTAAAAATGATTACTTATGTTATTTGAAAAAAGTTGAGCTTAGATCAAAATGAGATGAACGCTATGAAATCGACGTTTTAAGCTGCTTGAAATATGAAACTTACAAAAACAATTTTAATTTTTACAACTTCATTATAATGTTTTTCTGCAACAGGTATCCGTATTTTCGATATAATGAAGCTGCCGTTACAACACATAAGAATTGCATCGCATAATTAAAACAAATATGAAAAATGGACATGATTTTCGGATCACATCGTCGAAACATGTTGACAAAGATTTTTAACACTTTGAAACATCTACTAAAAGTATTATTCCTCATATGCAACTTTTTTTTAAATTTTCTTAATTCATTGAAAATTGGACAGAACAAAGAGAAATTAATCAATTCCTGAAAACCTTTTACGATTAAAAAGCCGATGGAAAAATAATAAAAAGAACAAACAAAATTTTCGAAAAAAAAGATTTCATCGTTAATAAGCATTTCGTGACAGCGGCTCTTAATTCACCCCTGAGAAAAGGTGCTGTGTCGTGATTCTCATTTGCCATCATCCATTATATCTTTTGCACTTTTCAAAACAAAATGCGAATATTATAAATTAATGAAAAGATCGCGTTTTGCTTTGGCGTTTGGGAAAACCGGAAGTTCCTTTTTTATGTCTTTTTTTTTTTTTTTTTTTAAAGCAAAACCAATCTAAGCTCATGTCATATATCATAAATGATAAAAACGCATTTCCCGGACAATGTAAAAGGTCGTATATCTGAGCCGTAAAACGGGTGGCGTTGTTTGATTATTAAAAACATATGTTTTCTTCCCATGCACCGGAAAAATATAGCTCCCCCAGCTTCAGGTGAGGCAACAGCTCGTTGCATAGTTCGCCGACCGAAAATTTCTTCTGAAAAAAAGACTTTTTAAAGTGGGATAATGTTTTTCCACCTGTACTTATTTGACCTGAGTGGAGCGTGGTAAAGCGAGAGGGAAAAGAAAGAGAGAAAGAAGGAAAATGAACGAGCGAGGGGATCCTGTGAGTCCCGACACCCCCACACTACGACATAAGCCCGACCTGCAGCACTACGGTTACTATAGAGGCTAGGCTGTATACTACGAGTACAGCCCCTTCAGACGAATCAATATACCCGTCCACCCTCTCCGGCTCACGTCCCACAATCCCTCCTCTTTACGGTCCCTCGCAAAAGCTCAAGACTGCTGACTAGTGACCGACATTCATTTTAAACAGCCGCTTTTTTTTTTTTTTTTATTCCGGATGGATGGAAAAAAGGAAGGAATTCACCCCCTTTTTTTTTTTTTTTTTTTTTTGAAGAGTCACCGTTATATTGGGATCCACAGGTTTCACTTGTAGCGATATTCTATCGATATTCTCGATTATAGATTATAGATTCACTTTTTCCTTTTCAGTCGGGGGTTCTTTGATATTACCAAGGATTTGAAAATTTGCCAATTTTAATATTCATTCGCCGTCGAACGATTTCTTTCAGATTATGCGGGACTTGAAATTTATTAAATTACTTTGTAATATAACTCGCTAATTCCATTCTTTATATTATTTTTTTATTAAAAGCGTATATTTTTCCTTGAATATTTATCAAGATTACGACGATTGCGAGTCTCTCCCTTAAAGGGCTTTTTAGGCACTTCATTAATCACACCCGCAAAGGTCATCGCCGTTTGAACAGTCTAAAACTTTACAAGAAATTTAGAAGTTTCCGGTGCTCGAGGACATGTTAAGGAGCGAAATTAACAGCACCCAAGTTCTTGAAACATCTGTGATATTAAAACCATTCGTCTTTTTAAATGGAAACGTTGGAAGCGTGAAGTAAAAATAAGAGGAATCTGGAACCGGATTCAAGAAAGTTGTAAGGTAGGGTCTCTTGGGGGACTAGAGAACAGGGCGAGATGATTCCGTGCAATGGACCCTGAAACAGTTCAATCTATCTTGTTATTCTAGGGTCTCTGAATTTACATTTTATCTTCTTACTCTGGGATCGTGTGGAATCAATCTTACTTTACTTACCGTTGACAAGTCTCATTTGTTTGTGTGCCTTTCTTTAGAGACCTAAATCCAATAAATTGCCCTTGAAAAGAATATCCGGAATTCCGTCTTGAGACAGAAGAAGAAAAAAAAAAAAGAGATCCTAATTAATGTTGATTCGGTTTAAGAGGAAACCTTTTTTTTTTAAGATTTTTGAAATGCATGTTTTGCACATCCCTTTCTTTCTCTTAGCGTGCAGCACGTCCGGAAACTTCCCATGCCGCTCATGTCCCGCTTAACTACGCACATTTTAGTTCTAAAACGGGCCATTGATGGCCCTGCGATCTTGAGACACGCAACATGTCTAATCGTTAAAGTTGGGACTCACACTGGGACTCTCGTGGCGAGCAACAAGAGAAAGTCGCCGCCATCGTTGTTTACAAATCTCAACGACCACTCAAAAAGCGTCTCGCGTACAAGTAGCGCTTACGGGGGCAAAAAGGAAGAACTAATTTTCGCGTAGTTAAGCGGGACAAGATCTGCCATGTATAAGGGTTAGGAGTTACCGGATCAGTCTATACGGCCGTGCTGTGCAGTATTTGCCCAAACTGAAGCTACTATCCAGATGGCATCTTTCAGTTCTTTGTTTGGACAGACCATAGTGGTGAAGCATCCCCATAATGTCGACAATCAAGTGCTCAAAATGTACATATATTACCGCCTACATTCAGCTTATGGGTATATATGTACCAGCATTAAATATACCATGTATATAACATCTCTACCTACAAAGTCTGTTGAGTTGTGTTGACGAGACGATCGATTTTCAAGTAAACTTGTACCGACTTGTTATAACTTGAAAAATGGTACTGGTAGCTCTTGTAGCGATCACGCCGGTATAGACAGGTCCGGAAACTTCCCATGCCGTTCATGTCCAGCTTAACTACGCACATTTTAGTCCAAAACGGGCCAATGTTGGCGCTGCGATCTTGAGAAACGCAACATGTCTAATCGTTTAAGTTGGGACCACGGCCGTATAGACGTCTAGGCGGTCGTGCGCCGCCATTGTTGAATCAAAAAGTTTCTCGGGTACAAGTAGCGCTTATGGTGGTAGAAAAGAAGACTAAATTTCGCGTATTAAGCGGGACAGGATCTACCATGTATAAGGGACAAGAATTTCCGGACTTGTCTATTTGGCCCTGGTAGTGATGAATCACAAGATCGCTCTTGTTGTTTATCACTACCACGGCCGTAGAATATTTACGTCTTTTAATTGTTTGTATTGTTTACGTAATCGTTTGGTTATGTAAACAAGACGAAGACTTGAACGAAGACTTGTCTTGCTCTAGTTGTGTCTTGTCTTGGTGTCCATCAGTAGTATCAACAAGTGGTAATAATCTAAACATAAACTCATTTATTTCCGTTTTATGCTTCCTGCAAGAATATTAAAAAGAAAGTAATATTTTGGAAATTTAGTTTGAGCTTAATGAAACCGCGAGAAATACAACATTAAAACTACTAGAGAGTTAAAACCTAGGGGCAACGGAAACAAAGGAGCTAAAAGAAGAATTATATACTCTCCCCTTTTTCAGGAGACCTCGTTGATTTCCTGGAATTTGAATCCACATTTGAAATTCCGTACTTCAAAGTTAAAAGAAGAACCCTTAGTCAAAAAATGATTTTCATTTCCTTTAATAAAAGGTATGGAAACAAAAACTTTATTATTAGTACTGTGTATTATCATCATTATCATCGTCATTATTTAATATTTTGAAACCCATTTTCCTTTATTAAGGTTTTACTTAAAATATCCTTAGGAACCCATCTTTTTTTATTCAAAGATACTATTTATATTTCCCAAAAGAGGAAAAAGAGAGTGAGGAAAAACGGGGAAATAACATAATGCGAAACGGGAAGATCGTGACAGCAAACATGATGAAGTGCGGCGTTGTAGATCAGGCGGCGGTGCAAATGAGCCACTAATCATGTACTTCACAATGATATTTTCATGATCCCGTTAAAAATTATCTCACCTGTATTTTTTTTTTTATTAAAATGTGTGAAAATAATGAAAATATATTGAAATCGTTTTATTAAAAAAAAGGGGGGAATCCAGGTCAACCAACTGCGAAAAGTATTTGCTTATTTTTCAGTGTCTCGATTAGCACTTTCATTCTACTTCATCACAAAAACTATATATATTTGCTTTGACGTTCTAAAAATCATGAAATGAATAGTCGCCCAGAGTTGGCAGAGAATTGAAAATAAACTAATGACCGCCTCCCGTATATACGCGATTCAAAGTGACAAGACATCTCCACAAAAAAAAAAGCGAAGCTTTTGTCAATGTTTTTCGAACTTTTATCGTCGATGCTTTGTTTTGATAATCCAAAAAAAGGGAAACAAAAAAAAAAGGTCGAAGGTCAAAGCCCTAGCTTGGAAACTTGTACATACAAATATCAGGCGTTTCAAGTTATGCAGGAAATCTCAAACGAAATTTCCCAGGGAAAAAAAATGGACCATTTGCAACGAACCGTTATGCAAAAAATGAGCAGTCCTTGTTTTTAAAAAAAAAAAGGCAGAGGAAATCTCAATTTCAGTTTTAATTTTCTGGTGGATTCTTTCAAATTTCCCATCGACTGACTGGTCAGTGGTCTTTTTTTAGAACATTAATCCCTATATGCAATCGAATGTTACTGATTTGGTTGACTTTGGAATATTGTGTATTAATTTGGAATGGAGTGGATGGTGTGGAAGATGATTTGTAGTAGAATGACTTGCCAATAGAACCGCGTAATTGTAGTTAAATTTTCAAAGTGGTATCTTCGCTACCAAGACTGGGTTTGACGTCATTGAAATTTTCGGGAAAGAAAACTTTGGGGCTTGTGGACCTAGGACAATGAAATCGATATTGTAACTGCTATAATATCTGCATATTAGCAGGTAGTTTTGATATTTCACGATTTTTTTAGACTTTTGTTAGCTTTATTGTCTTCAACGTCATGAGGCCACAATGCTTGATTAAACCTACATCATTCAAACTTATTAGTTTACGGAATCCAAGCTGCAAAATCATTTTAGAATCGAATTAACTTTTTCCCACTGAAGAGTTAAATAAAAAGGAAAGTGTATGTAAACCCTACCTATTGTAGTCCATATTTAAAAAAGCTCGCAAAGCTAACTCTTGGCTTAAATTTTTTTTAACGCGGATTACAGGACTTAAATTAATAACACATCGTCTTCCGCAAAGATTTAAAAATGTGAAAAAAATATTTAATCTTTTTAAATCCTGCAATCAAAGGAAAACGGGGGGAAAAAAGAAATTCACTAAAGAAAATAATAATCAGTGGAACTCAACCCTTGGGGATGACTTATTTCAGTTGTAATTCTTGGCAAGGATTTCGTGGTCTAATGTATTTGACAAAAAAAAGAAATTGAGCTTTTTTTTTATGTTCCCTTGAATTTGTTGTCTAATTGACTGGTCTTTGAAAAGGACATTGAACTTTGTACAGAAAAAGAAAATCTCTCGAAACATCCAAATCGTAAAAGATAATCCGTTGTTTTAAATTTACATAACAATATTATTCGAAAGAAAGCAAAATCCTGTAAATTCGTTTCTTGAAAGAAAAAACAAAAATTTTACGAATTTCGCTGGAAAAGCCTTTAAGAAGTTCACTTTTTTACACAAATAAAATCGATCAAATGAATTTTAATGTTTATGTTACGTATGCATTACGAAAACAAAAATGATATTTTTTTCATGGATGATTAGTTAAAAAAAGAGAAGTGGTAGAAGTGAACGTAGTGGAAATTCAATATCACTGTGGCCGTCGTTCATAGAAGATGTAACGGCAGCAATTTTTTTTTTATTTGCCAAGGATCATTTAACCCCGTTTAACGAAATTACATTTTTATTTTTTCCAGATTTCTCGCTATTTGGTGGCCGCTCAAGTGTCAGATAACGAAGCGTCGAGCCAGAGTCATAATAGTTATTATATGGGTAATAGCTTGCACAACTACGATACCTTGGGCACTTTTCTTCGATTTAGTAGTCATATTCAGCGATGCACCGGACGTTTTACTGTGCCTGGAAGTGTGGCCGGAATCACTGAACGGTTCCCTGTACTTTCTAGTAGCAAATTTAGTTTTTTGCTATATCCTTCCTCTTATCCTTATTTCTTTGTGCTACATTTTAATATGGATTAAAGTATGGACGAGAACGATTCCGACCGATACGAAGGATGATCAGATGGAGAGAATGCAACAAAAATCGAAGGTAATTTAACATGCAACATGTAAAACCCTTTAGGAATTGGAATTTATTGATTTTGCAAATAAGCGGAAGAGCGATCGCCTGAACTTAATTAAATAAATATCAACTTTTTTTTTTTCGTTGTGGCTTTAAGGAAGAAAATAATGTCAAGTAAACTAATAATGTTAAGTTAAGTAGAATTGAACATGTTTGAGATAAGGGAAGCGAAAAAGCTTGCTGTCAGTTATTTAATCCAATTATAGGTTTACCCTTAGGTATTCGAAAGAAATCCGTTTTAATGTTAAAGGTCAAAAGAAAAACTTTTTGAGTTATAAATATAAAAATATGATATCGATATACCCGGAACTGTCCTAGACATTGTTTCGCCTTAGAAAATGCAATGCTTTTAACAATGAGAAAAAAGTTCTGCAAGGCATGTCTGTTGAAAATAGAAATACGTAAAAAGGATGATACGGTATTGACATTTTTGAAAAATTTGACTTTTGAATTATCCATAAAGAGGCCATTGAGTTTATGAATATTGCTTGTAAAGCAAATATTTGAAAAAAAAAACAAGTAGAATGTTTTTAAAAATTGTCCCCTTTAAAATTTTTTTTTAATGCAATAGTGCTATAAAACTAACGCTTGTTATCTATATTGTCGATTATTAAAAGCTCGAAATTTGAGCTTCAAAGCCCAAGTCTTTGAAGTTAAATTTAAGTTAAAGTTCTTAAATTATGTCATTATTTGGCAGTATTTCTTAATCAGATTTCAATTCAAATCCTCTGATGCCGCTTTTTTTTATTTTGAGGGTAATCAGTTAATTACCTCGAAAATTTTAATGAATTTTCTTTTTGGTTTAAAGGTGAAAGTAGTCAAAATGCTCGTCGTTGTTGTTATCATTTTCGTGGTTTCTTGGATGCCTTTGTACATAATATTCGCTAGAATCAAACTCGGCGGTGACTTCAATCGTTGGGAAGAAAACGTCCTACCGTATATAACACCTGTAGCTCAATGGATGGGATCATCAAATTCTTGTATAAATCCTTTATTGTAAGTATAAATTTTTTACCCTATTTATTAAATTTTTCGTAGGCCTACTCCTGTTGCTCTGGGTCCGATTCAGGACAGTTGAATTTTTTTTTACTCAGTCCTAGCACATATTAAGCGTCATAGTGGACATAATTCGGAATTATTCCGAATTGATAAACAGTAACCGCCACACTTAATCTGCGGACGTCTCGCTACCTCTTGAATTACCTATCAACCAAGAGATAGGTTTTACAATTTTATACTTTAGAGCAGAACTGAGCCAAGTTCATCAAAGCAACGTAACTTCTTATTTAAAACCCGACTTTACAAAATGGAGTCGCACTTCGTAAGTTGAACATAGAGACTCTATATAGCAAGAGACCGGCGAATTCACTGATAAATCTGATTGGTTCGCTTTTTAGAAGCCATAATGGATGGCCATGTTGGAAATTGAATGAAAGTTTGAAGATTTCTCAGTTTTACCAATATAAATCTTTAAACTCAGATTTTTATTCGATTTTCTTTTGTTTGGGAAAAGCCTTGTGTAAGTCTCTAAATCCAGACGGCTTTACTTGGAAAATGGCGATTTTTCTTCGGCTCTAGCTACTGCATTGTAAGCTACCATGTTAAATAATATGGCGTCAATTGTAATTCGCCAGTCTCTTTTTATACAGGGTCTCTTGTTGTACATTGTTTGAATACTAATTGATGTCTTCTGCTTGTTATTATTCGGTTTCCTACAAAGTTTCCTTCAAAAAATTATTCAAGCAGAAGACGCAACTAAGTGTTGCCAACCCTTGAAATAATGTAATAATTTACGAAATGCGACTCCATTATTTTGTAAATTCGGGTTTTAAATAAGAAGATACGTTGCTTGGATGTCTGAACTCAGTTCTATTCCAAGGTACGGAATTGAACATAATGCACGTGTGTTGTTTATTTCAGAAACAATGATATGTATCATGCTCCCAATTAAGGATACATTGGACCAAAGTCTAAAATTAATAATAGTCAAATTTATAAACTTTTACTCAAAAGTTTATAAATTTGACTATTATTTTAGACTTTGGTAGGTATTGGTATTGTTCCTTAATAATACCATCTTCGTCCAGTGTGTACCCAGACATCTGTGATCAAATACTGTGCTCGAACATTAAGGAAATCCGCCATTAATTTGATTTCCATTTATTTTAAGGTACGCTTTCTTTAATAAAAAATATCGTCGAGGATTCGTAGCCATTATAAAATCCAAGAAATGTTGCGGAAGGCTCAAATACTACGAAACGGTAGCAATGATGGGATCATCATCGAGCATGCGCAACAAGTCATCATATTATATCAATAACAATAATTCATCCACAAGGAGACCTCCCGCTCAAGATACTACGGTCTCCTACATCTTCAACAATTTCGGCGTTTAAGGTCATCCATGAAAGATGACCCGCCTGTGGTGGATTTTTGAATTTTTTGATCGGTAAATCATCGATCAATTTAAAAAAAAATTGGAAAAAAAATTGGTAAACGGCCTTGCGGAATTTGGTATGACTTGGGATATTCGAGATAAAGTTATTTGTAAATTAAATCGAAAGGTAAGCGATTCTATTATCTTCATATTTTATAAAGCTGTCCCAGGAAATGGTTGTGAGGTCCAATAATTAAACAAAACCAAAAAAAAAAAAAAAAAAAAAATTAATTAATTAAAGTGGCGACGTATAGGCCTTCTGAAATCCGGTTTGTAATTGAAAATTTTGTACTGTACATTCGATTTGGTAAATGAAAATAATATTAATTTGTTATAAGAAAGCTTTGAAATAAGTAAAAACTTTATATGCACATAAAAGTATTTTAGAAATAATTTACAGGGTAAAAAAAAAAAAAAAGAAAAATAACGAAAAGAAAATATTTTTTAATTAGAATATGTGAAAAACTACCCTTCGTAGCATTGAAAATAAGCAATATTTAATTTTTTTAAAAAGAAATCGTCAGATAATAATTACTTTGGTTGTTGTTATAGAAACGAATACTCTGGAAATGCCTCATAAAGTGATTGAAAAAAAAATTGTTTTTTACTATATAAAATTGTGTTCTTTTATAACGTATAAAAAACGTAAATTTTTAATCGAGTATAAATTAGTTATTTGTTTTATTCCAAAAGAAACAAACAATTTATGATTGCTTAAATAGTTTTGGCTCCTAAAAAAATGATTAACAAAAAGCTTATTCTATACTAAGTTTTTCTGTGCGCTCTGTTTCTGTGTCATTATTCTCATAATTATTTACTATCGGAAAATAAATTTATGTGTATTTTTGTGCAGAAAAAACTTAAATGTCTGTCTGTTAATTTCTTTTTTTTAAACTTTAATTTTAATTTTTTCAATGTAGAATGAGCAGTTGCAGGAATACGTCAAGTGCACTTTTTTTCTTCTTTTTCGTATGATGGTGAGGGTGTATTTTCTATAACGCAAGAAATAATCGATTTTTTAAAAAAAATTTCTATTTTAATACGAATTTTAATTATATATTAAAAAAACTTGCCGAAAATGGCGGTGATTTTCAACATTTAAAAAGTAAGGGCTTCGTACAATCGCACAATTTTATAAACTCCGATTTTTTTTCCTAATTGATAAAATCGAAGTCACTTTTTTTTTTTTTTCTTCTTTTTTTTCCTTGAAAATCGTTGCCATCTCCCTACAGCCATCATATCTATATCCTGATCAACTGCCCGTAAACGTCGTTTTAATCGTATCTTTGTAAATAACTTAAAACTATTTCCGTCGTTCGCTTGTAACACTGTCAATCAATTTAAAATTTCAAAAAAAAAGTTTCTCTAATCGATGTGTGCCCCATTCAAACTTGCAATTCCGGCCCAAACGCAATATGACTGTGCAGTACGTTATGTTTATTAGAAAAACGGGTTGCTATTTTATAAAAAAGTAAAGAGGAGGATTCCAGAAAAAAAATATAAGGATGCTGGAGAAATAAATTTTCTTTTTGGAATCTCGTAATAAGCCGAGAAAAAAAGAAAGGATGGAAAATAGGGGGAAAAGAAACATTCCTTAATCTTGCTTGGGGTTCGTTGACATCTCATATAATTCAGTTCCGTTAAAATCACTATCCGATTGTTTTTTTTTTTTTTTTTTTTTTTTCTCCAAAAAAAGGAAAAAAAAATCTTAGGAAATTATTGTTTCTTGAGTCGGAATGGTATTAAATATTTTTTCAAAATAATAATAAAAAAGTCGTTAAAAAAACCAACAAACGTAAAAATTGAGTCTCCAGTTTTATTTTATTGGAAGCCATTTTGAATTTTCCGATTAAATGAATATTATACTTGCAAATTTTTTATCCTTCAAAAAGAAAACTTTTTTTTTTTTTTGGATGTCAGAACTCTTCCGCCTCACCTGAAATTCTCTATGACCTTTCAAACCACATCACAACAGAATGGAATTCAGCTGTCGTTTTTTGCAATTTTTTTTGGAAAATGTTTTTTTTTTTTTCTTTTTTTAAAATAACTCATACTTTGGAATTTTTATGCTGAAAACCGGATTTTTTTGGCCGACTTTTACGTTAGTGAAATTCATTTCTGTTATTTAAAATTAAATGAAAGTAATGAACATACGTTCATACTTTTGGCTTTAATTGGCCAACATTTGTTAATCACGTTAAAGCACTGAAATTGTAAGAAGAAAAGTTTTTGAATAAAATTAAACAGCGGGTCTTGACGCGCGCATTTTGGCAAGCGAACAGACACCTTTTTAAACCTATAAAGTTCGGAAAAATTATATAGGCTAGAAGAAAAAAGATCAATTATTGTTTTAAGGAAAAGCATTCTCAGGGATGACATACTAGGGGTTTAAGTGAAGATTGAGGAAATGAAACCAGTCTTCCGGTGATTCGATTCAAGCAAATCCAAGCAATTTTGTTTAGCGAAAATCCACTGAAATTTTTAATCCGTCTGTGCAAAGATCATGAGATTTCAATTCTATTTCGTTCGCCTCAATTTTTTAAATGAATAAAATTAAGCGCCTAAAATTTAATTATTTTTTATTAATTAAAAACAATAATAAATGTTAAAGATTTTATAATGACGCATGACGTCAGCATTTCGACGCTTGAGTAAATATCACGAATGTTTGCTTTTCATTTGAAACCTGAGTTTCGGTCTTTTTGTTTGCATTTAAATTATTATTTCTCAATTAAGTTTAATATAACAGCCGGATTCAATATCTCGAATCCCTGAAAACCTTATAAAAGGAATCCTTTATTTTCCTTCAACATTTGTATCTCTCTCGTGGAAAGGGTTAAAAAATATCAGATTCACTTACGAAAGGATTTTCTATTGTTTCTCTATAATAAAGTCTTTCTTCTTTTCCCAGAAAAGAAGGAGAAAAAAAAAGGTGCGTAATTATTTTTAAAAAATATTATTTTCTAGGTTCTTGACGTGCTTTATCTGGTAATTAAGAAAAATTATTTATATTTTGTAATAACATTTCATTGTTTACTCAACCAGATGATTTTTATCTTATTACATTTCCTTTATAATTTAGAAGAGTAAAGTTGACTTCCCCAGGGAATTCTTCTAGATGCAAAATTAATTTTTTTTAAGCACTCTGTTTCCAAGGTAGGAAAAAAAAAAAAAAAAAAAAAAAAGGAAAGGAAGATAAAGGACGTGGGAGGATGCCCATATTATTTTCATTTTCTCTTTTTCCCTCTTTTTTTTCTATTATTACTCGGTTAAAATGCCAAATTAACGCTGCTGGGTTAATCCAGTTAATCCTCGGTTGGAAAATTGCTCGGTCGATATTAATTAGGAAGATTCGGAATTGTTGACCAGAAGGCAAAAAATTATTTTTATTTAATCCGACCTTTTTAAAAGTGCACAATATTCGCTTTCTGGCACGTCGGATGTTTATATCATCGTTTAATTTGTGAATGAATACTGACAGAAATAATTTTGGACAAAAAAAAGAAATCGGTTTAGTTTACTTTTACATACCGAGAAAGAGGATGCTTTGTTGAAAGAGAAAATAACGTTGAATTTATGTAGAGAAAACCGCAGGTTAAAATGTCAAGGAGTGCAATACTTAAAATTTTTTGAGTTTGAAAATCAATTTTTTTTAAAATCAAAACATTTTACTTTTTTATCCTAGATATTCTGTCGCACACATTGGTTGGAAAAATCATTAATGAAACAAAATTTTTGGAAATGATGAATATTGTTATTGAAGAATAATTTTTTAACTTTTATGTAAATAAGTTTTCGATCGAGATGAATTCAAGTTGATTGAATTTTAATATCAGAAAATTAATATGAAACATTGAAACATATATTTCCCCTCATAAATAGTTTTAAAAATAAAACCAAGTAGTTAATACATAAGTAAACCCATCGTTTTCCGAAACAAAAAGCGAAACCTTCAGCTGCACTAAAAAAATTAGGTTACCAAGGAATTTCCGTTCCGATAAATCGCAACGTTGAATTAAAAAAAAAAAAATTATTTATCATTTCTAGAGTTGTGCCTCCATTAAAAAATTAAGCCTCTACTCATATTAGCTTTTCTTGAAAATTCAACTATGCATTTACTATTATTATTATTATAGAGCAAAAGATTTCAAATTTAAAATCGAATAAATATGGATTAGGCTTAATTGACTAAATAGAATTATTAGTAAAATAATTTGCTATAACAGTTAAAAATATGTTGTTTTTTTCTTTCTTTTTTTTTTTTTTTTTTTAAATAATAATTTAATTAATCCGAAAATTAGGGTACGTGGGTACGTTTTCTGAAGCGTTGTGTATAAATAAGTTAACACCATAATTATGAAAATGCAATAATTTTCTGACTGTTAAATATGTTGCATGTCGTCAAAATCCATGTTTAGCTTTACAATATTAATCCAGAGTGATACTTTCACGGAAACATGCAATGTACTCGTTTAAAAGAGGACATTTTTAATTTTCTAATGGAGGTAACACATTGAAAATTTCTTCAATATCAGCTGTTCGCAAATTTCAAATTAAACCCTCAGTTGTGGGCTGTTCCATATTTTTATGCATCAAATTCCTCTAAAATCTTTTTTTTTTTTTTTTTTTTGGCAAACACTTTTCATTTTTTTTTACAGCCGCTAGCTTAAATGCTTTATAATTATAATTATGATACTTCGTATTTAGTTTGATTGGGATCCACTTTTAATACAAAATGCCGTATATTAATTTAAAAAAAAAAAAAATGGTAGATCTTTTATTTTGCTTAAAGTGGAGATTTTTGTAACAGCCCATTTCTTCAACCAAAAACTGCTTTCTTCTTCTGTAAAACGTATAATAAATTCAGTCGCCTTGATTTTCTAAAGTTGTCGTAAGGGGGAGAATACAATTTTTTTTTTTTTTCAAAATCCAACGCGAAAAAAGAAAAAAAATTGGTTGCAAAAAATTATATTTTTAAGCTAGCACATTGGATTTTGAAAAAATAATTATTCTTGATAAACTTTTGTACAAGATTGATTTATTTTTAAAAAAAAAATTATAATAATAATTAAGTAAATAAAAGTTATTTGTTCAAAAAAAAAATTCAAAAATTTATAATGACAAATTGTAATATATAATGATTCGCTCGGTACATGTAGCTTTAAATAAAAGTCGAGTATAGAAGTAACGTATTTTTAAATAAAAAATGTTTCTTAGAATTTTGATTTCGAATTTAGTTTTCAATGTTATAGTTCTAGACCTGAATTAAGATTGTAATATTCTGTGAAGCTTTTTGGAAAAAAACATAACTTGTTTGTGAATTACTCTAAATCACCCCTATTCCTTCTTGTAGGACGAAACATTTTTGAAAACGATTTAAATTTATTGTGGAAGCTTTAAAGAAAAGCGAAAAATTATGTAAAACGAAGTTCTTTCCGTTTAATTTTTGCCTCCAATTTAAGATCAGATATTCGTTTGAATCGAGAATAACTTTGTTATCGACAACTTACGCATTCGAGATTTTAATTTTTTTTTTAAGGTTCTACTGAGTGATTAAAAAGGAATGGTAAAGGTTTAAAACTTTTGCCAAGCTATACAAATAAAACTACGAATGCGTAAGATGTCTATTCAAAAATTTTTCAAGACCATCTTTTCGAGGCATACTTATTGAAAAAAAAAAAAAAAAAAAAAAAATAGGGAAGAAGGAAAAATGGGAGAAATAAGAAGGACATATTTTCTCAATGCCGTAATTTAGGTCATCGGATAAATCGTCTCCAATCAAGCTAATGGACGTGATTCGACGGAAAGGGAGAGGGAAGGAATTTATTTCCGGTTTGTAATGTCAGTCGTCCACCCAGAATTTTGGCTTCGTTTTTTCGGTTTAACGCCAATAAATAGAGTTAGCGACATCGAAATCTAATCTAAATAATGAGAATGAATGAATGCTCGTGTTCATACTTGAAAGAAGCAGGTCCAGAAAATATATTTAATGCAGATTTGTTTTGCGGTTTGGCTTTGAACAAAAAAAAAAAAAAAAAAAAAAAAAAAAAAATTATAGGTTGACGAACATTTTATTTGTTCTTCAGTTCCGTATATAGTTAGTATTAAAAATGAAAAGCCCTAAATTGTCTTTTGTGTAACTTCCCAGATCCAGATGCCCCAGATGATCAATGGTTAGATTTTTGCTGTAATAGTGAAACCAGTTTTTTCACCTCTTTTAATGTCTTTTTTTATTTTTCATTGCTTTCTATAGAAACAAAAATTGTAATCGTGAAAAAGTTTGGATGTTAGAAAGGTTTTTTTTTTGTTTTTTTTAAATCATGTTTGGTGTAATTAGATAGGAAAAAGAATTTGGGAAAATATTTTTATATATTAAACGTTATTGTTACTTAAATTTTTTTTTGTTTTTAGCTCTAAATAAGTTTTCAAGCGGTTTTGATAAAAGAAAAATGTACTGTATTTCTAATCAAAGTAAATTTTTTAAAATTGGATTCAATAAATTTTTTGGGGCTCCTAAAATAATTTTTTTTTGGTTTAATTTAATTATGTTAGAAATAAACAAATTTTTTTCTTCCCCTACTCATTATGTCGAATTTTAAAATTTTAAATCCGTAAAGCTAAATGAATTATACATTGCTTAACAATTTATTTGAAAACAAAAAAAAATCAATCTCTGACAAATCAATTACTTTTTTAAAACAATTATTTCGTAACCCCATTTTTCTATTTTGTAAATTTTAATAAAAATTTTATATACTTATCTAAGAAAAAGGTTTAAAAAAAAACTGCTGAAAACTGCCATTTCCTTTTTTTTCTTAATTATCAATTTCTAAAATTTAAATTTAAGAAAAATTCTCAGTCTGATCCTGTTGTGAAGCATATATTTTTTGATAAAAATTGTCGTTAAAAAAAAAAAAAACTCCAGTTACAGAAACATTGGCTTAAAGCCAGTCAGGAGCTGGCTTAGTCCCTCTGTGTGGAAATATGAGCTCAGGCTCGTAGCCAGGGGGGGAGCAAGGGGTGGCTCAGCTCCCCTTTGGAAAAGCTTGTGCCCCCTGTAAATTTGACTTGGCCCATGTATTTTCCCTATCTTCCATGTTATAAGGGGCCATTTGGAGCCCCACTTAGAAAATCTTGTGCCCCCTTTGCTTTTAAGGCTGGCTACGGGCCTTATATTTGCGGCAAATATGCTTTGCCGCAAAGCAACATGGCTCGACTCGTCGACATTATGCATTGCGAAAAAGCACTCACGAGTCTTGACACAAAACATTTTTACTGCTTAGACCCAAAGCAGAATTTTATTTTGAGTGTTCATATTAAATGTAACAGTGGTAATGCCATTCTTCCACTTTAACATTTTATATTTAACTTACAACGACAGGTTGTACTGCAAAAAACCGCGGGCTAACCTCTCATATTTGCCAAAACCATCAGTAAGAACTCGTTTATTTTTTTCTTTTCGATCTATGACAAAATGAATGCGCTTTATAATTTAAACGTTAGTACGGTTGAAGCTCTTTAGTTTTGGCATCTAATTTGCCGGCCCCGTACCCAGAACGAAAGAGTAGGGGGGCTAAGAGCTTGCCAGGGCGAACACCAAATGATAGTTTGCTACCTTGGTAACATACCGGTTTATTTCCGATTTTTCATTTGCACTCATTCCATATAAGCTAAACATTAGATTGATTAACTTTTAATCGTGATTTGCTTATAAAAAGATCCATATCCCGTTAAAAATGCAATAAAGATTATCAATTAGGATCGAAAATAAAATAAAATAAAAAACATTAGATTTAAGTTCAGTTGAAAAATTGGAGATAGAACGGTAGGTTACTAAGGTCGCGAGCTTATAACATGGAAAGCAGGGAAAATGTATGTAAGTCAGAAACTTTTTGCAGGGGGGCGCAAGATTCTGCCAAAGGGAAAAAATGCTCCATGGTTACTGTGCCGTAATTTGCTCTTTTCACCTCTTTCTAATAGACAAGAGACACATTTTGTGCAGAACATATTTTTAAATAAAGTTAGCATATTAAAATAGTAAATGTGATTTTTGCTGTCATGCGATGTTAATTGCACAAAAATTTTTTACGACTTTTCAATTTTTTTTTCTTAATTTCCAAGAAAATTCCTTCAGTAAAAATTGCCATTTGATGACCAGAAAACTTTGAACTTTCGTTATTCACCATAATTAGCGATCATGTCTCTTGTCTATTTTAATTTCTAAAATTAAATCTGATAGGCCTGGGTCTTTAGAGCAATCAAGTCGTACCAGGAAATTATAAATTATTGAATGTATCATGATTTCGCCGGCTATACACATATTACGCAGGCACATTTTGATGATTTTGAACCCATTCCCACTCCCCTCTGTAAGAATGAAATCGACTTTTCCCCTGCTAGATTTAACATAAGCGTAGAGTTTTCAACTATTCCCTCCCTTTTCTCCATCATGCTGGCATAATATGTGTACGACCTTATTCAATTCACAACAGGATTCAGCCAGAAAAAAAGAAAAGAAATTTTGTCGGCTCACTGTATAAATCAATGATTGTAATAAAAACGTATCTATGGCACAAAAAGATATTATGATAATTAAAATAATTAAATAAATAAATAAGCTCGCTTGGAATCTAAACCAATTCGAAAATTGTTTTTGAAATTTAAAATAAAAAAATGTAGATAATGAAAAATATTTTTGAATTGTTAATATTATTTGAAAACGAAATAAAAATAAAAGTAAGTAATATTTAATATGTGGCATCATCGTTGATTAATACTATGAAATTTACTATAGTCGTAAAAAAAAAAAAAAATTATTCGAAAAAAGGTATTTTATATTTGTAAAATTAGTTAAGAGAAGGCATTTTGTATTTATTAAAAGAACGGAAGTACATTTTAGTTTAGAAATTCTGTAAAGTTTTGCTGTTTGAAACTTAGGCTCATTACATTAAATCCTTTTTTTTAAACAAAAAAGTGTTGAACAATATTGTGTAAATATTATATAACTTTAAAAAAAATTGGTTAATTGTTGCCTATTTATAATAAAGGTAAGTTCTGAAAGACTGTAGTATGGATTTATGGATCGGAAAAACAATCAGGGCCAGTTTGAAATTTAAAATTTGGTTATTTTAGAAGAGCCAAATCGTTTTTTTTTTCTTTAAATTTCAATCCGTTCCTTCTTTGTAAAAGG
Organism: Liposcelis bostrychophila; assembly: GCA_037577465.1. Taxonomy (NCBI): domain Eukaryota; kingdom Metazoa; phylum Arthropoda; class Insecta; order Psocodea; family Liposcelididae; genus Liposcelis; species Liposcelis bostrychophila. The sequence continues at coordinate 22,162,972 of CM075213.1, read as the reverse complement.
TACAGTTTGGGTGTTGAAGACTGCCGTGTATACGCGCGTCTTAAAATTATAATTTTTTGTGTTTTAAATCCAATCTTTTTTTTTTTTTTTTTTTTTTTTTGAAAAATTATTTTTTAACATGGAATGGTGAATTTTTGTAATAAAAAGTAGTAAAATCGTTGTTTATTGAATTTATACAGACTAATAGCGCATAAAAACGAGAAGATTGAAGTTGTGCGTTTTACCGACTTAAGAGCGCTCTAGCGGAGACACAAGTAAGTTTTTTCGAGAGAAACAAATGATTATTGCAATGGGGATTTCCGACGCAAAATTATTTCGCTAGAGGCGCTGGATGTCTTTAACGGTTTTTAATTTTATTGGATGTCAACAATTAAAACAAAAGAAAGTTATCCAATCAATCTACGAACCGTTAAAGACATCCAGAGCCTCTAGCGGAATAATTTTGCGTCGGAAATCCCCATTGTTACCACTTTATTTATTTTGAAAATTTTCCGGTTTTTATTCATTACATAGGCTGCTTAAGTTCAAAGAACAACTATTTTTACTTCTTTTACTACAAAAATGCATCATTTAATGTTTTAAGAAAAAAATGATAATATCAAGACACGCGTCTACACGACCGTCTTTGACACCCAAACGGTACCTTAAGAAACAAAGTATATTTTGATAGATTTTGATATACTGGATAAAAAAAAAAAAATATAGAATTTAGAATTTTCAGAAATTTGAAGAATGCTTTTTAGCTATATGTGAAAGAAACGCTTTTTGAGGGAAGGTTTTTGGGATTAAATAAGCTTTTGAAAAATTAATTATTTTTTGTATAAAAAAAATTGTGAAGAATGGTTGGATGCAAATGCAGGTTCAGATGTGTCTGACCATCCTGATAATAAAAGTTCTTTTTGTTGTTTTCGTTTATTAATTTTAATTACCACGTGGATTTGAAATTAATTGGATCGTTAAAGAAGGGAGATCTTTTTTTTTTTCGATCTTTTTTTAACAATTCATGACAAATGTCTCCCTTTGCTCGCAAGCCTTAAGCTTTTTCGAAGTAAGGTTCGATAATTAAAAAAGATTGCCTCTTTAGAATGAAATTTAAACGTTTTGTGAGACTTGTAAGTTTAGTTTTCATGTAAGTGTCATAGATGTTGTCGGTTTTTGTTTTGGATTTTGTTTTCGTTTTTGATGTTTAGAAATTGAAAAAGTAAAAAAGTAAAAAAACCAAATACCTAAATAAATAAATAAATAAATAAATAAATAAATAAAGTAGAAAAACATTCTTTTTTTTCAAATTTTGGTTTTTTGAAATGAAAAACTAATATAGGTAGATTGTTCTTTGTTAAGATTTTTTTTAAATTTCAGGACTGAGTATGAAAACTATCGAATGAATATTTCACTCAATTTCTTCTTTCATTGGTTAAAAAAAGTGCACACGTAGTAAATCTGGTAAATTTTATTCCATCCAGTCGTTTCAATGATTTTCGTGGGCGTAAATTACTGAGTCAATATGTCACAAAACTATGCTCTTTTACCTTCCGAGGGCTACTACGATAATAGCAATAATTCGAGAACTGATAAAACGTTTTTATAAGGATATTTTTATTTTTTTCGTATGTGTTTTTAAGAAAATGTTTTGTCACAAGGCAGTTTTGCTTTCTCATAGATCATTTTTTTTTCTGACTGTATCAACTCGTCTCGTCTCTAAAAGTTTCCAAAAGGAGCCAGATAATCCGAAAACCCTTGGAACACCTTTCATTTTAACCTTGGACTGAATTAAACCAAAAATGTAGGCAAAAACAATTCATTCCTTAATTTTAACTTTAAAAGCAAAGAAAGAAGAAATTAAAAGCTAAAAAAAAATTTTTCAAAATATTGTATTTTAATTGTAGATAAGATTGTGCACTTTTGTATTTTTGTTTCAATAGTCTCATTTTTTAAGATATGTTCCCTTTTTTTTTTCAGAACGATTTTTTAAAGAATTAACATAATGTCAAGTATTTTGTTTCCCGTATTGTTTAAAAAAAAATCTGAAAGTGAAATACTAAAATTAATAAATAGAAAAGAAAATGTATAACAATTTTTCTTTCATATAAAATCAATTTTTTCCATTCTCTCTTTCCTTTCTTTGTTTTTTTTTCTCGATTACCTTCCCATTTCTGTTCATTTAAAAAGCCTTTTAAAGTTTCTCTCCATTTATTTCCCCCAACCTTTTCCTTTCCTTTTTCTAATTAACATTTTTATTTGTCAGTGAGTGAGACGGTTGTAAATTTTACCGAAAGACAAATTGAATTAACTGGAAAATTTTTCGATTGCCTTGTATCTTTATTCGGAAAAGACCATGAAACCGGAATGACATTGATGGAATAGGTCATATTTCAAAATCATTCCAGTTAAAAATTTGAATCATTCCCTTTTAATTTTCACCTTCATTAACGCTTTTAATTACAATTTCCCGAAATCGGATCCTTTCCAGTTTATTAACTTTGGAATAGTTTCAAAAATATTCATAAAATTTGATTAAATTTAAAACAGCAAAAAATCTTTAGAAAAGTTTTCTTTGTTTTTCCCAGTTTTTCTTTTTATATAAAAAAAAGCTCGATTTCTTAATTAATTTATGCAGGTTTTAATTGTTTGTTAAAGGTCAGGTAATTTCGATTTAATTTTGAGTTAAAACGTAGGGTTATTTGTTCTAATGGAAAACAACACCTTGAAAAATCAAGAGGCATGTATGTTTCTCGTTCGTGATACATGCTGGTCTAATCACGATATTTAAGGCGGAAGTTATGTGGCTACCTTTTAATTATTAAAAAATTTTAAGGCTTTCCTTGCAAGCAATTTCTTATAAAACAGAATTTTGGGGAAAAAAAATAAAGTAATTAGAAGACATAATATGCTGGTATATTTAAATTAAGGCAATAAAAAGGCATATTGTTTAAGTCACAAAAAATTTAACATTTTCTAAAAGATCACACTTTACAAAAAATTGAAAATCGTAGAAAATAAACATATCATCGCAAAAATATTTCTAAGCAATGTGCTGTCAAAATGGAAGTGGTGCAAAGCTCTTCAAAAATGCATTCCTGCCGATTTCTGGAAGGTCTAGGAGTATTTTTACTTCTTAGTAAGAGTTTGGTAGAGTTGCTTAAATTGCTCGGCTCCCTCAGCATTAACACTGTATCCCGGTATCTCTTTCTGAGCTTTTTGGTACCATTTAAGAACATTCGGATAATTTTCAACTGGATAGCCGACGGCTTCGCATGTTGCAACACTTGCCGCCAATGAAATATCGGCTATGGTAAGGTTTGGTCCTGCAGCCCAGCTTTGACCCTCGAGGAATGTGTTAAAGAATTGGAAAGCTTCATCAAGTTTTTCTTTCTTGGCTTGATCGAATGGTGCCCCACCGAACATCACTGGATACTGAAAAAAAAAAAAAACGATTTGGATTACTACAAACAATGCTTGTCAAAATTGAAATACATCCAAAATTAATAATCATCCATAGGGGAAAATGGGGTTAGCTTTTAGTTTTTCACCAATTATTACGACCTAGTTCTATGGGAACAAAGAAATAATCGTCAATGATGTCGACACAGAGGGTAGTTATGATAAATAGCTTTCCTATTATTTATAGACATACATTCATGCTCTCCATCTAATCCATATTTTCGTCGGTTTTATTTTTTGAACGATAATTTTATACTTACATATAAATCGCCAAATCTTTGATACAAGGTACCAGCATCGAAGTACAATCTTTGATCGACGACAGCTCGTTTTTTTGGATCTTTTGGGTAGAGAGAATCATCTTTTCCATATTGATCGACCAAGTAAGCGATTATGGCACGGCTGTAAATAAAATAAAAATTAATTTCAGGAATAAAAATCCCTAACTGAACCTGATGAAATAATAAATGAACCATAAATTGTAAATGCTACTTATTTGATAATAATTATGTTTTAAAGAAGTTTGAAAACGTTTTGGCTGATTGGCTCATTTTTACGGTCATTATACAAAGTCGCCAGGACGCCATTTTGAATTGTAGTTGACGGAAAAAATCAAATATGGCGCTGTTTATTTTTTTATTTACAATATCTGTAAATGTTGTTTTTTGCTTTGTTTGACGTAACATAATTAACAAACGCGAAGGGTGAAATTATTCATAGAATTCTCACCTATTTATTGCATATTTTGAAAGAATGGGAGATGTCATTAAATGTGGGGAAACCGTTTTTTGGGCCCTTTTGGCCTACAATCAAAAATCTACCCTTTTGGCCGGGTATTATTATCGTGATCTGCAATCTGGTTAAACGTGAGAGAATGTTATGGGCAGTTGCGTGGAATAGTTATTTTATGTTTAATTATGCCCTTATTATCATTGAAAGTGTTATTGATTATCCTGCTGATGAAAGTAAATTGCTGACTAATATGTAAGTATTTGTATGATAAATTTGTAATATGTATTATGTTATTGCTTCCAATAGTAACATGGTAATGTTAAGTTCTTTTGCACGATTTTTAATCTTTACAAAATCGAAATTTCAGCTACAAGTCATTTTTTTCTTAATGATTCTATTTGTTAAATTGATATCTTGCAAAGCCAAATGCTTTTGATTTTAGCTGTGCGTTGTCAGATTTCTAAGGCCAAAGTAATTAGTAATTCTGTTCCAAGCAGAAATTCATTACCACAGTTTCAAAAAACAAGATCATGAAAAATTCTGACCTGGGATACTTTCCTGTGAAAGAATCGATTCAAGTTGATACAAGTTTCAACATAATTTCACATAATTTTCAGCATGCTGTAATTGAAATCAAAGTCAACTAGGAACAAAACACCAGCAAAATTATTACTAGCAATGTATTAAGATACCTTTTATTTGTTTTGATAATGGGTGTGGTTGTTACCTGCCGTAATTCAAACCAAATTAGAAAAATTTAATTATTATTTCATAGTTTTCGATATTTTTAATAAACAAGCCAGCATTTCTTATAAAAATATTTGATGGGAATGTAATTGTTATGCCACATATCATTTGCTGTATCTTAAAACGTAACACTGTTCATTTTAAAAAAAATTTTTTTTTTTATTCGTACATACCTTTCCCATAAGCTGAATCCATTGTCATTTATTGTAGGAATAGTGTGCTGTGGATTCAGTTTTAAAAATTCTGGTGTAAGATGTTCTCCTTTCATTAAATCAGTCTGCTTCAAGTTCAAAGGAACACCCAAAACCTTAGCTGTCAAAAGTACAGCTCTGCAGGGAGAACTTCCAGGAATGTAATAACAATCAATTGGCATTTTGACTAGAAGTAAAAAAAAAAAGAAAAACATAGTAATAATTTGACAGCTTTGTGGAGTGGCTATAATTACATTTATAGTTAGCAGGGAATGATTCAACTTACTCAAATTCCTTAATTAAATTGCAAGACCAAAGACCTAAAATTATAATAACTCAGGGTGAAAATAGGGGAAATAAAGACTCACCCAAGATCAGCTTCTTGAATTTTTTCTATAAAAATAATTATATGTAGTCAAGTGTTGACCGGTTTTTCAAATTACCTAACGACGACTGTCATGCACGGTAAAATCTGAAATCCTTTAGTCAGACCAGTTTAACTTGATATAATTTGCCAAGTAAGAAAAAGACAAGTTCGTATGGTCGTTCGATTGACAAGAACTTATAACTAGATCATTTTAACTTGTTTTTGGTAAGCTTCAGATGTCGAGATGTCTAAAGAAAAGTTAAATTGATTTGGCTTTGGCCTCGGTTTTAGACATGCGCATTGAGTCGAAAAATATCGGGTCATCGCCATTGTTACCGCAATAAGAACTTGTACGGCTTATTTTCAAATAAAGACCGTTCTTAAAATTGTCTACATATTAAAAAAAAAAAAATGATAATAGCGTTTCGCGATAGTCTGAAAATAAACCATACTTTGTTTTTTTGTTTTTATTATTACGTGTCGTCTAAAACGACCTTCATAATTCCTCCGCTATTCGCCGTTTAAAAAGGAAAAACTTTTTAGCGGCTTTTAAAGTATGCAAATTTTTGAAAAAATCACTTTTTAAAGCATTAGCCTATTAATTTTTGAAAATCGTACTTACATCTTAATGATACCGATAAACAGTAAAACAAAATTAGACAAGTGCTCGATATGAATTACATATATAAAGTGAGGAAGGAATGAGACAGCAAATTCTATTCATTGAGTATATTCCAGAAAAGATCAATATTTGGCGTTAAAACGGTATCACTTATATTACGCATATGTAATCGAAAGAATTTTTACAGATCAATCAGTTGAGTCATTTTTGACGTGTATCACTTTGGGTATATCCTATGATATGCTAGCCTTTGGCGTCAAACCGCAACCGAGGCCCGGAAAAAGCGATAATATTATTAAAATTCCGTGTAAGGTGATTAAACTTTAAAATTTCACTCTTTTTCATGGGTTTTTGAAGATTAGAGCAATTTAAAATACACAAACTGTGACTCATGATGAGGAAAGCCTTGACATTGAGCATGATTCTTATGCAATTACTATGGGATTGAAACTTACGTTTTTTATGTTGAGTCATTCCACGTCAAAACGACCAATGCCATTTCGGTAGGTCGCGCGATTTTTTTCATATTTTTTTTTTAGATACTACCACTAGTAACTAGTAAAAAGCGACATAAAAAATTTTTTCATGTTGCTTCGTTTAAATGGAATAAGGGCCTAAACACAAAATTCCGGAGAGAAATGAACATTTTTTTACTTTATTTCGCACCCCTACTACTTTTGCACTGTTGCACAGTGAAAATTGGTACTGCCTGTGGTTCAAGTTTATACTCAAGCCTTCTAAAAATGCAGGTTGAAAAAATTGATTTTCACCTGGGTAGTCAGAAAAAATTTTTGAACTTACCCCATAAAAAACGAAAACTAAGCTATTTTTCATCTATGCTGCCCGCTACAGGGTGCTTCCTTCGGAAATCTGAATTTCGTCAAAAAGTACCTTGGTATGTGGGCTTCCTACCTCGTAAGTCGATTTCTCCCTGTCATGCAATTCCCGCCACTTTCAGCGCACCAAAATTGGCAATTTTTGAAAAAATCGCTATTTTTCCACTTTTTAAAGGCCTATAACTCCAGAAAAACTAACCCGAAAAAAATTTTGAAACTGTCCACGGAAAGTCCCTTTAGTGTGTAGGTTTTCCACGAAAAAAAAAGTTTGGCTATTTGCATATCCTGGAAGCTGCAGGGGCTTCAAAAAACTCAAAATGGTTAAAATCAATGTTTTTGTTATTAATTAAATTGGTACAAATTCGTTCTTTTTTCATAAAAATTATGATGAAACATGTTTTCAGGTCTAGATTTAATGCAGAATTTGGGGCGGACAAATATTGGGGGGGGGGGGGGGGGGTAAAAATTGAAATTTTTCCGCAATTTTTTTTTTTATTTCTTAATAGCACTTTTTTGGGGAAAAAAGGCGTAAAAAATTCGAAATGAATTTAGAGATGTGAGAATGTAGACGATTTTGAGAAACGGATTGTCGGTTTTAGCAATGCCGCTGTTCACCCGTTCTTTTTGGATGGCGGTATAAGTAAGGGCCCGTTCAAGACTTTTTTCGGCCACCTACCCTTTCCCCCCTTTATCTTACGTAAGATTTTGGCTAACCTCCCCCCCTCCTCCCCCTTTTTTTTTTGTTCACCGCCAATTTTAAGAATGTCTTCCAGAATTTAAAAAAAAAAAAAAAAAAAACCTTTTCCTTAAAATTAACTATTTTTTTTTTTAAGTAGGTGGCTAGTGGAGGGGTGTTTATTTTTTATATTAAATTCGAATTTTTTGAAACAATAAAGAATAATAAAAATTCGTACGTAATATTTTCCGAATTCCCGCCACCTCCCCCCTCGTACGTAATTACGCAATACTTGAACGGTCCCTTACTTATATCGCCATCCAAAAGAACGGGTGAACAGCGGCATTGCTAAAACCGACAATCCGTTTCTCAAAATCGTCTACATTCTCACATCTCTAAATTTATTTCGAATTTTTTACGCCTTTTTTCCCCAAAAAAGTGCTATTAAGAAATAAAAAAAAAATTGCGGAAAAATTTTAATTTTTACCCCCCCCCCCCCCCCCAATATTTGTCCGCCCCAAATTCTGCATTAAATCTAGACCTGAAAACATGTTTCATCATAATTTTTATGAAAAAAGAACGAATTTGTACCAATTTAATTAATAACAAAAACATTGATTTTAACCAATTTTGAGTTTTTTGAAGCCCCTGCAGCTTCCAGGATATGCAAATAGCCAAACTTTTTTTTTCGTGGAAAACCTACACACTAAAGGGACTTTCCGTGGAAAGTTTCAAAATTTTTTTCGGGTTAGTTTTTCTGGAGTTATAGGCCTTTAAAAAGTGGAAAAATAGCGATTTTTTCAAAAATTGCCAATTTTGGTGCGCTGAAAGTGGCGGGAATTGCATGACAGGGAGAAATCGACTTACGAGGTAGGAAGCCCACATACCAAGGTACTTTTTGACGAAATTCAGATTTCCGAAGGAAGCACCCTGTAGCGGGCAGCATAGATGAAAAATAGCTTAGTTTTCGTTTTTTATGGGGTAAGTTCAAAAATTTTTTCTGACTACCCAGGTGAAAATCAATTTTTTCAACCTGCATTTTTTAGAAGGCTTGAGTATAAACTTGAACCACAGGCAGTACCAATTTTCACTGTGCAACAGTGCAAAAGTAGTAGGGGTGCGAAATAAAGTAAAAAAATGTTCATTTCTCTCCGGAATTTTGTGTTTAGGCCCTTATTCCATTTAAACGAAGCAACATGAAAAAATTTTTTATGTCGCTTTTTACTAGTTACTAGTGGTAGTATCTAAAAAAAAAATATGAAAAAAATCGCGCGACCTACCGAAATGGCATTGGTCGTTTTGACGTGGAATGACTCTGTTACTTTTATTTCAATCAAAGAACCGTAAACATTTTTTAAAAGAAGATATAATTAATGAAAAAAAATATTTACCTGTAAAAAATGTATGTAAATAGAAACAAAGAAAATGATAGGACGACAAAAACAATCGAAACCGGTAAAAATGACTTCTGCTTTTTATTTTTACTTTTACGAAAATTCAATTTTGTGAAAACACCGTGTTAAATTGCTTGTCTGTACTGCCGGCTCAAAAGCTCATTCTTCTTAGTTTTATACGGGTCTTTCGAAAGAAAAAGTATGGGAAGAAATTTTTTTCAAAGGTGTATAGAAGCCTACATCAAGATGAAAAAGAAAAAAAAAAAACTAGGTAAATCTCGAGTTGATATTTAATTACTATAATCATTTTACTCCTACTTATTCTATTGGATTTTTTCCCGGTAAATATGTTGAAAATGAATTTCAATGCACTTTTTTTGTTTTTCTTTCTTTCTACGGGGGCAATCAGAACTGCTTTTAGTTACTCGCCTTGAAGTAATCTATTGACAACTATATTAATTTATTTTTTACAAGAAAGCGTAGTAGGAAAAATAGCAGTCTGATTTCATTAACTGCTCACAAAGTGCACTTTCCTGCATTTTAATTGGCGATAGATCTAACACCATTTAGATATTAATAAATCGGTGGAAAAGACTTATGCGTTTCTCTTTATTTAACCGCCATGGCTTCATATTGTGGAATCTTTTTCCATTCATCATACCAACGGTTTATGTTCTTATATGAACTGAGATCGTGCCCCGAATTCTGGAACGAAAATTATCAATCAGAATCAAATTTCGTAAGAAGAATATCAGTGTCGATTATACCTCGATCGATGCAATCAACACTACCAATGAAATATCTGCGATAGTCATGTGATCTGTGGCCACCCATTTTGTTAAACTTAAGTAATGATCCAAAATGCTCAGCGTTTCATTCAGCAGTTTAATATTATCTGGAGAAACCTCTTTCCCAAAATACCTTGGATGAATGTAGGTCATCAAAAACCGAGGGTATAGAGTGCCCAGCTCAAAATGCACTCTGGCATGCACGGTAGCTTTAGCTTTTACATCTGTAGGAAGAAGAGAATCGTCTTTACCGTAAGCCTCTGCTAAATATTCGAGAATAGCTCGGCTAAAAACAAGCAATTAAATTAACAATTCTCTCTTGATTAATTTTCGGTTCTATATTAGCTTTATATTGCATACCTTTCCATGAGGATAAAGCCGTTGTCATTAATTACAGGGATTTGATGTTGAGGATTCATTTTCAAATATTCCTCAGTTTTAGTGTCTCCTCTTCTGCAATCTATTTCCCTGATTTCAAATTCCAAGTCGAGAATTTTACCGAGTAACCGAACAGCACGACAGGGAGGACTAGTTTCATTGCAATATAGAATAATCGGCCTCATTACGAGGTGCTATTTTTTAAAAAAAAGGTTGGATATGAAACTGTAGTAAAACCGCACAAACAATCTGCTGTCAAATATCGTTGAAGACTGACAAAACTTAACACCTTCATTTGTTTGAATTGCTTATTACGACTAAACTCTTATCTAAAAATCGATATTACGTGAAAATTCGGTGCAAATTGTTGAGTCATTCTTTAAGGCCGTTCAATATGAAAAAAGTCAACTTTAGCATGTATTCATTCCGTAAATGCGTCGCTCAGAATTTTTTTTTATTAAAGTAGAAGACTATATACATCCCTTAGGAACCTAGGCCCATGAAAATAAGTTAACTTGTTAACCAGAGTCTGAGCTGGCGGTTGCTTGAAGGTACTATTCTGGTAAGCTTACATTATATTTAGAGGAGGCTTCACGGAATGTCGAAAGGAATGGCTGTTTTTTCTAATACTCGATTTGCGGTGAAAAAATCCAAATTTTAGGTATCTAACGAACTCCTAGCTGGTACATCATGGAATTTTTAGGACAGGTTTCAACTTGTCTGGAATGTATGAGGGGCGGGAAAATAATTTTTAAAAAATTACTTTATGAAAAACTTATATTGTTTTCCAGGTTCGTGTTTGCTTGGAACAAGTTGAAACTTGCACCAAAAATACAAGAAAACGTCAAAGGAGGTCGATTTTCAGGTTCAAAAAAGTACACGATAGAGCAATTTTTATGGCGGTGTTTCCTATGTTTACCTTAACAAATTCACACTTATCAAAAATTGTTCCACTGTGTATATTTAAATCAAATTATGAAACATTAACCTGACCAAACTCGGGCAGCAAGTCCAAACGATTAAAATGTTTTTACGTTTTTAAGGGGTGCTATAAAAGGATCCTTATAATGCGGAAGGTAGAGAAAATGGACCAAAAAATTTGTTTTAGGATTCTTTTTGTCTTCCCATGGTTACGCTATACGCTTACGAGAATATTATGAAGGGATTTGCCTTTTTCCTTTTCCAAACTAAAAAACTTATGATAAATCTATATATATAAAATTCAAGACGATTTTTTTTCACTTTTTTTTTTCACTTTTTAACGAAATCGCAACCCAAGAAAACGGTCGATACCTGCTACCAACTGAGAACCCCCCCTTTCTTTTAAGAGGCAACTACGAAAATCGCTCTACGCGTTAAATCAAACCGGAATCGCATCAACTTATAATGAAAATCCGGGGAAAAAAAGAATCGCGATTTTCTCGAAAACCTGATGTCCGAATTAAGTTTGATCGCGGCCCCTGACACGTTTTCGGGAGCCGCATCGAAATTCGGCTGGTTTAGTCTCCTACCACCATTCCTTCGCCAAATATCGCGTAAAAAGCGAAATCCCATATACCTCCTATAGGGAAAAAAATGTTCGTAGTTGCTTCAGGTAGCGAAAAGAAAAAGGGACGTGTTTATAACAATGCCAAACGGTTGATGTTTTTATTGAGGGTACTGTGACCATCGGTGATACATTATTCTGCGAATTTGTTTATGAGAACGTCACCCCTATCAATCTTTCTTAAAATTCTTATCAAAAAAATGAAAAAAAAATTTTGGATTTCTTAAAATTTCTTTCTTTTCTCTCTCCAAAACTTTCAAATTGCAAAATCTGCTAATTAACATGTTTCTAATTAACATGATCTTAGGCATCTACTTTTTCTCTTTGAAATTTTTGAAAATCGGACAATGAGTAGACCCACCTTTTGTTTTTAATTCGGTTCTTCATTTTTATTCACTGGTTGATGTCGGTCTTTTGCATGAAAAGGACGCATGGTGGCCATACCCCACCCCACTTTTGGTGGTGGCCATCTCCGACTTTTTTCTTTTAATTTTTTTCCCTCCCCCTTTTGTCGCCAACATAATACTTTTTATTAATATTTTTCAGCTCAATTTGAATCAAAATTATTTTTCTATTCCATTAAACTTTTGAACCGATTTTAATTTTCGAACAGATTCCGTTCAAAATTTTAACGGCACTGCAGCCCTACTTTCTATGATTTGATAAACAAAATGTATGGAATTTATTATATTTATGACTTCTTTAGCTTCATACGATTCTCATCATCGCTTCTTTAAGATCAGGCATCATAGTTCCTCCTTAACAAAAAATAGGACATTTCTTGAAAAAGTATACGCTCTTTTTGGAGAAATATAGATCAAATACAAGGCAAACACTCTTTCATTTCCTTCTTTTTTTTTTTTTTTTTTTTTTTTTTTTGAAGGAGGGGGGAAGCAGGGGATAAAAATTTTTGGATAAAGAAATTAGAAAAATTATAATTTTTTTTATTATAAAGAAATAAGTTTGTCAAGTGAAGAAAAATCATCAGAAGAAAATCTGATATCGCAGCAGAAAATGACCATTTTATCATAAAATATAAAGCTAAAATATCAAAGAAAAATATAAAAGAAAAAATTAATTTTTTAATTATAACTACAAAAATATAGGACAAACTCAAAAATAAGACTTTCATAGGACATACAAAACGTTTTGTGAAAATATAGGATAGATAGGACAACTACTATGATGCCTGTTTTAGATCAATGTCCCTATGAAGAAAAAAAAAAGAAGGAAAAACCTTGGTGCATTTTTCTGACCCTTAAACTGCGATAGGGGTGAAACGGAATATGAAGTTAGAATTTAAAAATATTCCAAATTCAAGATGGTTGCCCTGGTGAAAATTTTGAGATCATCAATGTCGATCCAACCTCAGAAAGTTAATGCTTTTCGATATCGGTCAAATGAGAATTTAACATATTTTCAATATTGGCCGTCATTGGAGATCGGATCGATCTTGGCCAAGATTGGCCCGATGTCGACAAGCATTAATTTTTAATATCGATACGACATTCCAAAATTTCCATCAGCGTGGTAATAATGTCTGTTTTAAAATATTACAGATTTTTTATACTCGAATTTTGTAAACGTTTTATTTATTGCTCTTTTTATTCTTATGAACTTAAAAATGCAAGCAATTAACGAATAGACAGTGAATTCTGCAATATTCAACTAGATTGCTTCATCTATGTTTAGCTTATAGGCAAAACAGCTGTATCTGTGTATAGGCGTTCATAAGTTTAAAAGAATAGAAACTAAATATTTTGGGGCGTTTTTTGAAGTTTGCACCAGCGGTTGCATAACTGGGCAATATCGGGCGCATGATTTATTTATTTATTTATTTATTTCATTTTTTTTTTTTAAATGTCCCTTTGGCCGAGTGCTTTACCTTTATAGATATAATACAGAAAAATAATATTTGGGAGGAATGAGGTATTTCCGAATTTTGAAATATGGTCGGCAAAGGGTTTAATCAGTTAGTTCATAACCAAGAAAAAAATAAAGCTTACATTTTATTTTTCCCTTACTTCAGAAAAAAAACGAAAGCGAAAACTACTCAAACGGTTTAAAAAATTTCGTATTATTATAGCTTTACGGTTAACACGGTAAAAGTAATTGATATTTCAAATTTTACTAATTATTACAGTGCATACACTAGATGCGTAGGGGTCGCGAAGCGACCCCGAAGCAGCTAGTTAATTTATAAAAAGTCAGGATCATGTTCCTGTCAATAGGAACTTCAATGATTTGAACTGTTTATTCCCTGAAGGACTGCATTAATTTAGCTAATGTGGTTTTGACGTGATTTCCGTAAAATCAAACTCGAGGGAGAAATCTACTGTATTGACAGAAATATCAGAATCGTTTTTATGTGGGATGTTATCCTGCATTGACCAGTATAAAAGTATGGAAAATATAAAATGAAGATCGTAAATAATATTTTTTATAGTGCTTATTGTTTAATCAAAGTTTTATTTTTACTCGAAAGAAAAACACAGTGTAACAGAAGTAAAAACCACTTTTAAAATTTTTTAAGTAAATTGTGAAGTTTCGGCCTTAATGTATTAACGCCTTCCTCGTTGATTTTGTAGCTGGATATGTTTTTCTTGCATTCTTCTAACCATTTCAGAATATTTGGATACGGTGTCAAATTAAATCCGAATACCTAAAAAGCAAAAAGAAAAATAGTAAAATATTTTTAAAAAACTAAAAAATTGGGTCATGCACTGCACTCTGCAGTCTTCCTTGATATCACATCGCCAAACAACGATAATCTGATAATAAGACTTGAGAATAAATAATAAAAATCTTACAAAAGTGAGATTACTGATGATAGGCAGATAAGATAAATCAGCAATGGTGAGTGTTGATCCGGCAATCCATTTATTCCTACTCAAAAATTCTTCCACAACTTGAACAGCATTGCGAGTACGTTTAATGTTTTCTTCTTGTACATCTAGACCATGGAATAATGGACCCTGCAAAAATTAGATCGATATCAGATTGAAAACTTATAACAATTAATTTTTTTAAATATAACATCTACTTTTGAGTTACTTACATACGTTTCGTGCAGTGTGGGCCATAACGTACCACAATCATAATATAATCTCGCATTTACCAACGTTCTAGCACGGATGTCTTTTGGGTATAGACTATCATCTTTTGCGTACTTCTCAACTAAATATATCATTATAGCTCGACTGCAAGATGTAATATGTAATAATTTTCGTTTTCTTACACTGACGGAAAAAAATTGGAAAATTTTTCATTGTTCCGAACCTTTCTGGTATGGCAAAACCGTCGTCAACAAGTAAAGGGACCAGTCCTTGCGGATTTAGTTCCAAAAATTCAGGAGTTTTATGAGCCCCAGCCATGAGATCTAATTCTTTCCTTTTTAAAGATACCCCGATCATTTCAGCAGTCATCATTACTGCCCTGCTTGGAGGGCTTATTATCGATCCGTACAATTCCATTACAGTAAAATTTACGATGTGTCTCTTTTAAAATTTTCAATTTAACACCGTCAAAGCCCTATGATACACTGTTTGTTGTGGTAACATCATTTCTATCAATAGATAAGAATTATCAGTGAAACATGATGTTAGGATCTGTTACTTAGATATCTAGTTTTTTTATTTATATTTAAAAACTGATTATTAGGCAGATTTGTTTATATTTCGAAGAAGTTCTATTGTTGCAAGATCTCCTTCCTCGTTGATTTTATAACTGGCAATATTTTTCTTGCATTCTTCAATCCACTTCTTGACATAAGGGAATGGAGTGAAATCGAAACCGTAGATCTTAAAAAAACGATATTTTAAAGGTTTTAAGTATGTTTACACATTTCAATACTGAATACTTACCGGTAGGCCACTAACTACGGCTACGAGGGAAATATCAGCGACGCTTATTTCAGGCCCCGCAACCCATTTGTCTTTTTTCAAAAAATCTTCCAAAACTTGCACTGATTCTCTTAGTGATGCAACCTCCGTTTCTTTTGCTGGTTTACCGTAGAAAAGATCGTTCTAAAAATTTCAACCCAAAGAAAAAAAAATTAAAATTTGTTTTCAATTTTGGCAGCGTACGTCTCTCATCAGAAAACTTACATAAGCTGTGTACAATTTTGGACATAAAGTTCCACAATCAAAGTATAATCTGGCGTTTATTTTTGCCCGAGTTTTTGGGTTCTTCGGAAATAAAGAATCATCTTTCCCATAAACATCGCATAGATATTCTATAATAGCTCGGCTAGAGCAGAAAAAAATCGAAATTACCGGTAACAGATAAATGTTTTTGAATGCTTATTAAAAAATCATACCTTTCCGGCAACACTAAATCATCGTCCACAAGAACTGGTACCTGTTGTTGAGAGTTCAGTTTCGTAAATTCTGAAGTTTTATTTTCACCTGTTAAAACGTTAATTTCTTTTAATTCCAGAGGAACTCCGATGGTGTCCGCCACCATTCTCACAGCTCTGCACGGAGGGCTGAGAATCGTCCAATAAAGCTGGATTCTTCCCATATTGCTTTGTCAATTTTAGCTGTCACACTGGATGTTGTCGGAATGAAGACCACCGGTTTACAATCTGAACAAACTTCCAGGAAAATGACGGGGTAAGTAAGCTAAATATTTGTTTTTAAAAATTCGATTTTTGAAACGTAGCCTTGATATACTATTTGCTTTTTGTTACTAAACGTAGCTTTAATCCATCACAAGGCTTTCGCACTGATTGATGATGAGCTAAAACGAAGTGTACTGTTCATGCAAAAAAAAAAAAAAAAAAAAAATAACATTAAAATAGAAACCGGATTGTGAATGATTTTAAGAGAAATAATCGATTTAAATTTAGACATTGAAAGCTTATTAAATATTTGGATTTTTAACAGGCAGTATAATGCGTTTCCTATTACTAACAGTCAGTTTTACTTGATCAAATTCGTTTTTTTACCTTCTATGATTTGAAACCCATGAATCAATATTAAAATATAGCTAAGATTCAGTAAAAAAAAATTTTCTCAGGAATACTAATGATAATTTAACAAATCGTACAACAATACTAGCTATACAATAGTAAATGGATTGAATTGATATTTAAAAAAAAAGACTGCGTTGTAGCCCGGGATATGACGTCTTATATTTTAAGTGATCTGAAGACAAAGATGAAAAATGAAATCATGAACATGACGTTGCAGTTTAAAATTGTTCCTAAAATACCTCATATTAAAGCGGATATTATGATTCGGCAGTTTTCGCGTTATTAAAAAAAAGCAAAATCTATATTTAATGCTTTATCGTCAAACCTGACTTTTTGTCTGCTTCGCTGAGGTAAGATGTTGAAATCTTATTCATAAGTGCTTAGTTCCTTTTTGTCTAGAATTTTGAACTTTTTTTTTTAACTTTATATATTGCATTAGACAGAGTATTCATTGAATTTTTAAAAATTATAAATGTTTTAATACTCAAAAATTAATACCATAGTGTCGATAGAACATTATAACATAGCCTAAATCACAAGATGAATCTTCTTTATCTGTTATACTTAAATCGATATTTAATCACGAAATTGTCTTCCTTTTTGCTGCACACACTTGAACCTTCGTATGCATTTTCCATGTAGGGTTTCAGTGAAAAGCTGTAATACATTGACTGTACCGTAGAACGGGGTGAAGTTGAAGGGCTTGAAAAAGCCATTATCAGCACAATTTTTAGCATTATGACTATGCAGCGGAAAAGTAGAGAACATTTTTAGTTCACTTTATCGCATTTAGAGATAAACAGGCGATGCTTAATAGCATTTTTTAGGCCCTTCAACTTCACCCCATTCTACGGTACTTACAAAATCGCGTATAAAATACTGAAAACAGAATGCGATGAAATAAATGTTAAGAATGTGTGATTTTAAATATAAGGCCAAAAGATTTTTATCATATTCTAAATTATTTATAGGAAGATATACATTGAACTTAATTTTTATGAATATATATTTTGAAAACATAACAAAAATTTATATAGGTCGATTTCACTAAAACGGATTTTTTGCATAAACTTCTTCGAATTTTTCTTTGCAAATTTCGATTCCTTTTTCGTTGACTTGGTTATCTTTAATATTTTTCTTACACTCTTCAATCCATTTCAATACATTTGGATGCTCCTTTAAATCTATTTTAGTTGCTAAATAGGTTGTGGCAATGGCGAAATACGATATGTCTGCAATCGTTATGTTTGGTCCAGCCACCCATTTAGATCTAGTTAAAAATTCCTCTACAACTTCGACAGGTTCATGCATGCTTTTGATTGTTTCTTGTGTTAATTTCTTGTTGAACCACCAGAAACTTTTCTGGGTAAAAAAAGAAAAAAAAAAAAAAAGAATTCTGAAATGTTCAGCCCTTCTTCAATGAGCAGAGAAATAAAAACTATACTTACGATCGGTGGGTAAAATTTGGGCCACCAACTTCCACAGTCAAAATCCAACCTGGCATTGATTAATGCTCTACTTTTCAAATCCTTTGGATACAGCGAATCATCTTTTGCATATTTATCCATTAGATATTTCATTATAGCGCGACTAAAAGTAATGTAAGCTTATAAATTATTTAGTCATGGAAATTTATTTGCGATAAATTTGTACCGTATATTACTTACCTCTCTGATAAAATGAATCCGTCGTCTACTATAAACGGTATGGTTAACTGAGGGTTGAGTTGCTGGAATTTTTCTTTTCTGACATCCATGATATCTACTAATTCATAACTAACTCCAATTATCTCGGCAACCATGAGGACGGCCCTTGTTGGAGGACTTTGTAATACCCCGTAAATTTCGACTTTCGTCATTTCGTCCTTGACAATACAATTGAGTGGGTATGCTTTATTCGTATAAGAACTGATAATATTTTTATAATGCTGTTGCACTTACTTATATATTTGTGGCCGATTGCTGTGAAGGGTTATCTATCATGTGACTTTCCGGATGTGAAAAAAATGGATAGGTCTATATCCTGAATGAATCTTAATGTTTTTGATTGGAAGGTTGGATCCTCATATACCGTATACAATCGAGAAAATATTATGATTATGTGATTAAAATGATTTACTGATAATTTTATCGGAATAAAACACTGTATTACATTTTTTTTCGTTAAATAACGAGTATACTTACTTAAAATACTACTTCGGGTACTGCCTGCTTCTAAAAGTACTCAATTAAATACAAAAATAGAAAAATATTTAGTTGGTGACTTATTATGTCATAAAACAATATCTTATAAATATTTGTTAGGGAGATGTAAATAATAGGCAATGACTTAATCTGTGAAAACTCAAAAGCTTTAAAACATCTTCACACCTCAAAGCCAAAACGTGGAATTTGAAAGTCGTCAAACATTCACATTGCTTCTTACGAAAAATAAATAAATTGAGATCATTTTTTTTTTTTTTACATTCGACGTTTTGCCTCTGAGCCGCAGATTTTATTTTATTTTATTTTATTTTATTTTATTTTATTTTGGAGTTGCGTTTTGGAACGATCCCTTTTTCCTGTAATTCAATCCATCTTTCGTTCATAATTTGAATTCCTTCTGCATCCAATTTTTTAAAAATGACATTCTTCCTGCATTCTTCCATCCAAGCCTTTGTTTTGGGGAATAAAGAAATGTCAAAGTCTACATCCTAAATCATTGAAACAAGACAGCTAATCTTTTGCTTTTTTCTGTAAATTTTTTTAATTTGGTGCCTGTTTCTGAACTTACCGGTCCTTCTAAAATAGAAATCAAACACCCAAAGGATATGTCAGCAATGGTCATTTTAGATCCAGCGACCCATTTTTCGCGGGTTAAGAATTCTTCGACGATTGCCACTGTTTCTCCTAATTTTTTTATTGCTTCTTGAGTGATTTCTTCACCCGTAAATAGTGGCATCTGAAAGGACATTTTCAGTGATTAACCTATATATTTTCTCTTAACGATAAAGAATAAGACGTACAAAGGTTTCACTTATTTTCGGGCTTAGGGTACCGTTTTCGAAGTCCAGTCTGGCATTAACTAAAGCTCTTGCTTTAATGTCCTTCGGATATAACGAGTCGTCCTTGGCATATTTATCTACCAAATATCGCATAATAGCTCGACTGTAACACAGAGAAACATGATGTCATCACATTTTTCTCGTCAAAAACAAAATATAAAATATGTAATGAGTTTACCTTTCTGATAAAGCAAATCCATCGTCAACAATCACTGGAAATTCTTTCTCAGGGGTTAGTTTTTTAAATTCTTCAGTTTTATTCAAAGCATCCACTAATTCGAACTCATATGGTAATCGTATCATTTTACAAGTTATCGCTACTGATCTTGTGGGTGGACTAGAAAGATCACCGTAAAGTTTCACTTTATTCATTTTTTCTTCCTTTCTTATTTAACTTCACGTTATCGATTGACGCTCTAACTCGACTATCAACACGCGGCTTTACGCTTTGTGAATAGTTGAACAATGTTTCACTTTGAAACAGGCTGGGAATTCACCGGGTTCTGCAAAGTCAATTAATTTTCGTGTATAGTACCGACTGTTTCATTACCGATTTTAGACGTGTCGAGGACATTAGAATGAATCGCAGTTCATAATCTCCACACGTTGGGAATCTTTCGCGTCCCTCTTGATACCGATGTTAGTTCTTGTTTTCGCCACCTGGAGCGATTATTGGATTAAAAGTGCTTTTTCATTGGATGTTGAATTTTTCATTAACAACGTGCGTCGGAGGTCAACTGACGTATCTCATCGTAAATACAATGATTGGAGATAGTCAGTTTCGACTGTTTGTAGCCAGTGTAACGTTAACTTGTAAACCTTTGGTCACATGGTTTTCATAAACAGTCGAGACAGATTATCTCCAACCACATTTGCTGCGGACATGCGTCAGTTCACCTCCGACGCAAGCAAGATGTGTAATTAAAAAATTAAAAATTAAATAATCAAACTCTGGATTCATTACTTTGTTTTGATGTCGAATTATACGATACCAAAAAAAAGTTAAATTTGCAAAGAAAACATTGCAGTTGAAACCAGAAGCCTTTAGACGAATTTAGGTATACTCAAACAAAAGTACTAAATTTAACAACTTTCTATGCTAATATGTTAGCAAGTTCCGTTTCGATGAAAAGGGTTTGCGTGTTGACAAAAAAAAAAAAAAATGGAATGCATTTGATTACGCATTTTCGAACTGAATCTTTTTCTAAAATAATAACTTTTAGTCCGTTTTAATTGAGTTTCGTTGGGAAAAAGTGGCATATTTCTCTCTAGTTTATATCCAAAATTGCTTGACTTGAGTCATACTATGGCTTATTATTTGAGCTTTGGGAAAATAAACTGGCAGGAGTAAACAGCTTCGCAAATCCAAATGCTACTTCATTATTTTTAGGAAAATTCATAACCTAAAAAAGCTTTCTCTTATCATGAGAAAGGACGCATGATATTAATGCGTACTTGTTCATTAAAATTTTTATTTTTATTTTTTTTTTTTTTACGGTTTCTGTGGTTTGTAATTTTGGAGGACCCTGGACATGTCTTGTACTATTTCTCTTCTATAGTTTCAGGATTTATAGGTTTGTGTAAACAAAGATTCACCTGCAAATGAATACTTTAATATCATTTTATTTTTTGAGAAAAAAAAATGACAATTTGCATGGGAAAATTTATATTTTGTAATGGTTTGGACGATGAACATTTCGAAAAACTTTCTTTACACATAAAAAAACTCATCGTGAACGTGATTTTAATTTGCTATCTGTGCCTTTTACTATAACCAAAAATTTTTAACTTAATAAAATATAGTCCTCATAAATTTGTTTTATTGTACGATAGCTATTTCGGCTAACAAGCTAAGGTAGGTTTCTTGAATAACCACTGTTGTAATATTTATTGATCTTTATTTTTAGATGCTTTTAATTATCTGATGACGGCTTGTTAGCCGAAATAGCTATCGTACAATAAATCAAATTTACGACTAGGACTAAGGTAATGGCACTTAATATCGGCAGCTTATAAGCTGAACATGCATATCGGCATTTAAGAGCCGAAATTAGGGGTGCCGATAATTGGTGCCTTTACCTTATATGGTGTTTTTTATTAAATTAAAAATGTTTACGTCCTCTTGAGCTCAAATACAATTAAATTAAATAACCAAAAGTACTATTTCGTGGTAATTTTGGTGTCAAACCTTGTGCGAAGTGCGAGGTAGAATATGATTATGAAGTAGAAAAAAAAAATTTTTTTTTACATATATAAAAGCACGAAATAGTTTTGCTACTGTAATAAATGTTTTACAATTTTTTTTGAGGGATATCAATTATTGCTGAGAAGCTTTCTTCTGCAATGCAATCATTCTTTCTTTTGTTAGCTGAACTCCTTGATCATCGAATTTTTTGAAAATTGCATTTTTCCTGCATTCAGCCGTCCAAGCTTTTATTTTTGGATAAGAGGAAAGATCAAAATTTACTTCCTGCAATAAAATTAACAAGTAAATATTTGCTCTCAATTGCCGCTCGATAAATAAATTATTTTACCGGTATTGTCAGGGTAGACAAAATATTTCCGCACGAAATATCCGCTATCGTCATATTAGGCCCAGCTATCCATTTTTCACGCGTTAAAAATTCTTCGACGACAGCTACTGTATCTCTCAAGCTTTTCATGGCCTCTTCTGTTACTTTACCACCTGTGAACGTTGGCCTCTAAACAAAGGGAAAAAAAAAACGATTGTGAATTTCATTTTCGGAAGTTAGGATATCAGTGAAACTTCATACTGTTCGATACACTTTTTTGAAAATAAAATGGTGAGCGAAATTGAGTTGTATCTCTATAGCAAATCGATCAGTTCAGATCAAAATATTGGGATCAGAAGGTTTTAGAATCCTTTGAAAGATTTCGATTTCAGTTAGGGGATAGTGAATCCTTATTTTTACGTTTTTAAAAAATGCATTGTACATATTACATATTACATATTACATATTACTTAGCATATTATGGTAAGTTCAGCGGTGAAATTTAAAAATAATCCTTTTAAGGATTGCTAAAAAGGATTCAGTCAGGATTCAGAACGATGGGGTTCTATTTTCTACTAGTATCAAGTTTAGCAAAATTAGTGGAACTTGACTGCAGTTCTGTAATTCTCTGAAACTTCAAAAGGTTTCAAATCGTTGAAAATTATTCGGAAAATAAGCATTTAAAATGACATTCAATGGTCTTATAACGCTTTCATCATTCTTAGGGATGCAAGTTTAAATCTTAAAAGCTCTTTCAAGCTTACAAACCTTTATCAAATTTCAAAACGATCCACAAAAAGTTTCAATTTCAATTTTTTTTAAAAATACTTATGACGTTAAAATAGGAACATACGTATGTTTCCATTAACTTGGGCCATAGGGTACCGTTGTCAAAATCCAGTCTGGCATTGACGACTGCTCTCGCTTTAAGATCCTTCGGATATAAAGAATCGTCCTTGGCGTATTTGCTCACCAAATATCGCATGATGGCACGACTGTAACACAAAAGAACGTGATGTCATCAATTTTATATGTTGTTAAGAAAAAAAAATTTTACCTTTCTGGTAAGGCAAATCCATCATCAACAAGTACCGGTATCTGTTGCTGAGGAGTTAATTTTTTAAATTCTGGTGTTTTGTTCATGGGGTCCACTACTTTCAATTCGTAAGGGATTCCCAGCATTTCACAAGTTGCCGCAACGGACCTCGTAGGAGGGCTAGCAAGAAGACCGTGAATTTCAACTTTGCCCATCTTGTTCACTTCACTACTTTACCAAACGGTGTACTGCGCTATGGATCGGAATAACGTTTTATCAGTTTAACGTGCAGTTTTATACTGACTCACGTGATAACTATTAATCAGAATGACAACTCGTTTTTCACTCTGTGCGCTCTCTAAATTCGTTAAACATGGACTTATTTCGATTCTGATTTTAAGCACTATGGGGACCGAGCGAGGAAAACAGAACTGTTACGCTTGGGAACTATTAACGAAGATCGATGCAGTTACCTTGGAAAAATTAGCAAAAAAACAAACCTATGCTAGGCATGGATGCCACTTTTAAATTCTGTTATCGAAATATGAAATAATCATTACATGATTTTATTAATCGGACGTTTTTTTTTTATCTTAAGAAAATCAAAACAAGGTAAATAATTATTATCTTTATTTTTTAATGACTATGGCGCTTTCTTCCATGAAGTATTTTACTATAATGATAAAATAAATCGTCAAAAATATCGATTGTCGGTATTTAGCTGATACATAAAAGATGAATAATGCGATTTTGTCATTTTTATCACGGTCATAAGATCTACATTTACATATGTCAGAACCAGGGAATCGATTTTTTAGAGTCATTAAAACATTAAAAAAAAAGTTATTTCCCTCACTCATTAACAGGGAAAGGCCCTTATAAATTTTTACTGGGTGCATTGGAAAAAGTAAATTAAATCATATTTTTCTTTATATTTTATTCAAAAGTAATTACAGAAACTTTAAATCGGAAGTTTTCATTTAATTTTTATTCCCAATTTTTCGAGTCGTTCTCTCAAATTCGCGATCCCGTCGTTGTTAAACTTTTGAACAGCAGCAATTTTGTCGCACTCTTTGAGCCAGTTAGTTACTTTCGGATATGGAGTTACGTCAAATTTAAATTCCTAAAAAGAGCCCAAATAATTTTTTATAGCCTTTTTCCTGGAATCAACTTTTTTTTAAATTCATTCTGTTATTATTAAGTCCTTGCCTTCATTAGAGAAAATATTGTGCAGTATGAGATGTCAGCAATCGTCATTTTTGGTCCTGCTATCCATTTATCCCTCGTAAGAAATTCCTCAACCACTGAAACAGCATCTTTTACACTTTGCAGCGCTTCCTCTGATACTTTGCCACCAGTAAACATGGGTCTCTGAAAGGTTTAGGCGAACGTTTCAAAACATGAAATAATTAACTGAAAATCGTGTTTCCGGAGTTTGGTAAAGAGAACTTACGTATGCAGCAAATAATCGTGGCCACATCGTACCATTGTCGAAATCCAATCTAGCATCTATTATAGATCTGGTTTTCAAATCTTTTGGATACAGCGAGTCATCTTTCGCATACTTGTCTATCAAATACTTCATAATTGCACGACTGCAAAAATTTAAATCGCTCGAATTAAAAAAAAAAAAAAATGAGATTAAAAAAATTGGTATGATTTAATTACCTCTCTGCCAAAACAAGACCATCATCAACAAGTACTGGAATCTGCTGCTGAGGGTTCAACTTTTTAAATTCTGAAGTTTTGTTCATAGGATCCAGGGGTTTGAGTTCATACGGGATTCCCGCGATTTCACAAGCAATTATAACTGCCCTGGCGGGCGAACTTGCGACAAGACCGTGAATCTCGACCTTACCCATCGCGTACACTTCTCTTGAATGACTGTCAGTTTTGATTTCATGAAATAAAAAGAATAGTTCATATAGCGTATTGCATCTGTACTGTAATATAAGTTTTTATCGAACCGTGTGATAAGAGATAATTACGAGTCATACAACAATTTTTGATCAGGGAAAGACAAATTTTTTAATGTTAAATTTTTGTACGGTGTAGGTAGAAGTCTATTAATTGCTGAATGATTGAAAGCTGTGGAACAGCCACATGCAGCGAATTCTAGATCCGGTTTTGGATTTTCAAAACATTTCAAATTAGATTACAAGATAACTTTCAAGGGATTATTTGATACGGTAACAAACGCGGCACTTTATTTTATATATTATCTTTTCCTATTGATTAAGAAAAAAAATTGTCAAAGAATGGGAGAGAAGTGTTTAAGTGATAAATAATTGATTTGTGACTAACATATAATGATTTTAAATTTTTGATTGCCATGTAAACACTTGGCCAAATTAAAAAGTAATTTTTCTAAAGCGCTATTAAACAAATTTTTTAAAAACGTTTTACCTCAAAATAAGCTTACTGGTACAAGTATGCCCACAATTTAAAATTGATTGACATGTAGGGTCAGAAATTTTTACTTATCGACGCTTCCACAGTTGTGGGCTTTACCATGGAAATAACGTACCAACACTTGAAAGCTATTAAATATTAACATTTGTTTGTATTTCTATGAAATATGTGTTCTGCTGTCAAATCAAAGACAAATCTGTCAATGACCATGGACGGTTTTGTT
Organism: Liposcelis bostrychophila; assembly: GCA_037577465.1. Lineage (NCBI taxonomy): Eukaryota > Metazoa > Arthropoda > Insecta > Psocodea > Liposcelididae > Liposcelis > Liposcelis bostrychophila. The sequence continues at coordinate 22,137,052 of CM075213.1, read as the reverse complement.
TGATTTTGAGACTCTGAAATAATAACATTTTAGTTATGCCAGAAGATCCCCGCTAAATTCACGCCACTGAGCTTTAGATCAAAGTATGGCTAAGTGAGCAAAGTATGGCTCACCACATCAATAAGCTTTAGATCAAAGTATGGCTATTCAGAGAGAAAACTATCATTTTTCTAACAGTTTGCTGGAAAAATTCGAAAAGTTTGCTGAAAATAAGCTTTGCTGTAAGCTGCATTGTCCAGTAAACTGAAAAGCTTATTCTCAGTCATATTTTGCTTTTTTTATATTAAAAAAAACTACAAAATTGCAGAGAAAAAAAAATACAAAATTGCAGAATTTATGTATATATTTTTTTAAAAAGTCTGATTCTTTACAGTTATTTAAGCTTTATGTAATTTTATTCCATATTTTTCCATTCGTTCTCTAAAAGCAGCTAGTCCTTGTTCGTTTCGTTGTTCAATTGCTGGAACCTTATAACATTCTTTCAGCCAATCAACTATTTTAGGGTATGGAGTTACATCGAACTGAAGCTCCTAAAAACAGAAAAAGAAATATTTATAGATAAATATTATTCCTTACAGTGCAATTTCCCGCTTAATAATTACTGCTATTACAAAGACCTACCTTGATATAATAAATGATAGTGCTGTATGAGATATCAGCAATTGTCATTTTAGATCCAGCAATCCATTGGTCTCTCGTAAGAAACTCTTCGACAATTGAAACCGTATCTTTCAGATTTTGAAGGGCTTCTTCCGACACTTGGCCACCTCTAAAAAGCGGTCCCTAAAAATTATAAAAATTAAATTTAAATCATTTAAAAAGGCATTACACCGTACAAGTTAACTTACAAATGTTGGCATTATTTTCGGCCATAGGGATCCATTATCGAAATCTAATCTAGCATTAATTACCGCTCGTGTTTTGAGGTCTTTCGGATACAACGAATCATCTTTGGCATACTTTTCCACCAGGTATTTCATAATAGTACGGCTGCGTTGGAAATAGTACGTAATATCATTAATCGTTAGGGTGGTTCAAAAATCAACTTTTCAGGAATTTCAAAACTGTTTTATATTGGTAGAGTATCAACCCTGATTTTTTTTTTAGATTTTTGAATGGCATCTTGAAATGTCAAATTGGCCTTGAAATTTCCAAAAACCCCATATAAGGGCCAAAAATGAACATTTTTTTTGGTAAAAGACCATCGATTCTTATCGGAAATTTTTGCGTAGATAACGAATTTGAAGTCGAAAATTAGTTTTGTTGCATGGTTTTTGAGTCATGACTCAAAAAAGCTCTTAAAAGTTCTGCCTGTGTCTGTACTCAGGCAAAAAGCCATAACCAGGTTTTCAGAGCTTTTAAGTCCGGCCTGTAGCTTAAAAGCCATTAACCAAAACTATTTTTCGACTTCAAATTCGTAATCTACGAAAAATTTCCGATAGGAATCGATGGTCTTTTATGCCAAAAAAAGCTCATTTTTGGCCCTTATATGGGCTTTTCGGAAATTTCCAGGCCAATTAGATACCTCAAGATGCCGTTCGAATAATCTTGGAAAGATTCAGGGTTGATATTCTACCTAAAAAGGAGTTTCGAAATTCCAAAAAAGTAGATCTTCGAACCACCCAAACATCATATATTATTAAAGTAAAGGAAAAGCATACCTTTCTGATAAAGTAAATCCATCATCTACTAGTACTGGAAGTTGTTGGCTAGGGTTTAGCTTCTTAAATTCTGGAGTTTTATTACCTGGTTCCAGTGTTATTAATTCGAAAGAAACTCCTATAATGTCACACACCATCATGATAGCCCTTGTTGGCGGGCTAGCTATCAAACCGTACAGCTGGATTTTGCTCATCTTGCTTTCGTTGTTTTCAGCGACTAGTCCTTTGGTTGTATTGTCAGTTGATAAGAAAAAAGAAAGTTTTTATATGATTAACGTAGTCCTTATCGAACCGCGTGATAAAATATAATGGGCGTGATTAAGCATTTACATTGAGTCCTGTCATAGGAAGAGGGAATGGATTGCGTCACCGTGTCAAAAACAAACCAACTTCGATGAAATGTTTGTTCAGTTTGTTTAGTTGCAAAATTAAATGCTAGTTTGGCTATAATATATTTTTTTTAAGGAAAATAAGGCTTGACTTTTTCATATTTGTTTCCGAAGCAGATTTTGTTTTAAAATTTACAAGCTCAAGATCTCTAAGCTGACAGTTACTTTTTATTTCAAAAAAAAATTCTAAAAAAAGATTTGTATGAATGGTGAGATTTAATCCTCTTATTTACAAAATTGTTATTGAATTTTTGTGATGGCTAATGTTTATGTTTGATAATCTGCACTCTAATAATCTTTTTCTCAAATTGATTAAAAGCGGTTTGCATCATCCAGTTCCAATATCTGATAACTGAAGCATTCGCCAAAAGAAATAATGAAAATCGAAATTACAACTGTATATTTTAATGGAAATTAATAACACTTTAAACTTTATTTTTCACGTTTTCTATGATTTGTTTCAATTCAGCGACCCCTTCTCTGACAAGCTTTTCCATAATTGAAATTTTGCTGCATTCTTTAAGCCAATGACATATTTTCGGGTATGGAGTTAAATCGATTAATTTGAATTCCTGAAACGATAAAAATTTTAAACTCAGTCCTACGTGAAGGTCGACTTTACAAGAAAATAATTATTTTAAATCGATTATTTACCGGTGTAACTGCAAGAATGGAATACATTGAAATGTCAGCTACACTCATTTCAGATCCAGCAACCCACTTGTCCCTTGAAAGAAATTCCTCGACCACCGAAATCGTTTCCTTTAGGGCTTGAAGAGCTTCCTGTGTTACTTCACCACCAAAATAAAATGGCCTCTATAAATAAGTTCATTATTTGACTCGAAATTAATTTCAAAATGAAAAAACGAAAATGCTCACATATACAGCTACTGTTTTCGGCCAAAGTGTTCCGCAGTCAAAATTTAATCTGGCGTTAATAATTGCCCTTTTTTTAAGGTCTTTCGGATACAAGGAGTTCCCTTTCGCATATTTATCCATCAGATATTGAATAATGGCGCGACTATAATTTTTAAAATAAATGGTAACGTACATTGTTTGATTTTGAAAAATTGGCAAAATAACTTGATTTACCTTTCTGGTAAGACAAACCCGTCATCCACTAGTACCGGAATCTGGAGCTGCGGGTTTAGTTTTTTAAATTCCGGTGTTTTTTCCAAGGGTATCAACGGTTTCAAGTCGTAAGGAAGGTTTATAAGTTCGCACACTATCATGACGGCTCTTGTCGGTGGGCTAGCTACCAGACCGTGAATTTCGATTTTACCCATTTCATTCACTTCACTTTAAACAACGGACAGCGACTAGACTCATCAAAAGAATGAGATTCTATATATAAAAATATAAATAGCAAGTATTTGAAAGCAAATGATGCTATTTCATCAGTGCATTGCAAGGTCAGCAAGTTGACGATGTCTGCATCCTGTCACGGTATTTGATTGGGATTCTGGGCAAGAAAAATTTGTTTCACATCTTTTTCCTGATTCATTTTTCCTGGTCTGTTCGTGATAAAGAGCAAATTTTATTTTGAATGGTGTTTTATGGTTATATCCGTTCATATGTGGGAGATTTTGATGAATAAAAAATATTGATTAAAAGAGGAAAAGTAAAAACCAGATCTAATTTAAGTGCCAAAGTGCACTCCATATTTGTAGTTTTGCATATAGGCCATAAGCTATACATCGTTTATTTGTATGTTAATAATAATCCAAATTCAGTTCAGTTAAATTATATTAAATTGAATTGTAATCCAGATCATTTACAATCTCCGCAGGAAAAATTGATGTTGAGTAATAGACTGTCTCTAAGCTCTCATCTGCTGCAGCTGAGCCAATCTCTGTCTAAACGCAACAATTCCTTCTTCGTTGAGTTTCTTGATAATCTGAATCTTATTGCACTCTTCTATCCAGCTACTTATTTTTGGGTATGGAGTCAAGTCGAAGTCAAATTCCTGCAGTAAAAGGAAATATATCAAATAATTTTTATAATGAACGACGGAAATCCCAATTTAGGTGATACTTTACCTTTAACACAAACAGTATACAGTTAAATGAAATGTCTGCGATGGTCATCTTAGATCCAGCTATCCACTTATCCCTTATGAGAAATTCTTCGACAATCGAAACCGCATCTTTCACTGTTTGTAGAGCTTCATCTGTTAATTTGGCACCAAAAAATGTGGGTCTCTGTAAAGATGCATTCGATGTAAAATATGTGTTTAAAAAAAAGGGTCTACTACATTAATTTCCTCAGCGATGGTATGTACAATATTTAGGTGAATGTTGATGATATCGTTTCAGACAGACGTTTTTAAAAAGGATGGACTAGGGAAATTATTTTAGATTTGCTTCCACCAAAGCTTTAAAGCCGAATATGCTTTTTGGACCTTTAAAGTGTAGAGGAATAGGTACTAGAAAACTTGGGGGTAGGAGGGAATGCAAATCTAACTAATGGCAACATTTCTTTGTTGAAAAAATTCAGAAATAGGAATCTTATGTTGGAATTCGCTCCGCAAAATGATTTTTTTGGAAAGGCTACCCTAAATCTCTTCAGCCGGCAAAACTTGTCGAAGTATAAAGAAACTTACATATGCAGTCACCACTTTTGGCCAGAGAGTTCCACAGTCAAAATTCAACCTGGCATTAATCACCGCTCTTGTCGTTACGTCCTTTGGGTAAAGTGAATCATCTTTGGCGTATTTGTCCATCAAGTACTCCATAATAGCACGGCTGATTTAAAAAGAACATGGCATAAAGCAACGTTTTTACGTTAGAAAAAAAAAAATATAGAGCATTATTTAGCCCACCTTTCTGGTAATACAAATCCATCATCAATCAATACTGGAATCTGCTGCTGCGGATTTAAGCTTTTAAATTCTGGTCCTTTTTTCATAGGATCCAATAATTTTAATTCATAAGGTAGACCTATAAGCTCACATACCATCATAACCGCTCTGGTAGGCGGACTAGCTACGCTACCGTGTATTTCAACTTTACCCATCTTGTTCACTGCACTTCAGCGACTGACTGTATCTGGACTCTTCTTTAGAGGATGATGTTTATACACTGAATACGAGTATTAATAATTATCCGAGATGTGATATAATTTATCAGTGTACAATAAGGACTTCATACTTTGCCATATAGGATTATTATTATTAGGAATAGATATGTCGTAGGCAATATGTCAAATCCGTCATTTTGTAAAATGTCTGATCGTTTTATAAAACTCAGTCATTTTGTCAAACAATATTACATTACAATTTCATGAATTAAACGTTTTGCAAAATGACTGGAATTTTGAATCATTTTATAAAACGTCTAACGTCAACTCGTAGTTTTATAAAATGATAAGAAATGATTTAATTTTTTTTTTCCAATTTATCAAACGAAGAAAAACAATAATAAAGGCTCTATTAAAAGTTTTTTTTTTTTTTCATTTATTGTCGTCAAAAATTAATATATTTTTTGCTTGAGGTAATTTGAAATTGAACCTAAATTTTAACCTAAATTAAAAAATTGAACCTAAAATTTATAAAACAAAAGGAATGGAATTTAAAATACATATTATTTGTTTCCGCAGGTTAAAGAGTGGTGGCACCGGCTATTACATTTCATGCCGGCCTTATAACAGGCACACCGTTTATTAGCACACTGATTTTTGCTAATCTTACAATTACATTTCTTAAAGCCCTGGCCCCCAAATAACGATGTGGAAGATACGGCCTCTCGGATGGTAATAAATGTATTTTCTGGAATGGGCTCGGTCATTTCTGCTCCCGATTCCGAAAACTGACTTCGAGGGAACCAGTTTTTTAACGTCCCTGAACGGACGTTTTTTTCCACATTTCTTTAAAAATCAGTGGCGTAAACACCTTTTTTTTAAACATTTATATCAATTTTATTTTAATTTCAATACCTTTAATAAAGCCTTATTATTATTTTTCTTCGTTTGATAAATTGGAAAAAAAAAAATTAAATCATTTCTTATCATTTTATAAAACTACGAGTTGGCGTTAGACGTTTTATAAAATGATTCAAAATTCCAGTCATTTTGCAAAACGTTTAATACATGAAATTGTAATGTAATATTGTTTGACAAAATGAATGAGTTTTATAAAACGATCAGACATTTTACAAAATGACGGATTTGACATATTGCCTGCGACAGATATACTGTATATGTATATTTTTTTTTAAAATTGAGTTTACACATTTATTATTTTATTATTTAATTTTTTATTCAGTTTTTATTTTAATTTGATGTTATATTGCAATAATTTTTTCTTTTATTTATAAATCAATAAATCACATTAATATGACTTTTACATGTGTTCAACAGTTTTCTAGGCTTTTTTCTGTAATTCTGCTAACCTTTTCTTGAATGCAGCGATTCCTTCTTCGTTTAGTTTCTTGATAATTGCGATTTTGTTACATTCTTCGTTCCAGCTGCGTATTTTTGGGTATGGAGTCAAATCAAAATTAAATTCCTGAAAATATGACACAATGATGAAACTAGATCTGACCAGATTAATCGCTAAAAAACTGTTTATGGTTTTGAGTCTGTTTTACCTTCGTAATAACAAGTATTGCATTATATGAAATATCAGCAATAGACATTTTAGGTCCGGCTAACCATTTGTCCCTTGTAAGAAATTCTTCGACTACGGAATATGCATCTTTTACAGTCTGAAGAGCTTCGTCTGTTAATTTTCCGCCATAAAAAGTTGGTCTCTGTAAAGATTATCATTTTTAAGTTAAAAAAAATAATTATAACTTTGGTCGTAAAAAAAAAATAGCTTACATATGCAGCCAGGAGTCTTGGCCAAAGGGTTCCACAATCGAAATTTAACCTGGCATTAATCAAAGCCCTTGTCTGTAGATCTTTCGGGTACAGCGAATCATCTTTGGCATACTTGTCCATTAAATATTGCATAATGGCACGGCTAGATTAATCAAGATAGTTAATAACACTTTCATTTAAAAAAAAAAAAAATTCAAATCCGGTTATTCAGCTTACCTTTCCTGTAAAACAAATCCATCGTCAACAAGCACTGGGATCTGTTGCTGCGGGTTAAATTTTTTAAATTCCGGACTTTTGTTCATAGGATCCAGTAGTTTCAATTCGTAAGGAACACCTATAATTTCACACACCATCATGACAGCCCTTGTAGGTGGGCTGGCTACACTGCCGTGAATTTCGACTTTAACCATTTTGATTATTGCTGTACCGTTGTCAACGACAGAATGTTTCGAATCACCGTTAGATTAGTTTGTTTGTCGTATTTATATATATACTTGCGCTGATGCCGATGATAATAATTAATCAATAAGATAAAACACGAAAAATTAATTAAGCCGACTGGTTGTGCAGCTAATATTCTACATTTCAGTGTTTTAAGTTTTAAGTGTGTAGTTTGGCAACTTGTATTATATTTTTTAGATGATAACACTTATATATACGTATACAGTGTAATACCTGTGGGCACACGGCGGAGACAACATGCATTTCCCACCCTCGACCTGACAAATTTATTTAATCCGATAAAAGAAAATATTAGCTTTTGCAAATATTAAAATAAGCTACCTTTTACTTCCAGGAAATTTTTTTAAGTCCGTGGCTCGAGATTCAGTTTTTAAGTAAATTTGCAGGTCCATCATTTTCCGGAAATCAAAGACCATGGACTAGATTAAACTTTCTATCATTATTAGATAAAAAAAAAAAGTAATTGGAGAAAAAAAAAATTTTCCCGCTTCATACTTAAATTAGAATATTCAAGAAGTGTAAATCGAATGTGCTCCGAAGCACGTTACAAAATTTATCAGTAAGATAGCTTCAAATACTTAAACTGTAATCAGTTTTCATAAAATACAGTTCCAGAGTCTGACATCTTTATAATGATTTTTAGCTGCATTTGTATATCTAGCTCATACTGGTTAAGGTTTTTTTTAGTCGTTCCATTTTTTTCCAAGTCTTGTTAGTTGTTGTAGTTAGCATTTTCCTTTACTAATATAAAATTATATGTATTTGATATAATTCATTGTTAATAGTCAGGAATGCATAAAAAAAGTTTTCTTTTATTAAAGCTACGACTAGCTCTTTTTAAAAAATAAATGATAATGATAAAAAAATCCTGACAAGGGTGGACCTAATCGTAATAAAGTACAAAATTATAAAATCACAGTAAGGCAATATATTTTTAGAGAGAAATCTAATGTATGTAAAGCAAGTGCTTGAAATTAAATAATTATTGATAAGAATATCGAGTGCCGTTTCTATGGTCTTCGATATTTTTTAGTAAGACTAATTTAGAGTCCACGGTTTCCCTAAAAAAAAAAATGGTTACTTTGTAAGTTTACCCTTATCTGAAATTCGACCTTTTTTGGTCAATAGTAATAATTCATGTGCATGGCTACTGCATTTTATGAAGCTCTACAAAAACATTTAGGTTTTTTCATTTTAACTATGTTACAAATTCATTATAATTGAATTATGATTTAATATTATATTTATGATTTAATTTAAAAATCCACGCGCAGAATCTTTACAGGTTCTATAGTATTCTTATCTCTTTTTTTTTTTTTTTTTTTGGAGGACATAAAAATAAAAATTAAGTTTTTTTCAATAAATTAAAATCCTTGTGCAAAAAAAGAGTACGACAAAAACCCGCTATAAAGCAAATGTATGATGTCTTCATTGGAGAAAAAAAAGTATTCTTATTTTTTATTCTTGTCATGATGTGTCATTTTTGAATTACACAGCACTAAGTTTACGAAAAACGAAGTAACTCAATAAAAGTGATAAAATGATGTGATAATTATTACATAAACTTTATAATTAACCATTTCAAGTATTGTCGATATCATTTATTAAAACAAGATTTTATCAATATGATAGAAATATGAAAATTATAATGTCTTTCCATAGACCCATCGACAAATAAATGAACAATTTTGGAAAATAACAGCAGACGCACTCTTTAAATAAATATTTGAAAAATCTTTTTATTTAAATAGCTAATATTCGGGATCTACATTTTAATATTTTTTAAACTAAAGCAGAGAAAATTTTAAATATGGTCCCTTCACAGCAAGATTTAACATCTAAAATTATTTATAATTCGCAAAATTGAGAGTTTTCTTAATTTTAGCCTTGTAATGATAAACAATTTTCAAGTTACATAAAGATTTACGAAGAATAAAATAAAAACATTTAAATAACTGAAAAGACCCATAAATTCTTCATTTAATCATTAATAGCCTTTTTAATTTATCAGTGATTTACAAACTACATTGAGCATTTTTCAAAAGACACCTAGTCATTTTTTTAATGTTTAATATTAGACATAACGATAGTCCTAGTAAGATCGGTTCCTTTTTGCATCACTTCATCGTAATCCACTATCTCCTTCTTGAATCTTTCAAACCAATGATATACATTTGAATGTTTAGAAAAATCGAATCCAGATGCCTGTAATGAAAAAATTCTTCCTGCAATTTGGACTGATTATGATTTTTTATTTTGTTTTAGTTTTTCACATACGTCAATGCTGGATATGGTGGACGCCAAAGAAAAGTCAGCTATAGTCATCTCATCTCCTGCCATCCAATGGGAATCGCCCATAAAAATTTCCAGATAACCAAAAGCCTCATCCAGTTTTTGCAGTTTTTCTGGATCAATTGTTGTCGGTTCTGTCGCAAAGAAAACTGGCTGCAAAAAATATTTAAACGTAATCTGGTAAGTAAATAAGTAATTCTATTAAGTTTTTGGCAAAAATTTTATGTATACGCGATATATTTTGATTTAATTTACTAAAATAATTATTTTGGGTGAAGATGTAAAAAAATACTTGCCAGATAAGCATCTAAAAAGCGTTGATAAAGAGTTCCCATATCGAATAGTAATCTTTGGTTGACAACGCCTCTCGCTTTTGGATTATTTGGATAATAAGTAGAATTTGGGGCATATTGCTCTGCTAAATAGCCTAATATAGCACGACTTTCAGAAAGCACAAATCCATCATCTACTATCACTGGAATTGTGTGTTGAGGATTAAGCTACAAAATAAAAACAAATTAATTCCTGATCATTTGAAAAAGATTATCTGTCATTTCATTACTTTACGGTACTCCGGAGTTAACTGCTCATTTTTTAGAATATCAATTTCCTTTAAATCCGGCTTCAGACTTAAAGCGTGAATAAAAAGCAACACAGCTCTACTGGGAGTACTAAGGTCATGGTAATATAACTCCATACCGCTATCCATGCCCATATTCAAATGGCTGAAAAGATACTACTACTCCTTAACATTTTAAATAAAAAAAAAAAAAAAAAAAAATTAATTTTACATACTTCTTCTCTTGACTTGGCTGACTTTCCACAGCAAAAGAATCGATGCACTGACCCAGGATGACGAAGTCATTAAAATACAATCCCTTAAATAATGAATTAATAGAGAAACGTGAAACTTTTAGATGAATAAAACACAAGCACGAACTGCTGCTATGTCAAAAAAAGCTTTAAGAAGAACCGTAATATTGATTTTAATAGAATAATAACAAGTAATATCAAGGTCGATTTCTATATCTTTACTATTTTTTACCCTGTGATTCTAAGATGAAAGACATAAAAACTCAAACAAAAAACAATTTCTTTCCTCTTTAATTTTTTATTCATGATGACATGGATACTGAATTGTGATTACCCGCTATTTTCTCACGGAAAAAATAGTTTGACGATAACTCACGAAAAAAGTCTCTGATTTTGTATGCATTTTAAAGAGACAAACGGACGTAATCGAATTATTGATTATATATAATTGGCTGTTTGCATTTGCTGGGGGTTACCATTATAGTAATACCTAGATCACGAAAAAATAATGCCGAGGACATTTTCTTTAAATAATTAAACATCAGTAAAAGGCTTTCCTTTTTCAAATTCATTTGTATAATTTCTTCTAAAATCGACAAGTTTAAATGAAATAAAGTTTTAATGCTGATAAAAAAACTTCACAGCATTTAAAGTTTTTCGATATTCTTCATCAACTAAGTACTATTTCGTCTTTAAATCGATAATCGTATCGTATGAAATCGATGTCCTGACTAATTTCTTCATTATTAAATTTATTACTCAGGTGAGCTTTTTTCCCACCCATTCGATTAATTATAACTAGGTTCGGATGATGTTTATTGAAATGCTTCGTCAAGGGAAATCGTTGAGTATACGTTCTTCCACATTCGGGAGCAGGACAAATGTGTTTGATACCCGTATGCCGCACCATATGATCTCTTAAAGTTTTGGATCTGGAAAATTTTCTACTGCAAACACTGCATGCATACTGCTTTTCCTGATGGATCTAGAAAAAAAGAAACAATATTATTGGCCCATGAACCTTAAATTTTGAGTTAATTTTTACATTAATTTTTAAAATAATGCTATTTTTTAAGTCTTATTGCCAAATCTAACCACTTTATCAATTATTTAAAATTTATAAAAAATCATTGAGCTAGATACACATTTTTTACCAAGTCTTTAAACTCATTAATTAAACTTACTTTGCTATGCGAACATAAATCTGACTGGGATTTAAAACTGTGATGGCACTCTGAACATTCATAAGGACGTAATCCACTATGTTGAAGCATATGTTGCTTCAACATGTATCCATGACTAAATGACTTATCACATTTATCACATTTGTGAATTTTTAGCTCCTCATTATGAATAAATAAATGCTTAGAGTATGCTGAAAGTTGAATAAAAGAAGCATTGCAATGTTGGCACACGTGAGGCCTTTTCCCAGAATGAATGTTCAAATGTTCAATTAAATTTTTCTTCGCTGCAAATTTTTTCCCACATTCAGAGCATAAAAAATTTTTTTCTTGCTTATGGGATTGCATATGGACTTTTAATCCATTATTCCATTTAAACGATTGGCCACACTGATCACAAACGAACGGTCTGTCTTCCTGATGTACTTTTAAGTGGTCAGTTAAGCGAGTCCTGAAAGTTATAAAAAGATAAATAAGATTTCATAGAAATTTTTTAATTTACAGCAAAATTATGCTTACTTATTTTTAAATCCTTTTCCGCAAATCTGGCAAGTAGCTCCTGAGGTATCATGAACTTTTTTACAATGAGAATTTAACTGACCCTGTGACGGTAACATTTTATTACAAATAGGGCACGGGATTTTGTTTTCTTGCGGTGATAAATGCTTTTTTTTCATATGATTTCTTAAACATTTCAAACTGGAAAATTCAAAACTTTTGTTATTCCCATCATTACAGAAATCACAGATATATGTTTCCAATTCGAAATTATGAAGCTGTCTATGTTTCCTTAGACATTTAAAAAATTTAAAAGACTTTTCACATTTATCACAGGAAAAAGTAGTGTTTGGGTCAGACTTTTTTTTAATAATTGCTTCCATTTCTTCCATATCTATGTCACAGGTTTCATTCTCATTTAATAATAAATATTTTTCATCTATTTCCGTATCACTATCTACTATATCCTTCTTTTTTTTCTTTTTCTTTGCATTTACTCCTTTCAAATTCCTGTCTTTTCTGGTTGGTTTACTTCTTTTTTTCACAATCACTTGTTCAAGATCATTTTCGTTTGTTTGCATCTTAACCTCTATAAATTTGCTTGGATCTACAGATCGATCTTGATCTTTTTCTTTTGGATAGTCAGATTTATCTTGTTCATTTACAACTATATTTTGATCTTGGAGGTTAAAATAATTGTTTTTGACATCATAAAAATTATCTTCTTGAACTTCATTAAATTCCTTTTCTTTATGATCTTCTATATAATTTTCAGAAATAAGTTCAATGTGAGGTTGTTTGACATCATCAAAATGGTGACGATTAACTATTTCTTCTGATATAATTTGAATAATATCGGCACCTGAAGAGTCTGCTTGTGGAATACACTCAGCTTCAATGTCTGTTTCATCTACTTCACACTTAACATGCTTAACAGGCTTTAAGTTTGTAATTATTTCATTTTTTCTTGATGAATCTAACCTCAACTGACTTGGAGCACTCTCGTGATAGTCTGTTTCTAAGCATTCTTGTTTTATCCTCGTTACCTTAAATTTACAAAAAAATGTAACGTAGGTCTTTTGAATTTCATTAAATTAAAGATACTTACCATAACTTTGTTTGGCAGATTAAGGGCCAACATTTTATTCAGCCGTTCTTCTGCCTTGTGACATTTATTCCTGAAACAGCTGAATTGTTCAACTGCTCTTTGGCAGTCGATGCAGATCATTTTGGGTAACATGTCTTGCCTTGAAACCTAAAACAATTTTTATTTTTAAAGGCCTTATTTATATTAATAATTGTACTTTATGCTTACTTCAACTGATAAACAAACTGAGATTTTAGATATTAAGAGTTCGCATTCCCCATTATTATTATTTGTAAACAAATCTACTTTGTTCCTTTTTTTTTGAGCGCAAAGTCTACATAAATCGTAGAACTGTATCATTTTTTTTCTGTGATGCCCTGTGCCTCTTCAACAATAAATAACGCTATGTTAAAATATCGACAACGTAATAAAGAAAAAAAAGTAATAATAAAGATAAATGAATTTTAAACTCGTCCAAATATACAATAAGATATTTTGTTATTACACGCCATTCTGAAATTTTCGGGGCCCGAAGCAGAAGATTCATCTCATGCGCAATCTAGGTATTTTTTTACGAACTGCAGCAGTGACACAAAAATAATTCCGCGAAATAGTCAACCGTGTATTAGTGAGCTAAAAATGTAATAAAACAGCAATTTCTTACTTTTTGTGAATTGTTGAAATCATAAATGAGTCCAGTGATAAATGTTGATTTATAATAGTCGTGCTAGTGCAACTATATTTTTCAGTAAACTATGCCCAACCGGCAAGGACGCACAACGTGTCATGTAAGGTTAGAATTATTTTTGTCTTTTATTTAATAATAATGTAACGATAAAGCTTGTCAAATTTATTGGACTAACTTATTTTGTAAATTATGTGCAACAACGTTTTATTTTTCTTAACTTCCTAAGAATCAGTTAAGTTTTATTTAAAACGAATATAAAGGCAATCTTCATTCTTCAATCCAACAAGTCTCATGGAAACCCTTGAAAATAGCATATAAATCATCATTAGAAAACTTCATAATTTTGTTTTGGATTCTTTTTAGAAAATCTTAATTATTCAAAAAGTTTTCCTTTGAAACAAACATTAAAAAGGTAAAACAATGAATTTTACAGAAGTTTCAGAAATATCTGATGCAAAATTTTAAGTTGTCTTTTCTTTTTATTAAAAGTACAAGAAAAACAAAACAAAAGAAAACATCATAAAGGTATCCATCTGATTCCAACTTTGTTTGAAAATTAATAATTAATGATTCATGTGATACAAAAAAAAAGTAAAAGGAAAAGGAAAAATGCAAGGTTTAAAAGCAAATAAGTTTAAAATTCTGAAAATCCTATGAAAGTATTTTCATGTTGTGGCATCATGAGAATGAAACAAATATTTATTTGGTTACCTAAAAAAACTGGAAAAAAAAAAAAAAAGAAGTTTATTATATTTTTGTTTGTAATGTTTGAATGAAATGTATTTCTCCTCGGTAACTCATGAAAATGAAGACACTTCGTTAAATGACTATGTTTTCCAAAATACCTATTTTGATGCAAATATAAAATGTTTGGCTAAATTTAAGCATTTAGATAAATTGTTTATATTTAGTAAAGTTTTAAACATTTTTTTAACGCCCAAAGCTTTTCTTGAAGTCTTTAAATTTAATGGATTAAAATGAGCACATAATTGGTTTTAAAATACTTCTACGATGGTTCCCCATGGAGCTTTTATTCAATTCTGATTGACATTTTGGAACATAAATTTTGCCCAGGGTAGTCTTACCTCTAGTTTTGTCACAAAACTTATGAAATATGTACTTACTACTTACAGCTTAGTACAGGCAAGAATACAAATTGAATCCGGTTTAATAGGACTTGCCTTAATTATTTTTAGAACAATAAGAAGAATTTTTTCTAAATTTGAAGATGAAAAATTAGAATTTAAGCACACTTAACATTAAGTTAATCCCATATTGTTGCTTTGCAAAACAAGATTTAATATAATTTATTTTATTCATGAGATTTAATTTACTTAAAAAGTGTACCATAATTAATAAGATGATGCTTCTTGTGTATTTGGTTCAGAAAAAACAAAAAAAATGACTTAAGCTTTTTTTAATATGTAAGTTTTGCAAGTCAACTCAATCTATCAAATTATATCAATAACCTATTAAATTATACCACTGCTTTTAAACAAGTGTGACAAGAGCGCTTAGAACGTTCGTTTAAAGAACTATTCGTTCATGCGAAGAACGGGAGCCTTCGTCGCGCCCGTTCGGCTGCATGGCGACGTATGTCAGTTACCGTCTGAAAGCTTTAACGTACGGGGCTTTCTGTTTTCCCTTCTTCCACCTTCCCGGAGTTTTTTACGTAAACGAAGAAAGCATGGTAGTTTTTAATGTTATGTAAATAAAATACGTTCGGTATCGTGGGACTATTAATCGTCCCAATGGATATTTCCGATGTTTAATTAAATTTATTTGTACAATTTTTCTCTTTTTTTAATGATAACGGATTTTCAAGTAAGCAGTTTTTATTCAATTTCAATATTTTTCGTTTTTTTTTTTTTTTTTAAACGTTTTTAATTTAAAAAGCAGATTTATCGAAAATAACTAAGCATACTGGCAAATTTTCCACACTTTAACTCAAATTCTAAATTTAAGACATCAATTTTCATTATATGTAATATTCATAATTTTTTTAAAAAAGATTTGACTAATATTAAGGGAAACGTAAAATATCACAAAATGATGATGACCAGTAAAGTTATTCCCACGTGGCCAAGTCATTTTAAACAAAGTCGTTAGAGCACATTAACGGAAAGTTGTGTGATATAAGGGGAAAGTTTAAGCTGGGCTGTACCAACTTTGACATTGTTTTAAGTTTTCACAATTTCGTAAAACAATCGAGGGCTTGCTTAAGCTTTCCACAGTGAAAACAAAGAATGAAGCTCGAAAAATATTTACCGGAGTCGTGAATTAAAAATTTTTCGTTCACAGAAAATTAGTTCTGTCAGTTTTTTTTTTTTTTTTTTTGATGGTGATTGTAAATCCGAAAATTTTGCGACAGTTTATTTCACATTTTTGCATTGTAAATTTATTTACTCTTTTATTTATTTATTTATTTCAAAATGAAGGAGCGTTCGAGTAAATTAGTTTTCCTGTCAATTTTTTCTCCTTTTTCTTGCTACAAAATTAATCCAAATGAGTTTTTTTTATTTGAGTTTAAAAATTCAGTCATGAAAAAAAGCTTTTAATGAGTTTTAAAGGTGCTAGGGAGGAAAAACACGGAAGCAGGAAAGAAGGCGAGAGGGTCACGTCTCCTTAGACGCCAAATGACGTCCCCTTAGTAACTAATGGTCAGAATTTGATTTATAATTCTTTGCTTTGAAATGACATTTTTGAATAATGTTTTCACATGTTGAAAAGAAGGCCTTGTTTAAAGGGGAAAATCATTTAACAAAAAAATATATATATAGTGAAAAAGAAAAATTGGAAACATTTTCGGAGCCACAAGCATGAAAAATGTTATGCAGTCTTGAAAATGCGATCATTCTTTTTCTGTTATTTTGTTGTTGAAATGAAATCTTTGAAAATAACGATCGGAGAGCAAAAGGAAAAGTCATGTAAAGAATATTATTATATTATTCTTTTAAAATGTGTGGCACAAAGAAAACTAGAGTTTGCAAGCCAGAGAATAATTAAGGAAGAGGCCGTTAAACGAATCTTTCCTAATCCTTTTCTTAGAGTTTATGGAGTTGAAGAATGAAAAAAAAATAAAACGACTAACGACAATTTTTTCCTTTTAATTTTGGGTTTCGCAAGAATTTTTTCTTAAACTCGCTAGGTCCTATGTGTTGATATGAAGCAACTAAACTCGTGTTTTAAATAAATTTTTTTATTTGTTACCTTTTGCCATTTTTTGAGTAATTTCAATCATTGTGTGCTGATAAATGGCTACTTGCGATTTTTTTTTTCAAGAGGCAGAATAAAAAAGTAACTTTTGAAATTAAATGTGATTAAATAGAACCCTCATGGAGGTCAACTTTTGTTTGTGAAATCCAATCAGTTGATTGAAAACCGCGTGTCTCCACTATAGGGTCTAATTTCAGTCATTTTTAAAATCTTTTTAAATCATTTAAAGGTGAGGAAATGGTGCAAAATTGTGTAGCTACTTTAAAAGCAACGGTCTTTTATCATGAACAGTCAACCTTTTAAGGTATGCCGTCTAAAGCAAAAACTAACCTACATTAACATTGGCTTATACTCTACAAATTCTTAAAATTATTGGGCTTTTTCGTAATTAATAAGTTCAGTGCTTACTTCAATACTTTCATGTAATATCAAACAAATATTACATGTATTTTATTTTTGTAGCAATTAAAATCCTTGTGTTTGAATTCACCCATGAAATAAGCGTACTCCCACCAAAAACAAAATTGATTAATTTATTGAGTTCTTAGAATTACGTATCATTTTCAACATGGGAAAATCCAAAAAAAAAAAAAATTGGTTTTTATCCCAAACTTTATTTTAGCGTTTTTAACATTTAATAACGATTTTGTGATTAAAGAACATTGTGATTCATGTCACATTTCATACGGTTTTAATTTTCGAAAAAATAAAATTTTTTTCGTTACATCAAAAAATTTGTTATTATTAAGTTCATTTAAATATGAATTCATTGGCTGGGGCGTAAGTTTCTGTCATATAGAATAAATGAAAATTTTTCGATTTTATTTGCATTGGATCGAAAAAGAGATCTTATCTATAAAAGAAAAATACATATCTGAAAAATTTTCGGAAATTTTTTTTAAAATATGAAATTGAAAACGAAAGAAAATACGCCTCTTGTTAAATTAAGATAATTTCCTTTCGTAGAAAAGTAAGAGGAATCATTTTTTATTCGCCGTGAAAAAAAAAAAAAAAGTTCAATTTTCTAAACCCATGTTATTAGCTCTAATGATTTCAAACGGCATTTATTTGGAAAAGAATAACAGTTTTGCAAAATGCATCGCGTTATGCAAATCAGATACACGCTATGAATATACAAGCTCAAATAAAATGGGAAACTCTGAAAACTCCCTATTTAACCTCATTGATATCCTAAATTTTCTTTTTTCTTTGATTCTTTTTTTCGTGTAAAATCGTTTTCAGGGTTTGCCTTTATTGCCAGTATATTCGCATCATTATAATAAAGCAAAATGTACATTGGAAGAAAAAAACTTATGGAAGTAAATATTTTTTTCATTTTAAAGCCATTTAAGTATATTAAGTGAACATATTTTTTTAAAAAAAAGGGTCTTCAAAATTCTTTTTTTTTGGCGGGAAAGGAGAAAAAGGGGAGGGAGGTGAAAATTTATTTTTACATAGGCTTAAGATTATTGATTTTGAAAAGAGTTAATTATGTAAAATTGTACGCATGAAAATAGTAATGAAGTTCAGAAAAACTGAAAATACTTTACCATGGGGGAAGGGGAACAAAAGTATCAGAAATCGTGGTTCGATATCTATTTTATCATTTCAAGATCCTGGTTCCAGTCACCCTATAACCTTACGCCATCATTTTAAAGAACTGCTTCAAAAACAGTGGAAGTAACTTCTTATTTATTTGAATTTCGAAATCGCACCCTTATAAAATATGCCGACTAATATTAAGATTGCGTGATAAACGGCACTCACCACCGAAAGACTTTTAAACAGGTTTCGATTTTTTCGGTTTATTTCGTGAACCTTCTTTGTAAAGTACCTAAATTCGTGCTCGGTCTTATACAATCCGATTTAAGATATGTTGTAAGATAAAAAGCTTATCATCGTGTGTGCGTACATGATCACCCGCCATCTAATCTAACCGAAGGTTGTTGTCTATAATTTTGTTCGCAGAACGTTTCCAGTTAGGATCGAATGATTTTCCTTCATAAAAACTAATGAGGGTTTTCGTTTCGGGATTCAATCTCGTTAACACAACCTCCGATATCGATCTTTTCAAGTAACGAAATACTTATTACAACATCATCGGAGGAAAAATATTTTTGAAAAAAAAAACCGTATGTTTTTTTTTTTTACGGACTTCCTTTTGTTTTACTTTTCCAGGCAAGTTTATTTTATCTTAGTTTCCCCCTCTAATTCCTAGGCTGGGGAGTTTTTCTCAGAAGTTTAAGAGAAACTGCTAAATCCAAATGAAATGATAAATCGGGCTGAAAAGCTGACAAACAGTGTCATCATCCTCTAATGGCCTTCGCATAAAGCTTACTTCTCATTCATCAACATGAATTTTGAGTCCGGGTGCGCGCTCATCCCCCCCTCCCTCCCTCCCTCCTCATTTTGGGCTTTACGTGATGTGGGTGTTTAAACAAGAATATCGTCAGATACGCGGTTAATCTTCTTCTTACCACGGATTTAAATATAACAAAGTTATCTGTCTCGTACGTTTCCTCCGCTCGGGAAAAGGGAAACCGATAGCGAAATAATGGAAGCAATGAATATTTTCGCAAATCGAAGACTGACACAAGAAAGAGAAAGACTCCTCTTCCCTGTACGGGAGCTTCAGCTTTATCACAAGCACAGCTCTAGAATAAACAAAGAGAAACCTCAAAACTGAAGCTTTCATTCTTGAATTTTAAATGCCGGATGACGATAAAAATTTCATAGCTTTCGCAAAATGAGAGAATATTGTTCGGAAGGCAATAAAAGGGCGAATATTTCATGGGTTCCATGGCTACGAAGTTGGTTTTCGCCGTTCTTTTCTTCCTCCTACGTTTATGATTGGGCTTAGGAATGGTCCTAATAAAAAAAGAAGCCTCCGGAATATTTTAAATAAAGCTGTATGAAGAAGTAGTATATTGCTGAAATCATGTGAGAATGGAATTCAAAGTGTTTTAGCATACATTATACTACCTCATCGGCCTCAATGCTGTAAATTTTTTCTAAGAGTAATTAGTTTGAAATGGTTGACACCCTATATATAATGAAACTTTTTGTAGTGGTTATAATGTTTTGGAAGGAAATGAGGCTAAAACGGATTGGTAGTGGTTCAAGTTTTTTTCTTTTTTTATCCCTTTAGAGCCCAGAATTGAGCATGGGCCTCCCTTTTACTGCATTGAGAATGTGTTTCTCGTTCATCTATTTTTGACCAAGTGCCTCCCTCCCGTCACCTTTATGGGGTTTAAGCTTACAATGCCACGCTAGCAAATACGGTTTGGTGAGGTGTAGTTTACTTATAAAGTGATTAAAGTAGAGATCGTCATTTTAGTAGGCCAATGCTTCAGATATATAAACTCGGTTTTCTACAAAACCGCATTGACTAATATGTTTCGGAAATGAATTCTGTTTGTAGGAAATATTCTCCTGTGAGCTTCCCTCTCGTGTTGTGTATAGTTGTAGTAAAGAGAAAATATAGGGTATGTAAGATCGGATTGGTATGTTAAATCGGGTACCTAGTAGTACCTATACCTAAGTAGTTGGTATGTAAGATCGGGACCTACTTCTTGTAGCCGTTCACTACGAAACGTTCGATTTCAACGAAACGTGTTGGCTTTAAAAAGTGCGTTCGAAAACTTTAAAGATTTGAATGTTAAGCGTTAAACCAAGTTCCATTTGTTCTTATTATATTTTCTTCTGTGAACCCCGAATAAAGGATTAGTCTATATAGTGTCAACTTTACTTGAAAATATTTCACCAATTATACACACACTCATAGCAATAGCACGAAGTTTTTATAACAAGCTGTACATTGAAGTAGTTCATCACTTTTTTCCCCCCACGTTCAACAATTTTGCAAAAATATAAATAAATTCTACCCTCTCTACAATGAAGTTTAGGGGAGGTAGACTTACGGCCCTAACCCACTACTTACACATTTTTTATTACTTTTGGCAAAGGGCGCAAAATACTATGGTATCATTACGGTAAAAATTACTAATAACATATAAAATTTACCCTCACCTATTAGTAATTATACGTCTACCATTGATATTAGCAATAATTACTAATAGTGTTTTATCCGTGTACTATATTTTGACACGGGTTCCGAACCGTGTAGAAAAATTAGGATTTAAATAGGGTCTATAAGATAAGATGATATCTGAATTTATTTAGAGGTTTTGATTTGGGACTTATTTTATCTCGTTCCCGTATGACGAATTCGTTTTTTTTTTTTTTTTTTCGATCCGAAGCTATTCGCTTCTAGATGTAGAATGAATTTCTTCGCCACAGTCCGCCCTATTTATACTCTGCTGACTGTCATTTGTTGGAGTTCCTTTATTTCGTACTCCGCCAGCCTTACGCCATTTTTATCTTCTATTTCCCCGATTCTTTCTGTTTGTTTATTTTTTAAATCGTTTGTTTATAACCTAAAATGCTAACCTAAAATATTACAATTCCCTTACAATCCCCCGCTAAAATTTTTATCCATTCAATTAGTACCCATCTTTACCCCCCCGGAATATAAAAATTTTTTTTTTTTTTTTTTTTGTAATTTTAAAAAATGTATTTAGCAATAGATGTAGGAAAAATTTTATTAATCTTCATCAGAGTCACTGGAAATTTTTAAGTCATCTCTTAATACGGTTGCTGGGTCTCCTTTCTGATTAATTGCAGCCGTTACAGTGCCTTTATTGGGAAGTAACTCATTATGGATGTCTAAATACAACCGTTCCGTACGCGTTTTTGATCGTTTTACTAGCTGTTCTTTCAGAAATTCATCGAGTTCCTTATTCATCTCCCGTGATACTGTCGTGCTCTGGTTTTTTCTTTTGAGGGATAGAGATTTTTTAAAATTAGTTTGCAGCACTATGTTTGATGGTTTCCCGGTAATTGCTTTGGGCGAAATAAGCTTGAAACCCTTGCATTGCGCGGTAGGCTGGTGTGATATACCCTTGCTTGTTTTTTCCATTATTGTATTGAGAACCTCCTTTTCAGTCGATGGACCAGCCTTTCCGTTGGTGTGATTTTCCGTTTGAATGCCTATCGAACTTGATCTTATAACATTCATTGACGTAGCTGCATCTCGTGATTCTACTGCTGGTAAATGATGAGCTCTTCTTATTGAATGGTTTATTAATTTTAACTGGCGGCATATTTCTTTCATGCAATCTAAATAATCGGTCATCGTTTTTATTCAATCAACCCTTGTTTACGAATTGCCTTTGTTTAGCAGACAACTTTGTTTATCGAGCGTTTTGTTTGTTGACCACCTTTTGTATGTTTTTGGAACATTTTAAGTTCTGCTGCATGGTACACATATTTTTTCCCGGTTTTGTTTCTTACTACTATGGGTTACCGGCATATTAATTTAAATCCCAATTCCCCACAAGGGATGCCACTTGTAAGAGTTCGGAAAAATTAGGATTTAAATAGGGTCTATAAGATAAGGATGATATCTAAATTTATTTAGAGGTTTTGATTTGGGACTTATTTTATCTCGTTCTTTTTTTTTTTTTTTTTTCGATCCGAAGTTATTTGCTTCTAGATGTAGAATGAATTTCTTCGCCACAGTCTGCCCTATTTATACTCTGCTGACTGTCATTTGTTGGAGTTCCTTTATTTCGTACTCCGCCAGCCTTACGTCATTTTTATCTTCTATTTCCCCCACGATCTTACATACAGGTCAGGCAACTGCTATCTTAAAAAGTGTCCCCCGAATTTGAAGCAGAAGAATAGTTTAAATTTTGCTCGATAGATGGCTGGAGCTGTAGTTAGGGAATCCCGTGATATGCCCTCCATCCAATCAACATTTTCAAAACTTTTTTTTTTATGATGGCTGCCAGAACACCTGCTTCCCTAACTACAGCTTAAGCCATCTATCGAGCAATATGTGAACTATTCTTCTGCTTCAATTTCGGGGGACATTTTTGTCCATATGAGGGATACTCGAGTTGCCTGACCTGTATGTAAGATCGTGATTTCCCCGATTCTTTCTGTTTGTTTATTTTTTAAATCGTTTGTTTATAACCTAAAATGCTAACCTAAAATATTACATTTCCAATATCACGATATGATTTCACATGATGACTTCATAAAAAGTATCAGAGGGGAATGCCTGGTAAAACCTCGACCTCGGGTCTGCCGCGTGCAAGTAGAGAGTCTTACCGATGGACCACCGATCGCATACAATTTTGCTAAATTGTAAACAAAAGCCTGTTATTGGTAAAACATTTTTGTATTTTGTGAAACAAATCTTCCCTTACAAAGGGACATTGAAGGTGAACAGCACTGATCATTTAACAGCATGTAATATAGAGCATCGTATGTAACAGACTTTAGCGATCGCAAGAATGGTAACGCCATTTTACCTAACTCCTTATAGTTTCCAGATCTATTGTATGATGCTCCAAAAATTATTAAGACCCAGTACCACATCACAGTACCACACTTGTTGTAATGTAGAACTCTTAAATGATCAGTATAACTGTTCACAGCATTTTGCCTACGTTAAGAAAATTTATATTGAAACATTGCAAGTTTTACCGATATTTGACGAAGATAAACTCCTCCTTCCCTTCAAGATAAACTCGAAAAAAAAAAAAAATTAGAAAAAAAAGTAAAACATTTTTCAAAAGCATCAAAGGAACGTGCCTTTAGTAAAAAGCAAAGGAAAAAATTGGGGAATTGACAAATTCCGAGGATAAATCATTCCGATATCCCCCAGGATTAAATCCCAAATAGGAACGGAAATGAATTCTATGAAAAAAAGAATCGAGAAGAGAAAAAAAAAAAAAAAAAAAAAAAACCGAAAGGAGGGGGTTCTGGAACATGTAACTCGATTCATATTCATTTTCGTACAAGCTCTTTATTGCCCCTTTAAAAAAAATTCTCCGATTTGGTCCTTGCTTCAGGGTTTTAAATATAACTGATAAAATATCAAGAGAGTATAAGGGGCGAGCATAAATGAAAATTGCGAAGATGATCAACTTTTTTACTATTCAAAGAGCATTGAAATCGAATACTTTGACTGTATTTCTTTGTAAGCTTACATCTTTTTTTTTTTTTTTTTTTTTTTTTTTTTGAGAAAAAGTTAACGCCGGAAAATTTTTGCTTTTTTTCCTGTCTTTTCTTTTTAAAAAAGATAAGTCAAAATTATTTCGACCTGAGATTTCTGAGGCGATTTTTTTTTTCAAAAGAAAAAGATATTTCAGAACTTTTCCGCGTCTTTCCTCACAAAATTTATGTAATGTAAAGTCTAAATAAAACGAGTGAAATTGAAAGTGAAGTCTTCTCATTTAATTTCCAGCTACCCTGTACATACATGGGGATGCAATCAAATAATGCGGGTACGTGTAAAACTTAAATGCCATTTGCATATGGTAACTCGCTTACGGGTAAAAATGTTTACGTTATGTGCGGGCGAACTGAATTTCATATTAAAATAAATTTTAGGAGAGCCATAATCATATACCGGGTGTCCGTTTGTAGACTGTTTTTGAATCGTAGATGGTTATAGGTGCATAGGATCGCGATGAAACTTTTAGGGCATATTCCATCCCCAGAGCCCCATCAAAATGCACCCTAGCTGTTTTCTTAAGTGCCATAAGTTGGCGGAGGCGCGTTTTATTTTTTTAAAATAATTGAGCAATTTGTTTAATTTCATTTTTTTTCGCCTGTAGTTTTGAAGTCACAGAAATTGGTTTTAACCGGAAAAAACTTTTAAACCATCGTTTTCCCCTCAAATTAAGGGTTGAAAAACGACAGTTTACTGTATGTAAATCGAACGAAGAGTTGAAGTATTTTAAAATCGAAGCGGAGTGATGTGCCTTTTAAATTGTGATGGGTTCGACAACGGCGTGACCTGAACCCTTTTGCCTGAAAAAGCTTATTAAATTCACCAAACAACTTGGAACACACACAAAAAAGGCACCAAGATTTAAAAAAAAAAAAAAAAAAAACAATCATTCCGACATCTTGGAAACTACCCGGTAGTTTCTTCTCTTGTTCTTCGTACGATTTAAGTACAAAATCGTCGTTTTTAAACCCTTAATTTGACGGTAAAACTGCGGTTTAAGATTTTTTTTCAGTTAAAATCGAATTCTGCAGCTTTGAAACTATAAGGAGAAAATGAAATTAAACATATTTTTCAATTATTTAAAAAAATTAAACGCACCTGTGCCAACTTGTGGCACTTACGAAAACGGTTAGGGTGCATTTTGATAGGGCTGGGAGGGGGGGGGATGGAACACACTCCAAAAATTTCATCGTGATCCTATGCACATAAAAATCTAGGATTCAAAAACAGTCTACAAACGGACACCCGATATAGGAAAAAGTTTAAAAAAAAACGAGGATAACATTTTTTGTTCTTTTTTTTTTAAATTTTTTATTTTTTTTATTTTTGCAACGAACTGAAATGAAAATCTCCGCCACTTAGCAGCGCCTGAGGTCAAGTGATTAATCATTTTATTGCTTTCGATTAATTGTGGATTTTCGGGTTGAAAATCCGCGCTCGGATGATTCAATTTGAGAAATTGATAAAGTTCCGCGATGATAATAAATCCGAAGTCGATTATTCCGTCATTTATTATGTCATAGATCATGGGAAATTTAGTGCCGAAGAACAGGCTGTAGTTGTCCAGCCGTAAAATCATGTACAATATTCACACGAGGGACTCTACATTCCGGTCTGTTTCTAAACATTTATCATCATTTAAATTGAATTCCCGTTATCTTCCATTTAAAAAAAAAATTGATTAATATATAGGGATGCTGCAAAAAAAAAAAAAAAAAAAAAAGGCACACCAAAACGTGCTGGTAAAAGTTCAGCATCATTTCCATTTTTTTTACGAAATTAAAAAGTACAAAAAGCAGTAAATTTAACCATTAATTTTCACGGCAGAAAAATCTGGAAAGTTTTAAAGCCGTGAAACGGAAATAACCGGAAGGTGAGTAATCCGGTCTTTGCTTCTTTTAAATTAAAACTTTGGTAATTCTTTTTTTTTTTTTTTTTTTTACTATTTGTAAATACAGCAACACTTCACTTTTAGGTTATTAGCCGTTTAAAAACGTGGCGCGTTATAATAAATTTCAAATACCGGAAAAAAACGATTTTTCCTGCTTTTTTTCGGGCGATAAATTTAGTCGAAATTTTAATAAAAATCGTTAAAAAGAAAAATAATAAAAAAAGTTTTCTTGTTGTACATTACTTTGGCTTTTAATAAAAGTTGCAAGTATTCCTAACACTTGGAAACGAACTTTTTTTTTCTTTCTTACACCTGACGCGACCTTTAGAATTCGTTTTTTTTTGTTAAATTCTCTCAGCCAAAAAGATACATAATAAAAGGATGTTATACACTGTATTTTTTTGAAGTAGAATTCGAAAAATTCTGCCAGTGAATCTCAGGATGATCGTTCATACATATCTTCGTTTCTACAGAATTCATTCCCAAGGAAACCGTTGAAAATTGAAGTTAATTTAAGTCGTAATCAGGAATAAATTAAATATTCCCTTTGAAGGAATTAAACAACGTTTCCAGTTGCTGATGAACTTGTGTGACATAAAAGTTTTATTATCGTTCTCAGACTTATTCATTTGACCTGTTATACATTTTGATGAAAAACATAGTGTTAGAAGGATAAAGGTGAGAATCCCCTTTTTATATATATAATATATAAAGAGTCGAGAAACAAAGTAGTCAACTTTTATAGACGCGAACTGTTTTCCTAATTGGATGTGATTCAGGTGCGAAGGACATAAAACACAAACACACAATGGAAATGTCATGCAGAAAGGAAAATCACGAATGGTATAGAGCCAAGCCTTG
This sequence comes from Liposcelis bostrychophila, assembly GCA_037577465.1. NCBI lineage: Eukaryota > Metazoa > Arthropoda > Insecta > Psocodea > Liposcelididae > Liposcelis > Liposcelis bostrychophila. The sequence goes on along the minus strand of CM075213.1, from coordinate 22,110,111 downwards.
TAAGCATCAAAGCACCAGGAAAAATATTCGTTTCACGCAATATGAACGTGTTTTTTTACAATTCAAGCTTGTCGGTGTCCAACTGAATTTCATAGGATTTTTGGAATTAGTTTTGCCAAAGTGGGATTATGAATAAATTCGATTTTTTATCCTTTTGGATTCTATGTTGTTATGCGATAGGATTTTTATAATTTAAATGCCTTCGTCCGTTTTATTTAATTACGGTTATTCGGCATTAACTTATGTTCAGTGTTTGTACCCATTTGGTAGGTCTCTGGAATACAGAATCGATACGAAAACAGTTTTTGCGGTATTAAATTGCTATTGCATTATTGTTTTGCGAAAACCTAATGGTTTTTTACACAGTCATGTGGAATTAATTATTTTTGACTGAGTTTTAAGATATTACACCCTCAATGCAAAATAATAATTTATCTTAAACCTAAACGCAATTTTTCGCAGAAATGACTTTACAAGGGAAAGGCTTCTTTTCCGTTTAGGAAGCAATAAAATAACGACAAGGAAATTGTTTGTAATTTTATGCACCCAATTTTATTTATTTATTTTTTTTAATTGTTCAAAATTATGGCTACGATAAAAGCGTACTAAGTCATTGCCTTAAGGTATGATTCACTTGCCATAAGATTCTAGTCTAGCCGAGGGCTTGAAAATTTGTATTTTTATTTTTTATTTTTATTTTTTTTAAAGCTTTAATTAAGAAATATGAAATATGGATAAACTAGCTTCTCCGGCTCGCTTCCTCCGCATTTTGCAGCTAGAAAACTAATTATAATTTAAATATTTTCCGAATATGTTACGAGCTGTGGTAATATAAAGGGTAAATTCAAAAATTTAAATATTTCATAAATTTTTTAAAATTATATTTAAATATTTATTTAAGTAAAAAAAAAAATTAAACATTTTTTTTGGCCGGAAAAAAAATTTATAGAGGAAAAAATTTTAGTCTAGGAGAAAAGGAAGTGAGGAAAAGAGGAAGTGTAAACGCAAACATTTTTCGTTGGATTTTGACACATATTTTTTTTCTGCCCGAAAAATTTAAGATTGGAAAGTAAGTCCTAAATGCCAGAAATATTTTTTCTGACATTAAGGCATCTATAAATGTTTCTGACATTAGGGCATACTTCCCATTCAAAAATTTTTTTTCTTCTTCCGCAAGTCTATACCTCCATAAAGAACACCGCACAAAATAACAGGAATATGGCTATCGGATAAAATTCCATTTGTTTTTGTTCTTCTTTTGTTTGTTTTTAAATGTAAACTTTATCCGACAGCCAAATTCCTTTTTTTTTTTTTTTTTTAATCCACATTTTCCTCATCCAAAATATTTTTGCTATCGGAAAAAAATATTTTTTCGACAGAAAAATATTTCGGATGTGGAAAATGTAAATTTTTTTTTAAAGAAAATTTCTTTAGTGAAACATTTAGCCCGAGGAATTAGGTAAAAAAAATTTTCTGCCCTAAGAATTTTGCAAAGAAAGTTCTAACTCTGGGATGAAAGGTTTTTTATATTCCATAAAAATTGTTTATTTTCTTTTTCCAAAAAAGAAAATGGAGTCTTTCAAAAATTTTCTCCACGCACGTTGCGTACGGACAAACCCCAAATGCCTTTATATATATATAGATAGAAGATGACGTTAAAACCAACTAAAATCGCAAGAAAAAATTAGAGGAAAAAAACATTTGAAGCCAGTTTCTTTTGGGCAAATAATTCCTTTATGCGCTTCTTTTGACGGACAGTAATATTTAACATCAAATATCTATATATTTATAAAAAATGACTATAGATTCTATGTTTTGAAACTTTTCATATAAAACCTACCTTCTTACTTCGAAAGTAAAAAAAAAAATTAGCGGAGTGTGCCAAAAATTAGTCGCTATGTTTGAATTTAGAGAATCAAATGTATTCTTTTCTTTTTTTTAAGTAAAAGACTTTATCTTTCAAATACTAGACATAAGACGATCTAAGACGATTCTGTAGAAGCAACGATGCAAAGCTTCTGGAGGATAAAAATAAAATCAGCATTTCTTAGAAAGCAGGAAAAAAAGATTAAGATTTTTCAAAGTGGTATTGTAGGATGAAGCATTTGAAATAACGAACTAGATCCCTGCTCTTATCCTTATTTCATTCATTCATTTTACATTATTGTGAGATCTTTTCGGGTGTATGAAAATAATTTTGGAAAATTCCGGTTCACAGAAAACACCTACGGTCATTTTCTGAGGGATGCGAAGGATGGTTATGGATCTCCTAGGTTGAATTGCCTTTAGAAAGAAAAATTTATTTAAAGTAGAAGTTCGTCTCGAGATAATAATTTTAGTGCTGCGAATTCTTACGTATTTTTCGTTTTAAAACGATTTTTAAGCTTGTGAGCTGAAAGTTTTTCAAAGAGATAAATTAAAACTCTCATCTCTTCTTATGTCTCTCTGCTCGTCGTCTTGTTACTCGGGTAACTCATTTGTTATATGTTACGCTTTCTAATATTCCCGCCCCAACCAAAAGCGTTCAAATAAATTTTATTCCGAACTCAAGTAAGCATGAAAATCGAAGCTTGCCTATGTCATCAGAAAACAAAAAAAAGACGTCTTTCATGTAGATCCTGGAACGCGGTTCCGGTTAATGAAAGAGATTTTAACTGAATCTATGTAGTTTATAGAAAATATTTTCTTAACAAAGTGAAATTAACAAACCTTCAAAGTCAAGGAACAGTTTTCACAGGAATCACTTGGAGAAGATAAATACATTCGGCTTATATTTACCGTGTTTTTAATTAGTAAGAGCGATGTTCTTTATAGTTAGATTGCGATGTTTTTTTAGACTTGCTTAGGAAAACAAAGAACTTCTTACTTTTTGTTACTGCTATAATTGAAAAATTATTACTGTTATAATTGAAAAGTGGCTGACTTGAAAATGATCCGAAGGAAAAACCCACGTCAAATTGAAAAACATCGATTTCAATTCAAACTTCTACTTTATTACAATAATTAATTTTATTTTCTAAATTAATTCAATTAGTGACCATGGGTTAATTAGCGATTTTCCTGACGTGTTGCAGTTATAATTAAATAATACGCAGCCACAATATGAAAACCAACACTTTTTAATACTGTTTCACAGTTTGCGGGTGTCGCATATAAACTTTTTTTTTTTTACCCTCGAGAGAGAGAGAATCTTTTAATTTGCACATTACTGAACTAATTATATATGAAACAATCAGAATGTTGTATTTATTTATTCCGAAAGCGGGGGAAGGGGAAAGCCATCCTTCTCTTTTTTGTCCGTTATTATCTGCATTAAACTAACACAAATCTGTTATTTTCCAATGAAAGTATCGACAACGGACCGCAACGCCATGAGTTAATTCAGTTAAAACAATTAACGCAGTTTTCCTCATTTAAATTCCGGTACGGGGGATATCGGTGACCGCCAGTCTAGCCCTCATCAAAATATTATACGAAACAACAGTGGGATTATATGGACTTTGACTTTTCCGCATTGCGATTAATAATTTCAGAATCCCGAAGATTTTTGGGATAGAAAACTTGGGCGGCTATTACACTCGGATAGGTCTCATCTAAGTGGACTATAACAAATCTCCATGGAGACGCAGGAAAATGTGTCGGAAATGTATCCACCGACCGTATCTTGTTTTATTTAACAAGTGTTCGACAATCGATCCTATTTCCGACGTTTGAATTGTTTTACAATGCACCCGTTTGTCGAGGGAGACGAATGCTTTATTGCCGGAGGATCCAAAAATTTTTAATTAATTTCATTTGTTTTAAGTATTTTTTTTTTTTATGCGTGTATAATGAATTGCTTAGAAAACTCCCTGTCGAATCGGGATACCACGGGTTTTTAGGATTTGAAAATGAGATATGACAACACTGGATTTGGCTGGCTATGGATATTCGTTATTAATTAAACGTCATCGCGGGCCATTAACTCTGAGTAATAAACCTAATAAATAAACCAACACGTATAGTAATTATTTACTCTGAGAGAAAGTAAATATCGATAACACATTTTAAAAGTGACGTGAATTGTGTATGCGATGTAAAAATTATGTAAATAATGAGGGGGAGCAAATGAAAATTCGGTTTTTATATTTTTTTGTTTCGAGAAAAATGGATAGATTTGAATGATGCTGACATATTTAGTATGATCATTGAGCACATGCTACTTATGAATCTGACTGGGTTTCTTTCAATTTAAAGGCGAAGTATTTCATTTTCATAAAAATAAAAAAAAAAAAAAAAAAAACTCAAACCTTTTTTTTTTTTCAAATTTCTGATTTATTTCATCTGTCTCCCTGCATTTTTTTTTATTTCAAAGAACAAAACATGTTTGAATGAAAATCCCTTTGTTGATGTTGTAAAGGTATATGAGAAAAAAACAAAGGGACTTGGACAACATTCTTTTTATTTTGAAAAATTCCAGAAATTTTTTTCAGCATTTGAGGAAACGTTAGGTGAATCTTGTTTTGTGCTAGGTATACTCGTTTTGAATTGTAAGCCGTAAGATTTAGTCATTCGCTTTTAAATTACGGTACTGTTAGAAAGGACATATTGCTGGACAAGTAGATCTCATTCCTTGGATCAAAGTGAATTGAATCGATTTTTCAATTGAAGTCGTTCTTGTAATTTTCGGTTATTGTCCACCGATTTTGGTTTTACTACACTGTATAACAAGCTTGTCTTCCTCTTTTTAACTTAAAATTCAATTTGGCAACTGGTCAGTATTTTTAAATTAAACGGTCGGCATTTTTTATATAAATTGATCAGTATTTAAAATAAATTGTTAGTATTTTAAATAAATGGTCGGTGAAGTAATGCTGCTTTGTCTTCAAAAATAATAAACCTCGGTCGGTAAAAAAATAGTGTTTAATAAATGTGTTTAAAATGTGTTTAAAATGTAATAGTATTTATTTTTAAAAAAATGTGAGATAGGTGAGATAGACTTTGACCTGCTGGAACCGAATATGAAGTCAGAATTTAAAAAAAAATTGAGATTAAAGATGGGTTTAAATTTATTGCAACAGTATTTTAATATTAAAAGCAGTATTTTTAATTTAAATTTCCAGTATTTTTGTATGCAGAAAGTCAGTAATATCAATTAATTCAGGCAGTATTTTTAATTTTTTTTGCCAGTATTTTATTTATAAAATCAGTATTTTAAATTCATTTGGGCAATATTTTCATTTTATTTGCCAGTAAATTTATTTATTTATAAAATCAGTATTTAAAATTCGTTTGGGCAATATTTTGATTTTAAAAAATCGGTATTTAAATTCATTTAGGAAGTAATTTTTTGACATGCCTAAAAGTAATTTTTCGACAAACCAAATATTATTATGAGAATGAAAAAATGGGATTTAGCAAAAAAAAAAAAAAAAAAACCGGGTCTAATTAAGTTTTTAAGTTAGGGGTGGCTTTCATCGAATCGGGGTGGTCAAATTCGAACTCTGCGTTGTTTTGGCACTGTTTTACGGTGACAATAGGTGACTAGAAAGACAATAGTTGACTCGAAATTTTTTACAAAAAAAATTACTATTTTTGGCCAAAAAAGGGTGTTTGGCCAGTTAGGAGTGATTCTGATCGACATGGGATGGTCATTTTCGGATTCTACGACGTCGAAAACATATAAATAACTTGGTTTGGTCCCAAAGAATAACTCCTAAAGTTTTGGAAAAATGTTTAAAAAAATGCCAAATAAATTTTTTTTCAAGCACAAAATGGCCGTGAGCCACCCCTAAACATGGTCGAAAAAATCTGAAAAAAATTATACCTTTTGTTTTAAGACCCTAAAGGGCAGGCTCCAATTTACTGACAGTAAATTTGAACCACCCTAATATTCCTGCCGCGACAAGTTTTCAGTATTTAAATGTGGAGATAAACTTCTCGCAAATGCTTCATTCGCAATTTTTTTTCTTTTTTTCTGGCAAAAATATAATATTATACTGATTTTTTATTTTTATTTACTGGCAAAAAAAATTAAAAATACGGATTTTTTTAATTTTTTTTACTGACCATCCAATAATGACCATTTAAATTTTTTACTGGTATTGTATTAATAAATACCGAAAAACATAATAAAAAATACTGGTCAAAATATTAAAATACTGACCGGATAAATACAAGCCTATTGACCATTTATTTAAAATACTGACCGAAAACCGTTTTTAAATACTGACCAAATAATTATAAGTAAGTCAATTTTAGACCCTTTAATCCTATAAAGTTATGTAAGATTCATAGGAAAAAAAATGTAAAGCAATTTTATTGATAGTTTTTTAAAGTCCTTTTTAGCTCCCATTATTGAGCCTGGGCCCCTCTTTTTGGTATATTGAGATGTTCCTGCGACTTTTCGTCCTACATTTAATGTCATAGCCCATTTTTGTCACTGACAGTTTGTCATAGGTAATATTCCTTTCTATTTGTCTTTTATCATCAAGTGCCTTTTTCACCTTGGGAGGTTTAGCCTTACAACACCACTCTGGCAAATGCGGGTTGGCGAGGGGTAGCTTATATACACGGTGGAACAGTTTCTAATGTGTGATTTTATTAAGGTAAACATAGGAAACACCGCCATGAATATTGTTCCGCCGTGTATAAAGTTGAACTACATTTTTCCTCGAATTATAGTCGTCTGGTGCAGACGTTAAGCATCATAGACGACATCAGTCAAAATTACTTCGAATTCATAGGCGGTACCGGCCAGACTTCGTCTCCGGATCTCTCTCTTATGAGGTGAGCTTATGATACCGATCAACCACGAGGTGGGATTAATAAATTGTTAAAATTAAATTAGATCTTTGTGTTTTTTACATTATGCATTTTATTAGGTAAATATTACTCGAGTTAATTAATAAGAATTTCAAAATATTAATTTGGAATTAAAGAAAATCACTAATGTTTATTGATGATATGCTAATTATCTGATTTTAGCGTTGAATCGTATTCCAAGAATCCGCCTTTTCGTTTTCATATTGTTTTCCCGGAAAACTTGGATTTTAAAGCTTTGAAAATGTAAAAGATGAGAGTTAATGAAAAGGTTGGGAGGAATCGATTTCCTGAATAAGGCTCAAATTTACGATAATGATTTCCTGTATTTGTGTGATTCAGTCGTGGATAAGGTCCAAATAATAAAGAAACAAAACGCATTTTGGTTTTAACAAGAGGAAACCATTCATTTCTTTCTTTTTCATCCTTTAAATTAAAAAACAAACTTCCACAAAACTTTCCTCTTTTTTTCTTTCGTCCTTTCTTTCTTTCTCTCTTTCTTTTTTTCCCTGTTTATTTATTTTTTCCCTTCTCTCTTTCATTCTTTGGATTTCGTAACAGTTTTATCGTTTTTCTGTGATCTTCTTGCTCATTATTTACTGCTTAATTCATTTCTTGCTTAAATAAACAATTTCAACTTTTAACTTGAAAAATCGTTTTTCTTGTCTCAGATAAAACTTAAAAGACAAACAAACAAATGTTTCGGAATTGATTTGAGACGGTTAACTGACTTCTCTCGAAAAAAAAAGTATTCAGACCTGCTGGCGAAGGCAAGGAAAATGCCCGGGAATTTACATTGACTTTTCCTTAACGAGCAGCGAAGTCTATCCATCTTTTTCTATCTCCTTTTGTTTCACGGTCGTCTAGACAATTCAACTAAATGAAAACCGATAACTCTGAGATTGTATCGATTTCCTTTTGAATTATGCAATGGGTATGTTTCGTCACACCCCGTACATTTCGATTGATTCAGAGGGGTCGTTAAATTTCAATTAAATTTCTATTGAATTATATGGAATTACGTTTTGTTGGAAACCAGCAGATTTTATTTTTATTCATTTTTTTTTATTTTTTTTTTTTAACATTTATTTAAATGTGTTTTTCGTTCCCCTTTTTTTTATTTTTTTTTTTAAATTTTGTTCTGAAAACTTGGCACGTTTTTTCTCTGGTATGTGTGCACGAAAAGAAAATGGAAAATTTCATTTTCAAGTTTTCAACTTGTCACGACCACGTGTTTTGAAGATAAGACAAAATGGAAATTGCGGAGCTTTTAGTAATAATAAACCTTCCAAGCCTGTAATGCAGATGCTCTACAATAATTCACAATCCGCTCACAAACGTGCCAGTTAAAATTTGTTTCTGTGATTGTTGTATATTCTTAGAGCAAGCTTTCAGATTTTATACCGTGTGAAAATTCACCTGTTTGCCATAATTAAAATGAAGATATAAAGGTGATGTCTTTCACTATATAGTTCTCATTAGCGCCATAGTATAAAATCCTTGTGCGGGTGCGAGAATCTGGAAAGTAGGAAAAAGCTTTGAAAACTCTTGGGTTTCTCCTTCAAACAAAATAAATATAAAAAAAGAAATAGTTCTTATCCACTCATTGGAAGTAATGAGAAAATATTGAACAAAGATTGGAGGAGATTCCTTACGAAGGGGTGCAATTTCACGCCAAATCTATTCGGCGAACATCTTGGGCAAACATGTTGGTGTTTGATAAAAGCGGCGAACATGTTGGACAAACATTTTCACCGAACATTTTCCACAACATGTAGGGGAAAATCCACATAAGCAGTCCTTGTTTTAATATTCTTTCTTAATCTTGCACAAAAAGTGGTTAGTCAGGTTTTTTTTTTTTTTCGAATCATCTCTTATGAGAGTAAATTTATTTTCGTTGGGAGGTCAACGGTAGTCCATCGGTAATACATTGGATCAAGCTAAGGTTTTTTACACCATGGCATTCACCTCTGATACCATGGCCGTATAGACAGGTCCGGAAACTTCCCATGCTAGTCATTTCCCGCTTAACTACGTACATTTTAGTTCTAAAATGGGCCATCGATGGCGCTGCGATCTTCACAGACGCAACATGTCTAACCGTTTAAGTTGGGACTATGGCCGTATAGACGTCTATACGGCTGTGTGCCGCCATCTTTGTTTACAAATCTCAATGACCAATTAAAAAGCGTCTTGCGTACAAGTTGCGCTTACGGTGGCAGGAAGGAAGAACTAATTTTTGCGTAGTTAAGCGGGGTAAGATCTCCCATGTATAAGAAAGAGGAGTTTCCGGACCTGTCTGTACGGCCGTGTCTGATACTTTTCACGAGATTATGTGAAATCGTATTGTAATGCCCTACACGTTTCGGAACTCGTGTCTAAATATAATAGGTCCTTTTCACTCGCCTCCTGTGAGAACTGATGGTCGCTGGCAGTAGTAATTCGGTTTTAAGGTTTGACCCCTTTCCTATTAAGCACCGAACAAAAAATTGCTCAGCCTTGGTTGGTCAAAAGGAAAATATTTGAGCGACCTATGGTTAAGCTATGCCGACTGCCAACACCTTAATACACAGTAATTTGTAATTAGTTTATTTGTTGTATTGTAAATAAATTTGTATATATTTTCCCCCCGGGAGGATGTTTTAAATCATGTTCGTCAAATCGTTTTGAAGTTGGCAGACCTACTTACTTTAAAAACTCGGTTTTTTTTTAAATACTAGGCCTATTTTATAATTACGAATCCGGCTCGAAGGACCAAAATGTTCTAAATTTGCGAAATTATGTTCTAAAAATATTGATAATCCATTTTGCTATGTACAAACTATTATAAGTTATATTTATAATTTGAAAAATGCATCTTGATTTTCCAACGATAACGAAAAGAATACGGAAACGGATATAAATTTTGCCAACTTAAGAACAAACAAAAAAAAAAAAACCCGAGTTTTTAAAGTATGTACCAACTTAAAAACAATTTGACGAACATGATTTGAAACAAGCCTATCCCATATATGGTTCATATTGAGGTTATCGGTTATTATCAATTACTGGATCCTCAAAAATATGATGCGAAATGATGCAAATTTGAAAAATTGTTATAATTACTGCCCGTCAGCCTGCCTTTTATTTTATAAGCCTGTGAACGTTCAAGTATTACGTAAGATTTTTAGAAGGGGGGGGGGTCCGAATTAACCATCTACGCCATAAGCTAAGTATGGCGAAATATCTTACAAAGGGGGGGGGAGGGTTCGAATTCTCCAAAATTATGCTTACGTAACACTTGACGGGCCCTTCTCCTGGTTCATATAACTTTAATTTTGATGGGCAGCAATTTTTAGGAAAAAAAACCGAAAATATTGGTATTTTTAAAAAAGATGACATTTTAGCAATGAAAGGGTTAAATATAAAAGCCGAAGGAATAATCTCCAGCACCATCCCCTGCTATCCTTAAGGCAGAAAACTGTAGTAGTCCTATTCTTTTTTTTTTCAATGATAGTTTATCGTCTAATCGCCTTCATTATTATCAGTAGAAGATTTCTTTGTCCATAAAATGATCGGACCGTATATAATTCCATTCTTCTTCTTCTTTCAAGTGCCGTCTCCGCGACGAAGATTGGCTATCATCTGGCATATTTTTACTTTTGAGACCGCCGCTCTAAAAAGACTCAAGGAATCAACACCAAACCAGTCTCTGAGATTCTTAAGCCATGAGGTTTTCCTACGGCCTTGCTTGCGCTTACCCTCGATTTTTCCCTCCATCACAAGCTGAAGGAGGCGGTACTTTTCATTTCGAATCACGTGGCCGAAATAATCGAGCTTCCGACGCTTGATCTCGTACAACACCTCCAACCTTTCCCATACGAGCCAAGACGTCAGCATTCTCACCCTGTCAGTCCACGAAATTTTAAGCATTCGACGGTATACCCACATCTCAAAAGCCTCCAACTTCTTTTCCAACGCCCTAGTTAAAGTCCATCCCTCGTGTCCATATAAGAGCACGGGAAAAACGTAACATCGGACGATACGGACCCTTTTGGAGACTCAAGTTGCGATTGCACAACAGGTTCCTCATTTTGAAGAAAGTTCCTCTGGCTTGCTCAATACGTGCTCGGACTTCCTGGTTACAATCCCAAGAATCATTTACGCAGCACCCAAGATATTTATACGAGTGGACCCGTTCAATTTCCTTTCCGGCGATAAAGATTCTCACGTCAACATTTTCCCTGCTGACAACCATAAACTTTGTTTTTCGCGAATTTATGGTTAAGCCGTACCGATTGCTCACTGCGTTAACATGGTCGAGCAAAGTTTGCAGATCTCCTGCACTGCCTGTCGGTAAGACCGTGTCGTCTGCATAACGCAAATTGTTGATTTCTTCGCCGTTGATCACGATTCCTAGATTTAGGCCGTCTAAAGCTTCCGAGAGGATCATCTCCGAATACAAATTAAATAATAACGGAGACAATACACAGCCCTGCCGAACGCCACGCTGTATTTGGACTTCCTCCGATAATTCCATTAGAGAACATTATTTAAACATTTGTATGAACGATTCTATGAATATGTATTAAATAGAGCTTCGTACTATTAGACCTATTCTTCCATTCTGATTAACAGAATCATATATATGGGCTATCCGGGGAGTCAGCATTAGTTAAGTTTAATTTAGGAGTTATAGCTATAGATATTGATTTTCAACCCGAATGAATCGGATGAATAAAGTAACAAATAAATATTCAAGCAAAATATCGTGAGGAAAATTTTGCATGACCCAAAAAGAAACGTGTTTACATTTTACACGTAAAGTAGCGCCGAAACGGTTTTCTTAACGTCCGGTACGTAAATGCTTTTGCAGTCTATGAGAAATGACTTAATTTTACTTGGGATTTCTCAAATTCCCATACAAGGAATCTCTCGGAGAAGAGAATAAACCCTTAATTCAAAATGACGGGACGAAAGCATGGACAATAGGATATTCCATCACGGGATTATCTTTGCTTCAGTTTTGTATCTTTAGATTTAACTTCGGTCGTAAAACAAGGTAAAATCTTCCCCTATAAATTCACTACTGGTAACTCCGTATTAAAATTCTTTCCCACCATTTTGAATACATTATCTCGGTCTATGTTTTTTCCCGCAGCGACTTTCATCTTTTTAGGTAAAGAAAAAAAAAAAGTTATGCATGAAATCATTCGATGACAATGGCGAAGGTTCCGATAAAACTTGGCCTTAAGCCAATCTAGGATACAAAAAAAAAATAGCAGGACAAGTAACTTTTCACGCATGCCATTTTATTTAATTCCTCGGATTGTCTGTTTCTATATATCGTTTTTATTGCGTGAAAAATGTCTTGGTTCGTGAATCATTCTTATGAGCGAAGCGAAAGGTGAGAAAAGGGGCTTTTCAGCAATGATGAAAGCATCCGACAAAGGATCATTTATATAGTCCTTCCCCCTTACACCCTTCTGCTCCCCTCGACTATTCTATTACACGCTAGATTGCGCACTCGAGTGGCTTTTATTATCAAGAATATTGAATTCAGATTCCCACGAGTTCTTCAAAAGTGTGCAAACGGCAAAGAGTATAACCTGCACGATGAGATAAGAACATTGAATGGGGTCCTATTGTTGCCGATCAAGGGGGAGGTCTCGTCTTTATTTAATTTTTTAATTTAATTTTTTTAAAAAAAATTTGTTCCATCAATAATTCCTTTCAGTCGGGAAAGATTTCAGATTTATTCCACCGTTCGCAAGGAATAAAAAAAATGAATACAAGAGAAAAAAAGAAGTATTTGAATATATTACAAGGCTTGAATGAGGGCCTCAGAGATTTTCATGCTCGGTTAACCGTGTATTCCGAAGCTTTCTATGGGTCTAAAGTCTCTAGAAATCCATCATGAATCTTGAAAACTAGAGGAAGGCTCATAATCCGAGCTTATGGATCAAAGCGACTAAAAGCTTCCGAAAGATTCGTTTATCGATCTCAATAGAATTACTTTTTCTTTTTTTTTTTTTTCTTATACAAACTGATACGGTTGGAAAATCGTCTTTTTTTTTATTATTTATTTTCAAAGGTTTTAAATGGTTGACATGTGAAGCTTACTATTCTTTTTATCCTACATCCGCAGCAGGAAAAAAGTTTTATTTTATTTTATTTTATTCCTCCGGGTTTTAATCTTATTCAAAATGAAGTTTCCGTCACAATGATACCGCAAAAAGAAAGAAAAAAAAAATTCCCATTTAATTTAATCAATCGCATGCGCAAAACAAAAGTAAATACTAGTAAAAAATTCAACTGTCTTAGCAGAAGCGTTCGGATGTGAAGAAAATTCAGTCATTCGATTATACACTTCATTGAAATGGTAGAATTTTTACGTCCACAGAGTAACTTAAATTAGGTAGGAACAGTCTTAAAGTCTTTATTAAAAACATAAATGAACTTTGAGGTTAAAAATGATCACTGTAAACTTAATTTTTCGGCTCGTCATTTATTTTTGAGCTGATCTTTAAAGTTCCCAAAAAGTCAAAGCTTTTCTTTTTCTCTTTTAGATTTTTATCGTGTTTTCATTTCTTTGTTTGTTTATTGAGTTTAAATGATTTTTTTGCCTTTTTTCCTGTCGAAAAAATAGATCTTAAAGTATTTAATGAATTATACCCAATAATTAATCGAAAAAAAAAGTTGTGCAATCATATTTTTTTTAGATTTACCTCATCTGAGACGATTCCGAGCTATAATCTTCTTTTTGATTCAGTTCACTTAAAATAACTGGAAAAGAATTTTTTTTTTTTGTTGGGATGACCCCTTTTACTTCTTTTCATTTTTATCTTTAGTGCTAATATAATTTTCTTTTTATGATTTTTTTAAATCTTGAGTCCTACCATGAACTGAATAGGACGTAAGTTTTATAATCTTTTTGCCTTTATTGGGTTTAGATATTGAGGGAAGTAAAACAACATATAGCAGAGAGTCGCAAAGACGAGGTAGAAACTAGCACACAGAAAGGAATTCCAGGGAGAGAAATGCGAAGTAAAAAACAGGAAGAGGAACCAGAAGGAGAGGCAGAAAACGAGAGTCAGGACGAAAGCGAGGATGAAATTGATGAAGAACTGCGTGAAGAAATTGAACAGCAAATAATTGAGAGTAGAGGAACACCAGTTACAAAAAGATTGAGACTGAGAAAGTTAAAAGATAATAGCCGATTGAGGTCACTGCTGAGAAAAACAAACAAGATCCTGAAAAACACACTAGACCAAGAAGTGAAAGAAATGGACCTGAGTGATCTAAGCCATATGATATATGGCACAGCCAGGACGATTACGGCGAGAGTGTTGGCTAAAGAAGGACGTGACGAAGTGGGAGAGAAGGGCAATTCAGGAGAACCAGCGTGGAAAAGAAGGCTTAGAGAAAAAGTAACGAATCTCAGAAGGGAGCTTGCATTACTTCGAGAAAAGAATGAGAATATGAAATCAAGAAATAAAAAAAGAGTGCAAGATATTCTGAAGAAATATGGGACACTTGAACAAGCAGATCGCCCACGGGCCATCGAGACAATCATAGAAAGAATAGCAGCAACAAGCCACAGAATAAGAAGATATGACGAAAGGAAACAGTTCCATGAGCAAAACAAAGCATTCAGTACGAATCCAAAAAAATTCTACAGGGAACTGCGAAGCAAGACGATAAAGGTCAGAAAGGCACCCAGCCAAGCAGATTTAGAAAACTTCTGGGAAGGAATGTGGGGAACAGAAACTAATCACAATAAGGAAGCAGAGTGGATCAGGAGAGAGGAGCGGAGAATCCAGGGAATGGGGAAAATGGCCCGAAAGGACGTGTCAGTAGAAGAGGTTAAGGAAGTAATAAAGAATACGTTGAATTGGAAGACGGGCGGGGCAGATGCCATAAACAACTTCTGGGTTAAAAAGCTGCCACTGTCTACACCCAACCTTGCAAGAGCAATAACGAAAATTATCAAAAAACAGAGGAAGCGCCGGAATGGTTCACAGAAGGTGTGACGTATCTGCTACCAAGGCGAGGAGACAGAGGTGGCCAGTAATTATCGTCCAATCACATGCCTACCAGTCCTCTATAAAATCACGACAGCAATCCTAGCTAATAGGATATACCGACATCTCCAGGAGAACAAGATGTCCCTGTCGAACAGAAAGGATGTGCAAAAGGTTCATATGGATGCAAAGAATTACTACTACTGAATAAATAATAGGAGAGGACGCTAAAAGGAAGAGAAAAGACTTGCATATGGCATGGATAGATTATAAAAAGGCGTACGATAGTGTACCACATAGCTGGATCGAAAAAGTTATGGAGCTATACCGATTAGATGAGGATACAACGCGATTCTGTACGACAGTAATGCACACATGGAGGACACAAATCATATTACGAACGGAGGCTGGAAAAGAGGTCAGGACGAAAACGATCAGAATCAAAAGAGGGATCTTCCAAGGAGATTCATTGTCCCCACTTATATTTTGTATGTGCCTGATACCATTCTCCCACGAGTTTAACGAAATGCGAGTAGGCTACGGGATAAGTGCTACAACAAGAATAAATCACATGTTGTACATGGATGACCTTAAACTATTAGCGGAGGACAGAACTGATCTCGGAAGATTTGAATGTCGTCAAACAATGAGTAACGACATCTCCATGGAGTTTGGACTTGATAAGTGTGCCACGGCCACGATAGAGAAAGGTAGAATGTCCTGTGCAGAAAACATGAAGGTGGACGAATTGAAATTCAAAACTTAGAACCAGGAGCTCACTATAAATACTTAGGGGTCAATGAAGGCGAAGGGGTAAAGCAAAATGATATGAAGGCCATCTTGAGGAAAGATACATCGCGCGAACAGAAAGATATTAAAAACACAACTGACTGGAAAAAATAAAATAATGGCTATAAATTCACTAGCCATACCAGTATTGGACTATAGCTTCGGTATAATAGACTGGACGGACGAAGAGATACGACAATCGATAGGAAAAAACAGGAAAATGCTAAATATGCATGGACTGCTGCACCCAAGAGCAGATGTAGACAGAATATACATACCAAGAAAAGAAGGAGGGAGGGGACTAAGACAGTTGGAAGCAGCCATGAAAACCGCAATAGTTAGATTGGCTAATTACTGCGACACATCCACAGAAGGCCTGGTAAACCAAGCCAGAAAATGGTCGACCATCATGCCAAAAACTAAGAACTTATTCGAGAAAACTGACAGTATTCGTGAGCAATGGGGAATCACAAGCAGGGATCCAAAGGATGTAGCGAAAGAGATGAGAAGAAGACAGATTATAACGCTTAGAGAAAAAGGGGAGAATAAACCATGCATGGGCAATTCCCTAAGCAACTACAGAAAAGTTGGGTAAACAAGAGTGCCACCTATAAGTGGCTAAGTAGAAGCAGTCTAAAAGGAGAAACTGAAGCAACTATAACGGCCATTCAAGATCAGGCTATAGCCACCAGATATTATAAAAAAAGATATTAAAGGAAAGGATAGACGACCGATGTAGACTATGTAAAGAATTTCCAGAGACGATACATCATATAACCTCCGGGTGCCCAGTGCTGGCTAGGAGGGAGTATATAAGCAGGCATGACAGAATATGCTCTAGACTCCATTTTATGATCTGTAACCAACTCGGAATCGAGACGAGTAAGAAATGGTACCAACATCAACCCAAGGAAGTAGTGAGCAACGAGGACGTGGTTATACTGTACAATGCGCAAATTCACACTGATAGGGAGATCAAGGCCAACAAACCAGATATAGTAATAAAATATAAAGACGCGTCGAAGAGCACACTAATAGAAGTTTCAGTACCAAATGATGAGAATATAGCCGAAAAACAAGCAGAGAAGATGCTAAAATATAAGGACTACAAATAGAAATTGAGAGACTGTGGAAAACGAAAGTGGAGATCATACCCATAGTAATGGGGGCGAAAGGGACCATTAGTAAGCAACTACCGGAAGAATTAAAGAAAGTCCCAGGGTGTGACGGGAAAGACTCCTTGACGGACTGCAAGAGGTGGTGATATTGGAAACATGCCGGATTGTAAGAAAAGTGCTATGAAAAACCTTAAACGTTATAGTGTAGTTAAGTGCAATAAGGAGAGTGTCAGTCAGTGCGTTATTATTGTTAATTATTCAAAGAGGCCCCTACCCTGGGGCCCTTTTTCCTTTTTTTTTTTTTTTTTTGTATTACCTCGGTAGAGCTATAGGACAAGACCAGAGGAGGGATTGGGCGACCGCTTAAATGCAAACGTCCCCTCTCCTCGGTGGTTGGGGAAGAGACGGGATGAAAGGATATCCACAATCAAGTGTCGATTCCCCAGTCCAGAAATAAGCTCGAGCCATGACACCTGGCTCTGGGGTTATGTGATTGCCCAGTGGTACTGGGCCCACATTAATTCCAATTTAAAAATACCCCGTAAAAGGGAGATGAAAAAACGAATAATAATAATAATAGGGTTAAGATAAAACAGAAGTGAAATTTTGAATTCAATCGCACGAAAAAGAAGTTCAATTTAAAAACATTTCAGGGTTCGTAGTTTGCTCTATCCAAATACATCACTTTAAGAGCGTAAAAAGTAAGAAAAAGGCCTTTCAGCAAATGTTCAAATTCCCAACTTAGAGCGCTTGTAAAGACAAAGTTAAATGCACTGGAAGAATATAAGACCTATTTTAGCTAGTCTCCAATTCCTTGTTTTCTTTGTTTCGAAATAACAGGACTATTAAAAATTTATAATGGTCTCGATAAAAAAAAGAAAAAAAAAGTCTTTTTTTAGCCGGAAACGAAAAACACAATGAAAAGTAAAAACGAAATAAAGAATCGTCGAAGTAATGAAGAACGATAATAAAACCTAAATGATTGAATCACGTTTTGAGTATATGCCATATACCCGATACGTGATTACTTTCTGGATAAGAATAAAAAAAAATGCTTGCAAGTTTCATAGGAAACTCAATGAACACGTACATAAGCTTTAAAAAAAAATCCTCCCGTTTAATCCATTCTAAGCTGGAAATTTGAAAAAAGAATTATTTTTATTCAAAATCTTTTTTGAACGAGGAGAAGGATAGATACTATCAGTTAGAGAAATGAATGGGGCCATTGCATCCCTTTATGCTGACCGATTATTCCCAGAACATAAAACATCTTTTAAAACTTTTAAGCTTTTTTTTCTTCCTTTAAACTGGACTATCTTTTACGGCGATTAATCTTTCGCCGAGATAACTCCAGTATATGTTGAATTTTATCGGAATATGTTGGTGATTGAAAAAAAAAAAAAAAAACTTTTGGTAACTTGTTAGATTTATATATATTTTTTTTCCTAACAACTTTTAAAACGGGAATATGTGACGCTTTAAAAAACTTGTAGTCTACTGTATCACAAAAGGAAAAAAAAATCCTGGAATATCACGTTTCTCAATTTTCGTTAATTTTATCTTTTTATCGAAGCTCTGCAAATAAGCTCTAAAAATCTGAGTCAAGTAATCATTTGCGTCGATGGGACCCACTAGTCATTTTGGAGTAAATTCTACACCGAAAAAATTAAATTTTACTGTTCGTAAGCGAAATTTTTTTAACAGAGAATTCCGATGTAGAATCTACTCAAAAAATTAAAACTGACTAAAAAAAAAAAAGTGACAGGGATATTTTAGATCTGCAAGATTTTTCGAAGAACTTCGTTTCAAGCTTCGTTTCGGTGCAAGCTTGAAGTTTCAAGCCGGAAATAATTTTAAGTTAATTTTTCCTTTAAAGTTAATTATTTAATTAAATCAGTTAAGGGCTCTTTTTTACTTATTTCGCGTTAATTTTTCAACCTCCCCTCCCACCCACACCCTTATATACCTCCTTTTTGACGTAGGACTACGTCTTTGGGCTTGGTCCTGGAGAAATCTGTCTGTCCGGGTGCGCAACGTTCGCATCAAAAAGTAATATTAATCATAAAAATGATTAAAATAATAAGTAATACTAATTACTACCTACCTAGGTAGCGCACACTCTAGGAGTGCTTCCTACCTAGGCACCGCCCACTCTAGGAGAGCTTCCTGCCTAGGTACCGCACACTCTAGGAGTGCTTTCTACCTAGGTACCACACACTCTAGGAGTGCTTCTTACCTAGGTAGCGCACACTGTTATTAAACTACATTGTTTAATAAAATTTGCAGCACAAGGAGTTTTCAGTTGTATTGCCGTTTAAGAAGCATCGTTTATTACCTTAATTTTTAATTTCAATTAAAATTTTCCATTTAACTTTTATTTTCTTTCTTTTTAACTGTCCTAAAAAAATTGTTTTCTATATATACTGGTCAAAAAAAAATTTTTATTGCAAAAAAAAATTAAAATACTGGCAAAATAAATATTTTATTGGCCATAAAATTACTGATCATTGTTTAAAGCCCATTTGAATAATTTACTGGCCATCAAAATAAAAATACAGAGAAACAATTTAAAAAATATTGACCAAAGAACTAAATTTACTCCCCAAAAAAATATAACTCATTTTTAAAAACGGTGTGATGAGTAAATAAAATAACGCCAGTTTCATATTTGATTTTGCTGACGAATAAAAAATTAAACTCGAATTATGCCGAGCATGTTATCGGAAAAAACGACAAACGAAATAAACATAAGTAATTAGAAAAGTAAATGATAACTACTGAAACGGATGAAAGTCTTTAAAAAAGCTTCCAATTTCGTCCTCAAACAAGAAAAAGAGATCTCTACTCATTTATTAGACCAGTTACTTCTCCTTGAGCTTTAAACCTAAACCCAATAAAGGCAAAAAGATTATAAAACTTACGTCCTATTCAGTTCATGGTAGGACTCAAGATTTAAAAAAACCATAAAAAGAAAATTATATTAGCACTAAAGATAAAAATGAAAAGAAGTAAAAGGGGTCATCCCAACAAAAAAAAAATTCTTTTCCAGTTATTTTAAGTGAACTGAATCAAAAAGAAGATTATAGCCCGGAATCGTCTCAGATGAGGTAAATCTAAAGAAATATGATTGCAAAACTTTTTTTCCGATTAATTATTGTGAAATTCATTAAATATTTTAAGATCTATTTTTTCGACAGGAAAAAATGCAAAAAAAATCATTTAAACTCAATAAACAAACAAAGAAATGAAAACACGATAAAAATCTAAAAGAGAAAAAGAAAAGCTTTGATTTTTTGGGAACTTTAAAAATCAGCTCAAAAATAAATGACGAGCCGAAAAATTAAGTTTACAGTGATCATTTTTAACCTCAAAGTTATGTTTTTAATAAAGACTTTAAGACTGTTCCTACCTAATTTAAGTTACTCTGTGGACGTAAAAATTCTACCATTTCAATGAAGTGTATAATCGAATGACTGAATTTTCTTCACATCCGAACGCTTCTGCTAAGACAGTTGAATTTTTTACTAGTATTTACTTTTGTTTTGCGCATGCGATTGATTAAATTAAATGGGAATTTTTTTTCCTTTCTTTTTGCGGTATCATTGTGACGGAAACTTCATTTTGAATAAGATTAAAACCCGGAGGAATAAAATAAAATAAAATAAAATAAAACTTTTTTCCTGCTGCGGATGTAGGATAAAAAGAATAGTAAGCTTCACATGTCAACCATTTAAAACCTTTGAAAATAAATAATAAAAAAAAAGACGATTTTCCAACCGTATCAGTTTGTATAAGAAAAAAAAATGGAAAAAAAAAAAGAAAAAGTAATTCTATTGAGATCGATAAACGAATCTTTCGGAAGCTTTTAGTCGCTTTGATCCATAAGCTCGGATTATGAGCCTTCCTCTAGTTTTCAAGATTCATGATGGATTTCTAGAGACTTTAGACCCATAGAAAGCTTCGGAATACATGGTTAACCGAGCATGAAAATCTCTGAGGCCCTCATTCAAACCTTGTAATATATTCAAATACTTCTTTTGCTCTCTTGTATTCATTTTTTTTATTCCTTGCGAACGGTGGAATAAATCTGAAATCTTTCCCGACTGAAAGGAATTATTGATGGAACAAATTTTTTTTTTAAATTAAATTAAAAAATTAAATAAAGACGAGACCTCCCCCTTGATCGGCAACAATAGGACCCCATTCAATGTTCTTATCTCATCGTGCAGGTTATACTCTTTGCCGTTTGCACACTTTTGAAGAACTCGTGGGAATCTGAATTCAATATTCTTGATAATAAAAGCCACTCGAGTGCGCAATCTAGCGTGTAATAGAATAGTCGAGGGGGACAGAAGGGGGTAAGGGGGAAGGACTATATAAATGATCCTTTGTCGGATGCTTTCATCATTGCTGAAAAGCCCCTTTTCTCACCTTTCGCTTCGCTCATAAGAATGATTCACGAACCAAGACATTTTTCACGCAATAAAAACGATATATAGAAACAGACAATCCGAGGAATTAAATAAAATGGCATGCGTGAAAAGTTACTTGTCCTGCTATTTTTTTTTTGTATCCTAGATTGGCTTAAGGCCAAGTTTTATCGGAACCTTCGCCATTGTCATCGAATGATTTCATGCATAACTTTTTTTTTTCTTTACCTAAAAAGATGAAAGTCGCTGCGGGAAAAAACATAGACCGAGATAATGTATTCAAAATGGTGGGAAAGAATTTTAATACGGAGTTACCAGTAGTGAATTTATAGGGGAAGATTTTACCTTGTTTACGACCGAAGTTAATCTAAAGATACAAAACTGAAGCAAAGATAATCCCGTGATGGAATATCCTATTGTCCATGCTTTCGTCCCGTCATTTTGAATTAAGGGTTTATTCTCTTCTCCGAGAGATTCTTGTATGGGAATTTGAGAAATCCAAGTAAAATTAAGTCATTTCTCATAGACTGCAAAAGCATTTACGTACCGGACGTTAAGAAAACCGTTTCGGCGCTACTTTACGTGTAAAATGTAAACACGTTTCTTTTTGGGTCATGCAAAATTTTCCTCACGATATTTTGCTTGAATATTTATTTGTTACTTTATTCATCCGATTCATTCGGGTTGAAAATCAATATCTATAGCTATAACTCCTAAATTAAACTTAACTAATGCTGACTCCCCGGATAGCCCATATATATGATTCTGTTAATCAGAATGGAAGAATAGGTCTAATAGTACGAAGCTCTATTTAATACATATTCATAGAATCGTTCATACAAATGTTTAAATAATGTTCTCTAATGGAATTATATACGGTCCGATCATTTTATGGACAAAGAAATCTTCTACTGATAATAATGAAGGCGATTAGACGATAAACTATCATTGAAAAAAAATAAAAATAGGACTACTACAGTTTTCTGCCTTAAGGATAGCAGGGGATGGTGCTGGAGATTATTCCTTCGGCTTTTATATTTAACCCTTTCATTGCTAAAATGTCATCTTTTTTAAAAATACCAATATTTTCGGTTTTTTTTCCTAAAAATTGCTGCCCATCAAAATTAAAGTTATATGAACCAGGAGAAGGGCCCGTCAAGTGTTACGTAAGCATAATTTTGGAGAATTCGAACCCTCCCCCCCCCCTTTGTAAGATATTTCGCCATACTTAGCTTATGGCGTAGATGGTTAATTCGGACCCCCCCCCCCTTCTAAAAATCTTACGTAATACTTGAACGTTCACAGGCTTATAAAATAAAGGCAGGCTGACGGGCAGTAATTATAAAAATTTTCAAATTTGCATCATTTCGCATCATATTTTGAGGATCCAGTAATTGATAATAACCGATAACCTCAATATGAACCATATATGGGATAGGCTTGTTTCAAATCATGTTCGTCAAATTGTTTTTAAGTTGGTACATACTTTAAAAACTCGGGTTTTTTTTTTTTTGTTTGTTCTTAAGTTGGCAAAATTTATATCCGTTTCCGTATTCTTTTCGTTATCGTTGGAAAATCAAGATGCATTTTTCAAATTATAAATATAACTTATAATAGTTTGTACATAGCAAAATGGATTATCAATATTTTTAGAACATAATTTCGCAAATTTAGAACATTTTGGTCCTTCGAGCCGGATTCGTAATTATAAAATAGGCCTAGTATTTAACAAGAGCCGTCATGATAGTGTGCGAACTTATAAACCTTCCTTACGACTTGAAACCGTTGATACCCTTGGAAAAAACACCGGAATTTAAAAAACTAAACCCACAGCTCCAGATCCCGGTACTAGTGGATGACGGGTTTGTCTTACCAGAAAGGTAAATCAAGTTATTTTGCCAATTTTTCAAAATCAAACAATGTACGTTACCATTTATTTTAAAAATTATAGTCGCGCCATTATTCAATATCTGATGGATAAATATGCGAAAGGGAACTCCTTGTATCCGAAAGACCTTAAAAAAAGGGCAATTATTAACGCCAGATTAAATTTTGACTGCGGAACACTTTGGCCGAAAACAGTAGCTGTATATGTGAGCATTTCGTTTTTCATTTTGAATTAATTTCGAGTCAAATAATGAACTTATTTATAGAGGCCATTTTATTTTGGTGGTGAAGTAACACAGGAAGCTCTTCAAGCCCTAAAGGAAACGATTTCGGTGGTCGAGGAATTTCTTTCAAGGGACAAGTGGGTTGCTGGATCTGAAATGAGTGTAGCTGACATTTCAATGTATTCCATTCTTGCAGTTACACCGGTAAATAATCGATTTAAAATAATTATTTTCTTGTAAAGTCGACCTTCACGTAGGACTGAGTTTAAAATTTTTATCGTTTCAGGAATTCAAATTAATCGATTTAACTCCATACCCGAAAATATGTCATTGGCTTAAAGAATGCAGCAAAATTTCAATTATGGAAAAGCTTGTCAGAGAAGGGGTCGCTGAATTGAAACAAATCATAGAAAACGTGAAAAATAAAGTTAAAGTGTTATTATTTCCATTAAAATATACAGTTGTAATTTCGATTTTCATTATTTCTTTTGGCGAATGCTTCAGTTATCAGATATTGGAATGGATGATGCAAACCGCTTTTAATCAATTTGAGAAAAAGATTATTAGAGTGCAGATTATCAAACATAAACATTAGCCATCACAAAAATTCAATAACAATTTTGTAAATAAGAGGATTAAATCTCACCATTCATACAAATCTTTTTTTAGAATTTTTTTTTGAAATAAAAAGTAACTGTCAGCTTAGAGATCTTGAGCTTGTAAATTTTAAAACAAAATCTGCTTCGGAAACAAATATGAAAAAGTCAAGCCTTATTTTCCTTAAAAAAAATATATTATAGCCAAACTAGCATTTAATTTTGCAACTAAACAAACTGAACAAACATTTCATCGAAGTTGGTTTGTTTTTGACACGGTGACGCAATCCATTCCCTCTTCCTATGACAGGACTCAATGTAAATGCTTAATCACGCCCATTATATTTTATCACGCGGTTCGATAAGGACTACGTTAATCATATAAAAACTTTCTTTTTTCTTATCAACTGACAATACAACCAAAGGACTAGTCGCTGAAAACAACGAAAGCAAGATGAGCAAAATCCAGCTGTACGGTTTGATAGCTAGCCCGCCAACAAGGGCTATCATGATGGTGTGTGACATTATAGGAGTTTCTTTCGAATTAATAACACTGGAACCAGGTAATAAAACTCCAGAATTTAAGAAGCTAAACCCTAGCCAACAACTTCCAGTACTAGTAGATGATGGATTTACTTTATCAGAAAGGTATGCTTTTCCTTTACTTTAATAATATATGATGTTTGGGTGGTTCGAAGATCTACTTTTTTGGAATTTCGAAACTCCTTTTTAGGTAGAATATCAACCCTGAATCTTTCCAAGATTATTCGAACGGCATCTTGAGGTATCTAATTGGCCTGGAAATTTCCGAAAAGCCCATATAAGGGCCAAAAATGAGCTTTTTTTGGCATAAAAGACCATCGATTCCTATCGGAAATTTTTCGTAGATTACGAATTTGAAGTCGAAAAATAGTTTTGGTTAATGGCTTTTAAGCTACAGGCCGGACTTAAAAGCTCTGAAAACCTGGTTATGGCTTTTTGCCTGAGTACAGACACAGGCAGAACTTTTAAGAGCTTTTTTGAGTCATGACTCAAAAACCATGCAACAAAACTAATTTTCGACTTCAAATTCGTTATCTACGCAAAAATTTCCGATAAGAATCGATGGTCTTTTACCAAAAAAAATGTTCATTTTTGGCCCTTATATGGGGTTTTTGGAAATTTCAAGGCCAATTTGACATTTCAAGATGCCATTCAAAAATCTAAAAAAAAAATCAGGGTTGATACTCTACCAATATAAAACAGTTTTGAAATTCCTGAAAAGTTGATTTTTGAACCACCCTAACGATTAATGATATTACGTACTATTTCCAACGCAGCCGTACTATTATGAAATACCTGGTGGAAAAGTATGCCAAAGATGATTCGTTGTATCCGAAAGACCTCAAAACACGAGCGGTAATTAATGCTAGATTAGATTTCGATAATGGATCCCTATGGCCGAAAATAATGCCAACATTTGTAAGTTAACTTGTACGGTGTAATGCCTTTTTAAATTATTTAAATTTAATTTTTATCATTTTTAGGGACCGCTTTTTAGAGGTGGCCAAGTGTCGGAAGAAGCCCTTCAAAATCTGAAAGATACGGTTTCAATTGTCGAAGAGTTTCTTACGAGAGACCAATGGATTGCTGGATCTAAAATGACAATTGCTGATATCTCATACAGCACTATCATTTATTATATCAAGGTAGGTCTTTGTAATAGCAGTAATTATTAAGCGGGAAATTGCACTATAAGGAATAATATTTATCTATAAATATTTCTTTTTCTGTTTTTAGGAGCTTCAGTTCGATGTAACTCCATACCCTAAAATAGTTGATTGGCTGAAAGAATGTTATAAGGTTCCAGCAATTCAACAACGAAACGAACAAGGACTCGCTGCTTTTAGAGAACGAATGGAAAAATATGGAATAAAATTAAATAAAGCTTAAATAACTGTAAAGAATCAGACTTTTAAAAAAAATATATACATGAATTTTGCAATTTTGTATTTTTTTTTTTCTGCAATTTTGTAGTTTTTCTTAATATAAAAAAAGCAAAACATGACTGAGAATAAGCTTTGCAGCTTACTGGACAATGCAGCTTACTGCAAAGCTTATTTTCAGCAAACTTTTCGAATTTTTCCAGCAAACTGTTAGAAAAATGATAGTTTTCTCTCTGAATAGCCATACTTTGATCTAAAGCTCATTGATGTGGCGTGAATTTAGCGGGGATCTTCTGGCATAACTAAAATGTTATTATTTCAGAGTCTCAAAATCAAACAAAACCGTCCATGGTCATTGACAGATTTGTCTTTGATTTGACAGCAGAACACATATTTCATAGAAATACAAACAAATGTTAATATTTAATAGCTTTCAAGTGTTGGTACGT
This sequence comes from Liposcelis bostrychophila, assembly GCA_037577465.1. Classification (NCBI taxonomy): domain Eukaryota; kingdom Metazoa; phylum Arthropoda; class Insecta; order Psocodea; family Liposcelididae; genus Liposcelis; species Liposcelis bostrychophila. The sequence goes on along the minus strand of CM075213.1, from coordinate 22,083,889 downwards.
TATTTCCATGGTAAAGCCCACAACTGTGGAAGCGTCGATAAGTAAAAATTTCTGACCCTACATGTCAATCAATTTTAAATTGTGGGCATACTTGTACCAGTAAGCTTATTTTGAGGTAAAACGTTTTAAAAAAATTTGTTTAATAGCGCTTTAGAAAAATTACTTTTTAATTTGGCCAAGTGTTTACATGGCAATCAAAGATTCATCACTTAAACACTTCTCTCCCATTCTTAGATAATTTTTTTTTCTTAATCAATAGGAAAAGATAATATATAAAATAAAGTGCCGCGTTTGTTACCGTATCAAATAATCCCTTGAAAGTTATCTTGTAATCTAATTTGAAATGTTTTGAAAATCCAAAACCGGATCTAGAATTCGCTGCATGTGGCTGTTTCACAGGTTTCAATCATTCAGCAATTAAAAGATTTCTACCTACACCGTACAAAAATTTAACATTAAAAAATTTGTTTTTCCCTGATCAAAAATTGTTGTATGACTCGTAATTATCTCTTATCACACGGTTCGATAAAAACTTATATTACAGTACAGATGCAATACGCTATATGAACTATTCTTTTTATTTCATGAAATCAAAACTGACAGTCATTCAAGAGAAGTGTACGCGATGGGTAAGGTCGAAATTCACGGTCTTGTCGCAAGTTCGCCCGCCAGGGCAGTTATAATTGCTTGTGAAATCGCGGGAATCCCGTATGAACTCAAACCCCTGGATCCTATGAACAAAACTTCAGAATTTAAAAAGTTGAACCCTCAGCAGCAGATTCCAGTACTTGTTGATGATGGTCTTGTTTTGGCAGAGAGGTAATTAAATCATACCAATTTTTTTAATCTCATTTTTTTTTTTTTTTAATTCGAGCGATTTAAATTTTTGCAGTCGTGCAATTATGAAGTATTTGATAGACAAGTATGCGAAAGATGACTCGCTGTATCCAAAAGATTTGAAAACCAGATCTATAATTGATGCTAGATTGGATTTCGACAATGGTACGATGTGGCCACGATTATTTGCTGCATACGTAAGTTCTCTTTACCAAACTCCGGAAACAGTTACGATTTTCAGTTAATTATTTCATGTTTTGAAACGTTCGCCTAAACCTTTCAGAGACCCATGTTTACTGGTGGCAAAGTATCAGAGGAAGCGCTGCAAAGTGTAAAAGATGCTGTTTCAGTGGTTGAGGAATTTCTTACGAGGGATAAATGGATAGCAGGACCAAAAATGACGATTGCTGACATCTCATACTGCACAATATTTTCTCTAATGAAGGCAAGGACTTAATAATAACAGAATGAATTTAAAAAAAAGTTGATTCCAGGAAAAAGGCTATAAAAATTTATTTGGGCTCTTTTTAGGAATTTAAATTTGACGTAACTCCATATCCGAAAGTAACTAACTGGCTCAAAGAGTGCGACAAAATTGCTGCTGTTCAAAAGTTTAACAACGACGGGATCGCGAATTTGAGAGAACGACTCGAAAAATTGGGAATAAAAATTAAATGAAAACCTCCGATTTAAAGTTTCTGTAATTACTTTTGAATAAAATATAAAGAAAAATATGATTTAATTTACTTTCCCCAATGCACCCAGTAAAAATTTATAAGGGCCTTTCCCTGTTAATGAGTGAGGGAAATAACTTTTTTTAATGTTTTAATGACTCTAAAAAATCGATTCCCTGGTTCTGACATATGTAAATGTAGATCTTATGACCGTGATAAAAATGACAAAATCGCATTATTAATCATTTATGTGTCAGCTAAATACCGACAATCGATATTTTTGACGATTTTTTTTATCATTATAGTAAAATACTTCATGGAAGAAAGCGCCATAGTCATTAAAAAATAAAGATAATAATTATTTACCTTGTTTTGATTTTCTTAAGATAAAAAAAAAAACGTCCGATTAATAAAATCATGTAATGATTATTTCATATTTCGATAACAGAATTTAAAAGTGGCATCCATGCCTAGCATAGGTTTGTTTTTTTGCTAATTTTTCCAAGGTAACTGCATCGATCTTCGTTAATAGTTCCCAAGCGTAACAGTTCTGTTTTCCTCGCTCGGTCCCCATAGTTCTTAAAATCAGAATCGAAATAAGTCCATGTTTAACGAATTTAGAGAGCGCACAGAGTGAAAAACGAGTTGTCATTCTGATTAATAGTTATCACGTGAGTCAGTATAAAACTGCACGTTAAACTGATAAAACGTTATTCCGATCCATAGCGCAGTACACCGTTTGGTAAAGTAGTGAAGTGAACAAGATGGGCAAAGTTGAAATTCACGGTCTTCTTGCTAGCCCTCCTACGAGGTCCGTTGCGGCAACTTGTGAAATGCTGGGAATCCCTTACGAATTGAAAGTAGTGGACCCCATGAACAAAACACCAGAATTTAAAAAATTAACTCCTCAGCAACAGATACCGGTACTTGTTGATGATGGATTTGCCTTACCAGAAAGGTAAAATTTTTTTTTCTTAACAACATATAAAATTGATGACATCACGTTCTTTTGTGTTACAGTCGTGCCATCATGCGATATTTGGTGAGCAAATACGCCAAGGACGATTCTTTATATCCGAAGGATCTTAAAGCGAGAGCAGTCGTCAATGCCAGACTGGATTTTGACAACGGTACCCTATGGCCCAAGTTAATGGAAACATACGTATGTTCCTATTTTAACGTCATAAGTATTTTTAAAAAAAATTGAAATTGAAACTTTTTGTGGATCGTTTTGAAATTTGATAAAGGTTTGTAAGCTTGAAAGAGCTTTTAAGATTTAAACTTGCATCCCTAAGAATGATGAAAGCGTTATAAGACCATTGAATGTCATTTTAAATGCTTATTTTCCGAATAATTTTCAACGATTTGAAACCTTTTGAAGTTTCAGAGAATTACAGAACTGCAGTCAAGTTCCACTAATTTTGCTAAACTTGATACTAGTAGAAAATAGAACCCCATCGTTCTGAATCCTGACTGAATCCTTTTTAGCAATCCTTAAAAGGATTATTTTTAAATTTCACCGCTGAACTTACCATAATATGCTAAGTAATATGTAATATGTAATATGTAATATGTACAATGCATTTTTTAAAAACGTAAAAATAAGGATTCACTATCCCCTAACTGAAATCGAAATCTTTCAAAGGATTCTAAAACCTTCTGATCCCAATATTTTGATCTGAACTGATCGATTTGCTATAGAGATACAACTCAATTTCGCTCACCATTTTATTTTCAAAAAAGTGTATCGAACAGTATGAAGTTTCACTGATATCCTAACTTCCGAAAATGAAATTCACAATCGTTTTTTTTTCCCCCTTTGTTTAGAGGCCAACGTTCACAGGTGGTAAAGTAACAGAAGAGGCCATGAAAAGCTTGAGAGATACAGTAGCTGTCGTCGAAGAATTTTTAACGCGTGAAAAATGGATAGCTGGGCCTAATATGACGATAGCGGATATTTCGTGCGGAAATATTTTGTCTACCCTGACAATACCGGTAAAATAATTTATTTATCGAGCGGCAATTGAGAGCAAATATTTACTTGTTAATTTTATTGCAGGAAGTAAATTTTGATCTTTCCTCTTATCCAAAAATAAAAGCTTGGACGGCTGAATGCAGGAAAAATGCAATTTTCAAAAAATTCGATGATCAGGGAGTTCAGCTAACAAAAGAAAGAATGATTGCATTGCAGAAGAAAGCTTCTCAGCAATAATTGATATCCCTCAAAAAAAATTGTAAAACATTTATTACAGTAGCAAAACTATTTCGTGCTTTTATATATGTAAAAAAAAATTTTTTTTTTCTACTTCATAATCATATTCTACCTCGCACTTCGCACAAGGTTTGACACCAAAATTACCACGAAATAGTACTTTTGGTTATTTAATTTAATTGTATTTGAGCTCAAGAGGACGTAAACATTTTTAATTTAATAAAAAACACAATATAAGGTAAAGGCACCAATTATCTGCACCCCTAATTTCGGCTCTTAAATGCCGATATGCATGTTCAGCTTATAAGCTGCCGATATTAAGTGCCATTACCTTAGTCCTAGTCGTAAATTTGATTTATTGTACGATAGCTATTTCGGCTAACAAGCCGTCATCAGATAATTAAAAGCATCTAAAAATAAAGATCAATAAATATTACAACAGTGGTTATTCAAGAAACCTACCTTTAGCTTGTTAGCCGAAATAGCTATCGTACAATAAAACAAATTTATGAGGAGGACTATATTTTATTAAGTTAAAAATTTTTGGTTATCGTAAAAGGCACAGATAGCAAATTAAAATCACGTTCACGATGAGTTTTTTTATGTGTAAAGAAAGTTTTTCGAAATGTTCATCGTCCAAACCATTACAAAATATAAATTTTCCCATGCAAATTGTCATTTTTTTTTCTCAAAAAATAAAATGATATTAAAGTATTCATTTGCAGGTGAATCTTTGTTTACACAAACCTATAAATCCTGAAACTATAGAAGAGAAATAGTACAAGACATGTCCAGGGTCCTCCAAAATTACAAACCACAGAAACCGTAAAAAAAAAAAAAATAAAAATAAAAATTTTAATGAACAAGTACGCATTAATATCATGCGTCCTTTCTCATGATAAGAGAAAGCTTTTTTAGGTTATGAATTTTCCTAAAAATAATGAAGTAGCATTTGGATTTGCGAAGCTGTTTACTCCTGCCAGTTTATTTTCCCAAAGCTCAAATAATAAGCCATAGTATGACTCAAGTCAAGCAATTTTGGATATAAACTAGAGAGAAATATGCCACTTTTTCCCGACGAAACTCAATTAAAACGGACTAAAAGTTATTATTTTAGAAAAAGATTCAGTTCGAAAATGCGTAATCAAATGCATTCCATTTTTTTTTTTTTTTTTTTTTTTTTGTCAACACGCAAACCCTTTTCATCGAAACGGAACTTGCTAACATATTAGCATAGAAAGTTGTTAAATTTAGTACTTTTGTTTGAGTATACCTAAATTCGTCTAAAGGCTTCTGGTTTCAACTGCAATGTTTTATTTGCAAAATTTAACTTTTTTTTGGAATCGTATAATTCTACATCAAAACAAAGTAATGAATCCAGAGTTTGATTATTTAACTTTTAATTTTTTAATTACACATCTTGCTTGCGTCGGAGGTGAACTGACGCAGGTCCGCAGCAAATGTGGTTGGAGATAATCTGTCTCGACTGTTTATGAAAACCATGTGACCAAAGGTTTACAAGTTAACGTTACACTGGCTACAAACAGTCGAAACTGACTATCTCCAATCATTGTAATTTACGATGAGATACGTCAGTTGACCTCCGACGCAGGTTGTTAATGAAAAATTCAACATCCAATGAAAAAGCACTTTTTTCCAATAATCGCTCCAGGTGGCGAAAACAAGAACTAACATCGGTATCAAGAGGGACGCGAAAGATTCCCAACGTGTGGAGATTATGAATTGCGCTTCATTCTAATGTCCTCGACACGTCTAAAATCGGTAATGAAACAGTCGGTACTATACACGAAAATTAAATGACTTTGCAGAACCCGGTGAATTCCCAGCCTGTTTCAAAGTGAAACATTGTTCAACTATTCACAAAGCGTAAAGCCGCGTGTTGATAGTCGAGTTAGAGCGTCAATCGATAACGTGAAGTTAAATAAGAAAGGAAAAAAAATGAATAAAGTGAAACTTTACGGTGATCTTTCTAGTCCACCCACAAGATCAGTAGCGATAACTTGTAAAATGATACGATTACCATATGAGTTCGAATTAGTGGATGCTTTGAATAAAACTGAAGAATTTAAAAAACTAACCCCTGAGAAAGAATTTCCAGTGATTGTTGACGATGGATTTGCTTTATCAGAAAGGTAAACTCATTACATATTTTATATTTTGTTTTTGACGAGAAAAATGTGATGACATCATGTTTCTCTGTGTTACAGTCGAGCTATTATGCGATATTTGGTAGATAAATATGCCAAGGACGACTCGTTATATCCGAAGGACATTAAAGCAAGAGCTTTAGTTAATGCCAGACTGGACTTCGAAAACGGTACCCTAAGCCCGAAAATAAGTGAAACCTTTGTACGTCTTATTCTTTATCGTTAAGAGAAAATATATAGGTTAATCACTGAAAATGTCCTTTCAGATGCCACTATTTACGGGTGAAGAAATCACTCAAGAAGCAATAAAAAAATTAGGAGAAACAGTGGCAATCGTCGAAGAATTCTTAACCCGCGAAAAATGGGTCGCTGGGTCTAAAATGACCATTGCTGACATATCCTTTGGGTGTTTGATTTCTATTTTAGAAGGACCGGTAAGTTCAGAAACAGGCACCAAATTAAAAAAATTTACAGAAAAAAGCAAAAGATTAACTGTCTTGTTTCAATGATTTAGGATGTAGACTTTGACATTTCTTTATTCCCCAAAACAAAGGCTTGGATGGAAGAATGCAGGAAGAATGTCATTTTTAAAAAATTGGATGCAGAAGGAATTCAAATTATGAACGAAAGATGGATTGAATTGCAGGAAAAAGAAATCGTTCCAAAACGCAACTCCAAAATAAAATAAAATAAAATCTGCGGCTCAGAGGCAAAACGTCGAATGTGAAAAAAAAAAATGATCTCAATTTATTTATTTTTCGTAAGAAGCAATGTGAATGTTTGACGACTTTCAAATTCCACGTTTTGGCTTTGAGGTGTGAAGATGTTTTAAAGCTTTTGAGTTTTCACAGATTAAGTCATTGCCTATTATTTACATCTCCCTAACAAATATTTATAAGATATTGTTTTATGACATAATAAGTCACCAACTAAATATTTTTCTATTTTTGTATTCAATTGAGTACTTTTAGAAGCAGGCAGTACCCGAAGTAGTATTTTAAGTAAGTATACTCGTTATTTAACGAAAAAAAATGTAATACAGTGTTTTATTCCGATAAAATTATCAGTAAATCATTTTAATCACATAATCATAATATTTTCTCGATTGTATACGGTATATGAGGATCCAACCTTCCAATCAAAAACATTAAGATTCATTCAGGATATAGACCTATCCATTTTTTTCACATCCGGAAAGTCACATGATAGATAACCCTTCACAGCAATCGGCCACAAATATATAAGTAAGTGCAACAGCATTATAAAAATATTATCAGTTCTTATACGAATAAAGCATACCCACTCAATTGTATTGTCAAGGACGAAATGACGAAAGTCGAAATTTACGGGGTATTACAAAGTCCTCCAACAAGGGCCGTCCTCATGGTTGCCGAGATAATTGGAGTTAGTTATGAATTAGTAGATATCATGGATGTCAGAAAAGAAAAATTCCAGCAACTCAACCCTCAGTTAACCATACCGTTTATAGTAGACGACGGATTCATTTTATCAGAGAGGTAAGTAATATACGGTACAAATTTATCGCAAATAAATTTCCATGACTAAATAATTTATAAGCTTACATTACTTTTAGTCGCGCTATAATGAAATATCTAATGGATAAATATGCAAAAGATGATTCGCTGTATCCAAAGGATTTGAAAAGTAGAGCATTAATCAATGCCAGGTTGGATTTTGACTGTGGAAGTTGGTGGCCCAAATTTTACCCACCGATCGTAAGTATAGTTTTTATTTCTCTGCTCATTGAAGAAGGGCTGAACATTTCAGAATTCTTTTTTTTTTTTTTTCTTTTTTTACCCAGAAAAGTTTCTGGTGGTTCAACAAGAAATTAACACAAGAAACAATCAAAAGCATGCATGAACCTGTCGAAGTTGTAGAGGAATTTTTAACTAGATCTAAATGGGTGGCTGGACCAAACATAACGATTGCAGACATATCGTATTTCGCCATTGCCACAACCTATTTAGCAACTAAAATAGATTTAAAGGAGCATCCAAATGTATTGAAATGGATTGAAGAGTGTAAGAAAAATATTAAAGATAACCAAGTCAACGAAAAAGGAATCGAAATTTGCAAAGAAAAATTCGAAGAAGTTTATGCAAAAAATCCGTTTTAGTGAAATCGACCTATATAAATTTTTGTTATGTTTTCAAAATATATATTCATAAAAATTAAGTTCAATGTATATCTTCCTATAAATAATTTAGAATATGATAAAAATCTTTTGGCCTTATATTTAAAATCACACATTCTTAACATTTATTTCATCGCATTCTGTTTTCAGTATTTTATACGCGATTTTGTAAGTACCGTAGAATGGGGTGAAGTTGAAGGGCCTAAAAAATGCTATTAAGCATCGCCTGTTTATCTCTAAATGCGATAAAGTGAACTAAAAATGTTCTCTACTTTTCCGCTGCATAGTCATAATGCTAAAAATTGTGCTGATAATGGCTTTTTCAAGCCCTTCAACTTCACCCCGTTCTACGGTACAGTCAATGTATTACAGCTTTTCACTGAAACCCTACATGGAAAATGCATACGAAGGTTCAAGTGTATGCAGCAAAAAGGAAGACAATTTCGTGATTAAATATCGATTTAAGTATAACAGATAAAGAAGATTCATCTTGTGATTTAGGCTATGTTATATCTTCTATCGACACTATGGTATTAATTTTTGAGTATTAAAACATTTATAATTTTTAAAAATTCAATGAATACTCTGTCTAATGCAATATCTAAAGTTAAAAAAAAAAGTTCAAATTCCAGACAAAAAGGAACTAAGCACTTATGAATAAGATTTCAACATCTTAGGAAAGAATATACCTCAGCGAAGCAGACAAAAAGTCAGGTTTGACGATAAAGCATTAAATATAGATTTTGCTTTTTTTTAATAACGCGAAAACTGCCGAATCATAATATCCGCTTTAATATGAGGTATTTTAGGAACAATTTTAAACTGCAACGTCATGTTCATGATTTCATTTTTCATCTTTGTCTTCAGATCACTTAATATAAGACGTCATATCCCGGGCTACAACGCAGTCTTTTTTTTAAAATATCAATTCAATCCATTTACTATTGTATAGCTAGTATTGTTGTACGATTTGTTAAATTATCATTAGTATTCCTGAGAAAATTTTTTTTTACTGAATCTTAGCTATATTTTAATATTGATTCATGGGTTTCAAATCATAGAAGGTAAAAAAACGAATTTGATCAAGTAAAACTGACTGTTAGTGATAGGAAACGCATTATACTGCCTGTTAAAAATCCAAATATTTAATAAGCTTTCAATTTCTAAATTTAAATCGATTATTTCTCTTAAAATCATTCACAATCCGGTTTCTATTTTAATGTTATTTTTTTTTTTTTTTTTTTTTTGCATGAACAGTACACTTCGTTTTAGCTCATCATCAATCAGTGCGAAAGCCTTGTGATGGATTAAAGCTACGTTTAGTAACAAAAAGCAAATAGTATATCAAGGCTACGTTTCAAAAATCGAATTTTTAAAAACAAATATTTAGCTTACTTACCCTGTCATTTTCCTGGAAGTTTGTTCAAATTGTAAACCGGTGGTCTTCATTCCGACAACATCCAGTGTGACAGCTAAAATTGACAAAGCAATATGGGAAGAATCCAGCTTTATTGGACGATTCTCAGCCCTCCGTGCAGAGCTGTGAGAATGGTGGCGGACACCATCGGAGTTCCTCTGGAATTAAAAGAAATTAACGTTTTAACAGGTGAAAATAAAACTTCAGAATTTACGAAACTGAACTCTCAACAACAGGTACCAGTTCTTGTGGACGATGATTTAGTGTTGCCGGAAAGGTATGATTTTTTAATAAGCATTCAAAAACATTTATCTGTTACCGGTAATTTCGATTTTTTTCTGCTCTAGCCGAGCTATTATAGAATATCTATGCGATGTTTATGGGAAAGATGATTCTTTATTTCCGAAGAACCCAAAAACTCGGGCAAAAATAAACGCCAGATTATACTTTGATTGTGGAACTTTATGTCCAAAATTGTACACAGCTTATGTAAGTTTTCTGATGAGAGACGTACGCTGCCAAAATTGAAAACAAATTTTAATTTTTTTTTCTTTGGGTTGAAATTTTTAGAACGATCTTTTCTACGGTAAACCAGCAAAAGAAACGGAGGTTGCATCACTAAGAGAATCAGTGCAAGTTTTGGAAGATTTTTTGAAAAAAGACAAATGGGTTGCGGGGCCTGAAATAAGCGTCGCTGATATTTCCCTCGTAGCCGTAGTTAGTGGCCTACCGGTAAGTATTCAGTATTGAAATGTGTAAACATACTTAAAACCTTTAAAATATCGTTTTTTTAAGATCTACGGTTTCGATTTCACTCCATTCCCTTATGTCAAGAAGTGGATTGAAGAATGCAAGAAAAATATTGCCAGTTATAAAATCAACGAGGAAGGAGATCTTGCAACAATAGAACTTCTTCGAAATATAAACAAATCTGCCTAATAATCAGTTTTTAAATATAAATAAAAAAACTAGATATCTAAGTAACAGATCCTAACATCATGTTTCACTGATAATTCTTATCTATTGATAGAAATGATGTTACCACAACAAACAGTGTATCATAGGGCTTTGACGGTGTTAAATTGAAAATTTTAAAAGAGACACATCGTAAATTTTACTGTAATGGAATTGTACGGATCGATAATAAGCCCTCCAAGCAGGGCAGTAATGATGACTGCTGAAATGATCGGGGTGTCTTTAAAAAGGAAAGAATTAGATCTCATGGCTGGGGCTCATAAAACTCCTGAATTTTTGGAACTAAATCCGCAAGGACTGGTTCCTTTACTTGTTGACGACGGTTTTGCCATACCAGAAAGGTTCGGAACAATGAAAATTTTTTTAGTTTTTTTCCGTCAGTGTAAGAAAACGAAAATTATTACATATTACATCTTGCAGTCGAGCTATAATGATATATTTAGTTGAGAAGTACGCAAAAGATGATAGTCTATACCCAAAAGACATCCGTGCTAGAACGTTGGTAAATGCGAGATTATATTATGATTGTGGTACGTTATGGCCCACACTGCACGAAACGTATGTAAGTAACTCAAAAGTAGATGTTATATTTAAAAAAATTAATTGTTATAAGTTTTTAATCTGATATCGATCTAATTTTTGCAGGGTCCATTATTCCATGGTCTAGATGTACAAGAAGAAAACATTAAACGTACTCGCAATGCTGTTCAAGTTGTGGAAGAATTTTTGAGTAGGAATAAATGGATTGCCGGATCAGCACTCACCATTGCTGATTTATCTTATCTGCCTATCATCAGTAATCTCACTTTTGTAAGATTTTTATTATTTATTCTCAAGTCTTATTTTCAGATTATCGTTATTTGGCAATGTGATATCAAGGAAGACTGCAGAGTGCAGTGCATGACCCAATTTTTTAGTTTTTTAAAATTATTTTCTTTTTACTATTTTTCTTTTTCTTTTTAGGTATTCGGATTTAATTTGACACCGTATCCAAATATTCTGAAATGGTTAGAAGAATGCAAGAAAAACATATCCAGCTACAAAATCAACGAGGAAGGCGTTAATACATTAAGGCCGAAACTTCACAATTTACTTAAAAAATTTTGAAAGTGGTTTTTACTTCTGTTACACTGTGATTTTCTTTCGAGTAAAAATAAAACTTTGATTAAACAATAAGCACTATAAAAAATATTATTTACGATCTTCATTTTATATTTTCCATACTTTTATGCTGATCAATCAGGATAACATCCCACATAAAAACGATTCTGATATTTCTGTCAATACAGTAGATTTCTCCCTCGAGTTTGATTTTACGGAAATCACGTCAAAACCACATTAGCTAAATTAATGCAGTCCTTCAGGGAATAAACAGTTCAAATCATCGAAGTTCCTATTGACAGGAACATGATCCTGACTTTTTATAAATTAATTTATCATAAGTTTTTTAGTTTGGAAAAGGGAAAAGGCAAATCCTTTCATAATATTCTCGTAAGCGTAACCATGGGAAGACAAAAAGAATCCTAAAACAAATTTTTTGGTCCATTTTCTCTACCTTCCGCATTATAAGGATCCTTTTATAGCACCCCTTAAAAACGTAAAAACATTTTAATCGTTTGGACTTGCTGCCCTGACTTGGTCAGATTAATGTTTCATAATTTGATTTAAATATACACAGTGGAACAATTTTTGATAAGTGTGAATTTGTTAAGGTAAACATAGGAAACACCGCCATAAAAATTGCTCTATCGTGTACTTTTTTGAACCTGAAAATCGACCTCCTTTGACTTTTTCTTGTATTTTTAATGCAAGTTTCAACTTGTTCCAAGCAAACACGAACCTGGAAAACAATATAAAAGTTTTTCAAAAAGTAATTTTTTAAAAATTATTTTCCCGCCCCTCATACATTCCAGACAAGTTGAAACCTGTCCTAAAAATTCCATGATGTGCCAGCTAGGAGTTCGTTAGATACCTAAAATTTGGATTTTTTCACCGCAAATCGAGTATTAGAAAAAACAGCCATTCCTTTCGACATTCCGTGAAGCCTCCTCTAAATATAATGTAAGCTTACCAGAATAGTACCTTCAAGCAACCGCCAGCTCAGACTCTGGTTAACAAGTTAACTTATTTTCATGGACCTAGGTTCCTAAGGGATGTATATAGTCTTCTACTTTAATAAAAAAAAATTCTGAGCGACGCATTTACGGAATGAATACATGCTAAAGTTGACTTTTTTCATATTGAAGGGCCTTAAAGAATGACTCAACAATTTGCACCGAATTTTCACGTAATATCGATTTTTAGATAAGAGTTTAGTCGTAATAAGCAATTCAAACAAATGAAGGTGTTAAGTTTTGTCAGTCTTCAACGATATTTGACAGCAGATTGTTGTGCGGTTTTACTACAGTTTCATATCCAACCTTTTTTTAAAAAATAGCACCTCGTAATGAGGCCGATTATTCTATATTGCAATGAAACTAGTCCTCCCTGTCGTGCTGTTCGGTTACTCGGTAAAATTCTCGACTTGGAATTTGAAATCAGGGAAATAGATTGCAGAAGAGGAGACACTAAAACTGAGGAATATTTGAAAATGAATCCTCAACATCAAATCCCTGTAATTAATGACAACGGCTTTATCCTCATGGAAAGGTATGCAATATAAAGCTAATATAGAACCGAAAATTAATCAAGAGAGAATTGTTAATTTAATTGCTTGTTTTTAGCCGAGCAATTCTCGAATATTTAGCAGAGGCTTACGGTAAAGACGATTCTCTTCTTCCTACAGATGTAAAAGCTAAAGCTACCGTGCATGCCAGAGTGCATTTTGAGCTGGGCACTCTATACCCTCGGTTTTTGATGACCTACATTCATCCAAGGTATTTTGGGAAAGAGGTTTCTCCAGATAATATTAAACTGCTGAATGAAACGCTGAGCATTTTGGATCATTACTTAAGTTTAACAAAATGGGTGGCCACAGATCACATGACTATCGCAGATATTTCATTGGTAGTGTTGATTGCATCGATCGAGGTATAATCGACACTGATATTCTTTTTACGAAATTTGATTCTGATTGATAATTTTCGTTCCAGAATTCGGGGCACGATCTCAGTTCATATAAGAACATAAACCGTTGGTATGATGAATGGAAAAAGATTCCACAATATGAAGCCATGGCGGTTAAATAAAGAGAAACGCATAAGTCTTTTCCACCGATTTTTTAATATCTAAATGGTGTTAGATCTATCGCCAATTAAAATGCAGGAAAGTGCACTTTGTGAGCAGTTAATGAAATCAGACTGCTATTTTTCCTACTACGCTTTCTTGTAAAAAATAAATTAATATAGTTGTCAATAGATTACTTCAAGGCGAGTAACTAAAAGCAGTTCTGATTGCCCCCGTAGAAAGAAAGAAAAACGAAAAAAGTGCATTGAAATTCAT